>CM075485.1:26251913-26979413 GCA_037950665.1 Hypophthalmichthys nobilis | reverse complement strand
AGGATTAAATATAAATTGTTATTGCATATATAATATATGTAAGTATGCATGTGTGTGTGTGTGTGTGTGTATATATATATATATATATATATATATATATATACCCATATTATTTATTTATTTATTTATTTATTATTAGTATTTTCCCTTTTGTAACTGAGGCTGCAGGATATTTATTAATGATTAATTATGAATTTTATTTTATTATTTAATAATTATTTTAATTGTTAAAAATTAATATTAATCATTGAATTTAATATTTCCTTTAAACATAATTTAGAAATATTTAATTGTATTTTTTTTTATTAGATCACAGTGGGTTTATATAATGTATATATTTTTATATAATTTTGAATATAAATAAATGTAATATTTAGCATTATAATCACATTTTAATTGTTAAATGATTGTCCTCAGGAGGAGAAGAAGTCCGCTCCAGCCCACACACCAAAGAAGACTGTAAAGGTAAAACCCAGCGGCGGGAAGGAGAAAGGCGGCGACTCTGTGGCCGACAAGCAGCGTCAGGAGGCCAGAAAGCGACTGATGGCGGCCAAGCGAGCCGTGTCCGAGCGGCAGAACTCTGCCACCGAGAGCGCCGAAAGCATCGAGATCTACGTCCCCGAGGCTCAGACGCGACTCTAATAAACCACAAAATAACAAACTCCTCCCAATCCAAGAGACGCTTTCTTGCGCTCACGGACACGCTCACTCATACAGAGCGCAGCACGGTCGGATCTAAAGGTGAATGGCCGAAAACAACGAGCAAAAAAATACAATAAAAAGAGCGAAAAATTGAATTTGAACGCTGCCGCAGAAGAACCTCCTGTTGAAGTTTGTTTATATGGTTTCCCCTTGTTATAATTATAAATGTTATAAAAGTTAACTATCTCATGGAATATATCAAGACTTTGTCTGTAAATTGTGCTAATATCTCTGATGATGAAAAGACGTTCTTTACCGCGTCAGATCTCAGACCCTTTACACTCGTCACATGACCCGCTTCACACGTCACATGACCCACGGACAGCATGCACTCAGGATCCTGCACGTGTGCACTTGTCTTTCATCAGCGCAGTCTTCCTGTTCTCACAAACACCTTTCTTTTCTTCGTCGGGAGCACGGACACGTGACTTTCACGCGAAGCGTTTGAATGGCGTTACGTATGTGAATGTTTCACTGCGTCTGGAGTTTTGATGGTACAAGAGATACTTGAAATCTGAAGCGAATCACCGTAGGAAGTCGTAGAGTAGCACAGGAAGCAGATTTTAGCACTCCACTAGTTTTGTTTGTTTCACGTCACTTCTCACTCCAGTAAAATTGAATGCAGAAACACATCGGCTTGATTTATTTTCCACGTCAAACAATCCATTTATATTTAATAGGGTTGAAATATGACCTCTCGACTTTGTTTTTATGATGAATGTTTTAAAACGTCAACAATGACTGTCCAGATTTTTACTTGGACCAACTTCCTGTTTGTTTTGTAATATTATTATTATTATTATTATTATTAATAATATTATTTTAATTTAGAATTTTTCAGTTGTTTTCTGTTGTCCATTCATTCCATGTGTTCTTCAGCACGGTTTCCTGATGCTACGGTTCAAGCGATGACCGTACAACCGTGTCTTTGTGTGACCAATTAGAGCCCTTCATTTGTGATCAACAATGTTTTTTTTTTTTAATTATTATTTGACAGATATTAAAAACTTCCGTTACCCAAAACTCAACTGATTTAGTTTGGAGAAGTTGTTTCAGTGTCAGATTTCCACACATTGAGCCCAAAAGTGTCACAGTATTTACTCTCTTTTCAATATGTTAACCAACAGATGGTTCACTTATAGTTAACTGTGCATATTAAACTAGGTTAAAAATGTTTTTAACACACTTCACCTTTCAGATCTTGGAGAATCACTGCCGGTTTGTTTATGTGCCAGTTTGATATAATCCTGATCTGTGAGGCCGTTAGTTCACAGCAAACTGTTTCTTGAAAACGGAGGAACATTGTGTTTAAATGGTGAGTGAATCGGTTTATGCAGGAGATTTGAACAGAGTTTGTATTCCATTATAAGCATTAAGTGCATCAGATTTGAAGGACAAAGTCTTGTACTTGTTCACTCTGTATCTGAGCTAGAAGATCCCTGCTGGTCCATGAGAATGCTTCAGGAGCTTGATTCTCATGGTTGGTGTGGTGTGTGAAGTTCAAACTTGCTTTAATGCAAGTCATGTTCATTAAAGGTGCAGTAAGCAATTTCTGAGGAATGCTGTTGATATTTGAAATCACCAAAACAAACACGTCCCTAACCAAATGGATCTTGATAGCTCCACCCCCAAATTCACAAACACACTATGCAGCACAGGCACCTCCCCCCTCAGGAGTGAACACACCCCTTACTGCTGATTGGCTACGTGTGTTCTGGCGCTCAGTCCAATCCACTTTCAACAGCGTTTCTCAGAAATCCCTTACTGCACCTTTAAATCTTCTATTTGTTCAATCCTCAGTCATCATTATGTGAACAGAGTTACTCATCCTGAACACAAATGATTCAGTTTACTTTAGATCTGGATTTTAGCAGCCTCTCCCTTCCTCTTGAAACAGGCAGTTATAATTAAATAATCATATTTTTGTGGATACTGTGATACTCTACCATTCAAAAGTTTGGGGTAAATAAGATTTTTTTTTAAAATAATAATAATACATTGATCATAAGTGACAGTAAAGACATTTATAATGTTACAAAAGATCAAATAAATGCTGTTCTTTTGAACTTTCTATTCATCAAAGATTCCTGAAAAAGTAACATTGTGAAACATATATATCACGGTTTTATTAAGCAGAAAAACTTAAATGTTTCTTGAGCATCAAATCATCACATTAGAATGATTTCTGAAGGATCATGTGACACTGAAGACTGGAGTAACGATGCTGAGAATTCAGCTTTGATCATAGGAATAAATTACATTCGCATAGAAAAGTTATTTTTAATAATAGGCCTAATAATCAGTAAGATTGTGAATTTTACTGCATTTTTGATCAATTAAATGCAGCCTTTGGTGAGCAAAAGAGACTTCAGAAAAGGCATGAGGGTGAGTAAAAGATGACCGTTTTATGGGAATGTTTACATGCACTGATATTCCTCAATCCGAATAAATCCAAAGCAGTTGCAGATTCTGAAAGTTCTGTTTATATGTGCCCTAAACTGCAGTCCATTTCAAGCATTCGTTTGCATTTGTTCAAATAAAATTTTAGCGGATATGGCAGGGTTTTTTTTTCCTTGATCATATAAATGAAAATATGTCTGAAGTATACAAACCAGCACACTAATTTTGAATCCGATTGAGAAATTAGTTTGGTGTACAACCGGGCCTAAAACTTAACTTTTTGCCACACCTGCCAATGGCCGATGACTTACCGGCTATAAATATTTTTTACCAGCCCTGAAACTGTTTTTTGCAAAAACAGTCAGTTATGACACCAACATTTTAGATATCAGTGAAAATTCACAATTTTCAGGTACAGATATTTAATAAATTAATCAAATGTAAAATAACACTGCATAGTATTCACTGAATAAATTAAACATAAATTAATCCTTATATAGTTAAAACTTATTCAGTCAAGAGCAGTGAGTGATTTTTCTTTGTCTTTTGTTGTTTGATTAACATTAAGGACAGATGGTAGCAGGCGTTTATTAGGCTGCTGTCACTTTAAAAGCTGCACAGATCCGATATACTGATGCGCATTCGTTAATGTTCACTTGAGACATAACTATGTTTACAAGGATATTCGCTAATACGGTTATTTTCAAGTGCAAGAAGAGCGTTCAATTCAGTATTTGAGACGCGGCTTTCTGTGCGCGCAGAAAATTTCCCACACAGCGGGTAACGAATCGAGTTCTGTTTTGCTTGAATATTTCAATTGGAAAGGCTTAAACTTTTGTGAAGACACAACACTGGCCCATCAACTGTTCACGTTCTCGTTCTCACAACACTGCATTGCTAGAATTCATAAAAATATTACCGGCCAATTGCAATCAAGGCTAGTTCAGATACTCGCCAAAACCGATTTTTACTCGCATTTGGTGCTTGGCAAGTGTTAATTTTAGACCCCGAGTACAATTCTAATATTTTCCTGTTTAACAGATTGTATACATCACAGCTCAAAATTTCAGGTCGATCGAGGTACGTGTTTACATGAGTTTTCAATCCGACTGAGCTGTCAATCCGATAATTAACGGATTGTTAGATTGCATGTATACCAAAGGTATGTGCAGCTTTTATGGAATACAATAATTACCATGAATTGTTAATTTCTCATTCAAAATTCAATTCTTGACCCAAAATTAAAATCCCAGTCTACTGTGAGGGCATTCATGTGCAATTTTTACCTAGGAAACTCGTATTTACGATAATTCCGAAAGCACGTGAAGGCAGCATTAGTTTTTGTTCATGGTCATTGGTAAATATTGATTATTAAACAAAATATTTAAGTGGAGTTGAACCATTCACATTCAGATTGTATATTGACATTTTTATTATCTGACCACAGTTCCTTTTTTTTTAGCGTGACATTTTAAGACAGATAGGAATGATTGGCTTAATAAACTTCTGGACAAATCCCAGCTCAGTTGACTCGAGCAATAAAGTAGCATCTTATGTCACTGTTTGTTATAGATGAGAAGTGTTTTCTCAGTCGTCCAGTCGTGTGAACGTTGACTTTACATTCTTCCTGTTCATCGTGTTCAACTTTGATGTCTGTTTTCTGTTCTCAAGTTTCCTCACCTGCTTTTCCAACAGATACTGATATTCAGCACAAATTTCTGATCTCTGCATGTCAGCAATATCAGAGTCTTCAAAGCTTTGTGTTCCTGTGGAAGGATTGATTATTTGCTTTTGATTGAGGATCAATGAACTCAAACCCATCGAATCTTAATAGGGCTAAACTGGACTGACACTTATGGACTTTCAATGGACATCTGGCCTGCCTTTGTATATTTCTATTTATTTTATTATTATTGTGTGTGTGTCAGATGCTAATGGACACAAATCAAATGTATTTCACATTGTCATGTTGTTCTTATGATAACTTTGGAGAGAAATATTGTAGACGGAGAGGGCCGATACGGACGCTTTCATGCACGTCATCTTGTATTTGTTCAAGCCATCAGGTTGTTTCTTGTGTGTTAATAGTGAATCACCAGGGTTAAATGAACTCTTTTCAAATCGATTAATCACACACAAGTGCTGTCAAATCGATTAAACATGGTTAATCATACATATGCACGCATATAAATGCTGTCAAATTGATTAATTGCAATTAATCATGCATACGCACACAAGTGCTGTCAAAACGATTAATTGTGATTAATCATACACACATAAGTGGTGTCAAAATCAAATAATCATGATTAATCACACACACACACACACATATCTATAAGTGCTGTCAAATCGATTAATCGCGATTAATCAATTTGGCAGCACTTATGTGTGCATATATATATATATATATATATAGTTTTTCAAATACTTTTTTCAAACCTCTTATAGAATTAATAGAAAATTGTAGTTTGTCAGTCTGAGCATCTTCTGAAGGTTAATCCTCTCCTTTCATTGAACATTCAGACAAAATAACTTCATTAGAGTTTTAAGCATTTTTCATACCCTTTTTGTGAAAAGTGCCAAAATATGATTAACTAGAATTCAGTTTGTTTAACACTGGTGAATTTCTCTGTGTGGTTTGGTTCTGTTTTTGAGCACCGGTATAATAATGAACACATGAAATCTGATCTTGGATCAGTAAATTCAATATGCATAAAAGGCCCAAATCCCATCCTTATGTCTCCAGAGTCCAGAGAAAGAGAGATTTACTATAGATATCTATCAGTGATGGTTATTATTTTTCAGAACTGACATGTTTTAAAGTAATATAGATATACAATGTTACACTCTGTAGATTGTAGGATTGTTGTGGGAACATTTCTTTTACAATCAAAATAAAGTTTTATTTAACAAGAACTCCAGAATAAAGGATAGAGTATTTGTTTTTTGAGCCCCATTGGGTGACATTGCTTTTATACTGTTTATGTTCATTTTTTATAGTTCAGCACTATAAAAATTTTTATGATCAATAAGTCATGACAAATGTTTTTTCATTACTTTAACTCATCAAAATAATTTAACCAATTGCAACTTCGTTTTTTTTAAGTTATACAAGATTAAACTATAGGCAAGATTTAAAAAGAAAAAAGTTTAAATGACTTGAGCCAATTTGATTATACTTAAAATATTTTAAGGCAGCAACTGAACTTTTTATTAAGTTTTAAAGTTTTGTTTGTTTGGGTTTTTTTTTTTTTTTTTTTGGTTTTTTTTTTACATCTCATGACATCTTGGCTCATATTTTACCAATTTTGTTGTAAAATATTATCTGAATTTTTTGTTTTAAAAGCTGGATGACTTATTTATCTTGAATTTTGCATGATGCAGCAAAACTTCTAAACAGTGAATAAAGTGGAAAAACATCTTTGTATTTCTATTTAAAATGATGCTTGTATACGTGAGGATCCATTTGCAGGACAAATAATGATTCATTCAGATTCTTATAGAACTTATTCTGAAATGTACAAACTTTATTCTCAGTAGATAAATTCAGGAAAAAAAAATGATATTGTGGAGATTAGGCTTGATAACTTCATATCTTTATCTTCATGTTAAGGACTGTTTTCGTCTTCTGTAGATTCAGTCTTATAACTTACACAGGTGATTTTATCTGGAGAGACAAAGAAAGAAAACAGGTCAAATACTGGATCTTGATGTTGTGAAGTATGTTTGCCCATGCAAAACTCGCTGCCACAATTTGAAATATATGATAGTGGTTTCTAGTGCATTGCAATGTGGTTTCTTATAGAGTGTTGCAGAGATGACATCAAAACCAGGAAGACTAAGGACCGGTTCACACAAAATGCATTTTTGCGGTTAAAGTGTTGGGGGTAACACATTACAAGTAACAAAGTTAAGTAATCAGATTACTTTTTTCAAGTAACTAGTAAAGTAACGCATTACTTTTAAGTTTACAACAAAGTTTTTTCAAATAAGTAACACAAGTTACTTTATTTTCCCATGTATTGACTGACAGCTCTCCTGTCTCCATGTTGAGAGAAATCGAGAGTTAGTGCAGAGGTGTTGTGTGTGAACATGATGGTTATTCTAGACTAAATGTGAACATGCATTTACTCATCTCACTTGCACAAAAACAGATTTTATATATAATAATATTCCTCAAAATGAATAAAAACAGTGAAATCCAAACTCAGGAAGCTGCAATGATTAAATATGTTAAATTACACAAATATACTTTATGTATTTAATCTCACTTTATTGTTTTTGCTGCTGACCTTTGATGGTCCGATTCAACCATACTATTAAGCAATATTGAGTTAAACATCACAATCGTTTAATTTTTTGTTTCACTTTTGGTGTGAAAGAGCCTTTACATTTGTGAAAAACAGAACTTTTTTTGCTTATAAAAAACAAACAAGCAAGCCCAGCCCAGAGGAGAAAAAGTAACACACAAGTAATGTAATTTACTTTCCATAAAAAAACTAACGCAAATTGAGTAACGCAATATTGTAATGCATTACTTTTTAAAGTAACTTTCCCCAACAATTGCAGTCAGTAGAACGAAAGAAAGCATAACGCTTAAAGTCAAAAGGGTTGTAATTACGCTGTAGATTACATCAGAATGTTTAAGATGGTTTTAGCGCCATCAAATACGGCGTCCACATTCTAAATGGCGTAAAAAACGTGCAAATTGTTTTAGTGTTTGTGAAAGTGCAGTTTTTTACATCGTTTGGCTTGCCACGAGACTCAGTAAAAAAACGCTGTTTTAATTGCACAAAAGCATGCATTTTTTAACAATTTGTTTTTATCAATTGGTGTGCGTTTTTGATGGCGTTTGGAATGAGGAGGGCATATTTGATGGCACTAAAATGGTCTTAAACACCGTCAAATAAGTTATTTTGGATGTAAACGTGATTCATCTTTACCGTAATTCTGACCCTTTTGGCTTGCCATATAAAGACATCTGTCTAGTCCAAGTTATGTTTACCACAGACCTTATTTTACTCGAATATTGAAAACCCCCATTATAAAAACCCATAGGAACCACTGGCGAATTATTCTTCCGGGTTTTGATGTTGTCTCAAGTGACAAGACTGAACTGGATCATCAATATCAGTAGATATTAAGGATCTGCACACACATAATAAAATGCTGAATGAGTCCAGCTGCTGGTTTTTACATGTCATCCTTGTCTTTGGCGCCGTGTTTGAGGATGCGAGTGAACTCTACGTAGTTGAAGTTTCCTTTCTTGTCGATTGGTGCCTCACGGAAGAGCTCGTCCACTTCTTCATCTGTGAAACGATCGCCCATGGTGGTCAGCAGCTCTCGAAGATGATCCTCATGTATGAAACCTGTTAGAGACGGCAGATTATAATGTAATGTCATGTCATTTTAAACTGTGAAACTGTCAATCCTGTAACCTTTATGAGGGAATAATTATACCCCAATATATATTAAAATGTATTAATTTTGCTTGAGATGGTGCAATGCAGTTTATTAACACTTGAACACATTATTTGTCTGATAGATTAAAGTCCTCGCTGTACCAGAAGCATCTTCATCGAAGCAGGTGAAGGCGTTTCGAATGACGTCTTCAGGGTCCGTTCCATTCAGACGTTCTCCAAACATGGTGAGGAACATGGTGAAGTTGATGGGACCTGGAGCTTCACTCATCATTCCCTCCAGGTACTCGTCAGACGGGTCCTTCCCTGGATCAAACAATCACATCAATAAACCCTCCAATGCACACACTAAACCTGCTCTAAACCTACACTAAACTTCACTGTCCTGGTCTATGTTTCATTGGTGAATCCATTCCAATGCAGTTGGTGATAAATGGTTGATATTTTGCATGTTATTTGGCCTGCAAAATATTACTGCAAAAAGACATTATTGGATGAATCTTACATAACCTCATCTTACATAAGGTCATATTTCAGCCCAAAACCAAGAGAAAAACGCCTATTTAAAAAAAAAAAAAAAAGAAAATATTTAGGTGGGAAAAATTATTGAATTAATCTTTAACAAACCCTAATCTTACATGTTAAAGTCATATTTCAACCGAAAATCAACACAAAAAATAAGCCTATTTTTTTTTTTTTTTTTATAAAAATAAAATATTAAGGAAAAAATAAATAATTGGATGATTCTTACAAAATGTTGTCTTACAAACTAAGGTCATATTTCAGCCAAAAATAAAAATAAAAATCAAGCCTATTTTTCAAATAAATAAATAATATTTAAGGGGAAAATATATTATTGAAAGAATCTTACAAATCCTCATCTATACTAAGGTCATATTTCAGGCCAAAATCAAAAGAAAAAAATGGTAGCGAGCAGCAATTATCAGAGTTCAGGCGCTTTAAGCCCTTTAAGCACATGCGTAAAAAGGTATTATGTTTTATTTAGCAAGCCTGTAACCATCTATATAGAAAAGACCATTTACAGTCAGTTCAGGTTATTTACTAATATGTTTTTTAACTGTTATAATGCTACCAATCTTCCGATCTCCATAAAATTTTGCATGCTTATTTAGAATCATATATCGCATGTGCCCACCTAATTTCGTGAAGTTCAGAGTTTTCTTTTAGGAAATATAAACCTTATGCACAAGAGAAACAAGTGCGCAGCCATCTTTAGAATTTTGTCTTTGAACTTCTGTTTTTGTAGCTCTGTATATTTCTATGGCATCGCTGTCGAAGAGTAATTAGCTGGTAAAGTGGATTTAATTATTGTAGAGTTAACGAAAGTTATCATGAACATTGAAAGGTTTAAAGCGGATGTCATAACAAATGTCAGTAGATTTCATTCATAAATCCGTATGATCTTACCTTCATGCTGTGGAAATACAAACCGGAAGACAGAACACAATGAGCGCAAAAGGGGCGGGGCTACATAAGGTCTATATGTTTTTGTGTACTGTTGGCCACGGCCATTTTCTATGCTATCCAAAGGCCAAGGGTAAAGTTAAACTTTTTTTTTTTTTAGTAATTATTGATCTAGAGAGTCCAGAGAATTGTATTGCAGGGGAACTAGATTGCAAAAGTATGTTTGAGTATATATATACAGGGCCTAAAATTAAAACTCGCCAAGCGTCAAATGTGAGTAAAAATTGGTGTTGGCGAGTATTTAAAGCGGTTTTAATCGCCATTGGCTGGTAATATTTTTATGTTGTGAGAACATGAATGTGAACAAACTTGAATGATGTTTGGGACAGTTGATGGGCCAGTGCTGCATCGTCATGAAAGTTTAAGGCTTGCCAATTGAAATATTCACAAAAAGAAACTCATTTCATTACTCGCTGTGTGGGAAGGTTTCTGTCTGCAAACATCCGAAGCGCGCCCAGAAATCCACAACAGCACGCAAATACTGAATTGAACTGTCTTATTGTGCTTGAAAATGTCTGTAATGGCAAATATCCTCATAAACATAGTCAGTTATGTCTCAAGTGAACATAAACAGTATATTGGATCCGTGAATTAGCTCTTAAAGTGACAGCAGCCTAATGAACCTGTCTGTCCTTAATGTTAATAAAGCAACAAAAGACAAAGAAAAATCACTCACTGCTCTTGACTGAATAACTTCTGTATCTATACAAAGGATTAATCTATGTTTAATTTATTCAGTGAAGACTATGCAATGCTATTTTACATTTGATTACTTTATTAAATTTCTGTAGGTGAAAATTGTGAATTTTCACTGGTATCTAAATTTTTTTTTTTTTTTTTTGCAAAAACAGCTTCATGTCTGGTAAAAAAAATATTTATGGCCAGTACATTTTCTTAAGTCTTCGGCCATTGCAAGGTGTTTAAATAAATAAAATATTTTATTATTTAGTTATTTTCTTTTTATTTTGGGCTGAATTATATGTGTGTGTATATATATATATATATATATAATGTATTACCAAGAGAGGCCAACATGTCGTGTAGATCCTCCTTATCGATGAAGCCATCTCTGTTCTGATCGATCATATTAAAGGCCTCCTTGAACTCCTGGATCTGTGATTGGTCGAACATGGCGAAGACGTTGGAAGTGGCCCTCTGCGGGCGCTTCTTTGTGGTCTTTCCCTTGGCACGCTTGGCAGCAGACATTTTGACCGCAGGGTTTGGTTCTGCAGAAGGAAGAGATAAGAGATTAAATTCATTAGAGTCGACTTATCGCAGTCTGGAGGAAAATTCACAATGCAATAGAGCCATTGACTCAAGTATGATGGATGAAGTATGTTTTCAATCTCTTTTGGTGTATGAAATTGCACGAAAAAAAAACACAATATATGCATCCAGTCTTTTATCATAAGAGTTAGAGGGACATTTGATGCAGTCAACATGAATTTTCAGCGGCATCCTGCGGTGTGACATGCTATAATTCACCTAAAACTATTAATTCTTCTATTAGTATGGAATATTGTACTGAAAACAATTCATTTATCACACCACAGGACCAATTAAATCAACCCAGTAAAGACTGAAAATAGTGACACTTTACAAAACCTGAGATATACATTCACTTATGTACATTTGAACCCAAAATCTTGATGTTGAATTATTAAACATGTATAATTTCAGACTATACCTATTTCAAATGTAAAACATCCTATTAAATCACTGTTTTAAAACTATAATACATGTTCTCTGCTAGCACTTATCAGAGGTTCAGACTGAAACTGTATTATATCTGTTAACCATTAACAAAACCAACAACGGTTAAAAGTTCTTAGAGTAAGTGTACCTTGTTTTCCTGTTGAAAAAGGTGGAGACAAGCAGTGTGCGTTGGGTCTGTTCGTCTGCTGGGCTGAAGGGAAGTTTGTTTGGTTTTTCAGGCTTTCTCCACACCTCCTTGTTCCTGAACGGCCAATAAGGTCAGCCTCCCGTCTGGAGCCTTTAGCCATACAAGGCAAAGGAATCTGAGAGCCGCAGACCTCGCGTATCCTGAGAAACAGCAGAGCGTTTTCACAATGGCTTGGGTCTGGCCAGAAGGAGGCCTTATTTAGCAAATAAATGACTTGGTGTGCAGCACAAAAGAAACATTTCCTTTGGCAGTCAGTGCAGATGAAGACCAGCGCAGGGCGGCTTTCGAAAGTCATTTCGGGCCTGCTGAGGGATTTGCATTATAGGAAAAAAGATGCAAATTTATGAGCTGCTGGCTTGGTTACTGAGATATATCTTCGTTACCACTCTTCTTCTTCTTCTTCTTCTTCTTCTTCTCAAATATGTATATACACAAATGAATGGATTTTATCATTAACAGGAAAATTCAGAGCTATAAAAATGTTCCCACTGCAAGCAGTCTATTGTTTTAAAAAGTAAATAATAGATAAAAACTAATGCATAAATTGCATAAATAAAACAGCTATGACTGGATAATGTTAGAAAAGGTCACAGTATTTTCCATATTTGTGCATAAGCATAATTTTTGGTAAGAAGCCAATATAAGTCTATACACCAATGTTCATGCTATTGTCTTTTAAATCTGCTTTACAGTAGAATTGAACTGTTTGCATCATTGAATCATTATTTTTTCTGTTTATCACTGTAAAGCTGCTTTGAAAAAAGCGCTATATTAATAAAGGTGACTTGATTTGACTTCACAATGTCTTTATCATATAAGACTAAACAACATGACATAGCCTACAACAGATATTATACACAAAGCCTAAAGTTTTCGATGTTTTAATTTCATAAAATAATCATTAACCGCTAGATAAGCCTACTTTAACACTTCACAGGCGCTTCACACTTTCTGATTGATGTTAAGTGTATCCAATCAGATTAGCGCAATAAACCCCGCCCCCAACGTCTTCCTCACAGTGATTGGTTCAGACCGTTGAGCGACAAAATTTAGCAGTCACAAAGATGTTCTTCCTGCAGAGGGCGCTTTACGGCTCTCCGATCTGAATGTTCATCTCATGATCGAATCCTTATTCCATGATTGTCTTACTGGAGACTTTTGTAAACCATAATTTGAATAATTATTATAAAAACATTAATTTCGTTTATTTATACCTGACATACAAATAAAAATGCGCACCATTCTCAACTGCAAAATTATTTTTAAAAGCCTCATCTAGTTAATCAGCGCTGTGAAAAGTAACATGTATCACGAGACGTTTTTTTCCCCTAGAAGCGTTGTGGACATTTTTTTGCAGCTGAATTATGATACTGAAAAACATTAATATTATTGAATTGGAAAAAAATATAATAAAATGTAAAGATAAAAGAGTTATTATTTACACCCATCGTGCCTGGCCAATCACAGACAAGATCCGTGTCGCTAACCCCGCCCATTCTGTCACTCCGTCTGTGCTAATGGCCGTTCTAGCGTTTAATCTTCTTATATGGGTTGTATCTTGTGCAGTGGGCACCTCCAGACACAAACACTTCCTGAAACACAGCGGTCATATCAAATCTTCTCTGCTCCAGAGCTTTAAAGGAAAATTTTTTTTAACTGAGTTTGAATGGAAAATGAACTGTGCGTTTGAGTTCTCGCCGATGCAGGGTGAGTAAATGCAGCTTTGGTTTTTAATCACTGTCGGAGACTAATAAAGCAGCAGATTTGGAATGATGCCAGGCCGTTAATGATCTAATCTCGAGTCATGTAATACCTGCGCAGGTGGACGGACCTCTAATGACCTGTGCTGACCCTCACACCTCTCCTTCAAGATCATCAGTCTGCATATAAAGTCATGGACAGTTCAAATGACAGCAAGAAGGCGGAGCCCAGAGTCAATGAGAAGAAATGCTGTGAGCTATTACTATTATTATTTGTGCTAATTTTAGTACCTTGTGTCTTCATCATATGCTCAATGGTGGCTCAACCTTTGTGGGGATTCAAATTGGTAACCTTTTGTTCACTACCCAATTATTAGATGATATAATGAATGAAAACTTAACAAATAATGAATCCTAAATGCTTGTTAGAATGTATTGACGTGGCTATCAAAGTAAAAAAAAAGTATATCCTTGTATAGTATGTAAAGAGCCCTTGTTTTAGTTGGGATGGCCATCTGGGAACTTTGCAATTGCACTTCAAGACTAGCCATAGTTTAACAAAATGAGCCCGTCATTCAAACCCAGAGCAGAGAGTTGAGCTTTAACATGTTCATTCAAGCTGAAAGAGAATCTAAATAAGATTGGAATTTGAGCTTTGGTCCAGTGTTTTTATGGAATGTAAAGCCCAGTTGGATGGCGTGTCGGGTCATGTTTCTGCAGAGTAATATGTTGATGAATAGTCTAGAAGAATATCTTAAAAGATTAGTTCACTTTCAAAAAAAAATTTCCTGATAATTTACTCACCCCCATGTCATCGAAGATGTCCATGTCCTTCTTTCTTCAGTCGAAAAAAAAATAAAAAAAAAAATAAGGTATTTGATGAAAACATTCCAGGATTATTCTCCTTATAGTGGACTTCAATGGCCTCCAAACGGTTGAAGGTCAAAATTACAATTTCAGTGCAGCTTTAAAGGGCTTTAAACGATACCAGACGAGGAATAAGGGTCTTATCTAGCGAAACGATCGGTCATTTTCGATAAAAAAATGTAAATGAATATGCTTTATATAAACAAACGATCGCCTTCCAAGTGCTTCCGCCAAAACCGCACTTTCGTATTCTTCAAAAAGCTTACGCTGTACTTCCTACGCCTTCTCTATAGAGACAGAGCGCATTTATTCTAATCTGAAAACCACGCCCACCGGGGTGAAAACAATCCAACCGTCTCCATTGACTTTGAATTGCGTTAGGCTGCCTCCTTGTCATTTCTGACTTATTACAAAAAACAGAACAATGTCTAAAAGCTGCTGTGTGACAAAGTGTACAGCTAACAAGCTAAAAAAAACTCAGAAATAAGTTTTTATAAGCTGTCGACCCCCAAAAACGAATGTTTAAGGACACAAAAGTGGATACAGGCAGTGAGACAGAGCGCAACGGGTCATATTACTATAAGAAATACACTGGAGGGGAACGTAATCGGCGACAACATATGCTAAACAAACAAACAAAAACAAACCATTCATTATTTTTAACCATGTCAAAGAATTATTTCACCTGACGCCGAATACGTTCCCCTCCAGTGTATTTCTTATAGTATTATGACCCGTTGCGCTCTGTCTCACTGCCTGTTTCCACTTTTGTGTCCTTAAACATTCGTTTTTTGGGGTCGACAGCTTATAAAAACTTAGTTCTGGGTTTTTTAGCTTGTTTGCTGTACACCTTGTCACACAGCAGCTTTTAGGCATTGTTCTGTTTTTTGTAACAAGTCAGAAATGACAAGGAGGCAGCCTCACGCAATGCAAAGTCAATGGAGACGGTTGGATTGTTTTCACCCCGGTGGGCGTGGTTTTCAGATTATGACGCGTGTCGCTCTGTCTCTATTCTACTTACGGAAAAAATGGAACTGGCGCTGCGTTCGTTCCGTAAGTAGAATAGGGAAGGCGTAGGAAGTACAGCGTAAGCTTTTTGAAGAATACGAAAGTGCGGTTTTGGCAGAAGCACTTGGAAGGCGATCATTTGTTTATATAAAGCATATACATTTACATTTTTTTTCCGAAAATGACCGATCGTTTCGCTAGATAAGACCCTTATTCCTCGTCTGGTATCGTTTAAAGCCCTTTGAAGCTGCACTGAAACTGTAATTTTGCCCTTCAACCGTTAGGAGGCCAGTGAAGTCCACTATAAGGAGAATAATCCTGGAATGTTTTCTTCAAAAATCTTAATTTGTTTTCGACTGAAGAAAGAAGGACATGGACATCTTGGATGACATGGGGGTGAGTAAATTATCAGGAAAATTTTATTTGAAAGTGGACTAATCCTTTAAAGACTTAAACCACCTATAACCACCCTGAACACCCTTGCGATCATACTGAACTCCTTAGTAACCCTATAGCAACACTATCATCATGATAGTGCAGCTCCGCCTACAATTTCTTCATAAAATTTAAATACACAATTGATTATTGTTAGCTAAAACTATTAAAAATAGATTTTGCTAATTGAAATAAAGCTGAAATAAAATACAAATATTAGATGAAAAACTAAAACTGAAGTTAAACAAATTAAGTTGAAGTACTAAAATGACTAAAACTGAAATAAAAATTAAAGCTAAAAACAGTAAAATGACAAAAGCACATAAAATGAAAAGTGAAAACATAAAAATAAAAGCTCATTCAAAATGTTAAATAATACTATTATAGGATATACTGTAAATAATACTAAAATAACACTGATTTGCAGAAATATGCATGGTTGGAATGTAAAAAATGACATTCTTCCTTAGTATTTTTGTCTTGTTTTTCAGTACAAATATCTAAACATTCTTAAATCAAGATATGTTTACTTGAGAAGCAAAATTACTTATTTTATGAAAAATGCATCAAAACTAAGTGAGTTTATGCTTAAAACAAGACAAAAATCTGCCAGTGGGGTCAGAAAAATAAACTTAATTCAAAGTGAAAACGTTTTTCTGACATATTGGCAGACATTTTTTCTTGTTTTAAGCAAAAAAACAAAAACAAAAAACATCATTTTGATATTTTTTTATCAGAAAACAAGGACCTATAATAACTTTGCAGATGTTGTTTATGCTCAAACAGCAACATTACACACTAACTAAAGTTAAAAAAGTGAAATCATAATCAACCACCCCTTTAATATCTTAGGACATTTTGCTTCTCAAGTAAATGTATCATGATTTGAGAATGTTTCTAGAAACTAGAAAACAAGACAAAAATACTGAGTTATTGCTGTTTCATTCTCAGAAACACGTGATGATCATTAAATACAAGAAGCCTCGAGCTACTCTAATGCATAATTGATAAAGCAATAATGTCAATAACTTCAGCAGCATATGAAAGCTTAGTGCCTTCAGTGCGGTGAAAAACATCTCAGATGAGAACCAGCAGAGAAACTCTGAAAGTGTTATGAGTATAAATATGGTGACCAGAACAGAACGTTCATCTGATGTCATTATACTGGTCTGTGCTGCACTGAGAAGAAAATTGCTGGAAGTAAATCATGTGTTTGTTTTGTTTCATAGCATGGGCGTCATACATGACCAACTCGCCCACCATGATCGTATTGATCGGCCTTCCTGCCAGAGGAAAGACGTACATATCTAAGAAGCTGACGCGCTACCTCAACTGGATCGGGGTTCCTACGAAAGGTGAGAGTTTGAGTTTACAGAATAGTGCTTATTCAACTTCAGAGTTTAACATACTTCTGCCAACGAAATATAATTATTCCTGGGAGTTGATACACCAAAATTATTTTCTTAAATTGAACCAGGATGCATTAAAAATCTGAATTCCAATTTTACTTTAAAAATTAAAACAAAAACAAAAAAAATCAGTTATTTTATCAGCTTTTTTAATCCATTATAATTATTACGGGATTCCAACTGTCATGCGAAACTAATGGAAAAAAAATATTTTAAAATTGTTATTTTAAAATATAATTTTGTTGCCGAGCTCTTAAAAAAATTAAATCATCTTGAAATGACTCTTTATCCAGAAATAACGACCTGCTGAAGAATTCAAGTAAAGTTGTGAAAAATAGTTGTTCAAAAGATGTGGGATCCCTAATTTAACATTACTAACATTTTTACTGTATATATTAAATATTATACTAGCTTTAAGGCCCGTTCACACCAAGGATGATAACTAACGATATGTAAAAGAATAGCAGAGTTCACACCACAACTATAACGATGACGGCACAGAGAAACAATATCACTGGAATTACTTTCAGAAAGATTTTTTCCAGCTGATGAACCATTAAAACATTGACAGCCAATCAGAATCCATCCTGCTTCAAGAGCTTGAGCATTTAAAGTGATAATATAACTGCAGCGTGTGCATAAGCAGAACGATATTGCTGGACACTAATGTAGTTATTGTTATAATTATCTTTATAGTTCTCGTTCTTGGTGTGATCAGGACTTTACTCCAAAGTTTCCAAAAAGACTGTTGCTTTCCCTGTGTGTTCGTAACAGTTGTGTGTTTCTGTCAGTTTTCAACCTGGGCGTTTATAGACGTGAGGCGGTACAGTCGTACAAGTCTTACGATTTCTTCCGTCACGACAATGAAGAGGCCATGAAAATCAGGAAGTAAGTATCCACACCGTTCTGTGTACAGTTTAAACACAGCATACACCCAGCCGAACATTACACAAAGACCTCACACACAAGAGGACGTTTCTACTGCAGAATCACTCGCCTGAAGTAATTTCAGGAACTGTTCAGGGAAGGAAGTTACAAAAATCAGCTTATTGAAATCAAACCAGTAACCTGCTAAACAGTGTTTACAAGACTTAATTAAAGGTATCCTTTATTATGATTTCACTTTTTTAACTTTAGTTAGTGCGTAATGTTGCTGTTTGAGCATAAACAACATCTGCAAAGTTACGACACACAAGGTTCAATGCAAAGGGAGATATTTGCTTTTACAGAAATCACTTTTTAAGGACTACAACAAACAGCTGGTAGGGACTACAACAAGCTTCTTCCCAGGTTGGTGACATCGCAAACCCTAAAATTTACATAAACCCCGCCCCCGAGAACACACAACAAAGAGGATGAGGCCATGTTGGGCTGCTTTAGAGAAGAGGAAGAGTTGTTGTAGTAGAGTGTTGTTGTCATGCTGTCATTTTACGCCGGACTGCTTCACAAACGAGGGTCAATTCAACACTGGATTTGCACAAAAGATTAACATGACGACACATGCTAGTCGATGAGTTGAATCAACTCCACAGCAACTACATAAATGTATCCACTAACCATTCAGAAACGTCCAGTTTCATTCTAAAAGTTGTAACTTCTTCCTGAGTCTCTCCATCAGTGTCGACTCCGGTTTGAACAATGTAAGGCTGAACACCGTTACTGACAATCCTCATTTTGGCTGCGTGAGATTCTCCAGCTTTGTTGTTGTTGAGCAACCGAAGTGCAAGCTTTTAAAGCTCCGCCCTCTTCTGGAAAGGGGGCCGGGAGCAGCAGCTCATTTGCATTTAAAGAAAAAAAAACTGTGTTTTTCCTCACACCCAAATAGGGACGAATTTGACAAGCTATAATAAATGATCTGTGGGGTATTTTGAGCTGAAACTTCACAGACACATTCTTGGGACACCAGAGACTTTTATTACATCTTGTGAAAAGGGGCATTAAAGGTCCCCTTTAATAAATCCGGTTATGTCCCAGACAGTGATGTCAAAACTTATCAATTCGTGTATCTGACTCTGATTTGTAATGTCAGTTGTGAAGCATTAAAAACAAAAGAGTGTTCCAACATGTCAGCGGGACTCATATTATCCTCTCATGCAGTTAGTAGATACAGAGCAGAGACTGTGCAGAGAGTTGTGTTGACAGAGTTCAGCGATCTGGAGAAGAGAAACCTTTGGTAAAATGTCACAGAGTTCATTCATGAAGTTGTGTGAACGACACACAGCATCTGTGTAGAACTGAGGGCATGTACACTTGGTCAGAGTGGGAATAATGCATGCTTTACATGCTTGTTTATTGCGATTAAAATCTGTGTACGCCACATAGTTTAATGCGATTATGGTTACTACGATTATGAGCTTGGTTTGATCGAAGTATTACGTTTACATGAGGTAAAGTTTAATCACAATATTGCCAAAATCTCATTATAATCTCATTATGAGGGTGCATGTAATCTCATATATAGAGAATAACTCCTGCTGGAGGAACTTTGTAACTTTGCAGACCTTTTTCATGCTCAAACAGCAACATTACACACTAAAGAAAGATGAGCATGAAAAAAAAAAAACATAATAGGTCCTCTTTAAATGATTTGACAAAAAGTGGTTCCTCAGATCGTTGCATGTGAATTGAGTCGACATCACATCATCTACTGATCCTGTTGAGTTTAATGTGATTATTGCAGTTCTGGTCTGATGATGTGGTTTCCTCTCAGACAGTGTGCCATCGTGGCTCTACAGGATGTGAAGTCGTATCTCAATGAGGAAGGAGGGCAGATCGCTGTAAGTTCTGCTCTTTGGACACGTTTTATCTTTGGATTTCACAAAGTGAAACTAGAATTTCTCCATCTATTAGATCAAATATTATTCGCATGTATTGTTATTTGTGTTGTATATTATATGTAGTTGTTTCACAGTTTTAGTGGCATCAGATCAGTGCTTTTATTGTTGTTATTTTCATTAATTGAAATTAAGCTGAAATAATATAAAATATAAATATTAGATGAAAAACTTTTTCAAATGATTAATATATACTACAATAGTATATAAATAATACTAAAATATCACTGCGCCAGATGAGGATTAACATGATTAGATCAATATGCATTAGATCAAATGTCTTTATCTTTTCTTTTCACTTTTTAACTTGACTTTTCTTCTTCATTTTTACTCGGTCTCTTTTATTCAGATGGTGTTTTAGTGATTTTTAATGGATGCATGGAGTTAAATTTCAAAGGCTTTCAAGCATGAATGCATTTTAGATTAATTTGAGATGTTCTCTATTCTTCTGCTATCACATTTTCATCTGAAATGCTCAATTAATATGTTTACTGTCATTTGTTTTTTACTATATTCTATATACCAGTCAAAAAAGAGCATGTAAATCAATTAAATCAATGTCATTACAATTAATAAAATAATTATTTTTGTTATTATCTAATGGCAGTTGTATCATAAATGAATTACTATAATATTCTCATCAATATTTCTCATTCTGTGACGTGATCGTTTGTCTCTCACAGGTTTTTGATGCCACAAACACAACCAGAGAGAGAAGAAACCTCATCCTGAGTTTTGCGCAGGAGAACTCATATAAGGTCAGAGCGTCCGTGAATATGAAATATTAGCAGTTGTTTGTGATATCGCAGTCGTCAGGTTACACTGGAGAGAAACAGAACATGCAGAGATCAATAAAGCGCCTCCATTTGAGAAAACTACTGTCAAATCCACAATGAAACTAGGACTGAAAGATCTTCGTGACAAACCATCAAAATAAAAGTTCGGTTTTAACTTCAAGAAATTATGACACAAATATATGACTAATGTATACTAAAATGTACTTCTCAATGTAATAATAATGATATTATTTATACCGTCAAATCCACACTGGAACTAAAAGATCTTCACGACAAACCTTCAAAATAAAAGTCCGATTTAACTTCAAGAAATTATGAACGAAATAAATCACTACTGTATACTAAAATGTACTTTTCAAAGTAATAATAATGATATTATATTTCTAAGTAATATTTTACTACCAAGATGTTTTTTCATCCATGTTTTAAATATATACAGTTCTATTGTGCAGCGTCACATTTGACAAAAATAAAAATGCAGTGTTTTGTTGTAAATTAATTGTTATATTTTCATTTTATTATATTTTAAAAGCTTGATTAAACTGTTAAAGTTTATATAAATTTGATTTAATATAAACATTTCCTTCCCCATTAATGGTAAATACATTTTGTGATAAATATCAATATCTTATGATATGAAACCCAGCCCTATTTTGATGCGGTTATTTTTGCTTTTGTTTCCAGGTGTTTTTTGTCGAGTCTCTTTGTGATGACCCAGAAGTCATTGCTGCCAACATACTGGTGAGTGTCGATGCAGAAAATATTCATATACTGCCATTAATAGTAATACCTCATTAATCTGCCTGTCACTGCTGTTATATCATAAGATGTCGAGGGTAGGTGAACATGAAATGTTTTTGTGAAGTTGAGTTGTCATTTAATTAAAATTGAGCAGCTTTTATAAGCTCATATTAATTGAAACTATATGGAAATATTTTTACATTTAAAAAATATACTTATCACACTGGAAGACTATTTCAAATGATTGTTATTGATTAAAAATGTTAAAAGTAGCAACTAAAATATACACATATTCCACCATGTATTCATGTAAAGTATACATTTGAGTTTGAGTCAAACCATGGCATCGCTGTCATAACATTTCATTAATTTGGGAACAGGATGTGAAGGTTTCCAGTCCCGATTATCCTGAGAGACACAGAGAGAGCGTGATGGAGGATTTCCTGAAGAGAATCGAGTGCTACAAAGTCACATATCAGCCGTTAGACCCAGATGAACATGACAAGTAAGATTACATTTTCATTTCAAAAATAGATTTTCATCTTGATATTATTTTTCCAAAACATAATCTAGGAGCTGATTGATCTCTGAGGAGACTTCTAAAATTTCAGGGAAACTATGTGATGATATTCATTTTCAGCATTTCATCTGTGACTTGAACACTGCATCTTTTCTGTTGTTATGTCAGAAAGCCTCCAGCAGAGAGCAGTACAGTTTCAGTTCAGTTTGTTTATTTTGTAAGCATGTGGTTTTGTTTAATGATGATAATATATCATAATTACTTGTAAATACCTTCTAGTAGATGACGTTGTGTTAAAATTATGTGGCTATTCAAATATTAACCTTGAATCTCTGAAAAACCTACAAGGATAGTTTGGACAGTCACAGGCATTTCTGTAATTCCTCAGCTGTAGCTTGTGGCTTCATCGTGGGATAATCTTGCTTGGGAAAATTCAACTCATTGTAGTGTTTACAGAAAGATTAAATCTGTCTTTGCCTTCACACATGTTGATTATCTTTTATTCTCTGCTGTAAAAGTGCTTAAAGGGATAGTTCAACCAAAAATGAAAATTCTGTAATCATACTCAATCTCAAGAAGATATTTTGAAGAATATGTGTAACCAAACAGTTGATGGACTCCATTGACTTCCATAGTATGGAAAAAAATTAGGACAGAATTTTCATTTTTGGGGAACTGTCCCTTTAAATACAGCATCTTGAAAAGTTCAAGTTTCAGTGATTTGTTGTTTGTCAATTTATTTATTTTTAAATATACATTTCTATTTATTTTCATCTCTTTTTTTTTTTTTTTTTCTGTATCAGTTTTCAATTTTAGTACTTCAACTTAAAATCATTTTATTTCAGTTAAATGCCAAGGCATCATTTCTAAATTTTCGATGTAAAATTTGTATTTTATTTTATTTCAGTTTTATTTTAATTATCAAAAGTTGTTTTAGTTAACAATAGCATTTTTGCCAGCAAATTTACAGAAAGCACTGTATTCATATAATTTAATTTAAAGGCCTGTTAACTATATTGGCGTCCACAACAATGCACAGTATCGTTCTGTTTATTATAACCGCGCTGTAGTTTTGTCGTCTGTCACTTTAAATGCTCGAGCTCTTTAAAGCAGGATGGATTCTGTTTTTATTGTTCATCAGCTGCACTTTATACACAACAGAAAGGATTGTTGTAGGTAATTAAGTACAAGTTGATCTTAAGATAATATAACGTTGATTATGTTTTTCATTCGGCACGTCTTGTAGATAAAAAATGCAGAAACTGGACAATAATGATAAGACACAACTGGGTCATTCTGTGTCAAATCAACTAAATTTCAGATACCTCCCCGGCTCAAATTTTTGATTTTGTTAATTGTTTTTTCTGTGGAAAGACAAACATAAATAGTGACGAAAGCCAAAACAATATATGTCACAGATGTATATTTACTGAGTAATCCACTGTTTTGTAGAGAAGGGTCAAAATGACCATTTTCATCTGAGATTTGGAGCCAAATTAGAGGGGTGTAAAAATGACTCTAGAAAGATGGCAGCATCATTATTTTATTTTTACACAGAGATTGGTAGGTCTATTAGTAAAATCTGTTGACTTTAGCGATCTTTGTTTCATTATACGCCAACAGTGACAGCTCAAAAATGGCAAAAAGCACTTCTTGTGTTTTTTTTGCCTTAGGTTTGCATGCCTGTAACTCAAGAAGTATTAAAGATATCTTAATATCCTTTTAGATTTTGGTCCTTAACAAACATTTCTTGTGGTATCTTCATTTTAAAGACCCTCGATGGTTCAGTCCCAAAGATATGGAGATCTTAATGCAGCTCAGAGTAAATTGGTAAATTGTACACATTTTCAGTGGTCAAAAACCAAATGTGGGTCACTTTGCATACAGCGGATACTCTAAAAGTATTCGAGATATCCTAATATCCTTCTAGATTCTCATTCTTAATAGACTTGCCTTTTGAAATCTTCATTTTCAAGGCCCTACATAGTTCAGTCCCACAGATATGGGGACCTCAAAGCAGCTCCATGATCAAATTGTTGAATTGTTGTATATCCCTAAATCATTAGGCCACAGCCACATATTTAACTGTTTGATTAGTGATGTTTGTGGATCACAGATCTTTTTCGGCCTGTTTTAGGGACTTGTCCCTCATCCAGGTGATTAACGTGGGTCAGCGTTTCCTGGTGAACCGTGTTCAGGATTACATCCAGAGTAAGATCGTCTACTACCTCATGAATATTCACGTTCAGAAACACTCCATCTACCTCTGCCGCCACGGCGAGAGCCAACACAACGTCCAGGGCTGCATCGGCGGGGACTCTGAGCTCTCCACCAAAGGAAAAGAGGTATTCCTTTCATTTCACTTAATGGATGAGCAGAATACAGATCCTTAAAAGAATGTTTGTTTTGTTATGCATCAAAACTGAGAGTTATTTACAATGTGTGCATTTGGTAATTACTGTATGTAATTCATTGTGGGTTCCTGCAGGTCATTTAAAAGCCTTAAAATGAAAATATACCATTAAAGAGGTTTAAAATTTGGGGACTGAAAAACAGGAGTTGTGATACGGCTAATGCGATTATTAAACGACAATGTTTACTTTATGGTTTTTATATTGTAATATGTTGTAGATGATTGTAAGTGCAAGTGTAAGGGCTTGTTTATAATTAAAAGTACCATATTATTCATATAATCTTTTTTTCTGGATATTATTGGTATTTTGGTTTCATAATAAACTGTATCTGGCATTTAATTTAATATAAATTTTTGTTGCAAATGTAGGGCTTGATTTTGTCAATGGGGAATTGATTGGATGGTTTTGGTTTGCTATTGGTGGATCTCATATGAGTGACAGGTTGCCCCGCCCTCACGCCAGTAAACACGTCATCAGAGAAGAGATGCAAGAGGGAGGGAGGTTATTTTGATTAAATGGGACCTATTATGCCCTTTTACAAAATCTTGATGTTGTTTTTGGGCTCTACTAGAGCAGGTTTTCCTGCTTGAATGTTCATTATTTTCCTCATATTCTCCATTGTTGCAGCTCCTCTCTTCCCAGTCTGTCAGTAACGCTCTGTTTAGTTCCTGTCTCTGTGAAGCCCCTCCTTCTGAAAAGCACAATGTGCTCTGATTGGTCGGCTGGACCAGTCAAGCGCTTCGGGCGTGTTTGGGAAATGTCCCTCCCCTTACCTAAGATCTGCAAATACCCTGTAGTCACTCTGTGTTGATTCCCAGCATGCTCTTTTTCAGTCCTTTACCACAAACAGGTGAGAAATGTTTGGAGGCTTGTTAACATCTTTCCCGCTCTGTGTCAGTTTTCTAAAGCCCTGCGTGGATTCCTGGAAACCCAGAAGATCCCAGACCTGAAGGTGTGGACCAGTCAACTCAGACGCACCATCCAGACGGCAGAGGAGTTGGGTGTCCCGTATGAGCAGTGGAAAATACTCAACGAGATCGACGCCGTGAGTTACGCGCCGCTGTTTTTATTAGAGAAGCAGTGCTTCCTGTTTTCATATGAACACTGGGCTGTTCTTCATTATTTACTGTGATAAAACACAGGTGTTTTCTGTTAACATGCAATTAGTCCATTTAAGTCAGATGTTTAATGGTGGTGTATCATATTTAACTCATTTACCACACCAAAACTAATTCAACTATATAATCCTGTACCATGAGTGCAATGAAAGTCTGTGCTTCCGGATCAGTAGACACCATATGTTTTTAATTCCAATAGAGAAAACAAAGTCATGTTATTGCAAAACATCTGAGTTGATGATGGATAAATGTTTGTTAACTGGTATTTTTAATGTGTGTGTGTGTGTGTTTTGTATCAGGGCATTTGTGAGGAAATGACATATGAAAAAATAAAAGAAACGTACCCGGATGAATATTCCCTCAGAGACCAGGACAAGTACCATTACAGATACCCAGGAGGAGAGGTACGACATTGTAAAACATCATTTTTGAAGTTGTAAATAGAACCTATACATTTCTGATTATTATCAATATTTTTGTGGAAACCGTGATACATTTTTTCAGGATTCTTTGATGAATAGAAAGTTCAAAAGAACAGCATTTTTTTGAAATAGAAATAATCTGTAACATTATAAATGTCTTTGCTGTCACTTTTGATCAATTTAATGCATCCTTGCTGAATAAAAGTATTAATTTCTTCAAAAAAAAAAATCTTACTGACACCAACATTTTTGAACAAACTCTAAAAGAAGTGGCAATACTGAACTTTACGCTGAAGTGTGCAGTTTTTTAATATTAAAATACTTCTGTCTCTGTTTAATGTCAACATACATAAGCCATTCATGTCCCTCTTCTCTTGCCGTAGTCCTATCAGGACCTGGTGCAGCGGTTGGAGCCGGTTATCATGGAGCTGGAGAGACAAGGCAATGTGCTGGTTATCTGCCACCAGGCCGTCATGCGCTGCCTCCTCGCCTACTTCCTGGACAAGAGCGCTGGTGCGTCACAAACACACACACACACACACACACACACACTCAAATCATATCAGGGCTCTTGTGACTGACTGATGACCACAATCAGATAATGAGAAACACGAGAATGTCTGTTTCTGACTGCTGGTGTTCGAGTAATAAGCATCCAAAGAAGTGATTTTCCTGAGCCGAACCCTTCCATTCACGACCCCTTTGACTCAATTATGTGTTCATAATCAGCAGATCTTCTCATATTTAAATGTGCTCATGTTGTACAGATGATTTGCCGTATCTGAAGTGTCCCCTCCATGCGGTCCTGAAGCTGACCCCAGTGGCTTATGGTATGTGTTGATCTACATTCACATAGACCTAAAAAATAGAATCTATCTATCTATCTATCTATCTATCTATCTGTCTCTGTCTGTTCTCTATCTATCTAACTATCATCTGTTTATCTGTCTGTCTGTTATCTATCTGTCTGTCTGTCAGTTTTTTTTTTTTTTAGTATTTACATTTTAAATATTTGATCTAAATTTGATTGCTTCCATATTGAAATAATAACTATCAAAAAAAATAGTTAATATTAAATAAATTAAATAAAAAAATAATAAAAAAATATTAAAAATATGTATGAATATGTATGTGTATATATACGTGTTTATTTATTTAATATAAATAAATATATTTCGTATTTTATTTTTTAAATGTTATTTGCATTTTAAATATTTGATCTAAATTGTTTCCATACTAAAATGACTATTAATAAAATTGATAGTTAATATTAATATTAAATAAAATAAGCAATAATAAAATAAATAAAATAAGAAATAATAATTTAAAAAAAAAAAAAAAAAAATATATATATATATATATATATATATGTTTTTTATTTAAATCAATACATTGTACACTCTTTTACATTTTAAAATTGTATTAAATTTTAAATATTTAATTTAAATTGTTTCATTATTAAAATAACGATTATTTCAATTTAAATTAACTATTAATCAAAACATTATTAGAAACTGCCATATTTTTGTATAATGTTTTTATTTTATATATATGTATATATACATACACTACCAGTCAAAAGTTTGGAATCGGTAAGATTTTTAATGTTTTTAAAAGAAGTTTCGTCTGCTCACCAAGGCTGCATTTATTTAATTAAAAATACAGTAAAAACAGTAATATTGTGAAATATTATTACAATTTAAAATAACTGTTTTCTGTTTGAATATATTTTATAAAGTAATTTATTCCTGTGATCAAAGCTGAATTTTCAGCATCATTACTCCAGTCTTCAGTGTCACATGATCCTTCAGAAATCATTCTATGATGCTGATCTGCTGCTCAAGAAACATTTATGATTATTATCAATGTTGAAAACAGTTGTGTACTTTTTTTTTCAGGATTCTTTGATGAATAGAAAGTTCAAAAGAACAGCATTTATCTGAAATACAAAGCTTTTGTAACATTATACACTACCGTTCAAAAGTTTGGGGTCAGTAAGAATTTTTTTTTTTTTTTGAAAAGAAATTAATACTTTTATTCAGCAAGGATGCATTAAATCTATCAAAAGTGACAGTAAAGACATTTATAATGTTACAAAAGATTATATTTCAAATAAATGCTGTTCTTTTGAACTTTCTATTCATCAAAGAATCCTGAAAAAAAAATTGTACACAAATATTTTGTACAATTGTACACAATAAATGTTTCTTGAGCAGCAAATCAGCATATTAGAATGATTTCTGAAGGATCATGTGACACTGAAGACTGGAATAATGATGCTGAAAATTCAGTTTTGATCACAGGAATAAATTACTTTATAAAATATATTCAAACAGAAAACAGTTATTTTAAATTGTAATAATATTTCACAATATTACTGTTTTTACTGTATTTTTAATTAAATAAATGCAGCCTTGGTGAGCAGACAAAACTTCTTTTAAAAACATTAAAAATCTTACATATTCTAAACTTTTGACTGGTAGTGTGTGTGTGTATGTATTTCTATTTATTTATTTTTTTATATATATATATATATATATATATATATATATATATATATATATATATATATATATATATATATATATATATATATATATATATATATATATATATATATATATATACATATTTTATTATTTCTATTTATTTATTTTTTTAGATAAGATTTAAATACTGTAGCAAAATTCTGATATTTTTCAATGTTTTCCCCGTTATAGGCTGTAAAGTTGACATGTTTGACCTGAAAGTGGAAGCTGTAAACACACACAAGGACAGACCACTCGTAAGCAAACATATAACATTAACCAGATATTTTTGTTGTTTGCTAAAGCAGCATCACTGTTATTACTAACAACCATTTACTAACATGCTGTTTCTCGTCTTCAGGGAAATTTATTTTTGCTTCTTGAACATTGTTTGGTTTTTACCATCATTTCATCTGAGCTTTTTTTTGTGTGTGTTCAGAATGATTCTGCATGTTTTTTTGTTTGATATTTTTGGAATAATATGCGATTACGATCATGCGGTCTCTCCAACACAAACTCACCTTCAGTAAATCGGCAGCTGAAAGAAGCCCTCAAACAAGAATAACTTCTTGAACTCTTCATGATCCTCTAATGGAAAACTAAAGGCTGACAGTCCACAGAGTTTGCTCATAAATCGTGGTATGTTTTGCAGTGTAAGTCTGTAGGTGTGAGTTTGACGCCCTCACAGTGAGGCTGAAAAACACAGACCACAGGTCTGCGGTCAGAGAGGCAATATAGCACTGAGATTCTCTCAGTATTTCTGGCTTCTGGCTTGTTTTTGTTCTTTACTCGGTTGTGGATGATATCAGCATGCCATTTCTTTCCATGTGATTATGGGCGGCAGTGTCCCTGCTGTTATTTGTCCGGGACAGACAACACAGGGAGTATCCCTCCAGACTGAGCTTTAATTTAACCTCTGTATGTGCATCAACATGTTTAGTTTCCGCTCTGACTTTCTTTAAGGGCCCATATCATGAAAAACTTTCAATCTAACAGAGTTTGATGTAATATGTTGACATACTGTGACATTCTCCAATCCACCCTGAAGATTTATAGGTGAAAATCATACTGTCTGGATATAAGCATTTTTATTACTTTAATTAATTTATTTATTTAAATCAATACATTTCACATTTTATTTTTTAAATTTCAATATTTACATTTTAAAAAATTTGATCTAAGTTATTTTAATATAAAAAACAATTACTTACAAAATAGTTAATATTACTATTAAATAAATTAAATAAAAATTAATTTTAAAAATATTTAAAATATGTATGTGTGTGTGTATATATTATGTAAATAAAACATTTTAAAATAAAAACATGTAAAATATATTAATAAATATATATATATATATATATATAAATCAATATATTTTACATGTTTTTTTTACATTTAAATATTGGATTTAAATTGTTTCATTATTATTAAAATAACTATTTATAAAAAACAAAAATTGGCCTATTTGTTTTTTATATACATTTTTTATTTTAAATAAGATTTAAGTACTGTAGCAATTGATTTTGCTAATTTACTATTTATTTTTATTAATTTAATTAGTTTTTAATTAGTTTAATTTATTTATTTAAAATGAGCGTAAATTAAATTCAATACATAGATACTACCACACTGTATACTTATAGTTGTACTTCACAAATGTACTCAAATCTTAATAGTACTGAAAATAAGCTTTTTCTTCAACCAAAATATAATTTCTTATTTTTTCTTTTGATTTTTGTGTGTAATATGTCCCAGACATTTTTTGATGATTTGTTTTGTTTGTTTGAGTCACTAATAGAAACTAAGCTTCAAAAACGTCTCATTCAGAAATTGTCACGTTTATGATGTCAAAACCATGAGCCCATTATTAAATGACCGCCCACATTTACACATCAACACCTTAATTTGCTAACCAATCACGACAGATGTCATTTACGTATTAAAAAGTCTAAGAGGTACAATAGCAGAAACAGCCTGTTAAGGATCAGAATTGTGTGCAAGAAGCCTTGACTCATTATAGCCCTTCATAGTCATGCCTGTGTCACAATGTTCATTCATAGACTTTGTGTGTTATCAGAAAAGCACCAGAGAAGAATTGCCGCCCACTCTGCTGAGGAGAAACAGTTTTACACCACTGTCGAGTCAGGATCAAGTCAAGCGGCCCCGCCTCTTCAGCGTTGGCAACCCGCCCCGGATAGCAAGCGTTCCTGCCTTGTCTACCAAACAATTCGCTGAAGCACAGGAGAGTGAGAAACTGAACAAGAGCCAGGTTAGTTTTGGCCGTGTGTGTGTGTGTGTGTGTGTACAGGCTTACATAGTGAAATATTAGACAACCGACTAGGGAGGACACTTCCTGTGTTCTCGTAAACCAAATGGCTTAAAAAAACTTAAGTCCCTTTCAAGGAAAGTCTGTTCACTCGGCGGCCATATTTGCAACGCCTCCAGGCAGCTATTTCAGGCATCCAAGACCAAGTCCTATCTATTTGAATGAGGGAATCCTGAAATCTCAAAAACTGCTTGGCAAACTCACAATTAAATAACAGATTTCAAATCAGCAACAAAATCTGACATGAACTGTCCCATAAATGTTGTTTCTTATGCTCAAATAGTGATGCTCAGGCTAGACGAGCGAATGCGCATGTGCAGTCCAAAGCGCGAGTCTCAGGTTTCTATGGCAACTGGAGCTTCTAACGGAAGCTGCAGTGACGCAATGACTTTAACAATCAACGATTGGCTCTTTTATTTAGAAGGCGGGACCTATTCTGCCATATCGCGCGTTGCAGTTTCTCCCATTCATAAGTAATAGGAGTGAACCGTCTTTCTATATCTATAGTCTTTGAACATACTAATATAATATATATATATATATTAAAATGTAATTTATTTCTGTGATCAAAGCTGAATTTTCAGCATCATTACTCCAGTCTTCAGTGTCACATGATAGAAATCATTCTAATATGCTGATCTGCTGCTCAGGAAACATTTATTATTATTATCAATGTTGGAATCAGTTGTGCTGCTTCATATTTATGTGAAAACTGTGATACAGCACTATTCAACAACAGTAAGATTTACTACTTTTATTCAGCAAAGTTATTAAATTGATCAAAAGTGACAGTAAAGACATTTTATAATGTTACAAAATATTTCTATTTCAAATAAAATCTGTTCTTTTAATATTTCTATTCATCAAAGAATCCTGAAAAATAAAATGTTTTACTGTTTCCATAAAAATATCACTGTTTACAGTGAATATTCTGTGTGGAAACTGACATTTTTGTGGAAAAGGTTGTCTCTCGAAACCTGTATGCCAACAAAATATGCCATCTATATATTTTTTTATTTTTTCCATAATTACAAATTGTTGAAATATTTGTTTTATAACTTTTAATATTTTGTTATATAATATGTATTTTTCTACTCTGAGCATCAACTAGTTAGCTTAGCTATATGCTTATGTCAGAATCAAACACAAGTGGCGTTGTTTATGTGGTGACACCAACAAAGTAACCTGTGTGCTGTTTCTTATAGGAAATGCTCAACTGCTTCAGACCGGCCGACTCCATCCAAGAGTGAGAACATAAACAAGTTGTGTAACACCCATCACAAATTTAAATGTGTTCAAAGGTTTTCTCCAGACATGATTCAACTCCAGACGCCCACTCAAAATCAGCAGCACTGCTTTATGTAACTCACATGAGTGAACGTGGTTTAATATCGACAGCTTCATCCATCCGTCCTTCTCAAGCTTCATCCGTACACAAGCGCTTGGAAGGACGGTAAAATCCCAACAGCTACAATTAAAAGTTATTGATTGAAATACTTAATTAATGCAAGGAGATTCACTCCCACTGTTGAACAGATTGACAACTTGTGGGGCCAATTAGAGCTTAGTTGAACTGATTGAGTGGGCGTGTCTTGTGCCAGTTAAGCTGATTGGCCCTTCAGGATCAGTATCTTTAAAGACACAGAGCACTTCCTGAAATGGATCTAGATAGGAACATTCAAGCACTCTTTTTGTTGTCGTAGCATATATTTTGCGCCGTCTTCTTCTTAATAATGCCTTAGTTTTCCATCTGATTGACTCAGGCCAAATTTGACTGGATAATCGTGTAAATATTTGGCATAATTTTAGCTGTTAATTGTCTGTGATTGTCTTGCTGTCGTTATTTTCTCATATAGACTTTCTTATGGTTTTGATGTTGTGCAGAATGTGAATATAATGAATGTGAAATTGAATGTTTTATTGAATATTATGAATGTGAAATGTGGAAGGGTTCGTGAAATTTATGTTCCGCCGGTTTTTCTCCCATCAAACTTTCTATAATTTTTATAAAGGAACATCAAGGTAGTTATTTTAATAGAAAAGCAGGTTGTTTTAGTTGTTATAAATAATTGACATGCAAGGAAAACTTCATTCAGTCTTGAACGAATGTGTCCTTTCATACTCACAGAATTGGTAAATATAGAGTTATCTTGAGTTTTTCGTTTTTTCAAATGGATCTGTAAGAACATTTAAATCTACTGAGAATATGGCAAGCCATACTGTTATATTAGTTTTCATGTTTAATGTTATTTAGATTTATCATTTGTTATGAAAAGATATTTATATATGCTGATATTTTGCCTCATATCTTCTTAAAGGGTATTGTAAAATATTTTATAATTATGTTTTATAATTTGAGTTTATGTGGTCTAATTTTAGGAATGCACGAAGTATGTTCTTAAAGTGCTTAATATGTGTTGAATGTTCTGATGGCCTGTTAAGATCATATTCCTATCAAGGGTCATAGAAAGTGGCTGCATTGTAGTTGCTTCTCGCAGCTTATTCATTTGTATTGAAAATATAAATGTGTTGGCATGATTGGATATAATCCGATTTCTAAGTGCCTTTGCTTCGCAACCAAAGTGTAACCAGTCAAAGTCTAAACAACACAACAGATCTCTGAGTCAGACTGCAGATTCTTGGATGCAAAAAGACACATTTACCTCAGAGCTTACAGTGTTACAGAAAATAAGTTTTGCGTTCTGGTTTCATTGTGACGATAGCATTACAATATCAATATCAGTGGTGACAAACTATGTAATGTTGTGCTAATCTATTGATAAAACTTTTGTGATTTAATAAACCAGTCTGTGATGCAAATATTTGTTTTGGTCATTTAAATATATTAGCAAATATGAATATATATTAGTTAAATTTTGCTTCAGTTAAGTGTTGATTCATTTTGGTTCAATAACTGTATAAAGTGAATCAATTATGCAGCCATCAAGTGTTGAATATTATTCTAGGTTACTACATGTGGAGGTTTTTGGTCAAATAATTAAAAGTGCAATATGTAAGATTTCTGTCCGCTAGAGGCCTATTAAAAAACAAAGGCGTAGCGTGATGACGGCAAGTTTGAGCGTGGAATCTTGGGACATGTGGTCTTCACTTCACAGAATAGGGATAGGACTCGGGAAGAAATCATGTTCATGGATGCGATTATTAACGTTATTGTAGTATGAAGCAGAGCAGGACCGAGTGTTGTAGGAGCTGAAGGAGGCGTTAGAGCGATTGCGCAACATGCCTCACGAGCAGCGGAACTTTTATTATGCCTCAGTCGCCGGCGCCGCTTCCGCTTTTCAGGTCATGAGTATGAGGTAACACAGCTCTGTTTATCATATTAGATACATTTGAGTGTGTTGAAAATGATGTTATAACGTTACTCTGTGCGTTCGCTCGGCGGCTGCTGTGAGACACTTGTTCGAGACACACTGCAGTAAGATAAATCGATTTTAGAATATCATATTAAAGGCTGGATGGCTTGTGTTGATAAATGGCATGCAATTAATTTTAGTTTTTTACAAAGTAGCAAACGCACACCTAGAGAGGTGCTAGTTGAGAAAAGTTTGAATAAAGTAAAAAGGAAACAACTGCATAAGGACTGATTTAATATACCAACGTTTCGGCTCGTAGCCTTTGTCAAGGTATAGTTTAACAAGAATGGAGAATAGCATAGCCTAAATAGGAATCGTAATTATACACAGCTGTGAATAATGAGATCAGACCATCCAATAAGTAACTAATTAACAATTGGATTCAAACATGGGAAGTAACAAAGTCAATAAGGTAAACTATACAAGCAAACTATAAAAATGAAATTACAATCCGGCAAATTAATTTTAACATCCACAAAACACCTTAATGAGAACAAAAACATCAGAATAATCATCTAAACAATAAACCAAATAACAGTGAAATACTAACATGAAAAAATATATTAACAAAAAAATATTAGATCAAGTAATAACAGAAAACAACTTAATTCAAAATCAACATTTAAACCATGTGGGGTCAAGGTTTATGGATCCAGAAAGATTCCAGTTTGAGTAGAATTTGGTCCAAATCACCACCTCTCCTCGGTAAAGATATTTTCTTGATTCCTATATAACGTAATGAAGTAATAGGATGATTAAAATCAGTGAAATGTACTGCCAATGGATAATTCATATTTTTACATCTTATAGTACTACGATGTTCAGCAATACGTGTTTTAAGTTCTTTACTGGTTTTGCCTACATATGATTTACCACAATGACAAGTTATGAGATAGATGACCGCTTTGGTTTTACAATTGATTATTCCTTTGATAGGGATCTTAAAACACGTAAACTTAAAACACGTATTGCTGAACATCGTAGTACTATAAGATGTAAAAATATGAATCCAATTGTTAATTAGTTACTTATTGGATGGTCTGATCTCATTATTCACAGCTGTGTATAATTACGATTCCTATTTAGGCTATGCTATTCTCCATTCTTGTTAAACTATACCTTGACAAAGGCTACGAGCCAAAACGTTGGTATATTAAATCAGTCCTTATGCTTCAGTGAGTGTGCAGTTGTTTCCTTTGTACTTTAATGCAATTAATTTTAAAACATATTGTATGATGGAGAAAATTCTGTATTACTGTTACTAAAAATAAAGCTGCATTTGATTATGCTATGTTAGCAAACGTTACTTGACAAAATAGTGTATTTCTCTGAGGCATGGTAAAGCATGGTACTCGCAAAAAATCAAGAAAGTTAGATTTAAACAATAAGACTAAACGTGTTGAGTTATATAACAACAATTAGTTTTCCATCTATAAATGTAACCAAACAGTTGTTCCCTTGTCTATTAAAACGTGTAATATATTAAAGCGTCTTTGGTGTTTCCATGGTTTCTACAAAATAAAACCGGAAACCGAGGATAACGCGGGTATGACGCAATTGACAGGCCACTCCTCACACGTCCCAGAGCCTTGGTTAAAATTGCAATTTTCTCACGATTTACAAATAGTTGGAAACATTTGGGATATTGTAAGTACTCAAGTGAACAAAATATATAACACTGGCCTAGTGGTTTTTGGATATTTTCCTGCAAAAATCTTACATATTGCACCTTTAAAACCTCTGTTAGTAGGAAATTACTAGTCATCCAAATTTTTTTTAATAAATCAACTATGCATTCCGTTAGTTTTGGAAATTGGTATGTTTTTAAAAGCCACAGAGAAATATAGAGCTAAACATCAGCGATATCTCTCAAGGATAGCATGTACAGGCTGAAAAGCAACGGTCCTAGTACTGAGCCTTGTGGTGCTCCATACTGAACTTGTGATTAATATGATGCCTCTTCATTTACTGCTACGAATTGTTGACAGTCAGATAAGTACAATTTGAACCATGCCAATGCAATTCCACTAATGCCAACGTAATTTGTATTGCATATTTATTCCTAATGATGCCAGTCATTTAATTATATTAGCAATTAAAATCATAATCATACATGCATTTATATAAAATATTATATAAAATCATCTTTTTGCTCTGGTTAATGGCTGACTGAAGTTCTGGAATGATTTATGTTTTAATTTCCTTCATAGTGCCCACGGTCGCACAAACAGCTGTGGTTCAGACTGGTCTGACATGTGGAAAAGGGAGGGTTGTTTGAGCCATTGCCTTGAACATGTTCACACATCTCTGGGGAAAAAATAATGTTGTCCTTTTTTGGTAGAAGGTTTGTAGCTTGTCCTGAAATAACATCACACAAGTAACGTCATAAATATTGTTAAAAATAATTTAGTATGTGATAAATGGTTAAACATTTTCATTTAGTTTTTTTTTTTTTTTATCAGTACAGTGATTAAAGGATGTTGAATTCTTGGGAAAATCATTCCAGTTTGTTATTTCCTGCTATTTTGATCCAATCAAGTTCTAGGCAAAACAAGGTGGCATTTGCATTTTGTCTCCACAGTGAATTCATCAAAACTCTGAAGATGGAAAAGATCCGTCAGGGTTGGACAACAGAAACTGTGACATCACCTGTATTAAAACGGTGCCCCACCCGCAAGCATATGGAGTAACAATAATGTCTTTTTCAAGGTGGGGTGTTGGTGATTTGTAAGACCTGCTTGAAATGCGCATTCATGAATCTTCTTTTGACCCGTCTTACCAGCCTCACCTCAAACCGCCTGCTTGTTTTGCTGGAACTATTGCAGAGGTTGTTAGAATAATAATAACATCCATATCATTGGGACGTGTCCTGAAACATGACATTCATATCAGATGTTTAACTTGACTGGGAATATTTTGTGCCTCTGTTAGGAATGCTTGATCAAGGATGACGCTAATAAACAATCTTGTCTGTTGCAGAGATATTTTTGAAACCAAAATAGGACCACAAAAGATAACCATGAATGTTTAGGCTATTGCAAGTGAAGTAAAACCTTTAACATTTTAAAACTTAAGAGAACATGGATTCAGTTCAGTCCATGAAGAAACAATCTATGATTTATGATGGAGGATAATTCTCTAGGTGAAAAATCCTACAGACATTAAAAACGCGTGTATGAGCTTGTTTTAATGATATCTTGCAAAACGTTTACCAGTTCTGAACCACAGTAGCTATCAAAGCAATTAAATGAAATAAAAATGAGACTGCATTTGTGTGGTATAATTAAAACCGCACACAGTAGATGAAAGTATGGCGTTAACATTAATAGAGTACAGGGCAACACTTTCTGAGCCTGAATGTACTGTATAAGTGATTCAATGTGTATTTTTTTTAAACATTTATTCAATTATTATCTGTTAATAATGTATTTACATAGGCCTATTATTGATTTATTCATTAATGGTACATGATTTGAGTAATGATTGGTAGACTATCTGTTCTAATTAGTCACTGCTGGTATCTTTTCATCACTTAGTTCTTATTCATTTGCTAGGCTAATCAAAACTTGGCAGACTAGCAAAGGGAAAATAGGCTACTAGTAAGTAATGGAAATAGTTGCAAATAATCACTACTGGAATAAGTACTAATATTACTATCTGATTAATATATAGTCCAATACTAGAGAAACTTATGTTATTCACTAATTAGGCTAGTTTTAAAAGGTGCTAGCATAACAATAGATGCTAGCCTAGTTAGTTTTAGTGGACGAAAGGGGAAAACGGTTTGCCATAGAGGGTCAAAAGCACGACCTGCGTTCACTTCCATTCAGAAACGCTATTTTTTTAAAAACACAATTCTTCTCAATTTTGATATTATTTGAATGAGTCAGTCGTTTTTTGTTGTTTTACAAGAACTATACCGCATGTAGAAATGTTTATGTGGATTTACACTGAAATAAGGGGAGGGTTTGAGCTCTCGTGACGCATCGGCAGTATAAGAACTTTGCGAGAGTGTAATTTGAACGCATAATTTTTTGCTTCAGACAGACTTCTTCACTTCGTATGCAGATGTCCGTGAATATGGCGACTGTTTGGGGGAATATACTCATACTTGTGTTTGCGCACTTTGTAGGTAAGTATCTTTTCAATATGAGATTACATTAAATGTCTAACGTTACGCGACAAAACTTGATCGCTTCATTAGAATCAACAACTTTAAAGCTGTAACCTTAGACACCACAACAGCTCGATGTGGCACGCTATATATTCATTTAACGTACCACGTTTCAATATTTGACACGGTGCACCGTTATTCAGCCACTTTATTAATACAACTATATATTTTTCACATATGTGTGAAATGATGGCTATTAATTTTACTGGTAATATATTTGAATAACTTTAATTGTCAAGTTTGATAGATACCTGTCAGATCAATAAGCTGGCTAAGCTCATTTAAATAGGCTAACCAATCATGTATAACCGTTTTATCAATATTCAAGGCTGCTTGATGATTCTGTAGTTTCATGAATGGGCATAAACATAAAGTTAAACATAAGGTCATTTAAGCTTCAGCTACAAGTCTAGTAGGTGTTTTCTTATTTTTTTTTCTTAACCACATGTTTAAAATAGATTTACTGCCATCTAGATTCATGCATTGCATAATCTTCCAGTTGCAGGTCATTGCTGCTTTACAACATTCACGCTCAAAACACTTGAAATGAATTATTGAACTTAACAGACTATCAATATTTTACATCATATGTGACCCTGGAACACAAAACCAGTCATAAGGGTCAATTTTTTGAAATTGAGATTTATACATCATCTGAAAGTAAGTAAAGAAGCTTTCCATTAATGTATGGTTTGTTAGGATAGGACAATATTTGGCCGAGATGCAACTATTTGAAAATCTGGAATCTGAGGGTGCAAAAAAATCAAAATATTGAGAAAATCGCTTTTAAAGTTGTCCAAATGAAGTCCTTAGCAATGCATATCCACTCACAAAAATACATTTTTGATATATTTACAGTAGGAAATTTACAAAATGTCTTCATGGAACATTATCTTTACTTAATATCCTAATGATTTTTGGCATAAAAGAAAAATCGATAATTTTGACCTATACAATGTATTGTTGGCTATTGCTACAAATATACCTGTGTGACTCATGACTGGTTTTGTGCTCCAGGGTCACATATTGATGATTAAGTGATTCAGTAGCAAGAATATATGTTCTTTTCAGTACGGCAGCCAACATGCAAAAAACGGCATTACCTAATCATGTGACAGCATTTTTCATCACTATCATTTTTGTGCTTTGAAACTCCATTTCAGTGTCTCAAAGACATCTTCATTGTGGCGAACCAACCAAATATCTGGACAAGCAGCTGGACAACAAATATCTTAACATATTCGTGTTCAATGACCAGGACAAAGTGGCTTATAAATGTTCTCCGGGTTATTCGCAGTCAGGTGGAAGTCGATTATCATACTGTATAGAAGGAAGCTGGTCACCCTTGAACATGACCTGCCAAAGTAAGAAGGATCTGTTTATCTATGTCTCTAAAATAGCAATTATTTATTCATTGCACTCAACCTTTTCATATTTTCTGATTTATTTTTACAGAGAAAAAGTGCAATGCGCTGGGTGACATAGAGAATGGGCAATACAGTCGAGAAGGACAATCATTCGGTGATAAAGCCATTGCTATGTGTAATAAAGGGTACTGAAACCTTATTTTCATTCTTTATGTCTGAAGTCCATGAATATGTGAAAACATGGTTATATTAGAAAAAACAGAGCAGGCAGAATAAGTGACCCGGCCAGTAATGTTTCCCTTTCATGATGTTTTATGTCATTTTTCTGTCATGTAATTGTTTTCTCATGCAGATATGTTTTGAGAGGAGAAAGAGTCCGTATGTGTCTGGAATATGGTTGGAATGGGACAGACCCCATCTGTGAGGGTGAGTTTAACACTTTGTCATGTTAAAATCATCAAAACCTTTCGATTTACAATTATAACACTCAAAACTTTCTAGCTATCACTCAGCCACACACTCGTGAAATGCAGTTATATCTTCTAAAAACCACAAACTATGAAAATGCATGACGCAGTAGCGTTTCAACAGACCTTTACAGTGCATTAGATGTAAGAGGATTGTATGTCAGTAAATCCCCTTTAATCTATTAAGTGTGACTCAAATCACAGGTGGGTTTTCTAGGACTTGTAGAAAGTAAACTGGCGTCCGCTAGTGGTGAATAATTCATCATCAGAGGCTTTGGGGGAAATTTTTGGCACAATAAATTGTTATTTTTTCTTCTGGTTTAGTGTCAAAGATCATCTGTTCAGCACCTGACGTGGCAAACAGATGGATTAAGCCTGGAGAAAGGACACAGTACACAGTCCAAGACACTGTAACCATCACCTGCAGTGAGGATTTAATCTGATTGGCTCGTCAGTGGTCACATGTGGACCAGATGGCCAATGGCTGAACTTGCCTGAGTGTCGCCCTAAAGGTAATTTAGGCTGTTTTCACACTTGGGCTGTATCTGAAATCGCATACTTCCCTACTATAGAGTAGGCGAAAAACAATATGTGACAAAAGAAGTATGTCTAAATTCACAGTACTCATAAAAGAGTCGGCAAAAAGACCCTGGATGACCTACTACTTCTGGTAAGATGGTAGGTCACATGATAATGACAGCATGGTGGATGTAGTATGTCTGAAATACATTCATAATATATAGAACATACTTTTTTAGCAGTCGTGAATTAATTACTTATTCAAAATAAGTACCTACTCGAGAGTGCGATTTCAGATAAAACCCTGGTTTGAATATTTAATCTGAAACCAAGTTCAACTCCACCTACTTTCTCCAATGAGTCATTGATACGAAGAATGCATGCTGCTCACTAAAGGTGGTTTCTTGCTCTAAACATCTAACTCAATTGAACGTCAGAACGATGTTGGATTCAAACATTGGACAGATGTTAGTTACATTTTGGTGAAATTAGGTTGACGTCAAAACCCAACATTGGCTTGATGTCAACCTCCAAAACTAGATAGACGTTGAATTTTGGTTGGAAATAAAAATGGAATGGAAAATGGAAGTTACATTTTGGTGAAATTAGGTTGACGTCAAAACCCAACATTGGCTTGATGTCAACCTCCAAAACTAGATAGACGTTGAATTTTGATTGGAAATGTAAATCGGGTTGATGTCAAAACCCAACGTTGGACTCCAATATTGGACAGTTGTTAAATTTTGGTGAAATCGGGTTGACGTCAAAACCCACCGTTTTCTTGACACCAACCTCCAGCATTAGACAGATGTTACATTTTGGGCAAATCAGGTTCATGTCAAAACCCAACACTGGCTTGATGTCACCCTCCAAAATTGGATGGACTTTGAAGTTTGGTTGGAAATGAAAATGGAATGGAAAATGGAAATGAAAATCAGACACCAACCTTCAACACTAGATAGACGTTGAATTTTGGTTGGAATTTAAAATCGTGTGACGTCAAAAGGTCTCCAGTATTGGACAGATGTTAAATTTTGGTGAAGTCAGGTTGACGTCAAAACCCACCGTTGGATTTATGTCAACTTCCAACATTGGACAGACATTGAATTTTGATTGGAAATGTAAATCGGGTTGATGTCAAAACCCAACGCTGGATTTTTGTTAACTTCCATCATTGGACAGACATTGAATTTCCGTTACTTTATCATTTACCACTGTGGGTGATAAAATTAAGACATTTAACAGATGTTGGGTTTTGCTAAAATGTCGATCTTTGACGTTAATATGATGTTGCCATGAGATGTTTGAAAGATATTGAACTTTTGGCTATGTAATACCACGACTTAAAACCAGTAAAATATCAATGTCTAATGATGTTAGAATTTAACATTGTGTAGAAGTTAACATTATGACGATTATCAGATGTTGGGTTTTGGTTACCGTAACTAAAATGTTGGTCTTTGACATTAATATGAAATTGGCATCAGATATTTGGTAGACATTGAATTTGATGTTGACGTAAAACCCATAAAATATCAACGTCAGCTGTTGTCAGTGTCCTTTTGTTTTTTGATGCTGCTCTTTTAAGAAACACCCGTTCACATGTGAAATGAGCAACGGTTGAAATGTTTTTGCAACTTTGTTTCAATAAATGCTCTTTTTGGAGTTTTGAGCTCTGAAAGTTCTTGTATGTGTTCATAACACATCAAGTCCTGTTATCTTAAAACATTAAGAAACATTTGATTTGACCTCTTTAAATGTATTGTGTAAATAATATTCACTTCACTTCAGTCTTTCTGCTTGTTTTTCTTTCATTTGCCGATGATCTCAAAAGGTCAGTTCTCAAGAGTTTTAGTCCCAAGCAGAGTTATTCTCAAAACATGTCCCACTCCTGAATTGGGAAAAAGTGGTACAGTGAAAGAGCTGAAGTCTGTCTACGAGCCAGGAGACCCCTTATCTGTCACCTGCAATGAGGGATTCATCGGATCTGGAGATTACATGTGCGACACAAGCGAGAAATGGATCCCAAATGAGCCGAAGTGTCAAAGTAAGTACAGATGATTGAATGTTTTGGGGAAAATTGTATTGTATCCAAGGAAATGTGTCTTCTTTAATATTGTGAATATTGTGCCTGAAGTAATTTTATCCTGATAAAAACAAGCTGGTAAACAAATAGAAATGTTAAAACCTTGCATGTCACATGAAGCCGTTGTGGATAAAAATGTCTGCTAAATGCATAAATATGAATACAAATTGTTCTTCACTACAAATAAAAGCAATAAGAGTGTTTTGTGGCCTTGTTTATTATCAGTGATCAGCTGTTCAGAACCTATTGTGGCAAACGGAAGGATACGTGGATCTAGAGTTCTGTACAAACCCAAAGACATTGTGAGCGTCAGCTGCAGTGAGGGCTTTGATCTGATTGGCCCACCACAGGTCACATGTGGACCAGACGGCCAATGGCAGGGCTTGCCCAAGTGTAGTAGGCCTAAAAGGATTTCAGCTGCTGGTAGGTGCATTAATGTGTTCAAACAGTAGTATACATTGTGGTCACATGAAGGGCCAACTTTCTTTTAGTATTCTTTCTGTTGATGAGATCAGTGAATAATATAGGCATGATTCAGCGCCTAAACTCATTTTGGTTTTTCTCACAGGTAAATGTGGTCCAGCTCCATCACACCCCAACTTTGAGCTCAGAGACGAGTCCCCCACGCTGAAAGAGTACCCATCTGGTTTTCGCATTCGTTACAAATGCGGTATAGGATTCCGCAGGGCCAGAGGGAGTGACAGTATACACTGTCAAGGTGGCCAGTGGACAAAACTGCGGCTCCAATGTGAACGTATGTCATAGGACCTTTAACTGCATTTGTCCCACTTTATATATTTATATGTAAGGACCGTGTGTGTGTGTGTGTGTGTGTGTGTGTGTGTGTGGCTTCATGAGAGCAACAGTACATTTGTGTTTTTATTTTCTGGATCTTTTTGTTATTCATTTATAATAATTTAATTACATAATCATTTATCATATTATTATTGTTTTCCAGTAAAAATATCTAAACATTCTTAAATCAAGACATATTTACTTGAGAAGCAAAGTTACTTAATTATTATGTTTCGTTTTCTGAAATATTTATAAAAAATTAAGTGATTTTATGCTTAAAACAAGAAAAAATATCTGCTGCTTTCATATTCTGATGTTTGGGAACAGTCTAACAATATGTTTATATCAAAAGGGAAAAGATGCGGATCTGCTGGAGAGATTTCCTATGGCCGCTTTGAGTACACGGGCGTGTCATTCGGACATTCAGCTAAAGCCGTCTGTCAAGAAGGGTGAGATACAGCAGCAGTTATAATGCTTCTTTTTGTGTTTCGTGAAATTAACACACTAAAACAAGGGCTCTGCTTCAAAAGCTAGTGGACTGCCTACATAGGCAGAATTTTAAGGTATATAAAGAGGTAGGAGTCTACGATTCCTTATTTTGGGCACATTTGAAGACAGTATTGCATGTATCTGCTGTAGAGAAGACAGTCCCAATGACTGGTGAAATAAAATATGATGACACCAAGGTTCTTAACCTGGGAGGAAACTGAAGGGAAATGATTACCCAGCTCCTTAATGAGACTACTCCTTAATTTGGGGGGCCAAAAACAATTATTTCCATTTTGTCCTCAAGTTGGAGATTGAAGTTGAAGTTATTTGATAACCATTTCTTAATGTCCCAGTTGCATTCCAACAAAGGTTGAATGGAATCGCCAGCTTTCAGCGGCAGGTACACCTATGTATCATCGGCATAAAAATGAAATGAAACATTGTGCTTCTTCATAATATCCCCCAGTGGACGCATATTTAAGTTAAAAAGAAGCGGACCTAAAATAGAGCCCTGAGGTACTCCACTAATAATAGGAGCAGAAGATGAAGAGAACTTACAGTACCTAACTCTACAGAAATAGACCCGTCTTTAAGATATGAACTAAACCACCGTAAGGCCGTACACTTGATACTGAATAAATGCTCTAAACGCCAAATAAGAACATTATGGTCTACAGTATCAAAGGCAGCCGTAAGATCAAGTAGGATCAATACGGCATTTTTACCGGCATCAACTGCAAGTAATTGAACACTTCTAGCAAGGCAGACTTTGTGCTATGATGGGTAGTGAAACCAGATTGAAAGGGTTCTAATAACTTGACTGCATTTAAAAAGCGGGATCAATTGAGACAGCACAACTTTTTCTAAAAGTTTTGTTAAAAATTATAGCTTAGAGACAGGCCGATAATTATTAAAGCAACCATCATCCAGACCTTGTTTTATAATAATGAAGGCAGCTCACTAGTGTTTGGAACAGAGCCATGATCTCATTAGACATTCGTCCATCTTTGATTCATTTATTTTTTCTGATCGCTCTCTTTAGGTATGAGCTGGTTGGCCCACAAATGCGGACCTGCCGAGATGGAGGCTGGGACGGAAGGAACCCTACGTGCGAACGTATGGTGGTTTTCTGAGATTTTTTTTTTATTAGCTTGGTATCTGAATCTCAAAGCATTAAATTAAAAAAATTTTTTTTTACACTTTTATCCACTAAATGAGCTCATTTCAAATTTGATGCCTGCTACAGGTCTCAAAAAAGTTGGCATGGGGGCAACAAATGGCTGAAAACGCAGGAAATTTTGAAAAGATTCAGCTGGGAGAATGTCTAGCAACTAATTAAGTTAATTGATATCAGGTCTGTAACATGATTAGCCATAAAAGGGATGTCTTAGAGAGGCAGAGTCTCTCAGAAGTAAAGATGGGCAGAGCTGTGAAAGAGTGCATAAAATGATTGTGGAATACTTTAAAAACAATGTTCCTCAACGTCAAATTGCAAAGGCTGTGCAAATCTCATCATCTATAGTGCATAACATCATCAAAAGATTAAGAGAAATTGGAGAAATCTCTACGCGTAAGGGACAAGGCCGAAGACCTTTATTGGATGCCCATGGTCTTCGGGCCCTCAGACGACACTGCATCACTCATCGGCATGATTGTGTCAATGACATTACTAAATGGGCCCAGAAATACTTCCAGAAACCACTGTCGGTAAACACAATCCGCCGTGCCATCTGCAGATGCCAACTAAAGCTCTATCATGCAAAAAGGAAGCCATTTGTGAATATGGTCCAGAAGCGCCATGGTGTCGTGTGGGCCAAGGCTCATTTAAAATGGACTGTTTCAAAGTGGGAAAGTGTTCTATCGTCAGACGAGTCCAAATTTGACATTCCTGTTGGAAATCACAGACGCCGTGTCCTCCGGGCTAAAGAGGAGGGAGACCTTCCAGCGTGTCATCAGCGTTCAGTTCAAAAGCCAGCATCTATGATGATGATATGGGGGTGCATAAGTGCATACGGTATGGGCGGCTTGTATGTTTTGGAAGGCACTATGAATGCTGAAAGGTATATAAAGATTTTAGAGCAACATATGCTCCTCTCCAGACAACGTCTATTTCAGGGAAGGCCTTGTGTATTTCAGCAGGACAATGCAAAACCACATACTGCAGCTATTACAACAGCATGGCTTTGTTATAAAAGAGTCCGGGTGCTGAATTGGTCTACCTGCAGTCCAGATCTTTTACCTACAGAGAAAAATACGTCAAAGACGACCACAAAGTCTTCAGCAGCTGGAAATAAATGAATAAAATATTGGCTCATGTGATTTGCAAGTCTTTCAGTTTTCATTTTATTCAAACTTAACAAACATCCCAACATTTCCGGAAATTCGGGTTGTACAAAGTCAACAACAAGGGTTGATTCCTATGCTCGAGTCAACCCTGAATTGAGGGCTATTCATAGTTGAGGATTTGATTCTTTTGGAGTCGACTGCCATCACTGATGACAGTGTGTACTTGTGTGTTTTGCAGCTGTGCACTGTCCTCCACCTCCAGAGGTCAAGGATGCTGAGATGTCTGACCCCATATATGACCATGTTCCCTTCGGTCAGGCAGTGTACTATCGCTGCCTTACTGGTGCTCTGATTGGTGCGAGAGAGATACACTGCACACAGAAGGGCACCTGGAGCGCTCCGCCTCCTGAGTGTAAAGGTACAGAGAAACTTCAATCCTCTCCCCCCTACAGAAAAACTTCTTCTCGGGGATCAAAATTACTTTTTTTTTGGACCACAAATCTTGTATCAGTCTGATAAAATATTATGCATTTCTTTTTTTTGTTGTTGATTTTTAACTTTATTTAACTCTAAATTTTTTTTAATTTTATTATTTTAATTGAAAATAAGCATTTTTTTTTTTTTTTTTTTTTTTTTAGTTTCACAAAAAACAAAAGACCTCATTCCAGTCCAATTCTTCCATCAAAAATAAATCATGCATTCACTCATTGAGTGTCTCTGCTGACCTCTTGTGGATAAAAATGACATTAATTTGTATTTTATGGATGACTCCTTTCAGGCAGTTCAGAATCAATTCTTTTTTTTTTTTTTTTTTTTTGGGAGAGAATAGCTTATTTATTGTGCATTTTGTTAAATGCATATTAGTGAAATATTTCTGTGGCCCCTTTATGTTTCTTCATTGTTTTAGTACTTTTTGTTACCATAGTCTGTTAATTCATGTTTTCAAATTAAAAGTTTGTTTTCTGTGCCTTTCAGACATTGTCTGTCCTCACCCACATGTGTCACGAGGGTCAAGAATGAGGGGATTTAGGTCTGTCTATAAATTCGGGAACACAGTGACAATCGCCTGCGCTCCTGGTTTAAGACTTATTGGACAGAATTTGATCACCTGTGGCCCAGACGGGGAGTGGAGACCAAAACTTCCAGAATGTGTGCGACGGGACAGAAGATTCAACTGAAAGACACATACAATACAGCTGGCTGTCATAATGTCATAATGAGGCTCTTTTCTATGGAAGCTTGTTTCTGCCACAGAATAAAACAATTTAAAAGATAATTGCGACTTTTTATCTCACAATTCTGACTTTTCTGATGCAATTGCAAGTTATAAAGTCAGAATTACAATAACTAAATGCGAGAAATAGTCAAAATTGCTAGATATAAACCTGCAATTGCATTATAAAGTCAGAATTGCGTGATATAAACTCGCAATTGCAAGAAATAGTCAAAATTGTGAGATATAAAGTCAGAATGCAATTCGCAGTTCTGACATTATAACGCAATTGCGAATTTATATCTTGCAGTTTTGACTTTCTCGCAATTCTGACTTTTTTCTTGCAATTGCGAGTTTATATCTTTGCAATTCTGACATCTTGTTTCAGAACTATGATATAAACTCGCAATTGCATGTTAAAAAGTCAGAATTGTGAGGAAAAAGTCACAATTACCTTAATTTTTTATTCAGTGGTGGAAACAAGCTTCCATTCTTTTCTTATAACTTTTTATTTATGTATTCTGTTAATCTACAGCATTATGGATACTATTTTTATAGCTAGTTTTTGTTTTTTAATTCAGTATGAATTAAAATGAGAGCACTCAATATAAAGTCAAAATTGCAATAAATAAACTCAATTGCTAGTTATAAAGCGAGAAAAAGTAAATGCGAGAAAAAGTCAGATTTGCAAGATATAAACTTGCAATTGCGAGAAATAGTGAAAACTGTGAGATATGAACTTGCAGTTTGCGTTATAAAGTCAGAATTGGAAGATATAAAGTCAGAATGCAATTTCAAACTCTGCAAAAAGGTAATTGCGACTTCTCACAATTCTGACTTTTTTCTCAGAATTGTGAGATAAAAAGTCGCAATTACCTTTTTTATATTTTATTCAGTGGTGGAAACAAGTTTCCATACTTACAACTGTATTTCATTAAAATGTGTAGAACACTATTTACTATTTACTCAAGAGTATTTATTGTCATAAAAGAAGTATTCTGAATGAAAATAAAAAAAAGTATTTTATACAAATTTATGTATTCTGTTAATCTACAGCATTATGGATACTATTTTTATAACTTGTTTTCATGTTTTTGTTGTTTTTTAATTCAGTATAAAAACAACAACAACAACAGAGATTGAGTCTAGAAATGCTTGGTTATTTAATCAGCACAAAATAGCCATAAAGCAACAATTGGTACAGTAACACTTTACAATAAGCTTCTAGTTGTTATATTAGTTAGATCTTCCAGCAGAGGCTGATTTAAATGGGACAGTGAAGCATTCACACTCCCTCTAAAAATCTACAAAATATCAAATGTAAAAAATTTGATACGATGATAAGCAGCATGTTTGAATAGTGTAGGTTAAGACAAACACACATGAAGCCTCAGTGTCTTGAGAATGTAGATGTTTGCTCTTCATTAGATGAAGTAAAGGTCTCTCAGTGGTCTTTGACCAAGATGTTTGCGACTCCATGAACCTGAGTGAGCTGAGGACAGTCGAGTGTTGCTAGAAGCTTCTGTGAGCCGGACCGCTTGGGAACAAACGTCTCTGTCAGACACATCGTGGCTTGGCCTGCGATATCACTGAGAGAAAGAATGAGAGATGGTTATTTTATATTTTTGAGCGATGTTGTAAATACAGTGGTGGCCAATAGTGGACATCACTCTTTATCCAAATATGAAATATTTGTTAAGGATTTTGTAGGCATATTGTGTAGTATATATGTTTTATTTATGATATGTGTAATGAAACATGACAAATTGTGCCGACATCAGGCTGTCATACAAAGAAATTATGAACACATCTAAAAACGAGAGAATCAATGAAATATTAATAAGCGATTATGTTATAGTCAATGTATGCTTTTTCCTGTGAGCCTTTTGTTTTTATACAGTATGCATTTTTTGTTTTTGCATACTAAAAATAAAGCCTTTTTTTGTTAAATAATTTTGCAGAGACTTCCATTAACAACGAATCAGAGTTGAAGTTTAAATCAGAGAAACCAGAAAAACATTTCTTTCTTAATTTCTTCAGGAGCCGTAAGACAAGGATTTTAAAACTAATCTTCTTTAGAAAACTGATTTTTTTATTTTATAACCAGCAAAATCATTGTGAATATTCAACATGATAAAAACCACTTCATCAGTCAACATGATTCAGTCGCTGCGAATGAAAGTCTCACCCATAGTGAATGGTTTTGACATGCTGCATTCCCAATCCCTCGATCCGGAAGATGACGTTCTTCAGCGCACGGGGCAGTGGGTTCTGGAATCTGATCTTGACTTTCAGCTCTCTGCCCACCACAGCATCACATACAGGCTGAGAGAGAACATCACACACAACTGCATTAACACAACAGAGCCAAGATGGACAATATTATCAGATGAGCAGGTGGAGTCACTCAAACTCACAGTGATGACGAGGTCAGGTGTGCGCAGTCTGAAGTTGAACTGTTTGGCCAGAGTTTGTTTGGTCTCAGTGACCCGTCCAGAGAGAGTGAGCACCAGAGCCGACTGACCCAGCAGCTGGTCCTTGTAGTCCTCATAGGGCAGACTCCACTCCAGAGACCGGACTACACCAACAAAACATCACACATCATCAGTACTGACACTCACGACACAAGCCACCATTTAACATATCGATTAATCACATCTAACATAAAAGTTTGTAAACATATATGTGTGTGTATATATAATGATATATATATAATGATTATGATGATTAAAGGAATGTGGCCTTTGTGTTTCCTCATATTTATCCTTCTGTGAAACAAAAAGTCATGGCTGGACAATTTCATGTTCCTAGTCACCCTGGTGTGCTAAAAATGTAAATATGAATGGGAATATTTTATATTTTAATCATAAAAAATTCTAGAGGTGCCAATAAATGTGGCAAACGTGTTTTGGAGGGAAAAAAACAAACAAACAAACAAACAAACAATATATATATATATATATATATATATACACACACACACACACAAAAACAAATATGTTAGATGTGATTAATCAATTTGACAGCACTAATTAATAATAATAATTGGTTACAAATACCATATAGGTTATTGAATTGAATTGAATTAAAATAGCATTAAATTGGTTTTGTACACAAAATTGTATTTACAAGTACTATACCAGTGTTATTTTAGTATTATTTATATATTATAGTATTTACTACTTTTATTTTTATATTCTTTGTTTTTAATTTTAATTTTAGTAACTGTATCATGTCTTTTTTTTAAATATTTCTATATAGGTTTAATTAAGTTAATCAATAATTATTAATTTAATTAATTAATTTTATTGCAACATAACTTCAACTTATTTCAGTTAGTTTCCAAGGTAACATTTCTAATTTTCATTACAGTTTTATCTAATATTTATATTGTAATAATAATAATAAAAATATTAATAATATTTGGTTACAAGTACCATATGAGTTATTGAATTAAATTGAATTTAAATAGAATTACATGTTTAGTCTTTTTTACAAGTACACAACACTATACCAGAGTTATTTTAGTATTATTAATATACTATAATATTTAATATTTGTAATGAATTAGCTTGTATTTTTATATTTTCAGTTTTTAAATGTAATTTTAGTTACGTTTTATTAATTTTATTGTGTGCTTTAGCATTTTTATTAGTTTTTTATATGTATTTCTATATAGTTTTAATTGTTATTGCAGTTGTAGTTTTAGTAAATTTAGTATTTCAACTTATCTCAGTTAGTTGCCAAGGTAACATTTCTAATTTCCATTTAAGTTCATCATATATTTAGATTTTATTATTAATAATATTACATTTTAGTTACAAGTACCATCTGAGTTATTGAATTAAAATAGAATTAATGTGGTTATTTCTTATTTTACAACTATACAACACTATACCAGTGTTATTTTAGTATTATTTATTTAATATTTTAGTATTACTGTATTATTACTGTATTTTGTATTTCAGTTAGTTGCCAAGTTAACATTTCTAAGTTTTTTTAAGTTAATATTTTATTATTATTATTAATGATAATATTTGCTTACAAGTACCACCTGAGTTATTAAATTAAATGGAATTAAAACAGAATTAAATGGAGTTTTACTCTTATTTTACAAGTATACAACACTGTGTTACTTTATATTTATTTATATGCTATTATCGTATTTATTAATATGTTGAATTATCTTTTATTAATATGTTGAATTATCTTGCAGTTTTCATTTTTTTTATATTTATTTCTATATAACTCTACTTAATTTTTATTTCAATTGTTTTAATAATTCTATTACTTCAACTTACACTTTTCAGTTAGTTGCCAAGGCAACATTTCTAATTATCATTTAAGTTTGTGAAGTTTAGGATTTTAAAGTAATGTTTATATGAGCTTTGATCTCACCCTCATGGGGCTTGAGCTCAACACTGGTCCTGTCCTTCTTCAGGAAGGTCTTGTTGGCTTCAGAGTTGCGCATGGCTGCCACCTGGCTGTAGAGATCCACACTGCGAGCTGCGCTGCTGCTGTTCTTCAGAAGGACGGACAGAACAGCATCCTGACCAACACACGGTCCATCACCCTCCATGGCAACTTCAACAGTCACATCACCGGCGCTGGTGGGAGAGTAGATGGACCGTTTGGAGCCGAAGCTGCAGGCCGTTTCCACAGCGGTGCGCTCCTCCTGCGTACCTGACGAATGAGGGAGAAACAAGATGGAATCTGTGTGGTGTTTTTAAGATGCTTTACTATAGCAAGGTGTTACTTTATTATTTTTACAAAGCTTTATTTTTATAATGTTTTATATTTTGATGTCAACAATGTTTTTTAATTGTGCTTTATAAATACATTTGAATTTGATACTGACACACCTACATTTTAAAATAATCATAACGTGACCAAAACATGACGTGTAGTTTATATATTTGGATTACCAAAACTCTTCAGTACCAAAATGCAATTTTGAGAGTTTTTTATCCCCCCACAAATGCATTTTGATTTCATTCAAACAACATAAAATGTTTTGGAAATGTTTTGTGGAAAAAAAAATTGTAAGTGCAAACATGTTCACAAGGTTTTCACCTTCTGGGTGTTTGTAGAGGTGTGTGATATCTACGCGTTTATCTGAGCCAACAGCTTTGGTGCTGATGCAGTGACCTACTGCGTTCTTGTCAACTCGAATCACAGCGAAAGTCCCGTTAGTTTTGCGTTGCCAGTAGACCTTATCACTGTTCACCTACAACAAAAAGAACCAAATATTTAGTACTAACACATCGACGTGCCGATATACAGTAATACGATATATCACGATAATGAACATGCACAATATTGTTATCATGGGTACTTCAAAATACCATGAATAATTATTTATTATGAATTATTTCGATTTTTATAATGCATTTTAAGAATACTTTTCCCATCAACCGGTGCAGACGGTGCTGAAGAAACAGCAGAAATGCAGCGGTTACCCCAGTAACCCCATAAACAAAGCAGCTGTGCTGCTTTCTGTTTCTGTACCGTATTTAATTGTTGTAAACAGCCATTCAGATTTTTGTATTCGCAATGATGTTCTTTGCAGTACCGAATACTTAAAGACTTAATAGACTATTTATTTTGAAACTTAAAAAATTTGTATATTTTAATCTGGACTACAACATGCCCTAGATAGCCTAAAATGTTCTGATTCTTTATTATTGTAACACTTTACAGTTAGGCTCCATTAGTTAACATTATTAACATAAACTGATGATGAAAAGTTATTAAATCTGTTATAGTACAACAACACTTTTATGCAACATATTTTAATACTGTGATAACTTCAGCAATTATTGCAACATGAAAATTTGAAACTGTCACATGCCTACTAACACACCATATTATAAATATATGTAGTGAGATTATGAGCGACAATTAGAAATATGAGGAAGATACGCTCAAAAATCATTATACATCATTAAATATGAAACTCTTTATGATGGAAAGTAATTAGCATACTTCAGCGAAAACAAAGGGCGTGTCATATTTGAGGTAGACCTGTCCGCTGCGGACTGCAGTAACAGAGGTGGGGCCGCAGCGGAAAACGCCCTGACTGCCCTCCTGAGGAGTGGAATCAACCACCTGCCAACCTCCAAAACCAGATGGCAGGTCTGGACGAGACATCCAGGCCTCATTCCACACGTGGAAGTTCCTATAGTGGGAAAAGCAGCAACTTTAATGTTGTCAGTTTATTAAAACAATAATGAACCTACAACTTTTATGAAATCACAAATGCTTCCTGAGGTGTCTTGCACTTGTATGATGCATGATAATGTAAAAAAAGTTACTTAAAATAAAATAATAAAAAATTTTACATTTATTTTATTTCAGCTAGTTGCCACATTTCCCATTTTCATGTAGTTTAAATTGATGTACTTAACTAAAACTGAAATTAAAATATAATAAAAACTAGACATTTAGAAAATGAATAAAAATGACAAACAAAAAACTAAATGAACTAAATTTAAATTAAACTACTTTAACAACAATTAAAATTAAATCAGTATAAATATATATACACTACCAGTCAAAAGTTTGGACACGGTAAGATTTTTAATGTTTTTAAAAGAAGTTTCGTCTGCTCACCAAGGCTGCATTTATTTAATTAAAAATACAGTAAAAACAGTAATATTGTGAAATATTATTACAATTTAAAATAACTGTGTTCTATTTGAATATATTTTTTTAAATGCAGCCTTGGTGAGCAGACGAAACTTCTTTTAAAAACATTAAAAATCTTACCATGTCCAAACTTTTGACTGGTAGTATATATATATATATATATATGTGAACTAAATCAAAGTATTAAAAAATATATATATTTAGCATCGCAAAGAAACGTGAATACAGAGAATCATCTTACCAGATTGAATCACGGTTAAGGTGTTTAATATCTTCAAGATTTTCGTCTAAATAAACATCTGTTGTCAAGGAACTGTCAGTGTCATGAGCAGAACTAAAGTTTGAGACTGGACGTGTGGGAATGCCAAAACACCGCAACACTGAGAGAAAAAGAGAGAAACATTAACAAAGTGCCTAAGATTTCATTCCCAACCTCTCTGGTTCCATTTTCATAAACCCGTCTGCCGGAAGCCAGTTATTATAGTTCACAGTTTATAGTTCATAGTTAGTATAGTTATAAATATAGATATTTTTCTTAGAAAAAACCCATCACTTCACTTCAGAAGGCCTTTATTAACCCCCAGGAGTCGTATGGATTATTTTTATGATGGATGGATGAATTTGTTTTGGGCTTCAAAATCTTGTCCCCCATTCACTACCATTATAAAGCTTGGAAGAGCTAGAATATTTTTAAATATATCTCCAATTGTGTTCGTCTGGAAGAAGAAAGTCATATACACCTAGAATGTAAATCATGGGATAATTTTCATTTTTTTTTCAAGTGTAGGAAAGTTTTCATTATTAGGCCCCTGTCAATAATGCTCAAAATATTACTCGTGTTGGTGACTCCAGCGAAGACCCAGCACTGCCCATATTTGACAGGTACTCCTCCACTGTTGTGGTACTGTTTCAGGATGGCACTGCTTCCACTCCAGGCTGTAGGAGAGAGTCCCCCCTCATAGGTATTTTGCCAGTTACCCATCAGCACACCTTGATCATCATTGGAATTAACCTGACACATTAACAAAATGATGTTATCTGCTTCACATCTTCACAATTCATTGATCATCACTGACCTGATCAGACGTCCTTACACAACAACAGAACATGGAAAAATGTGGATGTTGGTAAAAAGAGAGTCAAGACTCACCATGGCAGATAACACTCTGGCTATGTTAATGGGGTCTCCCCATCCTGAGCAAGGAATGCGACTCTTCTCCAACACAAAGAAACACGCTGCCAGCACTCCTTCATCAAACTAAGAATCACAGATCAGAGGTTGGAGATTGAAACAAGCACATTACAGAAAAGAAAAGTTTGAAATGTTGTCTTGAAAATAATGCAAAATAGGTTTTCTACTTCATGGAAATACAGCTCAGATGTCTAAAGTGAAATATATTCCAACTAACAAGTTTCGGTTCCCAGAACGTTTTTGGAAAAAGTTCCATTTAGTCTTTCTGCAATCATGTTTCAATGTTACAGCAATAATCAGCTGACAAGTTAAGTCTTGTATTGATCCACTGTTAAATTAATCTTTTATGCATTTGGCGCCACTTTTATTCAAAGTACTTACATTGCATTCGAGCTATACATTTTTGCAATTCATTCATTCTCTGGGAATCAAACCCATGACCTTCCCATTGTTAATGCAATGTTCTACTGTCTGAGTTACAGGAAGGATAAAATACATTTTCTTAAAACAAGTAAAATTAATTTGAAATATAAAATAAATTGATTAGCTGAACAAAATTAAGAATAATTCCTAAAAACAAGCATTTGAAATCATTCTTAAATTGCCACACCAAAAAATCCCAGAAATGTTCTGGAACAAATTTTATCGGAAATGAAAATTCCTACAATGATAATGAGAATTCTTGAAAAATAACCAGATAATTAAAGCTGCAAGCAGCGATGAAAGGGCCGTCGCACCCAGGGTCGCCGCCACCCGGTGGCCTTAGGAAAACAGTGAACAGTGTGCGACATGCATTTAAGCGGGTAAATATAGGAGAAATATGGCGGTCATTTTGACTTGCCACACTTCCTGCAGCCAGCAGGTGGCGCTTTGACTATAACTGAATATTGGCATGTAAATGTCTTCAGGTCAGGACTATTATCAAACATGTACAGTTTGAAGCAGATCGGACATTGTATGCCCGAGTTACAACAACTTCCTGTTTCATGGCGAAACATCAAACTTTGTCAGGCCGCCACAGACACGACCTTCAAGATCTTCGCAATTTAATGTCACAAAGGCCTATAGATTAGACTGACCAAATATGATGCTGATCTGATTAGTGCTTTGAGAGGAGTTTGTTAAAGTACAATGTCTGGAAAAAGCAAAAACTGCCCAAATTTTGCAAAGAAAATTCAAAATAACTGACTTCCTGTTGACTTTTTTGTAGGTATTATGCTGTTACATGTGTCTTCCAAATTTCATACCTGTACGTGAAACGTAGCACGAGGGGCATTTCGTTAAAATTTTGTAGGTGGCGCTATCAAGCCAATTTGCCACACCTAATTCTGAATCCCATATCAGATGTAAATTTTCACCACTTCTGACGTGTGTGCAAAGTTTCATGAGTTTGAGCATGTTTAGGCCCTCAAAAATTCAATTTGGAGAAGAAGAATAGGAAACGGAGCAATTCTAATAGGGTTCTCACACCATCAGAGCTCGGGCTCTAATAACAGGAAACCTATACATTTTACTAATAGATTTAAACAACTAATGAATACATTCTGTTTTTGAAATTTGAAATTTTACCTGACCAAAATTCCAGGTTCGGGTACCAATCTGTTGCTCTGTTCCATAGTACAGTTTGCCCATATCATTCAGTACATATTCGGTCCTCTCAGCTTCATCCTTCATGTACACAGAGTCGTCTATTAAGAACAGAAAGAGACAGAAAGCTGACATTTTAATGGATTAGCTTCACTAACATTGTTATTTCATGATTCAGTCTAATTTTCTTAGTTTCAGGTCATGATAGACACACATCATGTCCCCTGATTTTCTCTCTCTTCAAATAATACCTTTGCTCCAAGGGTTGAACAGCATGTAAATGTCATTTTCAGGTGTGTCTGGTGAAGTGGCCTTTCCTGCCGGGCAGTTTGTTACCACATTGAGTTTGTACCGTCCAATACATGCGGTTGGAAGGGAGTAAACTGACAGTCTGATTGTGGTCTTTGCCTGTTCAACAATCTTTGCCTCCCAGGCATCTTTCTTGAATTCTGACACTAGTGGAACAATCAACAAACTGCCCTTGTGTACTGGAATGTCATTACCTGCAAAACACACATGTACAAAAATAATTTTTGATCACGTAATCCAAGATGGTTAGGTGTAAACAAGATCATCGTTTGCTACAGTAAAGCCATGACTGACCAAGTCTCAGCTCCAGGTGAAGTTGGTCTTTATTTGGGACAAAAGGCCTGGACAGCTCAATAGACATCTGGAAACATTGTCCTCTACGGACGATGAGATGATTGCTAAAGAAACCGTCTGTGTGATGCTCCTGTCGATTCCGTCCTTTCCTGGTCCTGATGAGATCAATAGAACGTACCTGCAGTACTGCATCTAAACAGTTAGGCATATAGGGAAAGTTTACCATGACAAACTAAAAAATAAGCATTAATATCTGTTTTAAACATAATTTAGGTGACGGCAAATTGTTCTTTGAGAAAACCATGTATGCTGGTTTCAGGTTCATGCATCATTTCACGAAGTACAACATGTTTCTGGATCAACATCTTTGTTGAACAACATTCCAATCAACCAATCAGATTTGAGGTACAAGTTTACAGTTTAGAGCTTTTAAAAGATGTTTATATGGGTTTGTAACTCATAGAGGTATTGCAATTTGTCGCAATGCACATGCGTCGAACGCCTGTGTACGCGTACAAGTCAAGTGAAGTATACTTTGCAAGGCTGTGCGTTCGACTGTAAAAAAACGAAGTATACTTTTGGCTTTAGTCAGAATTAGACTGCGCAAAATTTGGTGGATGTAGATATTGTTAAAACATTCTGTTGTTTACAATAGTAGTGCTAACATATTTTGCAATACTTATACAACAGTATGTAAGTAAACTTTATCAATGCAACATAATGACAACAAAGTCCCTTTAAGACAAGTCATTTCACTCGGCGGCCATCTTTGAAACACCTCTCAGGCATACAAGTGCAGCTTCTATCTCTTTGAATGGGGAAACATCAAATTCTCCAAAGCTGTTTGCCAAGCTTTCGATTAAATTTCATATTTGTAATCACCAATGAAATCTGACAACAACTGTCTCATATTTTTTTTCTAAACGCTCGAATCATGACAAAAATACGGTATTTTTCAGGCTGGATCAAGCGCATGCGCAGACCTAAATGCGCGTGTCTTGTGTCTCATTTCAAGGCGCGCATCTGACTGTTTCTATAGAAACCGGAGATTCTAACGGCCGCTGCAGTGACGCGATGACTTTACCAGTCGGCGATTGGCTCTTATTTAGAAGGCGGGACTTATTCCGCCTTATTGCGCGTTGCACTTTCTCCCATTCAAAACAATACGAGTGACGCGTCTTGTGTTATTCTATAGTCTTTGATGACAATCAGACTTTAATGTTATTTACCATTATACACTGTCTGCAGTATTAAGATATATTGCTCTTACCGTTAACTTCTACACGTGGACCCCTGAGAGGAAGAGAGAGACATTTTTCAAACTTTAATCTTAAAGCAATAATTATCTACAAAAAAAAAAAAAATTTAATGGATTTGACATTTTTGTATTTAATTGCATAACACTGTGGAGAAGAAGATACTGCTAAAGATGTTTCTGGATTACCTAAAGGCCCGTTCACACCAAGGATGAAAACTATAAAAATGATGATAAAGATCTAAAAAATAGTTCACAATATAAAAGAATAGCAGAGTTCACACCATCGCTATAATGGCACAGAGAAACTATATCTTTGAAATCACTTTCAAAACGATTTTATCCAGCTGAGGAAAGATAAAAACATTGACAGCCAATCAGAATCCATCCTGCTGTAATGAACTCGAATATTTAAAGTGACAGACAATAACACGCTTAGAATAAACAGAAAGATATCGTCCGCTGGTGTGGATGCTAATATAGTTATCTTTATAGTTATCGTTCTTGGTGTGAACGGGCCAAAATCATCTGTAGGCTATTAGGAAAATTAGGATTATGTGAAAAATTAAACTAGATCACAAACACAAAAATATAGAATGGAATATATAGCCTACACATAATAAATAAATAACTAGAATAGAATACTTACATGTTTGCAGTTCTTGTCCTTAAATTTATTTGAAGAGTGTATGTTCCTATTTGGACAGAGTAACTGCACCTAAACAACTTGAACTTCAGTCTGGAGGCAACTCTTCCTTCACTCAGATGTTTTTCCCCTCAGCAGCCATGGTGTATATATTCACATCTTCATCTCCACCCCATCCACAGCTCAGAGTGTGAAGAATGTTCTGTATCATGACAGAAAGTTTAGTGTTGAGGATGAATCTCACATGGTAATTTTAACAGCTTATTCAAATACAGCCCGAGTGCAATCTTTAAAGTGTGACTTAAATTAAGGTTGGTCTCATTTGTTGTAATGATGTGAAAGGAGGAGTAATGAGAGGTAATGACAGTGTAGAACGTTTGAACTACCTCATTAATAAGACAGTAACTTCTCTAAATTCTCAATGAGGATTTCTATAATAAGGAGCAGGGAATATGAAAGAAATGGCTAATATTGAGCCTCAAACACACATGTATTTCAAAATGTATTTCTGATACGTTTATGTGTTGTCTCTCTGAGGTTAATGGGGCCTAAAGTGACATAATAAAAATTAAACCACACTAACAATTACCACAACATTAAAACAGCCATTCACACTGTACACAACAATGTATGAATAGACCAGAAAAAAAACATGAAAAGTGTTTGTTAATTTAGAAATCATTGTATCAGCCAGTCACGCACATTGTAATTGTCCACCAGTCCTAGCTCTCATCTCCTAACCTAATCAGGAGCAAGTAATAAAGACGGAATATGCAGCAAACATGTGATTCAGCCATGTGGAAAAACTGCTCACGACTTACATGGTGAATAAAATATTTCACTAACACAATAATTCTTTAACTAGAGGCACTAAATCACTACATTTTATGCATAATGACTGTAGTTAACAAACCATTTTAAATTATGAGTCATAACTGTAACTGTAATTTTAAGGACAGATGTTATGTAAAGATAATGTAATAATAGTAATAATGCTATGCTGTCACTTTAAGAGATGAGTCCCTCATTCCCGCGCGCTGTCTCTGTCATTTCGCGGGGTGCGGTGCTAAGCTGAGGTAAGTGTCTTACAACGTGTTTGTTAGAATCAACCAAGCTAAATAAAGTTAATTAAAGAAATAAGCCCCAAGAAGCCGTGGTTTAGCTAAGGGGCGTTGTTAGAAACGACGTGGAGCGGTTATAAATTCACTGTAAACCACGGCTTCACGGGGCTTATTGCTTTTATGAAATGGTTACCACACAATACAAATATTAAAGCCAAAAAAATAGGTATCAATGTGCAACTTTCATGAAGTAAAATCATTAAAAGGCTTCATTCCGCCAGAAAAAATAGTCCCTGACCATGAACAGCAACAGAAGTTACATTATTACGCCATTAGATGGCGGCAAAGTTGTCTTTATGTGCGAGTCACTCAGTCGCAAAGACTTTTATATTGAAACTTGTTGTGAACACGGAACAAAACCCAAATGACAAATGCTTTGAGTAGAGCTGTCAGTATCAGCAGGGCACGGAAAACCCATTAAATTTTAAAAGGACAAGATCACAGCGGACTTTCAAACGGATTTTTTATTATGAACATAGGACTGACCTGAAGGAAAATGCTAAGTTTGAATGCAGGTAATACACTTGATATCTCTCTCACATACTCTTCTACATAATGCAGTAAGCTTCAATGAACAAAATCAATAAAGAACAAACATATGTTTACGTTGCTAAGAGTGGTTTCTAACAACATACACACTCAGTGGCGCAGCAATACTTATGTAATGCGGTCAGCTGTATGTTTTCAGGAATTTTACAATTCGAACGCGGCTCAACCAATCAGAATCAAGGGCCGGAACTATCCGTTTTATAAAGTAAATATAAAGTTTGAATCGATGTTCTTTGTTTTATTTAAACATATTTTGGGTTGTGGGAGTTCCTTTTAGCTTCGAGGTAGAGAGAAAAAATATTGAGAGTCAATAACGAGCTTTTCTACACGGTGCAATGCACATTACTGCTATCTGATGGTTAAAATATTATTTAATTTAGGGTTGTCAAAAAAAATGTGTGATAAATAAATAGCCCCCATTTATTATATTGGTATGATGAAGTGAATTTAACAATTGGTTTTAAGTCTACTTAAGGAAATATACTTTTTTTTAACCTCAATACTGTAATCAGGGCTACACATTTCAAATATTTTTCATTTACATTACAATGTGTTTTTGTTTGGCAGCCTACTGCATGCATGTCATACTATTTATGTAGTGTACACACATTCAAAACAAGCTGAGAACTGTTTCTGAATAACTTTATTGCAATGTAAGTAAATAAGACAACTTGACAATACTATAACACTCCCTTCATAATAGCTGAACCTGTCATTTAATGCAGTTCAGTGCAAACTGACTGACTGCCTATGTGCACTCTCACAAATACGCCCTTTATAATCAATTAATTAGTATAATCACACAGTTTCAGACTTATAGCATCTTGAATCTGAATTTCAGTATTCAGTTATAATATACACAGTAATTCATACACATTTATTCAAATGAAAATGTACTATGGAGTAATAAAGTTCATGCTTGGAACTTCTGCAACCGAATTTTGCACATTCCATCAGGTGGACAGGTTTCTAATGTTGTTTTAGGGTTTATTGTCTATGCTTAGTAAAAACACCATATTATAGTCAAAGCATTATAGAAGTACTGGTTTTTCAAGCATTAATAAAACACTTGACATCATTTGAGGGAAGAAAATAATGTTTATTAATTAATTACATTGTTTATAAATTAAGTTGATACAAATATTCTTATAAAATATGAAGTTACACATACATATTAATAATCTGGCTTGTGATAAAGTGTGCCATTCAAGTAAATGAAATGAAGAATATGTAATAAATGTGGTTACTTTTATTGTAAACCATAAATAAACTTTAGGTCCCTCAAAATACTTTAACAGAATGTATGAGACAAAATGCAATATCATACATAAACAGCCTCTAACCATAAGCCTTATGGTTCCATGTGCACTTTAGCAAGTTTACACAATCCATCTCTGTTTAACCATAAATCATTTCACTAACAACAACATTGGTGAATATCCATGCACTTCAGTGAGCTGAGGACAGTCAAGGGATGCCAGAAGTTTATGTGGCCCATGACACTTAGGAATAAAGGTCTCCGTCAGTTTCACTGTGGCCAGACTTGGAATGTCACTGAGTGACAAAGAGAGAAAATTATTATGTACATATTTCATTGGTTTTAGCCTACATTGTGCTCATCAGTCAACTAATTTATTTCAAGCAGTGCAAATTAATATAATACTCTTGCATCTTACCCATAGTTAATTGTTCTGACATGCTGCAATCCCAGTCCTTCAAAATGGAAAACTATTTGCCCACTACACCTCCACATACAGGCTGAAAAAAGAAAGATTTACAAAAGACAATCAGGCACTAGTCTGCAAATTTTGGTGCAGCAAAAAAGAACTGGGTTGCATAAAATCTAGCCTGAACACAAACCCCAGCAGATGAAGTCTCAATATATTAAGAGTTCATAATAAAGAAAACTCACAATGATAATGAGATCTGGTGTGCGCAATCTGAAGTTGAACTGGATGGCCAGTATCTGTGTCGTCTCTGAGACCCGTCCAGAAAGTGTAAGCATCAACGCTGCTTGATCGACCAGGCGGTCCTTATAGTCCTCATACCGCAAGGTCCACTCCAGAATCTGGACTACAGAGGAAGACAAGATATAAACAGTGAATGCTTTCATAACAAATCTTCATTTGAAATGAATAATCCTCATCGTTCTTCACAGCTGATATACTGTATGTGAAGTCTGAGATGAATTTGGTAGGACTGGTTTATCCATAGTTTGCACCAAAGTAATACAAAAGTAGAAAAGGTAAGTTTGTCAAGACAAATGTTGATGTTGGTTTTACAAAGTCAGAACAGCATGAAGGACTATGCCAAGTTTGGTGCGTATTGCTTTGAACAAGTCATCAAACCAAACTAATTCTTCAAGTACAATAATTTAATAGTCAAGCATTGTACTAAGTTATTTTAAGGCCAGGACACACCAACTGTCGGGCTGTTTTTGAGCATTGGTCGGCTTAATTTCCGCACCGTTGGCTCTAGTCTAGGTTTTTTAGGTCGATTCAGCTTGTTGATTGTTGGTGAGAGAGAGAACTCTAATTGGCTGTTCAGCTTAGCGAACGAGTCAGTGCACGAGAATAAAAGCGAAAGTGATGAAAGCGGTGTATTCAGCTTTTGGTGTATTCAAGTGCAGCTTTCTGGCCGAGACGCAGCCGACCAGAGCAACAACACAGTTACGGTTAGTTCTTTGACGTTGGCTTGGTGTGTCCCAGGCTTTAGACTATTTTTCAAACTGATTTCAAGTTTCTATCATCCCTCACCCTCATACGAATTTAGCTTAATGAGTGTCTTAATGAAGGCCTTGTGGGCTCCGGTGTGGTACATGGCTGCCACCTGGCTGTAAAGAGTGAAGCTACGAGGAGACGTGCACTTGTTCTTCAGAATGATGGAAAGCACAGCATCCTGACCAACACATGGTCCATCATCCTGCATGTTGACTCCAATGATCACATCCTCGCTGTAGGACAATGAGTATATGGAGCGTTTGGAGCCATGGCGACAGGCTGTCTCTTCAGCAATTCGTGCCCCATCCGAATCTTATGAATGGGATAAAATAATAAATAATTAAACATAATATGAATATTAAAAGTGCTGCTTTTTGAATGGCATGCATAAAAACGTCCCTACTTCTAAATATCACTGAAAACGTCACTAAACTGTCAGAAAACTCGTACACCTGAAATCTTTGTTCAAGGAGGTCTTTAATAATATAATGAAATGCTTGTTTTTATATAATATACTCAATATTATATTTTATCAGTATACGTGGCTACTTTTGAATGTCCATCAACAGAGAAAAATGCAGAATGGTGAAATTAGTGACTAACTCTGCATGCTAACCAGCCAAACCTATTACAGAAACCAACACATTTGGCTTTAGGTATCAATAATAATGTATATCAGTAAGATCCTCTAAGAGGTGTGCCAGCTACAGCATGTATGTGTGTGCATGTGTAGGTTTTCACCTTCTGGGTGTTTGTAGAGGTGTGTGATATCTACGCGTTGATCTGAGCCAACAGCTTTGGTGCTGATGCAGTGACCGACTGCGTTCTTGTCAACCCGAATCACAGCGAAGTTTTCATTAGCTTTACGCTGCCAGTAGACTTTATCGCTCTTCACCTACAACACAAAGAGCAAAACATTCAGTACACCAGGTTTGTGCATCTGTCCTTTTGCAGTCTATTTCAGTTCCTAAACTGAAGCAAGATGCAGAATTGTAATTTGAATTTAAGGATGTAGAGTTATACGTTTCATTTTTCAGTATTAACCAAAACCATGTTATCATAGCATATGACATATTTCCTGAAATATCACATGACATCAATAATCATTGTTTAAATGCTACCTCATGCACCGGATGCTCAAGGCAGTTGGACATAGTGGTGTATTAGAGGTAAAAAATGATATAAATACTGTTCGGTTTCTCGCACAAACTGATCGTTTTGTGTCTTAGGACATCAATGTGTCGTCACGAGCCGCAGGGTTTAATTTAGATTTGTCTGTGCATGTTTTTTTGACTCTTATACATGGAGCTCCCATTGCCATGCATTATAAGACTGACAGACTGCAATGGTTAGAGTTAAAAATCATCATTTGTGTTCAACTGAAGAAACAAAGTCACCTACATCTTGGATGCCCTGGGGGTAAGCAGATAAACATCAAATTTTCATTTTTGGGTGAACTATCCCTTTAACAGGGTCTTCCCATCCAGTGCAAGGTCCACCGCTCTTCTCCAACAAAGAAACACGCAGCCAAGACTCCTTCATCAAACTAAGAATCACAGAACAAGTAAATAAGAAATGTTTGCATGCACTTTTATATGGATATGGATGAACGTTTGACTCTTACTTGACCAAAGTTCCATGTTCTGCAGCCAATCTGCTGCTTAGTTCCATAGTAGATTCTGCCCATGTCATTCAGCACATACTCAACTCTCTCCGCCTCATCATTCTAAAGACGTTCATGGGCTTCGCCCATTTTTTTAGCAATGTGCAAAATAAAATCAGATCACACAAGCATAAAACAAGTCAATTACTTACATGGTTAAACGTCCTGAACGTGTTATCTGAAAGAATTAATAAAGCGACTGTGAAGTGGATCTCTTCTTTTGATCAGCTGTTTCTCTCAACTGCAGCCCAGTACATATTCACATCTCTATCTCCACCCCATCCACAGCTCAGAGCTGAAGAGTGTGAAGAATTTAAATGCAAATGACCTTAAATGCAAGTCTTTGGGATGTGCTGGAGGAGACTTTACAGAGTGCTCACCTCTTGCATTGTCAATACAAGATCTTGACCAAAAATTGATGCACCTCTTGATGGAAATAAATGTTGTGATGTTATTTCCATCAAGAGGTGCATCAGTTTTTGGTGCATCAAATGTGTGTGTTTGTGTATGTGTGGTTTAACACAACAGAATATTCAGATATGTTCATATCAGGCATTTTACAGAAGAGTCACTGATGTGCAGGAACACAAAACACTGTATTTGGTTGATAGATTGGTTAATTTATTACTACAGATATAATGCATATACACATTTTCATTTTAACATCTTTATTTTATCTATTATTTCTTTGTACTTTTAGCAGGGCTGCAGAAAATAATCAAGCAAAAAAAAAAAACTTTCAGCAACATTTTTGACTGCAGTCAGTACAATCCAACATACAGTAATCACATCATTTTGTCAATTGCAAGGGCATGAGTCGGCTCGCAGCACGGCCCTTCTGAATCCAGTTTGACGACTGGAAAGCGCCCAATCATCTTGCAGCGCCCAATGCCTTTGCAGTCACCGCTAACATTCTTGACGTCTTGATCATGGCATGACATCAGAGTGCTGCGCTCACAAACCGGCTTGCAGCAAGCCTCTTTTGAATATCCTGAATCGAGTTTGATAACTGGAAAACGCCCGATCACCTGGCTTCCACATGGTGGCACGCCTTTGCAGTCATCTTTAATATTCTTGCAGGCAACTTGCTTACAATCATAATCAAGGCATGGTGGGGTGTAGTTGCAGGGGTTACTGCAAGGATTGTTGCATGCCACTTTCTTGCAGTCACCCTTACAACCATAATCACAGCATGGTGGGACACAGTTGCAGGATTTAGTGCAAGGTTTAATGCAGCAAGCCACTTTCTTGCAGTTGCTCTTACAACCACATTCGCAGCATGATGGGATGTGGTTGCAAGGGTTGTTGCAAACTGGCACGCAGCATGGCACTTTCTTGCAATCTTCCAGTGTAGTGACTGCAAAACGTCCGACTGGGAAACACTTGATGATTGACTTTTCACAAGACATAGTGTGAGCTGCAACAAAAAGACAAAAAGAGTGTGAGAGAAAGAAAATAAATGGCAAGACAAAACTGTCTTTAAGTAGTTATTCAAAAACAGGAAACCCTAGTCATTAGATAAAGCCATATTTCCTACCAGTTTAACTTTTAAAAAGGGTTTAGCTACAGAGTTTTGGTGATGCAAATCCTGAATTGCACTATTAAAGAGGACATACCATGAAAATCTGACTTTTTCATGTTTAAGTCCTATAATCAGGTCCCCAGTGCATCTACCAACCTAGAAAATGTTAAAAAGTTTAATTCTAAAAGTTGTAACTTCTTCTTGAGTCTCTCCATCAGTTTCGACTCCGGATTGGCTGAACACCGTTACTGACAATCCTCATTTTGGCTGCGTGAGATTCTCCAGCTTTGTTGTTGTTGAGCAATAGAAGCGTGAGCTGTTAAAGCTCCGCCCTCTTCTGGAAAGGGGGCCGGGAGCAGCAGCTCATTTGCATTTAAAGGGACACACACAAAAACTGTGTTTTTGCTCACACCCAAATAGGGGCAAATTTGACAAGCTATAATAAATGATCTGTGGGGTATTTTGAGCTGAAACTTCACAGACACATACTGGGGACACCAGAAACTATATTACATGTTGTGAAAAGGGGCATTATAGGTCCCCTTTAAAGGTACTAGAATGTAATGGTAAGTTGTTCAGTCTCTAAAATCTGCATGCCTGTTTTCTGAAAGCAAGGATTAAGTGCAAGTTAAAAGTTGAATACTTACATGTTTTTGGTCGTTTTTCTTGATTGTGTTTGAAAGGCTCTTGTCGGAAGCAACTCTTCTCTCGCTCTGATGTTCCTCTCCTCTGCAGCCCGGTATATATTCATGTCTTTATCTCCACCCCATCCACAGCTCAGCGATGAAGAGTGTGAAGAATTCATGAGAGGGACAGTTTAGTGTTTAGGATGAGTCTCACTTATTTAACTTAAACGCAGCATCAGTGCAATCTTCACATTGTTACATAAGCAAATTGTGTCAATTAAGTAATGATGGGGAGGGAGGTTTAATGAGAAGTAATGAGAGTATAACACAATGGCATTGTCATCTAGATTAAAATTAAATTTAATTATAAATGAATGTGAATTGTCAAGCATTTGTCTATTACTGTACGTCGTCCATAGCATAGTCTCCTGTTGTTTTATATAAACATAAATTAGAAATGTAACTAAACCAAAATCAAAATAATGATAATAATTTGTTCTAACTTCTAATAAACTTTTTACATAATCTTATATAGGCCTGTTTGTAGCCTCCTCTACTGTAAAAGCTACAGATGCAGAACATAATTATGTAATTATTGTAATATATTATTATCATTATGAAGCTCTATATGAATTAGCTATCAGTCTTTACTGACTCAAGCCTGCAAATAGCAAATAGGCAAATTATGTTGTATATATATATCTCACTTAATTAATTGCAACTAAAGGCACACCAGAGTTTGGACTATGTACTTAAATGCAATAAGTTATTTTTTAAATTGTATATATAAAATGTTTTTTTTTGTGTATGTGTTTTAAATTACTAACAACATTAACTTCATCAATGCAAGTTTACATTTAATTTGATACTTGGCCATACCAAATTTTTATCAAAATTATTTGAAATAAACAAAAATGAATAAATAAATTCATCACAGACTTGACCGCACAGGATATTTTCGCTTCAGCTAGTGTTACAAAACAGCCAACATATTTTAAGTAATTCAAATAAAGAAAATTATAATGTTTTAAAGTCTGTTTTAATCTACCTCATCAGAAAATTATCAGGAAAATTTAGTGGGCCTTCTTTTTTGTCTTTAGCTAATCATATGCCTGACATTGTTAGCTGCATCGAGTTTCGAATAACATCTGGAGAAAGATGTTATGTGAAAGGAATGAAGTTTTGATACTTTTTCCATATTGAATATGATTTTGTTGTATAACAGATATGTTTACAGTGTGGGTTGTAGGCCTATTAATATTTCTCTAATATTGTAGTTGTTAAGGGGGTGTGTTATAAAATATTAAACCAATGCAATTAATTAAGATAGGCCAATCTACGTACAGATTCATTCTTTTTTTTTTTCAGATTGTTTTAATCTTAGCTGTGCTTTTTTAATTGTTATATAAAAATGTCAAAATATGGATCAATCACATTCTGTGCAAATCTCTATTTTTGATTTCAGTAACACAAATGCATGTTTAGTACTACAGAAATAATCCATCCACACGTGCACATTTTCTTTTTAAAGTTTTTATTTGTCATTTGCTGTTTCTTTGCATTTTAGCCTAATTTGTCATTAAATGATCTAATTCAACAGTGACTTTTCCTTTGTACTTCTAAACAGAAGAACCTGAGGACTGAAACATCACAGTCCAACATAATCACAGCTTTCTGTCAGTTAGTGGCAAAGGCAGCTGATCACAAACTGGTGTGCAGCACACGCCCTTCCACTTATTGACTGGGAATGAGACTGACACTTCATTTCCACATGTTCTCCTGCATTCATCCTGGATGACCGTCTTGACCCCATGATCATGGCATGACGTCAGGTTTCTGCAAGGGTTGTGCTGACAAACTGGCTCGAAGCAGCCGCACACTTGCCGTCCACACGCTCCACTGCACTTACAGTCATCCTGCATGACCACAGCCTTACGACCACAGCAGGACACACAGCTGCAATCAGCCTTACGACCACAGCAGGACACACAGCTGCATGGGTTCTTGTGAACAGGAGTGCAGCACTTCACTTTGCTGTAGTCGTCTGACTGTAGTTTAACAACTTGGAAACGTCCAACTCCATAACAGTTGTTGATGGCTGACTTATCACAAGACATAGTGTGAGCTGAAACAATTTAAAGGAGAGATTGTGAGAAAATCAGCTTTTTGAATGGATTGATTTTCTAAGTTGAATACTTACATTTTCAGTCCTTTTTCCTGATTGTATTTGAATAAGGACTCGTGTCTCTGTGAGTCTCACTGGATGCAACTTTTCGCTTGCTCTGATTTTTCTCTCACAAGCAAGCCGGTATATATATTCACATCTTCATCTCCACCCCATCCACAGTTCAGAGCTGAAGAATTTTCTGTTTCATGAAAGGGCGGGTTTAGAATTTAGAATAGTCTCACTTATTTAAACTTAAATACAGTAGTAGTGCAATCTTTACAGCGTTACATAAGAGAAAAAGATTGTTTCACTTGCTATTATATTTAACTTTAGATAAGTGTATTTAGCATTACATAAATGAAAGTGTGAGTCATTTCAGTGATAATGGGAAAGGTTTAACAAGAAGTAAAAATATACCTCAGCTTTGACCTTAGAGAATTAAAAGGTTAAAGAGCAAATTAAAGGAATAGTTCACCCAAAAATGAAAATTATCCCATGATTTACTCACCCTCAAGCCATCCTGAGTGTATATGAATCTTCTTTCAGACGAACACAATCGGAGTTATATTAAAAAATATCCTGGCTCTTCCAAGCTTCCAAGATTTTAAAGCCCAAAAAAATGCATCCATCCATCATAAAAATAATCCATACGGCTCCAGGGGGTTAATAAAGGCCTTCTGAAGCAAAGTGATGTTTTTTTTTTAAGAAAAATATCCATATTTATACCTTTATAAACTATAATCATGGGCTTCTGGCAACGACCGTACGTGAGTCTAGTTCCAGCGTAAGAATGACCTCTGACCCGACGCATGACGTATTGACAAACGTGGAAGCTCAGAGGATAGAGCAAAACAAAATGCCCGTCAAGAATTTTTAATGAGAAATGTCGGATGAGCTTGAGTTTGTTGCCCAGCCATATCTGCTTGAACCATGAGAGGCGTCTAAGCTTACGCTACTCCTACGTCACATGTCGGGTCAGAGGTCACTCTTCAGACCGGAACTCGACTTGCATACATCTGTTGCTGGAAGCCAGTGATTATAGTTTATAAAGTTTTAGATATGGATATTTTTCCTACAAAAACATGTCGCTTTGCTGCACAAGGCCTTTATTAACAGCCTGGAGTCATGTGGGTATCTTTTATGATGGATGGATGCATTATTTTTGAGCCCCATTTACTCCCATTATAAAGCTCGGAAGAGTCAGGATATTATTTAATATATCTCAGATTGTGTTCATCTGAAAGAAGATAGTCATATACACCTAGGATGGCTTGAGGGTGAGGAAATCATGAGATAATTTTTCATTTTTGGGTGAACTATCCCTTTAACCAACTAAAATCTTTTCTACATAGTGCATACAGTATGAAAACATAATAATTTGAGAATAAATGCTCTTTAGATTGTAACTTTATTTACTATTGCATCACATTGGAGATTCCACACGTGCTACTCATTAAACTGCTTCTAACTCATTACTTTTGAGTAAACATCCATTCCCACTGTGATAAAAAAATGACACTCTCTCTTATGTAACGCTGTCAAGATTGCATTAATGCTGTACTTAAAATTAAATAAGTGAGACTCATCATAAACACTAAACTCTCCCTCCCAGGCATGAGACGGAGAAATTCTTCACACTCTTCATCTCTGAGCTGTGGATGGGGTGGAGATAAAGACCTGAATATATACTGGGCTACTCAGGAGAGAAACGAGAGAAGAGAGAAGAGTTACTCCAAGTACAATAACTCAAGACTAAACACATGTAAGTATTCAACTCAGCTCTTTTATTTAAATTTTAAAAGATAACCATTGAGTGTTTTCTTGCTATTCATCAATCTATAATTTCTATGGTTTCAGCTCACACTATGTCTTGTGATAAGTCAGCCATCAACAAATATTGTGCAGTCGGACGTTTCCAAGTTGTTAAACTACAGTCAGATGATTGCAGCAAAGTGAAGTGCTGCGCTCCTGTTCACAAGAACCCATGCAGCTGTGTGTCCTGCTGTGGTCGTAAGGCTGTGGTCATGCAGGATGACTGTAAGTGCAGTGGAGCGTGTGGATGGCAAGTGTGCGGCTGCTTCGAGCCAGTTTGTCAGCACAACCCTTGCAGAAACCTGACGTCATGCCATGATCATGGGGTCAAGACGGTCATCCAGGATGAATGCAGGAGAACATGTGGAAATGAAGTGTCAGTCTCATTCCCAGTCAATAAGTGGAAGGGCGTGTGCTGCACACCAGTTTGTGATCAGCTGCCTTTGCCACTAACTGACAGAAAGCTGTGATTATGTTGGACTGTGATGTTTCAGTCCTCAGGTTCTTCTGTTTAGAAGAATAATGAAGCAGACAGTTACTGAATGGAGATGAAAACTTGATTAGAATTATATAAAAAAAAAATATATTAAAAAGAAAAACGTGAGTGTATGGTTTATTTCTGCAGTATCAAACATGCAATGTTACTTAAAGGGGTCCTGTCTTTGTTTTTTTTTCCATGTTCATCTTTCTTTAGTGTGTACTGATGCCTTTTATTTTGTCAAAATGGAAAAATATCAGTGTGTCATTTACCATCAACCAACCTGGCAAAATGACCCCATATTAAACCCATATTATTCTTGTATTACTCTGAGTTTATTTTGCGATAACTGTCCTTGTCCTGCTTATTACAATTATGAATTTGCATAATCTAATTTGCATATTCATAGAACCGTGTAGGGCCATACAAAGATAGGTTCAAGTGTACTAAAAGTGGTAACTAAATACATTTAATACAGAGATAGTATGTTAAAAGCACATTTTAGTTCATATTCATGGTGTCTAAAAATAGCACAGTTGAGTACACTTAGATGTTCTTAAAGGGTTAGTTCACCCAAAAATGAAAATTCTGTCATTAATTAATTAATTTTGGGTGAACTAACCCTTTAAGATTATCCTAAGAAGTACTAAAGAAGATTTTTTAGTATATTAAGTACAAAATTAGTGCACGAAAATAGAGCACTTTAAGTATATTATGGAAGTTTACTATTTTTCCACCTGGGCTCATTCATAAAGAGAGCCATTTACTTCATTCCTGAATAAATCAGCTATTTGAACAAATCGAATGAACTCAACGACTTGCTCATTAAGACATTTAACGCCACCTACTGGCAGTTTTAGTTTGTTATTTAGAGTATCATTTCATTAAAACATAATTTCATTTTCCATATTAATAAAAAAATAAAAAACCCATTAAAGGTATAGTTCACCCAGAAATGAAAATTTTGTCATCATTTACTCACCTCCATGGCCGTTGAAGCCTAAAAGGTTATGTGTAATAAAATCTATGTTGAATCAAATATATTCTTTTGTGATGTATATGATACTTTTCTCATTTAACACAATGATGACTTTAAATAATCTTTGGGGGTAATTTGAAGTGCGATTAATTAATCGTCACATGGTGTAATGAATTAGATTAGAAATTTTTATAACAGCCCCAATCAGAATATAAAGCTACTTTTAATGGCTGTGAATGGCGAAAGATGCGTCGCACCCTAGATACTCTTGTGGTCTTATTTCATTGAGCAGCAAAGTCGACTGCCTTCAATTTCGAACACGGCTAATATTACCCAATACAAAAACCCAACAGAGTAGCAATCTGGATAGTCCCTTATTATAAGGGGGGAAAAGTAGCCTGAATATATGCGAGATCAAAGAAATAAACCTTGTGTATGGAATGAAAATAAAAATACCATTTTCATAACTATGTGCATTTTATGTTACCAGACAAAGTCATGTCATCAGTGTGGTTTAATGAGCTGATTCTTTTATTTTAGGTTGCAATCATGTCACATTTTTCGAGGCACAGCACGAATATGGAAAGGTTCAGGAGCCGAAGCGATGGCAACTGTCCTTTTGAGACTCAGCGTTTGTCCCTCAGGTGGCAGGAAGGTAAAACACTGCATCAGCGAGATAAAGAAGAGGAAGAGCTCCATACGAGCGAGCTGCTCACCTGGACACATCCGTTTACCTGGAAATCACAGTCTGGATCAGTAAAACTGAGGTAAACTTTATAAAAATCTAATTTTAGTGTATATTAGTTTATATATACACTTGTATATATAAAATGTATCACGGTTTCCACATAAATATGAAGCAGCACAACTATTTTCAACATTGATAATCATCAGAAATGTTTCTTGAGCAGCAAATCAGCATATTAGAATGATTTCTGAAGGATCATGTGACACTGAAGACTGGAATAATGATGCTGAAAATTCAGCTTTGATCAAAGGAATAAATTACATTTTAACATATATTCACATAGAAAACAGTTCTTTTAAAATGTAAAAATATTTCACAATATTACTGTTTTTTCTGTATTTTTTTATCAAATAAATGCAGCCTTGATAAGCAGGAGACTTTCAAAAAAAAAAAAAAAAAAAAAAATACTGATTCCTAATATTTGAACAGTAGTGCGTGCATGCATGCATATACATATATATATATATATATATATATATATATATATATATATATATATATATATATATATATATATATATATATATATATAGCATATTCCTTATGACCTACCTATTGAAAAGGGGATGAAATTTTCTCTCTTCAAAAATTTGCCATTTTCATCCAGAAAGTGTGCAGGATTGAACTCATACGGAGTGCTGTACTCATTCTTATCCTCTAGGATTGGCTTCAGCATCGGCAGCACCATCACACCCTGTCACATGACAAAACACAAGGAATCAGAAAAACAGTCATAAAAATTTGAACCTAGAGAGCACAGACTTAAGTTTGGCAGACCCTTGGCAAATTATTGTTAAAGTTAAAAAAAGATAGTGAAACAAAAAAAATTTAGAGGTTGTAGTTTATGAAAATGATTTATGAACAATGTTTTGACAAAAAAAAAATATATTTTATAAAACATGTTGAACTCAAAAATTGCTCAAAAATCAGAGGCATAAATCTAAAGTTGTGTTCCAAATTTGAGGTTGAGATCTCAAAAAATGAGCATTCAGACAGATTTTGATTGGGTACAGCATCAAATACTTCCCATTAGATCCCAGCAAATCTTTACTGATATACACAGCGCTGAGATTTGTGATTTGCAGTACAGTATAATTTCTCTCATTCAATTTCTCTCACTTGTCCTTAAGGTCCTGAGTGTAACTAATTTGTGTATCTAGTGTAAAATAGATTTATTATAGGAAATGAGGGTGAGATATTAAATTTCCAATAAAAATACACACTTTTGCCAAAATTTATGGAGCTGTTCAGTAAGTTAAGGACGCATAACGGTTAACTCCCAGAAAAACTTACTCTACATTTTTCCATAATCCATGAATTTGTGCCGGTTTAAATCCTGTACAGTAATGTAATGCAGTAGATAGTGAAAATAATCATTGAGTCACTTTCTTGCAAAATTTGGGAGAGAAAAAAAAAAAATTTTGCACTTAATTTTGATTTTGAAATATCACCTGGATGCTACAAATAGTATTTTTTGACTCACCTTTGGAATGAGGCATCCTGCTACTGTGGTGTCTTTGCTGGCAACTCTCGGTGGAATAAAGGCAAGAACATTTGCGAACCTCTGAACCTCATGCGTCACAGCGTAGGTGTACGGCAGATGCGTCCTGTCTTCCATCAGCGGCTGGCGCGTCTGTCCAATCACCTGATCGATCTCAGACTGGACTTTCTCTATGGAAAGTCAACATGCAGAGTATAAGTACACATGTGGACACATTTGCCTAAACAAGTAGGTCACAGGAGCGGAGCGGCCCACCTTGCACATCTGGATACTTGGCCATGTAGAGTAAAGCCCAGCTGAGTGATTTAGCAGTGCTTTCTGTTCCCGCTCCAAACAGATCCAACACACAGTGGATCAGGTTCTCCTCGGTGAACTCTGCCTCGCTGTCTTTACACTAGGAATGATGGGAAGATGATTCAACCATGGACAGAACGAGGGGTTAAAACACAGAGACAAAAAATTTAAAATATGGGATGAGTTTTGCTTGTTTCACTTGATTTCATTTGATATACATGAATTACAAATGTACAAAAACACAAGAAAACCCTTAAAATGAAAATCAGAAATGAAGATTTCCTAAAACCAGTTACCTTCTCAATTTCATCCAGATAACAGTCAATGTAGTCTCTAGGGCTGGATGGGTTTCGGTCCTCTTTGTGCTTCCTGATTTCCTCCTGAAAAAAGAGCTTAAGCTTGGAAAGGTTGGCAAATGCAGTCTGGTGCTTTCCTGGCAGCAAGGACATCACGGCGGGAAATGTGTTGTACAACTGTTGAGGGACAAATACATCTGTTCATTAGTATTTCATAAACCTTTGCCATAAAGAAACTTATTTATTCCAGCAAATTTCACATTTTAGACCAGAAAAAATATTTCAGTATCATTGATCTCACTTAGTAAAGTCAACAAAATCAAAATTGATCATACATTTTTTTTTTTTTTTTTAAATACATGTTCCTGGTCTTTACAAATTACAATTTAGACATTCATCATAGTTGGGTAAACTTTTAGTGGTAAATGGAAAGTACAACAAACTGAGTTTTCAGAATTTTTGCGTCCACTTTTGCTCCAATAGCAAAAGAAAAGAACAAAATACTACATGTTATAAATGTCTTTAAAATTTTCCGACATGTGCTGTAAGTGGTCGACCAATCACAACACACTGAGCCATCTCAACCAATTAGAGCAGAGTAGGCTCTCAGAAAGGCGGGGTTTAGAGAGACAGAATCTTTTATCGAACGAATTCAGACACTGTGAGAAAAAGGCGATGCTGCAATGTTTATTATGAGAAAAATAAAGTGTTTTTGAAATCATGTCTATTCTAGGAGACTCCAAAATAAAATTAGGAGCTTTTAATAGGAGCACTTGGAAACTTCACAGTCTGTAAAAAAAAAAAAAAGGTAAATTTGGTCTCATACCCGGCCCCAGACATTGATGGGCAGCTTGAAGGTGTCATCTGAATACTGCAACAGCTCATGAAAATGTTGGTTGTCGTACTCAAACTTGTAGCCAAAAACCAGGCTGCATATTATATTGCCCACCGCATAGGTCAAGATGTGATGAGGGTTGAATGGCAAACCTTGTTAAGCAAAAGAGAGAAAGAATGGTTACGGCTGCAAACCATGCTTTCAAATCTTTAACTGTAGAGAGCAGTATGTACTTGTAGCCTGTTCAGATGTATTAATTAATGCAGAAATGGTGCTCACGGACCTTGCTTGGCTTGAAAAGCACTACAGACGAAGTGGCACTCCTGCAGGATGGAGTTTTCTAGAGTTTTCTTGCCCACACCAAAATACTTCAGTGTTGCCAGAGCAAAACGCCTCTGATGACGCCACATGTGCCCACTGGAGAAGATCAGACCTACATTTAAAGAGATAAAAAGAGCAAAATCTATGATTACTAAAGTGTATTCCTTTGAGGCTACGTAAACACCCATTCTGCAAGTGAAAACGGTAACAGCTAATACTCAAAGCCTGCGAATTTGCTGTTGTTTCCAATATTTGCGTTGCCCGATGTTTCAATATCTATACTTTGCAAAACTGTGTTACACTCTGACAGTAACAAATCAATCTGTGCTGAAATCTGCCACACAAACCTTTAAGGTCCAATTGTGCTAATAAATTTGGTTCCTTCAACAGTTAGTTCACCCAAAAATGAAAATGCTGTCATATTTACTCACCCTCATGTCGTTCAAAACCCATTAGACTTTCGTTCATGTTCGAAACACAAATGAAGATCTTTTTGATGAAATCTGAGGGATTTCTGTCCCTCCATTGACAACTACGCAACTACTAGACGCTATAAAAAAGTTTAGAAAGAGATCATAAAACTAATCCATATGAATTAAGTGATTTAGTCCAAATTTTCTGAAGGGACTTGATTGCGATATATGATGAGCAGATTGAATTTAGGCTTTTATTCACATATAAACATTGATCAGCGAACATATACAGAAGTTTAACCAAACCTGCTTGACGCATGAGAACAAACCTCTTCTGGAAGCTCAAATGTGCTGAGTAACACGAGAATGAACCTCATTGGTTCTTGTGGAAGCTCAAACATGATGCGTAACAAGAATAAACCTCACTGTTTCTTGTGGAAGCTCAAATGTGCTGCGTAACACAAGAGTGAACTCCAATGGGAATTTTGAATACTGAAACCATATGTTTTCATAGTACTAAATGAATGAACTTCTTTATTTCAAGAGAGACAGGAAAATTCAATTTCTCATGTTAAATTAAATGCAGGATAACTGTAAAAATCTACAGAACATATGAACAGTTCTGCATGTTTTCAACCACAAAGCTCGCTATTGTAACCAATGCAAAAAGTAATTTTACCAATTATACAACAGTTCTGGTACACTGATTGAAAATGACAGCAGAATGTTGATATTTCTTTCAACAACACTGGGACATTTCAGTTTTATTCAGAACATTTTAGTGATATAGCAAAAATAAACAAATTAGTTGTGTCTGAAAGTTCATATAATGCCTTGAGTAAAAACAGAATTACAAGATGTTTCCTTACGTTCAACAAAAAGATGAATTGTTGAGCACTTTATGATTGATAACAGACTTGAGCATTTTAAAGTGTAATGATGTGTACGGTGTTCTTTTACCTTTCCCTTTACATATCTTGTCATTCACAGGGAAGTACGGCCGGTCTGTGAAGATGTCCGCCTGTTCCACAAATGCCTCTTTGAAAGTCTCGTATCCAGTGAGCAGTATGCAGGGCTTGTTCCCCAGATAAAATGTGCTCACATCTCCATACCTCTCAGCAATCTGATCAAGATGTCGACTTGTAATGTACACAATTCATTTAATAAACATATGCATCTAAACAAAATAAATACATACCTTCGGAAAAACCTCCATTGGATCACTAAAGCCTATATTCATTACGTTTCCAAACAGAGGAAGAGGGAAGGGTCCTGGCGGCATGTTCTTGGACTGAACATCTCGCAGGTGTTTCACAAACAGCAGCACGCACAGAAATATCAGGAGTCCCTGAACATCCATCCACTCACCCATCAGCTGTGACAACACTGACGCCATGCTTACTGTCACAAGAGAGATTATCCACACATGAATGAGTACTCTTCAACTGTGTGACCATGTATAGGTCACATTTAAAGTAAATATCACCGCATTACATATAGAATATCAAAAGAAACTTTCTGTGTCTGCGTTCAAATGCCGTAGGAGCTTTACTGGACGTATTAAGTCCTCAGGTTCACAGTTCATCACATTAACTATTTTATTCCACTTTTGGGGCACTATAAGTTTTGAACACTACTTGTATTGTTAACATTTTAAGAACATCTCAAGTGCCCAAACACTTTTGGGTTCATAACATTTGAAGTGGATCAAAAAAGTTAATCAAAGTTAGGTTAGGAAGACGGTTTTCAGGACAACTTTGATGAAAGGTTTTGATCCACTTTGATGTTGACTACTGTAATATGAATCCATTTGCTAGGCACACTCACAAAAGTTGTATTGTTTTATACTGCACAATATACTACTGCAAAGGACATGCAAAGTTGCAGATGAAGGGAACAAGGTTGTACTTACCGAGAGATCACAGTGTGTCTTAATTTGTTTTCCGAATTTCATCAGTAAACCTAAAGAAAACACGGCAAATTACTATCTATGTACTGTAGATGCTCTACATTGTGGTACCTAACGATGTTCAGACCGAAACTTCAACACATTTCGCATTTAATTGCCGATTCGCTTTGATACTTGATTAGTTTTAGTAATATAAACATGTGATCTATGACGTCTGATGTGTCGTTGTATTATACAGACCTCATTGTCTCTTTTAAAAATAAATAAATGAATAAATAAAGGTGCGAACCATTAAAAAAATATATATTTTATTTTAGATATTTTAGGAGGTACATCTCGACCGCGTTTTCAAACGTTCTGATTTCCACCTGACGTCGACGCTCCCAAACAGAAGTCGCGTTCGTTATTTTAAAAACAGCAGACCGCTCTAAAGTTTCCCGCGGATTTTTTATTTTACACAGGACAAGTTTAAAAAGTTTGTTAACTTTTAAAACTAGTCACCAATAGAATCAAGCTGCTAACAGGCGTGCAAATATGATGCAGGTTCGGACCATTTGACTCTTATCTTCCTTGTCTTTTGTATTCTTCTGTTATCTTGTCAACTTAATGTTATATAACTTGTGAATTGCTCGAGCTTGACCATCAGAGTGTGAAGGAAATAGTCCGTACAAAGTTCGAACCACAAGGTTGTCGCTTGGTGGGCCCCCCGCATCTGATCATATCGCAAGTAGATCGCAAAACTTGATATACCTAATTACATAATCAACGGTATTTTCAGATAACACTACCATAAAGAAATTAGAGTGCGAATTTACAGCAGCAGCCAATTAGATGTTACGCAAGGTTAGTCGCGTTCATTATGCAAAAGTAAACCGCTCCAGAATTAGAATCGGACGGTTCGTCGACAAAAAATAACTAGCCTATTGCCATTATTTATCACTTTAATAAATGCATATATCAAAAATCAGTTTTAAACAGGTTGTTAACTGTTAAAACTGATCTAAATAGATTAAGCTGCTAACAGGTGTGCAATTATAGTTGTGATGAAGGTGTAACTGTGTGGGCTGATCTACTTTGTGTTATCTTCCATAATCTTTTTGCCTTAATTGATATACAATGTGTACAATTAGTGTATATTGGCCCATAAGTTCTTTGAACTTAAACATGGAAAACATATGCAAGACAGCACATAGTACAAAGGTTGTAGGACTTTTTGACTGAATCACTTAAAAGTGCCTTTTGGTGTCCTCATCAGAATCGCTCAGTCATCATGAATATAATGCAAAATAATAAAATTCTGAGGTTTTATTATAAATGGCCAAACATTTACACACATACGAGTACATTGATAAATCTCTTGAAATGTGTTTTTCTCATTTTATACCATTTTCTTCAGTTTTGGCATGTCCCAGACACTGCTCAGCTAACTTCAGTGTGTGTAAAAACTGAGTAAATGACATAAGATTCAAAAACTTTTTGAATGTTCTTATTGTCCTCAACAAGTTATTTGATAAAACAAGTCATTTTGATCAGTTATATTCTATTTTCATAATAATATTAAGCACTTTGCACGTGTCCCTGAAATTGCTGTCCACCCTGTCATTTTGGGGCAAACGCCCCTTTAAGAAACCACCTGATGTAGTCAGTGATATCATCACCCCCATTTGGTCTTTCTTCAATGAAGAATAAAATATCTGCTGCAAGTACACTGAGTATCTACACTTATATTTCCTAATTTTCATCATATTGTGTTTGTAGTTGGATGTTGTCAAGCTTAGCATGTCCACCCTGTCATAGTGAAATATTAATTAATATAAAAACTTTTCAGAAATTCAAAATATACATTTTAAACAGTACACAGTCAGCTTCAACAATGAATCACTCTGCTAACTAAAGGTACACCATGTGTCTATTAAATGCAAAATTTTGCCAAAAATGTCCACCCTGTCATTGTCCACCCTGTCATCAAGCCTTCTATGACAGGGTGGACATGTGCATTGTTTTTGCCACATTTTGATAATGTTTTCACTAGGGCTGACAATTTTTACGTTTTAATTTGGTGTGATTATGGAAAAAATAACACGTAACCTGTACGCCATCTTACACTGCATGCAGTTGCATAGTGATGGAACATGATGTAAGGCAACGACTCACTGTGTGATGAAGCCTGTTAGAATGAAGTTAGAATCAAATTCAAAATTCAAGATATGAGGATAAAAAAATGCCCTGAATGGGTATTTGTTTTATATTTATAACATATGATAAGCAATCACACAAGAAAAAGTGCTGTTTTCCTGAATATCTGCTCGATTTGAAAATGTCATACTTATTTTATACAACAGTAAAATAAACAAGAAGTTAATAAACACAATATTGTCAATATTGTCTGTTTTTGTTCTATTTTGCCAACAAAAATAGTTCCAAACAAAGCCACAGCAGAACTGTTGTGCGTCTCTGAGCAACACAAAGCGGTGATTTATCATGAATGAAGCCACGGTTTTAAACGAATCAAGTGAGCAGTTTTAGTTTAATACTTAGAATATCATATATTGCTTAAGGGTTTCTTCTTGTTCCTGTTGTTTCTCTGATATTCCCGTTTTATTCACCCATTAAAGTCTTTGTCTACCCTGTCATATTGTTGTCCACCCTGTCATTTTCATCTTTTATGAAGATTAGCAAATTATTTTAACAAGTTAGAAAAACCTTTTGTGTGATTTCTTTATAAAGAAAAGAGGGCCAGTTAATATTGCTTGAAAGTTTGACCAGATATCTTTGTTTTTAGACGTTATTCAGAAAAGAAAGTGCAACTATTGCATATTTTATTGGGATACAAATATTTTTCAGTAGTTTCATTATTATCAAAAGACTTTTCTGATTAATTAAAATATATTGTTGAGAAAGGGACCAAATATCTTACTGAAAATCTACATTTTATAATGACTATGCAATGAAAATGTATTTAAACTACTTTGATTTTGTCCATGACAGGGTGGACATATTTTGTGGTTTGCTCGTACATTGTTTGCTTGCAGTTAATTTATAAAAACTCAAAGGCACTTTATAGTGATTTTGACCCTTGTAATGGGACAAACCTTCACAAACCCTTTTAGTATAATCTTGTTTTCTAAAGTATTAAATTATTTGACATAAATAACAGCAAAAAGAAACAACAGAAAACTAGAAATAAAATATAAAACTTCTCAAATAGCAGAAATAACAATAGTAGTGTGTCCATCTATTAAAAATAATTAATTAATCACATATTTTTCTGCAATTAATCACACCTAACATTAACGTTTTTTAATATGTTTTTATATTGTAATAATTTCCAAAGTCCAAAGTTGCCCTGACACACCAAACCGACGCTCGAAACCCGACGGCCAAGTTTTGCGCCTGTGTAAAAAGAAATACCTTTCCGTACCAGCAGGTGGCAGTAGCTGAACAGCCAATCAGAATGATCAGATGGACCGACGCCGATGCAACATGTCGAATCGGCCATAAAAAAGCCAACGAGGACCTATTTCAGCCGAAAGTGCAGAACACGCTGAGAAAACTTAGTCGGCCGACGAACAAAAACTGCCCGACGGCCGACCATCAACTCCAGGCTCAACATGTAGGAAATATACAGAAATTGAATAAAGTTATCAAACACTTCACAGTCTTCACTGCATATATTATAAATTAAATATAGATTAATTTTAATTAAGGCTACAAAAGTTATTCAGTCAAGAGCAGTGAGTGATTTTTTTCCTTTGTATTTTGTTTTTTGATTAACATTAACAACAGACTGCAGCTGGTTTATTAGGCTGCTGTCACTTTAAGACCTGACGCACATGATGTGGATCAGACACGCATTTTCTCACAAACTTTACGTTCATTTAAGACTTTAAATGTAGAAACAACACTTGCGTTTCCACCACCAACAGTACCCTTACTTGATAGGCGTGGTGTATGCCGGAAAGTAGCGTTCGACATTCTCACGTGAAGAAAAAAGTGACGGTAAACAACAATGGAGGACATTCAGCAGCTTTGCTTGAGCAAAAGCTGAAGGCTACAAGGAAAAACAGCCGATAAATACACAGAGTAGTATGTCCGAATTCATAGTATCCGAAAAAGAGTATGTGAAAATTACCCAGATGACTTACTACTTCTGGTGAGATTCTGAAGTGTGTATACGATGGACACTTTACTATCCCATGAGGCCACGGGAGAGGATTTGTGAATGGAGTTGAAGCAACGCAACTGATGCTGGTATGTCATGTGACAGTAACAACACGGCGGATGTTGAACGTCTGGATTCATTCATACTACACACATTCATACAATATAGAACGTACTTTTTCAACAGTCGTTAAGTAAATTTAAATTAAAATGTAGTACCTACTCTACGGTACGCGATTTCGGACGCAGCTATTATCCTTGTTCGAGATGAACTACACTAGACTGCCACCGGCTGGCGAGATCTGCCGTTTGCAGGCGGGAGAGGAGTACAGAGTCGGCCTAAGGTTGGACACTTCGTGCTTTCCGTAGTGTGCTGAACCAACGTCATTCATGGCAGACCATGCGATTTTTGCGTTGATTGTAGCCGAAGAAGTGGATGCGATTGAAATTCCCATGTTTTGAATATCAGATATTCCATATCAAGATTGGTTAAATACAAGAACTTGTCTAAGAAAAAACACGCAACACACATCGTCCTTGTCATCACAGAATCTGACCAATGAGAATAAAGTGTGTCGTCATCAAGGCTTTCGCACCCGTTTTTGAGCAACTGCAGAGCCTGACCTAGGCGGCTGGTCTCGTTTTGTTCTCGCGGTACTTTGATGGCACGTGATCGTAAGGCGGCTGCAGCGCCGGTCAAATTCGGACAAATTTCCTAACCAGAATGCATTGCTTTTGTCAGATGGCAGCCGATCTTTGCGGCACCGCATGAAGTCAACAAGCCTACTGTGTTCCAATGGTATTGTGTTGTCATTCACCTTGTAACATGCGTAAGTGACGATTCTCTGTCAACCAGTCAACGTTCTGCAGTGAGTGTAGCTCCATCCTTTTGGTACCGGTGCTATTTGGTACTATAGGACCCCAACGCAAGGGTCCCAAAAAAGTGGTACGATTCGGAATTAGGGTACAATTCACAACTTCTGACAATGGAAATGGCAAAAATTGTGTACCGTACTGAACTGTACCGCTCGGTGGAAACGAACCACAACATCGCCGTGATTTTGCTAAGTAATACATGTTCCTGGATCTACATCTTCCATTGATCCTGGAACAAAAACATAGTCCTAACCCAGTACCTACCCCTAATACTAATTTTACCCATCCCTAAAATCAGAGTAGAGGTTTGCGCGGGTCTTTTTTTTCCGTCCCGCTCCAGCAAGTTTCTATTCCGCACGCTCCCGCCTAAAATTCACCCTGCGTTCACCCACTATCCGCATATAGTGATTTTCTTATAGCATATAGTCCCGCTAAATTTAGATCGTTTCCAGAATCTCGCATTTAAACTTCCCCTAAAAAAGTGATTGGGAATAACAAAAATAAAATGTTGCATAGCATACAAGATTTTTATTTGTTATTTGTCTTATGATGCTGTCAACACACTAAAAAAATGTCAGAGAAAAAATGTCACAAAGAATAATAGCCTAAATATCACACAGAAAAATAGGCTAAATTAAATAGCCTACAACATGTCCCTCAAAACTATAGGCTACGCCAAAAATAGCTACATAAACGAAAATTGTTGGCTTACTAGCTATACTGCAAAATGAAATCTGACTGACGACCGTTTCAGAACGTCTCTCCTCCAAAATCCGATCACAAAGGTTGAATGTTCTCTGAAGGTGCACTCGCGCAGACCTCTAATGCAAAGAACATATCTTACAAGGTTTCTCAGGACAGGGAACTGGGGACTGTGTGAACGCCACCACTGCAGAAAGTTTTGTTCACTTCAAGTTCAAGCACAGATGCACTGATGTCAAAGTATCTCGGGAGCGACCGGGTTATTGTCAGACCGCCCGCTCCCGCCTAATGTACACTATAGTTACCGACCGCAATCCGCCTTTCATTCAAAATTTAATCCCGCACAGCAAGAAATCTTATCGGGTCCCGCAGTTACCGCGGGAATGCAGACCTCTAAATCAGAAGTAAATGATGGATGAATAACACTGATGTAGAACCCTGGTTGTGAGCCTAAACTTGACATTAACTGTAAACCTACATGTATGCCTCAAATCTGATTGGTTGATTGGAATAATGTTGATCCAGGAACAAGTTCTACTTGGTAAAACAACATTCACCGTATATAAACATATAGGCTAACAAGGGAAAAAAATACATTTTACCTTGAGTGCTTTGAGCAGTGGCTGCTGGCTGAAGATGTTGCCAATGAGAAAGCGGTCAGTGTGTCTTTCTTGGTGGCTGCTCCAGAAATTTATAGACTGTTGAAAAATTTCGTCACCAACAAAACCGAGCCACATGTCTTATGACGTGCTGAAAACAGTGCACGCTAGAAATTTTAGAATGGCTAAAATCTGAAAATCTCACATGACACATGTGATTGTTCTGTCTGAGAGCACCAGCACAGGCATCCTTAATTCACAACATAAACGTCTTAAGACTTGTTTTTCAGTACATGATGGAGAAATACCAACTGTAAATTATGTATAAATCAAATCTACAGGACATTTAACAAAAATATGAAATAACAGGTTGGTCTGGGGTTTAGTTAAAGAGAACTTAATGGTAAGCTAAATGTTTCTTGAGCATCAAATCAACATTTCTGAAGGATCATGTGACACTGAAGACTGGAGTAAGGATGCTGAAAATTCAGCTTTGATCACAGGAATAAATTACATTACAAAACAGTTATTTTAATTTGTAATCATATTTCACAATATTAATGTTTCACTGTATTTTCATTAAATAGCCTTGGTGAGCATTATATAGACATCAAAAACATTTAAAAAATCATATTCCAAACTGTTTATATTGTATAAACAAATTATATAATTTATGTGGTTAAATCAGATAAAAATCATCCGTAGCATCAGTGAGATGTCCATGAAATAATATTGCGTCACATCTCTTCTGTCTGTCTTTGTTAAACAAAGCAAATAAAATGTCAGATCTCTGTGGTCAGATGTTCAGCAAAAAGGAGCCTGTGAAACAGACAGCAAAAAAGAAATAAACAATCTTAACTGATTTGATGTATTATTTTAGTATGACATGACAATGCATTTTTTGCAGTGGGCCTTAATGGCAGCTAGAGCATAACAAATTTCTGGGTAAATCATTCATTAATCAGTTTCAGCATTCAGTGAGACAAGTTGCAAGTGTGGTGTACACAAATTCTTTCAGCTTGTGTTTTATAAATAAGGCCATGCGTCTGTGCGGTTCCCAGGGAACACACAAACTGATAAACAGTTGAAAGCACTGAAAGTCATTTGACTTACATGTAATTTTTACAATAAGAACATACAGTACCGTTCAAAAGTTTGGGGTCTTTTAATGTTTTTGAAAGAAGTCTTTTATGTTTACCGAGGCTGCATGTATTTAATAAAAAATACAGTAAAAACAGAAATATTGTAAAATATTTTTACAATTTAAAATAACACATTTAAAAATGAATATAACATAAAATGTAATTTATTCCTGTGATCAAAGCTGAATTTTCAGCATCATTACTCCAGTCTTTAGTGTCACATGATCCTTCAGAAATCATTCTAATATGCTGATTTGATGCTCAAGACACATTTCTGATTACTATCAATATTGGAAATGTAATATTTTGTGGAAACCATGATACTTTTTTTTTTTTTTTTAAAGAATTTTATGAATAGAACATTTATTCGAACTAGAAATCTTTTTTTGATAAACTTAATGCATCCTTACAGAGTAAGTTTCTTTTTTTAAAAAAGCTAAACTTTTAAAGGGTAGTGCAGATGAGAAAAACATCGCCTAGCCTGATGAATCATGACTGACAGATAGGCTATGGCATAAAATACACGAATCCAAGTCGTTTTACTAATGTTATGATGGCTACGCTAAATGTCACAAAGCATACGTCATCTCAAACTAGTTTCTCAATGAGTTCATTGTATTCCAATGACCTCCACAGTCACAAGATCTCCATTCAATAGAGCACCTTTGGATTGAGGTGGAACGGCAGATTTGTGACATGAATGACGTCATCACGGAGCAAAATCTCTCGGGAAAGTTTCTTGCACTTTGCTGAATGAAGGCTTAGGGTGTTTAAGAGGGTCCTATACAGTATTAGAAAAGTGTACCTGATAAAGCGGCCAGTGGTTTTGATGAACGTCCATGACCCACAAATGAGCTACAGCCTGCTGAAAACAATTAGGCTACTTAAGGCCCGTTCACACCGAGCGATAACGATAAAAGTATAGTTCTAAAATTCGTTCTAAATATAAAAGAATAGCAGAATTCACACCACAACGGCACAAAGAAACGATATTGTTGGAATCACTTTCAGAGCGAATTTGTTTCCAGCTAAAATGAACGATAAGAACAATGACAGCCAATCAGAATCCGTCCTGCTGCGCGAGCATTTAAAGCGGCAGACGACTCAAGCCGCGGTCACACTAGACCAAAGTTTATAGAATAACCAGACGAGTCACTCGTATTGTTTTGAACAGGAGAAAGTGCAACGCGCAATATGGCGGAATAAGTCTCGCCTTATAAATAAGAGCCAATCGCCAATTGGTAAAGTCATCGCGTCACTGCAGCTGCCCTTAGAAGCTCCGGTTCCTATAGAAACAGTCAGACCCGCGCCTCCGAAATGAGACACAAGAGATTGCGCATTAGCTTGATCCATTCTTAAAAAATACCGTTTTATGTCATGATTCGAGCATTTAGAAACAAAATTGTTGTTAGATTTCATTGGTGATTTCAAATATGAAATTTAATCGAAAGCTTGGAAAACAGCTGTGGAGAATTTGATGTTTCCCCATTCAAAGAGATAGAAGCTGCACTTGGATGCCCGAGAGGTGTTTCAAAGATGGCCGCGGAGAAAAATGACTTGCCTTAAAGGGACTTTGACTAGACTTTGAACGTGCAAAACGCAGCGAAATGCGAAACTTTTAGCTTGAGCTTGCGTTTCCTGTCTGATGTGTTCGCATGCGTATGAATGGAAGTCAAAGGGACAAAAAGTGCAGTGTGACCACACCTAAAATTCTGCATGCACTTGAAATAAACTGTTTACAGAGCCCCGCACATGACATGCTAGAAAAAAAAATTAAATTGTGCGCACGATTTACTAATTCGTTCCCTCGATTTACTAAAACGTGCGCACTATTTACTATTTCGTTTGAAATAGTTAATCGTGAGAACGATTTAGCCTACTATTTTTTTCCTGCATGTCATGTCCGGAGCTCCTTTACCGCTGGTGTGGACGCCAATAGACCCTTTTCACAGACTGTGATGACGCGTTTTAACGGTAAATCCTGCAAAGCTTTATATATATATATATATATATATATATATATATATATATTATATCTAGCTTCCGCCAGAAACATTTCTGATTATTATCAATGTTGGAAATGTAATATTATAGATATATATTATATCTAGCTTCCGCCAGACCACCTTCCGTATTCAACTTAGGAAGAAAGTGTAATGTCTCGCAGTTCAAAATGCTTACGCTACGTCCTACGCCTTCCGTATTCAGCTTACGGAAAAAGCTTAACTGACGCGACACCAGTTCCGTTTTTTTTCGTAACTTGAATACGGAAGGCGGTCTGGCGGAAGCTAGATATTTTACTTCATAACTTGTTAAATATGGATTTTTTTTTTACATAAACGCATCGCTTTGCTTCAGAAGGCCTTTGTTGACCCGTGTAGTACATGTTTATGATGGATGGATGTGGATGGAAGCACTTTCTTAGGATATTGACGCTTCAGTAGATCAGACAGCAGAGAGTGAGGTGACTGTGGTGGCTCAGATCCAGCTCTCTGAAGTGTGAAGGGTTTGATCTCAGAGCTGAACTGCCTTCTTCAGGCCGGCTACCCTACAGACAATCTACAAAGAGTGAAGTTGAGATTATCATCAGAGATAATACCATACAAGCTCAATAACTTATTATTTAATACCCAGAATGAGATGAAGAACATTTTTTGCTGCAGGGTTCAATTCTGCAGCTTTTTTCTTAAAACACTGTGAATTGCACTAAAAATGATTGTGAGTTTATTTGCATGTGATGTCTGCTCTGTTTAAGCACCCGGTTGGCTAAAGGAATTATGGGAATGAGGCATCACTTGATGTAAGGTAACACTTTTTTGGCTACTGATATGATTTGAAACTTAGCTGTAAAATCAGCATGTTCTGAAATATGTGGACATTCATTAAAACATAGCAGTGTTATTATTATTTTTATTAGTGTTTCCTTCCATCTCTGCATAATATGTTTGACTGTGCATTCATTTTTGCATGGACAAAAAATAAGTTTAAGATGTTTCACAGATGTTAGTGAAATTTGTGATTTGTGAAATGCAGGTAGACTTGAACGGGATCTAGTTGAACTTGACTGGTGATTTCTACACTTTTCTACAATGATTAATAGAAATAAATGACAGTCATTCTTAATATCTCAAGGTTGTGATCGTGATAGCAGGCTGGGATCATACACAAGATAGGAAATTGTAAGAAATACTAAATACAACTGCATCAGATGAAATTTATGATCATCATAGATCATACTCAGTCAAAAGATGCTAAAAGTCAAAAGGCAAACCTGGAAAAACAACAATGAAAGAAAACCGGCAGATGCAATGCTAAGAGATTTTGGAAAATGTGTTCATTTAAATAAGAGGACCGATGAACTCATCATGCTTGACCATCAGAAACTTTCACTTGCATATTGTGGCCTGAAGAGGGCAGTACGTACTTTCTATACATGCAACTGTATAGAAGCAAGATCTGATTATGAATTTAAACCTAAAATTTCATATCTCCAATGATCTGTCAGGATTTTTACCCGATTATCTCGGATTAATTTTATAAATTTGTAGACATTTAAGGACACCTTTGTATAATAAAAATGAAGAATTGTAAGTCTTTTATTGGATTGATTATCCAAGCCCTACTGTTTAATAAAATAACCCATATTATAAAGACACTTAGTATTTAATGTTATAGATGATTTGTTTACTGCGTCTAATAGATTAAACCTTTAATAAACATTTTTAGTGGTTTTGTAAAAGATGTTTATGCACATTTGAGCGTTTTGGCTGCATTTACACCGTTCTGACCAGCAGGCGTCACTAGCGTGTGGCGTTTCGAGCGATTTGAAACAGTGAATCATTTTGCGAAGCAACTGATTCAATTGATTCGAAGTTTCGAAAAGCTTCGTTCTTATCGCCCAGAACTTTTCACTCTTATTTGCCCTCTTTAGTAATTGTCCTTAATGTATAAAACTGATATGATTACAATGTCTTATTAATATTATATTAGGTTGACTATGAGTTTAAGAAGTGATATTTCTGGTGTAATTGTCTGTTTTGTATGATGATCACTGCACCAGAAATATGCACCATCACTTCTTAAACTCATAGTCGACTTCACATTTTCAGAGATTTTCATGTACCATGCCAGGATATACACCTAATTGTAATTCAGGTCTCACTGTGGGGTCTGTATCTGAAAAAGCCATTAGCTCAAAGAAATTATATTACACCCTTGACCTCGTCCGGCGGCCAGTGATGAATTTTTATGGTGTTTGTGTTTGTTCATCACCTGAGACATATGCAGAGCTAATGGCCTATTACTGGGAGTTTACTTGATTTTTAAGGGTTGTCGGAAGTTACGGGGTGGAAATCGGACTATTACTGGCCAGCTGAACTAAATGAATGATCATGATTCTAGGCCCTTCCTGGACTATCATGTCACCTAATTAATATTCATGAGCCATATTTATTGAGATACAATACCAGACCAGATTTCATATTTGCTCAAATATGTCACATGAGCTTTCACATGTAATATATTAATCTGGATCATTTTCTCATCCATGATATACTGAAATGTGAATAAACTTATGAAAATAAAATTTATAAAATCCTTTTCTGATGCACTAATCTATTGCAATTTATAAACAGAGTATGATAATGGAAGTATAATCATGTACATATACTTCCGTATATTTTGGGGTCAGTTTTAAAAAAATAAAAATGCATCTCAGATTTTTCAGCTATTAAGCAGCACAACTGTTTTCAACATTGATAATAATGAGACATGTTTCAACAGAGACAATAAGATTTTTCTTTTTATTTTAAGAAATTAATACTTTTATTTAGCAAAGATGCATTAAATTGATCAAAAGTGACATTTATAATGTTACAAAAGATTTCTATTTCAAACAAATGCTGTTCTTTTGGACTTTCTATTCATCAAAGAGTCCTGAAAATATCACGGTTTTGACAAAAAATATTAGGCAGCAAAAAAATTGCATATACACTACTACTACTACTAATAATAATAAATGCCTGTTGCATGAGTTATGTCATCTTTAAAGAGATGTACTTAGGTACCTCTGATGTACTTCTGTACTTAGGGTACATTTACACGACAACGATATGCTTAAGACAGAGAAGTTTTTCCTTTGAGTTTTCCGCGTACAAATGACACCATTGTCAAAACGATCCCCATTCGTACAAATACATGAAAACGACTAAAAACGCTGTATTCTGCTGGCAGGCCATTAGATGGCGATGAAACACTATAGACTGAACATGTAATGCGCATGTGCGCGACGCCACCGTTTCCACAGATTCGCGTTTTTGTTGTTTACACGAAGACCGTTTTCAAAAACTTGCACTTTGAATCCCGTTTTCAAAAGTTTGCGTTTTCAGTCACCCAAAATGTCATTCTCATGTAAACGAACGGCCAAAACGCATAAAACGTTTTCTGTTTTTAGTTGAAATAAGGGGCTGTTTACACAACACCGTTTTCAACAAAACTTTTTATGCGTTTTGGCCGTTTATTTACAAACTTTTGAAAACAGGTTTCAAAGTGCAAGTTTTTGAAAACGCTACCGCTGTCATTTCCGTGTAAACTGCAAAGACCGCGAATCTGTAAGAACAATGACGTCATGCACATGCGTATTATGCGTTTAATCGATCCACCTTATTTTTTAACGCAGAAGTAAGGTGTTTTCTGTGAATGTGCGAGACTTCCGATTTATTAGATGCTACAGGGAAATAACGAAAAGAATATCAAAGTTTAAGTAAACTGTAAAAATAAAGTGGATAGGCATGCGCGTTTGGCGCGAGTGCTCTGTAGAAGAACACGTATGCGCATGCGCGTTGTCTTTATTTACAAACTGACATCGCCTGGCATGCCTAATACAGCGTTTTTAGTCCTTTTCGTGGATCTGTGTGAACGGGATAGTTTTGATAACGTTGTCATCTGTACAAAGAAAAAACTTCGCTGTCGTGTAAACGTACCCTCAGTTTGGGCCTTCAGAAGATATTGGTCAGTATGTTAATATTTGCTCTGCAGAAAATTTGATTGGTGTTTGTCTGCAAAACATTCAGACAACTCCAAATTCTTTTGATAGCTTTTTTGAGTGTCTTTAAATTACATCTGCCAAATTTCCTACAGAAAGTTTGCAAATTAGCTTATTACAGCGCCACATAAAGTATCATTCAAAAGTTTGGGATCAGTACGTTTTTTTTTTTTTCGTTGAAAGAAATAATACTTTTATTCAGCAAATTATTGATCGAATATATCACAACAGTTTTCAACATTGATAATAATCATAAATGTTTCCTGAGCAGCAAATCATCATATTAGAATGATTTCTGAAGGATCATGTGACACTGAAGACTGGAGTAATGATGCTGAAAATTCAGCTTTTATCAGGAATAAATTACATTTTACTATATGTTCACACAGAAAACAGTTATTTTAAATTGTAATAATATTTCACAATATTACTGTTTTTACTGTAGATGATAAAATAAATGCATAAATTATTTTACAGTCCTGTTTCGAATGTACATACTATATACTTATTGTAGTAATTACAATAACTGTAATAACTAGGTACTACTCCTGAACCTAACCTTAACCCATGTAGTTGCCTTATATTATTCAGTACTTTCTTGGCAAGTGTACTGTAAATATATTGGAAGTGCAACCAGAAATCTTACAGACCCCAAACTTTTGAACAGTAGAGTACTGAACTATCGTATCAAGTTGGTTGTCTCTGCATTTTGATGCCCAGACAGTATATGAGCAGGAAAATAACAGTGAAGAAATAAAATCAGATCAATTTCTTATCAAAAACACATTATATCCCTTCAGTAATTAAGTTTGTGAGCTGTAGCTGTGTGTTCCTTTGGGAGAAGAGCCCATGTAATGAACATGATTCAGGAACAGAACTGCTTTAAGAAAGCTGATTTTTACGTGATTAAAATCTATCGAGGCACAGCACGTATCTGGAAGGGTTCAGGACCGGACGAGACGCTTAAAGATCCTTTCAGACTCAGCCTTTGTCCTTCAAGATTCAGGAAGGTAAAACGCTGCATCAGCGAGATAAAGAAGAGGAAGAGCTCCATACGAGCGAGCTGCTCACCTGGACACATCCGTTTACCTGGAAATCACAGTCTGGATCAGTAAATTTGTTCATAATCTGTGTAATAGTAGAGTTGTACATGGACATAACCTACCTATTGAAAAAGGAATGAAATGGTCTTTCTTCAAAAACATGCCATTTTCATCCAGAAAGTGTGCAGGATTGAACTCGTACGGAGTGCTGTACTCATTCTTATCCTGTAGGATTGTCTTTAGCAAGGGCATCACCATCACACCCTGTAATAACCAAACATATAGAGTTACGACTTTTACAAAGTCTTGATTTTGTTTTTGGACACCTTATTTTCCTCATATTCTCCATTGTTGCAGCTCCTCTCTTCCCAGTATGTCAGTAACGCTCTGTTTAGTTCCTGTCTCTATGAAGCCCCTCCTTCTGAAAAGCTCAATGTGCTCTGATTGGTCAATTGGACTAGTGTGTTGTGATTGGTCAACCGCTTCGTGTGTTTGGGAAATGTCCCGCCCCTTACCATAACCACCAGTTTCAACACACTACTAACTAACTCAACCAGGCCCCGCCCCCTTATTCTGCATATTAATTATTTAAATGAGGAATATTGTGACGTGTTCATTCCCAAAAGAAAACTCAAGACTACAATGGAGGAGTTTCAGAGAGTTCAGAAACAGTGAAACTGAGTGACTTTTTCATGGTCAAACAGCAACGTTACACACTAAAGAAAGATGAATAAAAAAAAGCATAATAGAACCACTTTAATTTTCTTTAGTTGCACACAACTGACCTTGTTCAGCCACACATATGCTGTATTGTACATAACATAAAAACACAATGACCTTCGGGATGAGTTGTCCTCCCACCATTGTGTCCTTGTTGGCCACTCTGGGAGGCGTGAAGGTAACAATGTTGGCGAACCTCTGAATTTCATGGATCACAGCGTAGGTGTACGGCAGATTTGTTCGGTCATCCATTAGAGGTTGACGTGTCTGTCCAATCACCTGATCGATCTCAGACTGGACTTTCTCTAAAAGAAAATAGTCAACGAATAACATGCTGATGGTAGTTTTTGAGGACAAGCAACAGGAAGTCACATCTGTTGACTGACTGACATCCCACCTTGCACATCTGGATACTTGATCATGAAGAGTAGAGCCCATCTGAGTGTGTTAGAGGTGGTCTCTGTTCCGGCTCCAAACAGATCAACCACACAGTGCATCAGGTTCTCCTCAGTGAACTCTGCCTCACTGTCCTTACACTGGGAATGATGGAACACAAAAAACACTTCCCATATGACAAAAATATATATTTTCAGAATCTAATTATATATATATATATATATATATATATACACACACACACACACACGCACATACAGTCAAACCAAAATTTATTCAGACGCCTTGAACATTTCATTCATTCAACTAAAATAACAACTAAATGACTAAATAAATTAAATATATATATAAAATAGTATATATATATATATATATATGCATGTATTTTCTTGTCTCTGAAACTAAACATATTCAATTTGAAAGGTTCATATTGTAATAAACTGTTGACATTTCAGCACCAGCACTTATTTCACAAACAACAGAAGTAGAATTTGGTGGTTAAGGTTTGACTAGTTAACATGATCTGTAAGCTGTAAGATGCTGTAACTACATCATCTCTGTAGGGCACACATGAATATTCATAAAGGAGCTGCTAACGCATGTCCCAACTCCCAATAAAGCCCTCTTAAAGGAATATAAATACACCAGCAGGGCATCTTAGGACAACACTACCTTCTCGATTTCATCCAGATAACAGTCAATGTAGTCTCTGGGGTTGGACGGGTCTCTCTCCTCCTTGTGTTTTCTGAATTCCTCCTGCATGAAGGGCTGAAGTTTAGACATGCTGGCGAATGCCGTCTGGTGCTTTCCTGGCAGCAACGACATGAGGGTTGGAAACTGATTATATAACTGTAAAGAAACAAATAAAGGACAAAAAAATGTTCAAACAATGCTACAATTGACGTTGATAGCACTTATCAATAAAGTCAATTCCAGTTTCACTGATTTGTATGAACTTTTTTTTATTATTATTATTTTACTTTTTAGATTGTTAGCATTGTGATAGCAGGGTGAACTCGTACCCGACCCCAGTTGGAGATGGGAAGCTGTAAGAAGTCATCCACATACTTCTGCATCAGATGAAACTGATGGTCGTCATACTCAAACCTGTGACCAAACACCAACCCGCTGATTATATTAGCCACGGCATTGGTCAACAGATGCTGAGGGTCAAAGGGCAAACCTAGAAACACAACAACGAGATGAAAGCAATGTTACAAGTTTTAAGAACAGAAAACATGAAAAACAGTCTACTAAAATGTCTACTAAAAAACACCTTTTTCTTTCTAAAATATATGGTGGCATCCAGAGAACACCACTGTTTCCATTCACATGCTGAATAACATATTTGCACACAAATTTTTATTTAATTTATATTTATGTAATTTATTATTATTAACACATTAATTATTTCTATTTATGATTATTACATTTTTGATTAATTATGATCCCTACATTTTAATTCATTTGATTTATTATTATTTTTAAAAACATTTAAATCCTAAAATTTTCTGTTTATTTCCAAAAAAAAATAAAATAAAAAATCCAGGATTTCACTGTAATTTTTAAATTAAAAATAGAATTAAGGAAAATTAAGGAAAGATGATTTATTATTATTTATGATTATTACATTTTAATTAATTTATTTTCTATGACTACAACATTGATATTTATTTTATTTATTATAAGTAATATTATTATATTATTAAATACTACTAATAATTATTATTATTATAAACTTTTAAATCCTAAAACTTTGTTTATTTGCAGATACAGACAAAATCCAGGATTTCCAATGTAATCTTGGATCTCACTGTATTTATTTAAATAAAAAGAGAAAGTTAAGGAAATATGATTTATGATTATTACATTTTTATTTTTTATTTATGATTACTACATTGATATTTATTTATATATGTATTATTAAATAAATTATTATTATAAATATTATTATTATTATTATAAATATTTACATCTTAAAACTTTGTTTATTTGCATGTAAAAAAATATCCAGGATTTTCAGTGAAGCCTCAGACTTTTGAATCTTACTGTATTTATTTAAATAAAAAATAAAAATTAAGATGATTTGTGATTATTTATGATTATAACATTTTTTTTTATTTATGATTACATTTTAGTTATTATTATTAATAAAACATTTACATTTTAATGTAGTCTCAGTCTTTTGGATCTCACTGTGTCTCACTCTCACTATATATATATATATATATACACATATGTGTCTTATATATATATATATATATAAGAGAAAATTAAGCAGAGATGAACTCTCATGTGGTTTCCCAGATGCTTGACCTTCAAAAAGACAATTGCACTTGCAGATCATGGCCCCTAGAGGATAGTATGTACACACGATTATGACATTGAGCTAAAATTTAATTTCTTGGTTATAATACATTTTCAGATTGTGCATTCATTCTGTTTTCATATTTGTTTGAGTTTTTAATAAAAGAATAACAGCAAATCTTGCTTGTGAGGAAAAAAAAGTGGTGTTTGGCACTAAAATGATGCTCACTGACCTTGTTCAGCCTGTACAGAGTCACAGAGAAAGCGGCACTCCTGCAGGATGTAGTTTTCTAGAGTTTTCTTCCCCACACCAAAGTATTTCAGTGTTGCCAGAGCAAAACGCCTCTGCTGACGCCACATGTGCCCACTTGACATAATTAGACCTACATAGAAAGAATGATTTTAAGATCATAACGAAATGTAAAGTTTAAGATTTTGCCAGTATTTGAATCATATAGGTGCAATACTTTTTCCTTCATCTATACCTTTCCCTTTAGTGAGCTTGTCAACCATAGGGAAGTACGGCCGGTCTGTGAAGATGTCCGCCTGTTCCACAAACGCCTCTTTGAAAGTCTCGTATCCAGTGAGTAGTATGCAGGGATCGCTTCCCAAATAAAGTGTGCTCACATTTCCATACCTCTCAGCAATCTGATCAACATGATCTTCATGTTATACATTCACATAGAATCATTTTACATATTTTTATGTGTCATATGTGACTTACCCTCTGAAAGGAGCCCAGTGGATCACTAAAGCCTATATTTATGAGGTTTCCGATGACAGGCAGAGGGAAGGGTCCTGGCGGCATGTTCTTGGACTGAACATCTCGCAGGTATTTCACAAACAGCAGCACGCACAGAAATATCAGGAGTCCCTGAACATCCATCCACTCACCTATCAGCTGTGACAACACTGACGCCATGCTTACTGAGACGAGAGAGACCATTACACACACAAAGACATTTATAATATTACAAAAGATTTCTATTTAAAATAAACGCTGACAAAAAAAAAATCCTTTAAAAATGTGTCACTGCAAATATATTAAAGAGTCTATATTATTCAAAGTCTTGATTTAGTTTTTGGGCTCTACTGGAACAGGTTTTCATGCTTTAATGTTCAAAAAACAAATTTGTTTTCTCATATTCTCCATTGTTGCAGCTCCTCTCTTCCCAGTCTGTCAGTAACGCTCTGTTTAGTTCCTGTCTCTTTGAAGCCCCTCCTTCTGAAAAGCTCAATGTGCTCTGATTGGTCAATTGGACCAGTGTGTTGTGATTGGTCAAGCGCTTCGAGCATTTTTGGGAAATGTCCCACCCCTTACCATAACTGCGAGTTTCAACCACGCGTTTTTTTTTTTTTTTGCAGTAATTAGTTTATCCACAAGGTTGCAAATTCACAAGGTAGTCAAAGAAAAACTGCATAAACAGAACAGACCGGAAAGCATGCAAGCTACAGCGACGATGAAGGCCTACATAGATGAGAGATTGTGCGACGAGGTTAGAAAGTACCCTTATTTGTACAACTCTAGCAAGAATACAAAGATGTTTATATGGGTTGTAACTCGTGGCAAGAGATCCGCTCAATGGCGCTACCATTGAAAACAATTGGAAAAATACGCTAGCTGCGGGAAAAAAACGTTTTGGTGGACACACGGCCTAAAAGTGAAGTCAAAGCGTCTTGATCGCCCCCAGGTGGCTGGATGCAGTATAAGTCATAAGCAGTGTTGCCAAGTCTGTGGTTTTCTTGCGGAATTGGACTACTTTAATACTGTTGCCGCGGGTTGATTTTCATGTCCGTGGGTTGCAGCAACCACAAATAACATGATATTTAGCCCCTGGAATGCAAATTTTACCAGGAAAACCCCACCAAAAATGTGGATTTTACCCCCTGGAATGCAATTTTTGCAGAGGGACCCCCTCTGAAACATGATTGGGCTAGTTTTGAGTAGCAATTGGGCAGGTTTTGTTTTGAAAACCTGGCAACCCTGGTCATAAGCCCCGCCCTCTCCATGTAATGTAATGGGACATGAGACAAACTAAACAGTCAAATTACAAATCAAATATTTTTTTCCAAAGATGGTTTCTGTCATCTTAGGCATTTTTTATTACCCTGATGTTAGATAAAGTGTTCGTTCTTTAAATAAGTGTGGTTTTATTTGATGCTATAAAAACATAGGTTTTGACATCATGATTGACAGCTGAGATTGACAGCTTCTCTGAGCAAAGTAGTCACTAAGTCACCAACTGTCTTTTTTCTAGATCTTCTGGATTAGAGCTTTAACTTTAATTTCCAACTTTTCAGAACTGTTTATTTCACACCTACATAATGAGTTGTTCTGCAGTAAACTGTACTAACCTGTACTAACCTTGGGACCTTGATATCGGCTCCACTTCGCGATCACTACTGCACAGACTCGAGAATCAAGATGTCGCCATATTGGCGGCTTCACTTACTACAATGGAAGAGAGTGAAGGTGCGTCATCCATCTTTTTTTTAACAGTCGATGGTTTCAACACACTACTAACTCAACCAGGCCTCGCCCCTTTATTTTGCCTATGCCTTTGGCGGGAATTATTTAAATGATGAATATAGAGTACCTCAGGGATGACGTGTTTTTGCAGGCCAACCCGGAAGTTAGCGGCGCACAGGTTCCCTCGATCAAAAGCCTATGCATTTTTCCCATAGACTTTTAGAAAATCGCAAAAAATAAGCTCTGTGTTTAACAAAGGGTTATGACACTTAAACGTTTTGTCTATCAAGATAATCTTTACAAGTTAACACAACATTTATACATTTTGAAGCATAAATAAAGTCGTCAGACATAAAAAGCTAACAGTAGGCTACAGCACACCATGGTCGCGGATCAACGTCACCACCACCAAGCTTCCTCAAACTTTATTTAAAAAACAACTTTAATTAAAAACATGCTCGCTGATTATGATCTGCGCTGTATATTCATGAGAGATGCTGTCCAAATGTCCTGTTTGTCATGATGACGTCTAAAGTCCCCGCCAAAGGAAGTAGTCCCTTTTAGCAATTTGTTAGCAACCGCCATTTTTAAGACACAATAAAGGTTTAAAAAAATCACAAGCGGGTTATAACTGGTGTGTTTTATGTCATAGATCAAAACGTGAAAACATTTAGAGGCTTTGTTAGCCAAAGACCTTATTTCAGGCGATTTAGCAAAAACCCATTAAAAAAAAAACATTGACTTCGGGGCGATGGAACCGGAAGTCCTAAAATGCTAACTCGCTTCCGGGTTTTGCCTACAAAAACACGTCATCCCTGAGGTACTCTATTGTGTTGTGTTCGTTACTGGACGAAAACTCAAGATAGAAGCATTTCAGGGAGTTCAGAAACGGTGCGCACTGATATAGAGAATAACTCCCGCTGGAGGTACTTATGTGCTTAGGAGTCAATCTTGTGGAAATGCTGCCATTTTCATTTTTTAAATTTGTTGCGCATGTTTTCTCTCACATCTGAAGAATCATAGACTAATAGTCCTGAACTTTCAAACGCTGCATACAGAACTAGGACACGGCGTATGAAACATGTCAGAGAGAAAATACTCTTAATTATCATACAGGTCCCATCGAGGAACTCAGACCTGATAAATCAATTCACACAAGACTTTATATTACACTCTTGACCTTGTAAACGCACAACTGTTGTCAGCTATGAATGTTTAGACAGTGTCTGTTGCACCTGATATGTATGAAGTGGCCTAGTTTCATACTTATGTTTGTTATTATTTTATTGTTAGCAGGCAAACTGATTTACAAAAAAAGTCCCTTCAAGACTCCTTCAGCTCGATGTAAGAAAGACACACATTTGACAACTGCTTCAAACCTGAATTAACAAGTAGCTACATGCAGGATGGATGTTGGGTCAGAAACACAAACATCTTAAATGTTAATATAGGCTAATTACGATCGCTTTTCCACTTGCCTTCGTGCTTGATCCCATTTAAGGCTTATGGAACTGTGGTAACATTTCATCATCGTGCTAAAACTCACTTCATTAATTTTAATAAGTGACTGGAGATAATTGGCTGTTCAAACCACAGCAGATCGGACTCAAAACTGAGGAGTGTTCATGACAATCATCAAGTACAAAGTACTACAGAACTTCAACTTGGTCATTAGTTACGTAAAAGTTTTCAAAGATATTTTTTTAAGGTAAAAAAAAAAATTGCAAATACTTTGACATCATTCCAGCTAGATTTGAATAATACTGAAATTAAATTAAATAAAACATTTAAGTGATTTTACATGAATTAAATAACTATACCTGACCTGACTAATGCTTTTAATTAATTTAACTATTTAAGACCACATTAAAATGTTATGGTCAACCTTGATGTAATTTTATACTTTATATTTAATAAGTTATAAAATATTTCTAAAAGATTTACATTTAATTAGGCATTTCTATTACAACCTCATGCAGATTCATAAAAAAAACCCTTTTACTTCAATCCCCTTACGGTTAAGACAAATATCATAAAAACACAACAAAGTAAAAGATGGAATTTGTACCCGCCTGAGTTTACTGCACAAACAAATGAATGTCAAATGATCAATTCACCGCATAGATATCTGTACTTACGAGAATGATGTTATTTATTAAACAAAGGATGATCGTGGAAATACATAAACGTACAGCTGCTAAGTTAAAAAAAAACTGGAGGCGTCGGTCTACAAGGAAGAAACGGCTGAATGTCGTTGTGATGACGTCACTTCGCGCCCGCCTACGGACCGCCTACTTTTCAACGTCACTGCGCACACATTCAGAATAAAACAAAAAAAATAGTATTTAACATTTATAATAGTTTAAAAAAAATGAATATCAAGTTGTTTTAGATAAATTTGACATAATGTCACATTTATTAAGGTGACTTGTGACGTTTGTGTAAAATGCAGAACTTGAAACAGGAAAAACATCTTTTCTGTGTTTTTCTACAACTTTTGTAACATTTCGATTATTGTTACATGGCATGACTGGACACATGGATCACAGAACGATTTTTGTATTTTTTTTTTTTTTTTTTTCAATCTGACAAAACAATTACACTTTGGCAGCAAAGGTCAAAACAGGTTGTCAGTATGGTAATCAGGTAAAGTTATTTTTTCACCTTTACTGTTGAAAATGTACGAAAAAGAGAACAGCAGAAGTGGACAAAGCCTTCAGTCTGACGTCTCAGTCTTATTTCTGAAAATTTTTTCTTTTCTTTTGCCAATTTGAAACAATTGTGCTCTAAAAAAAATGTTGGGTTAAAAACAACCCAAGTTGGGTTGAAAATGGACAAACCCAGCGATTGGGTTGTTTTAACCCAGCGGTTGGGTTAAATCTTTGCCCAACCTGCTGTGTAGTTTTATTTAACCCAGCTATTGTTTAAAAATTACTGTATTGCTCGCTTAAAATGAACCCAAAATGTGTTGGAAATTAACATTTATTAATATGTTTAATAAATGAACATGTATTAACAATAAACATTAATTAAATTACCTTTTGATTATTATTGTTGCCTCTAGTAATTATGTGTCTGATTTTTAATTAGCAACATATTTTGGGTTCATTTTAAGCCAGTCATATAGTCATTTTTAAACAATAGTTGAGTTAAATAAAACCATCCAGCAGGTTAGGCAAACATTTAACCCAACCACTAAGTTTGTCCATTTTCAACCCAACTTGGGTTGTTTCTACTCAACATTTTTTAGAGTGTGTGAGGGATAATTCTGCCAATTATCCCCTTTTTTGACTTTGAAAATCTGTGATGCTCAGATCTGAAGCTTCGTTATGATAACCATCTGCAATGAAACCTGAAATTATAGCCCTTAGTTGTGAAGTAAACAGAGACATCTGTCAATGTATAACTCAAAATATATTATCAAAAGCCACTTTTAAGTGTATTTAACTGCTGTTTTCTTTCATTTACATATATCTTTTCAGTGAGAAGTGTTTGTGTAGCATCTCCTTCCATTATAAAACACACATTTTTGGTAACACTGCCTTAGATGAAACCATTTCACCATTGTTGATCTTTTCTTTTCATCAAGGGCTGTATATATCTAAACTATCTTCATTGCTTGACTTTCAAGTAACCTGTAGGGAGCAGATCTCCAAGTATTTCTGTTTTCAAGCAGCATAATCAATTCCAGGAAACCTGAAAGTGAGTAAAATGTAAGTATTTGCAAATACTATAACACAGCCAAAAGTTCTCAGCCATAAATATCAGCAAAAAAGTGGGAAAATCAAACCAAAGCTGGTTGTGGGTAGAGTATGAAACGGATAACAGCAGAACACTATTCTAGATTCACAGTGCATGTCTCCACAAAACAAGAAAAATAACACTGATATGAATGATAAAGAAGTGTCTCTCCTCTTTCTCGAGTTCAGAAAATATAGTGTCTCACAGCACTCTGATAAAGAACATGTACATGTACTTTATTGTGATTCCATTCCTTCTAAAGTCTCCTAAATTCCACATGACCGCCAAAGGTCATCTGACTTTACTGCACCGGCTCACAGATGCCGATCAAACTGAAGCAAACGTGCTTTTCTCCTCATAATAAAGGGCTGGATCAAACCGTGGTTGTTTTTCTCAGTTAGGTTCCACTGTAAGCTTCACGGGGTAGGTCCTGCAAGGTCTCATCGATGGTGACCACCAGTTCTTCCGGCTTCATGGCGTTCAGGGGCTCGGAGTGATTGTACACGATGCAGCACGTGTCCACTGGATGCGAGAGTTCGCTCATTTCATTCACGCTGCTGCTGATGCAGTTCACCTCACTCTTGCTCCTGCGGTCGTCTGAACGCGGCCCAAACACCCACTCTGATGAGAGACACAGATTAGAGATGATTATCAGTCACACAGAGAGTCAAAGGATCCACTGCATGAGAGAGGACAAAACACTCTTAAAAGTAAAGCTTCTTTATTGGCATTGATGGTTCCACGAAGAACCTTTAAAGTCCCCCTGTAGTCAGTAATTTTATCCCTTAAAACTCATCTTTGATCACCAAAATGACATATTTAAACATTTCCTGAGAAAAAAAATTCTTTTTTGCCTTAAAATAGCTTGAATGTAACTCTACACCCTTGCTTCATTTAATATACGTGGATCTATGAATATGCTAATTAGCCCCGCCTCCACTCACTCACACAAGCTCAGAGATCCACTCGGTCAACTTACTGAGGTAAACGCTGCACTATGGTATCGCTTTTTACAACGTCATACACATAACGGTAATTAATATGATTAGTCTTTTGCTTGACTACGTTATCAAACAGCTAATAATGTGTTGCTAATCTATATATATAATATACTTAACCTGTTAACCTGGCTTCTCTCGAGACTCTCCTGCTTCAGAGCGGTTATAATTAATGATATGCTAAAGCCCGCCCCCACGTTGACGTGATTGGTTTCAAGGTAGTTTGTGATGTCACAAACATCAGCGATTTCAAACGGCGTTTTTGAAACTGTCTTTAGATCACTGCAGTTTTAAAGAGAAAATTCTCAGCAATGGTGTTGACTTATGGATTTAAAAACATCACATAGACATATAAACAACATTAAAAACTTCATTTTCGCCACAGGGGGACTTTAACATCCATGAAACCTTTCCATTCCACAAAATGGAAAAGGTTCTTCAGATTATTACATTTATTAATTAATAATTAAATTAAATTAAATTAAATTAATAATTATTCTTAAATGTTCTTCAAACTAAGGAAAAAAAACAAAACAAAACAAAAAAACAGATAACTGAAAGGTTCTTTGGGGAACCAAAAATGGTTCTTATATGACAAAACACCCTTTTGGGAACCTTTATATTTAAGATTATGCACAGTTACACAGTTTTAACATAAACTAATAAACTTAATGTGATGCATATTTGTTGACGCAATTTGAATAAATTTCTTTTGAGAATTATTTAAATAAAATCAAATATGTGCAAGTAGTTAATAAAAAATCATGTCATGAATTTTTGAGTGCAGAAATCTTACCCTTTTCATTTTTCTCTGACTGACAAATATGCATCACATTAAGCTTTATAATTTGTTTATGTTAAAACTGTTTCCATCCAAAATAATTGACATTTTATATGGAATTCAAATACATACATCTTAAATTTAGGCCTAAATATTTTGTTGAGTGCATAAAAAATAATGGAGATTGTCCTAGATGCTGATTGGCCAATAAATGATTCCAGTCAAGTTGAAAGCTCTGATGTAAAATATATGTTTCTCAACTGTATATATCACAGTGCAGCATCCAACTATTAAGCATGTCAGAGATAATATACACTGATCAGGCAAAACATTATGAGCACTGACAGGTGAAGTGAATAACACTGATTATCTCTTCATCACGGCACCTGTTAGTGGGTGGGATATATTAGGCAGCAAATTTTGTCCTCAAAGTTGATGTGTTAGAAGCAGGAAAAATGGGCAAGCGTAAGGATTTGAGCGAGTTTGACAAGGGTCAAATTGTGATGGCTAGACGACTGGGTCAGAGCATCTCCAAAACTGCAGGGTGCCCATGCTGACCCCGTCCACCGCTGAAAGAGCCAACAGTGGACACGTGAGCATCAGAACTGGACCATGGAGCAATGAAAGAAGGTGGCCTGGTCTGATGAATCACGTTTTCAGTACAAAAGGAGCCATAGAGTGCTTTGTTTTGAAATGGCCTTGAAATTGGGCGATTTTCATGCCAAAATCTTTTGAATAGGCCTTTATTCTGTCACTGTCCACGCCAATTCATACCAACATGTGTATGATTCGTTTTTAAGTTTAATAACTAGACAAATGGAATAACTTCTTTCCAGAATAGGGAAAAAACACAGTACTTTAAATTGAACTTTCATGATTGAGAGTTCTGATTCTGAACCACTCATAATACACAGAAAACTCTGTTGGAGGCTGAATGAATTCATCTATTGAGTCCATTTTGACAAAACAATGTGAAACTGTTTGTTGTGGTCTGGGGACGGGTTCAATCAGAAAACTGTGACAGGACACAAGAAAATAGCAGTAAACAGCCTGTGGCAGCAGAAGTGAGAGGTTAAACCATGGTAATCTGTACTGACAGAGGTGGAAAAAAGTCTGAGATTGAACACAAATATTCATATTCTATGCACTCAAACACATATATCTGATTAGCAATGGCTTTAATGTACTAAAGACATTTTGTCTTACACAAAAGAGCCGTGCACTTTCACAGACGCGTTATACAAACATTATTATTATTCAAGGACATAAACTAAGTTAAAAATAGCCCATGACTTGATTAAAAGGTCTGGTTTCAATAATTTAATGAAAAGCATGATGGAAATCAAAAAAGATGTGCAGGCCTTCTTTATGAAACAGAAGCCGAGAATCTCACAAAGCCTGTCAAGAACATGTCTGGGTCATATTTCACAATGCATGAAAACAAAATTGATATTCCAATTAGGAAGCAACAACAGCTTCTTTCTGTAATACAATACACACTACATATTATATATGAGCCTCAGGCTGCATTAATTATACCTTGTAGTTAAGAATTAAAGTACTACACTACTTGATTAATGATTCAAATAACTCTAATGTACCGTCATCATCCAGTCTGAATGCGCCATCAAACCGAACACATGACAGAAAGCATCAGCCTGGCTGCGCTAAACGCGTTCGCCTTTGACTCAGAAAGCCTCCTGGAATTAAGATGTGCAGATAATACAGCACAGTCAGCCTGAAGGGTGTGAGTAAACAAAAGTGGCTGATAAGCAGAGTCATGTGATGGCATGAAAACTTCCCACATACAAATTTAGGCCAATTAGGCTGAACTGCTTCAATGAAAGAGGGAGAGGGAAAATGAGCATGGCAAAATAATCAGGACTTTAAAAGGAATTTTTATAATTCCAGAGAAAGAACAAATGTTGTTGTAAGAGAAATGGCTCTTGTAGGGGAGAGTGGGGTAAGATGAGCCAGTGGGTAAGTTGACCCACCCCCTTTTATCTTGGACACTGTACACTTTTATTGTCATGTGACCATATATTTTGGAACCACCCATCATTTTTGCCAGATTGTGAAAAGGAGAAGCACATGGGAGGAGTGGAAGGCACCTATTTACTTAAAAAACATGTCAAAGTGAATTTTTAGCATAATAGATATAATGGCTGTTACATCAAAGCAAATTTGTTCAGGTCTAAAATATTTACGATCCATATTGGTGATTTAGCAATGTATAAAACCATACAAATCATTTAGCTAAATTGGTAATCTAGCTATTTTTTTTCCAAAATGGCAGCTATGGGGCAAAGTGAGCCAAATGCTGTGGGGTAAATTGAGCCATTCGTTATAATTTTGTTTTTATTTCATTTTAATTGCGCCACGCATTACATAATCACGTTGGAAGGGTCACGCGTGATGTAGGCGGAAATACTGCGGCATTTTCTCTTCCAACTTCAAAATCGTCAGACATCGTTGTTTTACCTTTTTTTGTAAAGGCTGTTTGACTTAGTCTTTACACGTTCGCTTTGTAAACACTTCCTCCGTACTTCTGCCTACATCACATGTGACCTTTCCAACATGATTACGTAATGCGTGTCGCATCGCATCGCAGTCCAAGACGAGCATTTGTGTTTAAAATGTATAAAATTGTAATTTTTTTTTAGAAAATGACCGATCATTTCTCTAGATAAGACTCTTATTCCTCATCTGGGATCATGTAGAGCTCTTTGAAGCTGCACTGAAACTGACATTTGGACCTTCAACCCGTTGAACCCCAGTGAAGTCCACTATATGGAGAAAAATCCTGGAATGTTTTCCTAAAAACCTTAATTCCTTTTTGACTGAAGAAAGAAAGACAAACATCTTGGATGACATGGGGGTGAGTAAATTATCAGGAAATTTTTAATTCTGAAGTGAACTAATCTTTTAAGTTAGCTTTAAATAGTTAAATTACCTTTAAAATTTCACATGGGTTTTGATTCAGATTCAGTTAGATGGTCAGTTTACACCCACTGACTCGGATCAACTTACCCCTAACCTGGGGTAAATTGAGCCACAGGAACACTTTTTTATAAGAAGCCATATTTTTAGAACCCTTTGTCATAGATGTATTCTGAGCATTTAAAATGTATAGGAAACATATTGAAATTAGTTTAGATACTGTTAGGGAACTTTTAAATTAATCATAACTAACATTTCTTTTTCTTGCAGGATTAACATTTATATGCTTTTGAAAACTAAATGTCCCCAACATTTGGGCCAAAGTGTGTGCAATACTTTCATTGTACTTCTGCCTCATTTTCCCTTATCTTGAGGAGCACATAAGTAAATTAAAATGGCTCATCTTACCCCACTCTCCCCTATACATTCTACATGCCTGATTCATTTGTATTTTTCAATAGTGTCATTGACTTTTTATATGACAGACTGTGTAAATAATCTCCCATGGTTATGTTTTTTTATTTGTTAATTTTGTACGTATTTTTTATTTTTAATCAATTTTAAAATAGTTTATAATAAACACTAGATTTTTAATTTGCTGAAGAAAATATTAGTGTTCACCTGCTTTTTTCGCCAGCCGTTTTATTGTCCAACAAGGAAAATAAATGCAACTCCTGTCCATTTTGAAGAAAACTCCAACCTATAAATATTAGCAATAGTGAGGCTTGCCATATCATAATAAACAAGCAGGCGAAATTCAAACTAAATAGTGCGCATGACTACTAGGATAGAAAAAGTAAGCTTCCTATACTTACTGTCTTGACCCTGGAGAGAGAAACACTACAGTGAGAATCTCACCAAACAGACAATCTTCACATTTACACCTCCAGGACCGACACAAATGCACAGAGCACATCTACAGGAAGAGTGCTTGCTGTAACCAGGGCTTTTGGGGAAATCTCTTAGGTATTGTTGAGTGCTCATGTCCCCTCTCTGCTTCTCCTGTGTGTGTGTGTGTGTGTGAAACTCGCCTGCTTCATCGCTTCAGGTAAACGTCAAGGTCTTTGAAAAACAGAGGTGAGGGACTGTAATTCCTTTTCATCCCATTCCGGATACTCAACTCTGAGCTTTCAGCGATCAGACGAGATGTTTGTGGAGGTGAATGTAAATGTGTGAATGAACAACAGAGGTGCATTTCGGAGTTGAGACTGCTTCATGTCAGAACTGATGCAGACAGTAGTATGCACCATCAAACAAAACATCATGAGTCTGATGCACTCACGTACATATGCGTAAATATCAAACATATGGAGCATCCCCCCAAAAAACACACTCCAGACAAACTCATTATAACCCCTTATGAATATGAATACCTAAACACTCCGAAATCCAAAACCACACTTTCAGAAAACTACTTCATATTAGAAATGACCATAGTACTAGTTAATGGTTGCAATGGATGAATAAATGAGCTGTAAATATATGACCTGCTGGAAAAAAGAAGAAGAAGAAAAAAAAAACAGCTTAAAGGATTAGTTCACTTTCAAATTAAAATTAGCCCAAGCTTTACTCACCCTCAAGCCATCCTAGGTGTATATGACTTTCTTCTTTCTGATGAACACAATCAGAGAAATATTAATAAATATCCTGACGCATCCAAGCTTTATAATGGCAGTAAGCGGGTTCAGTGAGTATGAGCTGAAGAAAGTGTCTCCATGCACATCCATCCATCATAAACATATTCTACGCGGCTCCAGAGGGGCCTTCTGAAGCAAAGCGATGCGTCTGTCTAAAAAAAATATCCATATTTAATAAGTTATGAAGTAAAATATCTAGCTTCCGCCAGAACGCCTTCCATAGCTTACACTGTACGTCCTACACCTTCCCTATTCAACTTAGGGAAAAAAAAACTGAGCTGGCGTCGCGTCAGTTAAGCTTTTTCCGTAAGTTAAATAGGGAAGGTGTAGGACGTACAGTGTAAGCTTTTTGAAGAATACGGAAGGCGGTCTGGCGAAAGCCACATATTTTACTTCATAACTTGTTAAATATGGATTTTATTTACACAAACGCATCGCTTCGCTTCAGAAGGCCTTTATTAACCCTCTGGAATCGCATGGAGTACGTTTATGACGGATGGATGTGGATGGAGACACTTTCTTCAGCTTATACTCGTTGGTATCGCTCACTGCCATTACAAAGCCCAGATGTCTTAGAATATTTATTAATATTTCTCAGATTGTTTTCATCAGAAAGAAGAAAGTCATATACACCTAGGATGGCTTGAGGGTGAGTAAAGCTTAGGGTAATTTTCATTTGAAAGTGAACTAATCCTTTAAAACAACCTTAGATGGTCCAGCACGGTCAGACTGATCTGTTGGCTGGTTTTATCCAGATAACAGGGAATGTTCTGAGAACGTTCTGGCAACGTTCTTCCAGTAACATAGATAGAATATCTGTTAGTTATCTGCACAAAAACATTATTTATACATCATTCATGGAACTTTTTTTCTGAAACATTTTAGTTCTTCTACGTCTTTTTAAATGTTACTTGTTTTAGAATGTTCAGAGAAGTAACGTTCCCATAATGTTTGAAGGATGACAAATGGAATATTACCTCAATGTTTGCATAACCAAGAAAAAACGTTTTTAAAACGTTTTGAGCGTTAAACAAAAATCCAAAAATAAGGTTTTCATAACTTGATGGGAACATTAGAAAAACGTTCTTAGAATATATTTTTGTTAGCTGCCTCGGTATAGGCACTTGCTGGTTTAGGCTGGGAAACCAGAGACCTTGGCTTGTTTTATTTTTATCAGTACTAGTGCAATGCACCAAACAGATGCAGAGCTGCATTTCTTTATTTCTCTTGCATACCCAAAACACAAATACTTGCACAGTGTTTAATCAGAGTGTTGTTTAATTGAACACATACACAGTACATTTCCAGAATGCACTTACCCAAAAACTCATGCACGAGATCCTTCACCAGGTGCCCCACGATCGCGTACGCCACGGCGACCACCACCAGCGCGGCCATGACCAGGTACAGCACCGCCTTGGGCAGGGGTATCGAGTCCCTCTGCGGCGTCCTGTAGTCCGTGTACTGCAGGTCACTCTCGGAGTACGAGTACTGAAAGACGTGCTCCATCCCGGACGTGTGATTGGAGTTGAGCGGCGGGTGACTGGCGCTCATCCCGCTCAGATCGGGCTCCAGAGCCGTCACCATGGTGCTCGTTACCGCCTCCACCCGATCCATACTCTTATGAACAAATCCCGCTGATTTATTCACAAGAGGCAAGATCTGAGAGAGAAAATAACTCCAGTCCTTGATGGCTGTGGTGTTGCATAAAAACATAATGCCTTTGGATGTTAGCCTATCACTTCTGGTGGAAGTGACCTCCGGCATCACCAGTGGATGTAGTTGCGCCAAACTCTTGCTGAAGTCTTGTTCAGTTTATCCAAATGAGGATATCAGTTTCCTCATACATTAGTGCAACATGAATTTTCCTGGTTTAATAAGAGAGAAATCTGTCCCAAAAATTCGCTAAAATTCCCAAATTGTGTTATTTCCACATGAACACGGTTCAATGAGAGTTAAATGTTCTGTAAATGAAAACGCTGCAGTAAAAGCTTTGAATATAAATAATATTAGCGCCGTATTCTATTCAAAACATCCCCAAATTTAAAGTATTTCCACAAAGCCTATAAGACGATCGCTCACCTCCACAAAAAGTCGCAATAAATATCCTGTAATATGTAAAACACGTCGTTTAAATTAATAAATCTCACAATATTCAAAACGTTTCCAAAAGCAAGGACGTTCTCAAAGAAAGAGTTTCACATAGGATGTTTGAGATGATCATTCGAGTTTGTTTGCTGTGGAAAGAATTCTTGTTTCCTCGTTTAATAATGCAAGCAAATATTCTTTAAATGGAAAATGGTGCAGAATACGAGATTTGAGGATAAATAATAAAACATACCTGCGTTTATATCAACGTCTATTCAGAACATTTCCAAACATTCTGTTCACCCAAAAAGTATTTCCACATCACAACATCTTCGCGTCCATAAAAAAGTCGTTAGGAGTAATAAATATCCCTCAGCAGGCTACTGTCGTAACCTACACATCGTTTCTCATTATAAGGCTATACAAAAATCCCAAATTCACGTCGTTCTCCCAAGAAAGTGTTTCCGCGTAAACGAAATATTTTTCGACGATCGTTTGCCTCCATAAAAAGTCCTTAAGAGTAATAAATATCCCTCAGCCGTCTACACGTCAAACACGCTGACGAAACGGTCAAACGCGTCAGCATTTTCCTCACGAGCTCCAAACACGCGCGTCAATTTTGTATGCAGGGGGTGGGGGGATTCAAAGCGAGCGCGTTCAAGAGCGTAACGAGGGTCGCCTTCAGCTAGTCTAACCCCGTGTTGACCTGGAAACGGGTTTTGTACGGTTTTCCCATCCTTTTCTCAAGGTACTATAAGGACACAGCTGCCTCCTCCACTGAGAGCGCGCGCAGACAAGTGCTGAAGGGAGCGCGGAGAGGAAACGTCAAGGCTAATCGAATGTATAACTTTCACAAAAACACTTCAAACATTAGCTTTCGTGTGATATGCATGGGAATTTTAAAGCGGAAAAGACAATGTTATCGCAGACTAATGTGTTGGAGTCTTTTTTTTTTTTTTTAGTCATATTTGAAGGACAAGGTTGAAGGAGACTAGGAAAAGTGAACGGAGACATCACTCCAAATTTTGTCAGAAATGCTCTTGTATAAATAATCACATTTATACAATCACCATCACTAGCAGGGTAATAATGGTGGTCCTGGGCCTCAAAATCCCGTCACCTCACTACACTCATCCATAACTAGCCGTGCGCGCCACAGAAGTCACGTGCTTCCTGATCACGTCGCGAGATATCCTCTAGCTCCTGATAAGATGAAGAGACGAAGCGAAAACATCCTTCATGTGCTGACTCGTGCCTCACGACTCCCAAGAGCTGGAGAGACAGAAATATATATCTTAATGCGACCAACTTTGTTGACTGGGCAACATGAACAATAAGTATGTGTATCTGAATATCTCCCCATTAATATATAACTTACCTTACATAAAAAAACAGACATAAACAGTTTAGTTTGCTGGTTTTAGGCAGGATTTTGGGCATCTGTCAGTTGCTCAGGCTGGAAGACCATCAGCTAAACAAGCCGAGCACTGGCCTTAAAAGAAAACCAGCTGAACAAGCAAACAACAGCTGTTTGAGATTTATTTTGTAAGCAAGATAATTTATTTAATACAACTTAAAATAGGCCAAATTAATGGTGTCACCGGAAATAATTAAATATAAAATGGTTTAGTTTGCCTTCAATGCCATCCGCACAGTGATTTTTCCCTACACAAGACAAAATATGGCCTCATATAAATGCTCATACTTCCCAAGAGAAATTTGTCATGGAGATTAATGGCACATTTTAAAAACAACCCAGTTCATAAAAGCACATTTTTCTTATGAGTAATGCATGAATGAAGAGGTAGGGCTGTGGCTTTGCTGCAAGCTTTAGTTTGAATCTTCATATTTTAGTACAAAATCCAGATTCCCGATGATTGATTTCAGCAGGACTCAAATTCTTTGACCTATAAAGTCAAACAGGATATTTATGACCAAAAGACCATTATGCATTTAGGCCGAGACATTTATTTAACTATTTAGGCCATATGTTCAGCTACATGTGGTTGAAGAAAACCTTACATTTGTTGTAGGGTGATCTTGCAAATTTAGCCACAAATACTGTAATATAAATACTTATGTACAAAAATACATAAGTTTTCACTTTTCACCTTTCAAATACTGACAATTGTGAGTTTATATCTCACAATTCTGACTTTAACATGCAATTAAGACTATATCTCGCAATTCTGACTTTATAACTTGCAATTACAACTTTATATCTCGCAATTCTGACTTACGACTTTATATCTCGTAATTCTGACTTTATAACTCGCAATTCTGACTTTATATCATGCAATTAAGACTATATCTCGCAATTACAACTTTATAACTCGCAATTACAACTTTATATCATGCAATTCTGACTTTATAACACGCAATTACAACTTTATAACTCGCAATTACGACTTTATATCATGCAATTCTGACTTTATAACATGTAACTGCAAGTTTATATCACGCAATTCTGACTTACGACTTTATAACTCGCAATTCTGACTTTATATCATGCAATTAAGACTATATCTCGCAATTCTGACTTTATATCTCGCAATTACAACTTTATAACTCGCAATTACAACTTTATATCACGCAATTCTGACTTACGACTTTATAACTCGCAATTCTGACTTTATATCATGCAATTAAGACTATATCTCGCAATTCTGACTTTATAACATGTAACTGCAAGTTTATATCACGCAATTCTGACTTACAACTTTATATCTCACAATTCTGACTTTATAACATGTAACTGCAAATTTATATCTCGCAATTCTGACTTTATAACACGTAACTGCAAGTTTATATCACACAATTCTGACTTACGACTTTATAACTCGCAATTCTGACTTTATAACACGTAACTGCAAGTTTATATCACACAATTCTGACTTACGACTTTATAACTCGCAATTCTGACTTTATATCATGCAATTAAGACTATATCTCACAATTCTGACTTTATAACATGTAATTGCAAGTTTAAATCACACAATTCTGACTTACGACTTTATATCTTGCAATTACAACTTTATAAATCGCAATTACAACTTTATATCATGCAATTCTGACTTACGACTTTATAACTCGCAATTCTGACTTTATAACTCACAATGACTATAACTCGCAATTACATGTTATATTGCTTAATTACCTTATTGATTTAATGAAAAAAAAAAAAAAAATTGAAGGACACAAATTTACTCTAAAATGCTATTTTCTTAAGTCAGACGTCCCTGACATGTAAATTAAGGTTAAAGCCACCATGAAATCAAAATTGACAATTCTTGTTTTTTAATAGAATATTGCAGTATTTATTATAAATGATTTATCCATACACATCATTATTTTTAATTAATGTGCCCTTGTAATTTTTAATCAAAATAACTTCCCCTCTCTTATCTGATGATGAGGGCGGGACAACCTGTCACTCACAAGAGATCCACCAATAGAAAACCACAACCATCCAATCAATTCACCATGGACAAAATCAAGCCCTGCCCTACATTTGTTCTTGTTCGAGAATCAGTTTTACTCAGATAAACATCACAATGGGGAAGAAAAGACTAGGACAAAAATTGTGTCCCAAATGACGCACTATACACTATGCACTTTATATACTATGTACTCATCCGTGTAATGTATGAATTTTATAAGGTTATTTTGTCATTCAACATTGGAGTCTGATGCCCCTCCCCCTCTGCTACGTAATAAAAGTTGGGACAGTTGAGTGCACAAAATGTCCAACATTCCACACTTCATTTTTTTTCCATTAATTCAGTGCATCATCCAGGTATTAAAGTGCACTTTTTCTTTTTGGAATTTTCAGTGTGAACACACTACTTGCATTATTTATACTTAAAAACATCATAGAATAGCGCATAAGTACGCGAATTGGGATGCACCTAAAGACTTTTGTGTAGTAAACATCATATATTTTAGCTTAGCAGAAATGCTGTACTGACCAGTCAGGAATGGAACTATCTATTTTATAACTTTGTGACTGATGTTGGAAACCATCCACCATTAGCTGAAGAGTTCACCAGCACTGACCCCCATGAGTCCCTCTTTTCAAATACAGCTCTAACCCCTTTCACTTTCTCTGCAGGAGGTCAGCTCGTCTGCACTTGTCAATTACCTCCTGTGATATTTTGCACACCTTTGTGTCCGCTGGCGTCGCCGTCTCCCTCTCTCTGATGGACTGGAGTCAATTAAGAGCGTATCAGAGCTTTCAACAAGAAGAAGAAGAGGAAGCGAGGGGAGTCATGACCTCACACAGCAAAGGGCTGAATCAGGTAGAGGGTTTTGTCGTGGTGGAGGGAGGCGTGTGAGAATGAAGTCTGAGCAAGACATGATGGATTTCCTGGTTGCAGGTTTGATGATAAATATCAAAAGACCATTTATTAAAGCTTGGCTGAAAGCAGCAATGCTCCATCTAAGATCTGTCTCCTTGTCTGCAGTTGAGATTAACATCCTACAGGGAAGAAAATCACGTTTTATTACATTTTATGTGCATATTTAGTTGTTTTTTTAAACCACAACAATTGATTTGCTTATCAACCTTAGGATATGTCTTATAAATGAATTATTTTTATTATTACTTTCCATTATTTGAGTAAGCAATGTTGATTGCATGCCACAACAAGTTTACAGCAAACACTTTTCCAACATACCCCAGGGAAATATGGTGTTAAAAAAAAATGTTCCCCTTCAATTTTGTTTGATTACCTAAAACAAAAGGACTCTGTCTGTATGATGCCTATATAGGAATTTGCCTTGTAACCTCATTAGTTACCAAATTGGAACAGTCTACATAGGCAGGAATACCATAAGTCATACAAATAGTGTTCAGCAGAGCTTTGTCTTGTTGCTAAGATAATACAATATTTTAATATGCATTATGTATGTGTTCTTTATGGAAGCTTGTTTCCGCCACGGAATAAAACCGTTTAAAAGATAAGTGTGACTTTATCTCATAATTCTAACTTTTTTTCTCAGAACTGCCAGTTTATATCTTGCAATTTGGACATAATAACATGCAATTAACACTTTATATCTTGCAATTCTGACTATAACACGCAATTCTGACTTTATATCAAGCAATTCTGACTTTATAATTCAGGCATAACATTATGACACTGACAGGTGAAGTGAATAACACTGATTATCTCTTCATCACGGCACCTGTTAGCGGGTGGGATATATTAGGCAGCAAGTGAACATTTTGTCCTCAAAGTTGATGTGTTAGAAGCATGAAAAATGGGCAAGCATAAGGATTTTAGCGAGTTTGTCAAGGGCCAAATTGTGACAACTGGGTCAGAGCATCTCCAAAACTGCAGCTCTTGTGGGGTGTTCCCGGTCTGCAGTGGTCAGTATCTATCAAAAGTGCTCCAAGGAAGGAACAGTGGTGAACCGGCAACAGGGTCATGGGCGGTCAAGGCTCACTGATGCACGTGGGGAGCAAAGGCTGGCCCGTGTGGTCCGATAGAACAGACGATAGAAAGGTGTCAGAATACACAGTGCATCTCAGTTTGTTGCGTATGGGGCTGCATAGCTGCAGACCATTCAGGGTGCCCATGCTGATGCCTGTCCACCGCCGAAAGAGCCAACAGTGGACACATGAGCATCAGAACTGGACCATGGAGCAATGGAAGAAGGTGGTCATCTTTTCTTTTACATCACGTGGATGGCCAGGTGTGTGTGTGTTGCTTACCTGGGGAACACATGGCATCAGGATGCACTATGGGAATAAGGCAAGCCAGCAGAGACAGTGTGATGCTTTGGGCAATGTTCTGCTGGATGTTACTTTGACACGTACCACCTACCTAAGCATTGTTGCAGACCATGTACACACTTTCATGGAAACGGTATTCCCTGGTGGCTGTGGCCTCTTTCAGCAGGATAATGCGCCCTGCCACAAAGCAAAAATGGCTAAGGAATGTTTTGAGGAGCACAATAATGAGTTTGAGGTGTTGACTTAGCCTCCAAATTCCCCAGATCTCAATCCAATGGAGCATCTGTGGGATGTGCTGAACAAACAAGTCCAATCCATGGAGGCTTCACCTCACAACTTACAGGACTTAAAGGATCTGCTGCTAACGTCTTGGTGCCAGATACCACAGCACACCTTCAGGGGTCTACTGGAGTCCATGCCTCAACGGGTCAGGGCTATTTTGGCAGTAAAAGGGGGACCAGTACAATATTAGGAAGGTGGTCATAATGTTATGCCTGATCCGTGTATCTCGCAGCTCTGACTTTATAACTTGCAATTGCGACTTATATCACACAATTCTGGCTTTTTAAAACTCAATTACGAATTTATATCATGTAATTCTGAGAAAAAAAGTCAGAATAGCAAGATGTAAACTCGCAACTGTGAGATAAAAAGTCACATTTACCTTTTTTATTCAGTGGCGGAAACAAGCTTCCATAGTTCTTTCTATAATTTATGAGACTTAAAAGCTTTTAAAGTCTTTTTAATACAGTGGTCTGTAACACTGAAATCTCTGCAATGACAATATCCCCGCAGTAATCTGTCAGATAGAAACATCTGCATTGCAAGAATAAAACTCTCTCCCTTGCTATCATGCAGTGAGGGGGTAGATTAAAGGTTTCCCATTTTCTCAGGGCAATCATTTTAAAGGCATGCACAGGGAAAATGGAGATATTCTGGGTGGATAATCTGAGAGGAACGGCTTATTTAAAAAAAACACCAATTCTCTCAAAAAGTGTGCTAATTTTAAGCGCTGCCATGTCATTTGATGTGCAGGTCTCCAGATGTGCACATACTTAATTGAGTTTGCTCACTCAGTATTGAGATGACTGGGCATTGTGGCAGAAGAACAGCACTGAACTTTAAATTGATGACTGATATCGGGGAGTCGCCAGCCCCAGCCAGAATACTCTGATTTTGGAGGAAATTCTGCATAGTGTCGTTATTGAGACACCTTGTTTGAATGTGTCCAAGCTCAAATTAGATTTGAGACTTGTGGCAGAAGATTTTTCTAAATAGTGGTGAGATAGAATGGCTTAAGAGCTATTTTCTCATTATCATACCAACAGTTTATCATTCTCCTTTACGTTGCATACCAATAACATCAAATAAAAATACTGATGTACACATCTAATAACTTGAAAACGTCTCCAGCTTTTAACTCCAGCAATTCAAGTAGCTTTGAAAACCTCTAGAATTGCACCATCATCTGACAGCTTCCAAGTTTGGCTCTGTAAAAGAGTTTGTCCCAGACAGTTGTTCTTGCATGTTTCATTCATAACCTTTTTGTCCCAGCCAGGGACGGCACATCTGAGTGTTTTGTAGATCTAGGCCAGACATTTCATCATCCAAGTCCTCAGACGTTAATCACAGTCCCACACTGACATGAGTGCAGCTTTGCTGTTTTTTTAAAAAGACAAGACAAGAGGTCAAGAGGTCGTGAGAGAAGTAAATATCACACCACATTAGTGCATAACCTAAAGCATCCCTAAAAAGATCTGATAATACAAATCAGCAGTGTGTTCAAACCAATGTTCAGGATGATTCTTCAACATTTCTCCTTGTCCAAAACATTTGAAGTAACACGAGGCTGAGTAAATGACAGAATTTTCATCTTTTTTGGATGATCTATTCTTTTAACCTACTGTATATTTATTCAGCTTTCTGTAATATCAAGCTCATCCATGCAGGGAGGTGAGCATTTCGATTGTGTTGTAGTTTCGACTTACAGCGTAAAATGGATTGTGTGGTTCATTAAGTATAAGTGAAGCATTTGGTAGGTGCTTGTGATTCTCCAATCAGAGCTAATCAGCACGGATTCATATGAGGGTGGAGGAAGAGGAGCGCTCCCCTCTTCCTCGTGATCTTCACGTCAACACTGCGTAATAAACAGTCACAGTTGTGTGAAGCTGCTTATCTCAGATGAAAATGCTCTGATGAAAATTACTCCGTACTCTCAGCTCACTATACACTCCTTTAAATCAGGTATGACCTCAGACGAGCAGCACATGGCACATTGTGTGTGCGCACGTGTGTTTCTCTCTTTCTGTAGATGCTTTTTCTCTATGTCCTTGTTTCCTGTTCCTGTCATTTGAGAGGCTGTGTGTGTGTGTGTAACATCCCTCAGTGGACTAAAGGAATTTCATTCATTCTTTGCAGGGCTTTCAAGCCATGTTCCTCAAACATTCTGTTTAGGGTTTTTTCTAAATCTTTACACTGCAAAAAAAAAAAAAAAAGATTTTCTTATTCAGTACTTTCTTGTTTTCAGTACAAATATCTAGACATTATTAAATGAAGGTACATTACACTTGAGAAGCAAAATGATTTAAAGGGATAGTTCACCCAAAAATTAGAATTCTGTCATCATTTACTCAACCAATGAGGTTCATTCTCGTGTTACGCAGCACGTTTGAGCTTCCGCAAGAACCAGTGAGGTTCATTCTCGCGTTACGCAGCACATTTGAGCTTCCGCAAGAACCAATGAGGTTCATTCTTGTGTTACGCAGCACATTTGAGCTTCCGCAAGAACCAATGAGGTTCATTCTCGCGTTACGCAGCACGTTTGAGCTTCAATGAACCAATCAGGTTCATTCTCGCGTTACGCAGCACGTTTGAGCTTCCTCAAGAACCATTGAGGTTCATTCTCGCGTTACGCAGCACGTTTGAGCTTCAATGAACCAATCAGGTTCATTGTTGTGTCTATCTATCTATCGTGTTCCTGCCTTTGTAAGCGCTGCTATTTCTCTTATGAAATGCAAATCTGGTTGTGTTTTCATGTCTCCATCTGTGCTGGCTGAAAGCGAGGTCATTTGGTGTGCAGTGTAAACACAGATGGACGGAGAGCTTGTTTTCTCTCTCATGTAATGTTTCAGTTTAATTCTTCGAGTCCTCAGGTGAGCTCAGCACTAAAGCAGATTCAATTTCAGCGCCACCACTCCACATCTCCATTAGACACCCTTTATGACGTTCATTTCACAATGACCCAGAGGCCTCTAAAAATAACATTAATGGCTGATGGGGATTAAGTCTTTGGGAACATGCTGTAGTGGTGATATTTAGCCCTGAAGCCTTAACAAACTCATCTGTTTGGTGTGGCAGGACAGAAAATAAAGACATCTGTAACTGTCATTGTGAGCTGAAAACATATTCAGGTTCCTTTTATGTTCAAGTGCACTACTTCAATATCTTGTGACTCTGCTGCTTGACTATTAAAAAAGACAACAAAACATATATTTAAAGTAAAGAAAAATTACATTCAAAATATCCAAGTCTGATGTCATTATGTCATGATCAGAGCTGTTATTTGTAAACAGCCGTTACGATTCACTGTTAATCAGTTTGTTGAAATGCTAACGTGACAACGCTATTCAAGCTAATGGCAATGCATGCACGACACATATACTCTAATTTCAAGGCCAACTTACATTGTTTACATTTCAAAGCACCTTAATTTTACAGAGAAGAAAAGAGTGTTACTGTTGTATAATTAGTAAAACAAACCTTGATTGCGAGTGATGACTGGCTTCAACACAAAACATCAAATAAAATTATATACATTATTTATATATACACTTCTAAAACATTTATATTTCGGAATCAAAGCGCTATAAAAATGGCCCAATTAACTGAAAACATGTTTGTCTCTTCAATACATTCACTTTTTCTGACCCAGCGTGCATATAAGCATTCATATGAAAATAGCAGAGAAAAAAAAAGGGGGGGTGGGCAATATTATGCATTAAGTAATCAAAAAAGTCAAAATCAAAAATCAATATTTAGATTGTTTTCTTTTTTGCATTGTAACATTATTTTGATAAAAATTAAGCTCATTATTCTTGATGCTGGCTGTTTTATTTGACTCTAGTATTTCTTTACTGTATTACAGTAAAGTAGATCAGCATAAATTAAAGGTGGTGCAATAAATACTGACATGAATACTTTGCAATTTCAATAAAATATAAAAATAATATAGAATATACAAGATGGGAATATGGGAGAAAATATGCTTAACTGTCATGAAAATAATGCCACAAATCAATATATCATTTTTAAAAAAGGAAATTAAGATTTATATAACCGGTCCAGAACAGGCAAATGTTTTTTAAAAAAAAAAACTAACTGTGCAACTTTTTTTTAATGTAATTATTTTATAAACTTTAAGGAACTAATGCTGATTTTTTAAATGTTCCATTCATTTTCTATTCAGGGACGGAGCCCAGTTTGAGGAAACTAATAACAACAGTGAGCGCATTCCTCTCCCTCTCACGAGCGATCTGCTATATTCACATTAATCAATCCTGCTCTGCCATCAGTCCTGCTCTCTTTTTTATTGCCCCATTTATTGCTGTTGTATTGTACAGCCTGTCGCTGCTCTGGCCGCACTTCCTCTCAAGGTTATGTGTGATGTAAATTTCAGATCCATCACAGCAGCTGTCAGAAATGATGAGGGATCCCCTAAACTTTATTTAAGACTTCCTGTCTAAACAAGGCCAGCATCCTGTCCTTCAGGGCTGACAGTTTGGATTTTCTTCATACTGTAACAAGTCTGTGTTCGGATACTGTATTTATTTGCTTTTAACCCATAAAACTCATCCTCTCCAAGTGTCTAAAGGATCAGAAAGTTAGAAGCTTCACTTCTAGACAACTATCAGTGCACTAGCAAGCACTCAGAACACCCTTGGAGCTACATAGTCAACACCCTGGTAATCACTCAGAATATCCTAGTAACCCCTGACAGCCACGTAGAATATACGAGCAACTACATAGAAACGCCCTGGCAGCCACCTACAACACCCTAGTAACCACCTTTAAATGCCCTAGCAACCACATAGAAACTCCCTGGCATCCATTCAGAACAACCAAGCAACTACACAGTCAACATCTTAACAATCAAAATGCAACACCCTGGTAACCACTCAGAACATCCTAGCAACCTTATAGCAACCCCCTAGCAGCCACTAAGAATGTCTTGTAGCAACTACATAGCAACACCCTGGCAACCACCAACAACAGCCTAGCAACCACCTTTAAATGCCCTAGCAAACACATAGCAAACCCCTGGCATCCACTCAGAACACCCAAGCAACTACATAGTCAACATCTTAACAACCATACAGCAACACTCTGGTAACCACTCAGAATATCCTAGCAACCTCATAGCAACACCCTGGCAGCTTCTTAGAATTTCTCATAGCAACTACACAGCAACATCCTGGAAACCACACAGAACACAATAGGAACCACCTTTAAATACCCTAGCAACCACACAGCACCTCCCTGGCATCCACTCAGAACCCCCAAACAACTACATAGTCAACATCTTAACAACCACATAGCAACACTCTGGCAACCACCCAGAATATCACAGAAACCTCATAGCAACCCCCTGGCAGCCACTAAGAATGTCTTATAGCAACTACATAGCAACACGCTGGCAACCACCAACAACACCCAAGCAACCAAATTTAAATGCCCTGGTAACCACTCAGAATATCCTAGCAAACTCATAGCAACACCCTGGCATCCTCTTGGAATATTCTTATATCAACTACATAGAAACACCCTGGAAACCACACAGAGCACCCTAGGAACCACCTTTAAATACCCTAGCAACAACATAGCAACTCCCTGGCATCCACACAGAACCCCCAAGCAACTACATAGTCAACCACATAGCAACTCTCTGGTAACCACTCAGAATATCATAGCAACCTTATAGCAACCCCCTGGCAGACACTTAGAATATCCTTTAGCAACTACATAGCAATGCCAAGGCAACCAACAACAACACCCTAGCAACCACCTTTAAATACCCTAGCAACCACATATCAATTTCCTGGCATCCACTCAGAACCCCCAATTAACTACAGAGTCAACATCTTAACAACCATACAGCAACTCACTGGTAACCACTCAGAATATCCTAGCAACCTTAAAAAAAACCTGGCAGCCACTTAGAATATCTTATAGCAACTACATAGCAATGCCAAGGCAACCACCAACAACACTCTAACAACCACCTTTAAATGCCCTAGCAACCACATAGCAACTCCCTGGCATCCACTCAGAACCCCCAAGCAACTACACAGTCGCATAGCAATGCTCTGGTAACCAGAGTGTTGAAACCCCCTGGCAGCCTCTTAGAATATTCTTATAGCAACTACTTAGCAACACGCCAGCAACCACCTTTAAATACCCTAGCAACCACATAGCAACTCCCTGGCATCCACTCAGAAGAACCCCCAAGCAACTACATAGTCAACACTTTAGCAAGCACATAGCAACACTCTGATAACCACTCAGAATATCCTAGCAACCTCATAGCAACACCCATGCAACCACTTAGAATATCATAGCAATTGCATTTGCATGTTTCATGTTTAACTGTTATAAGAAATGTTGGGGAAAGGTCAAAGCCCCCCGCATTGTGTTTTGTGTTTTTCCGCTGGTTATTTGGTGGCTTAAAGAAGACTCCCAGCCTTGTTGATTTTTTCCCTTTCGGGTGAAATGAAATTGACCTCACGCAGTAACACAACCACTCAGTCTTCAATCAACTTTTGCTGCCCTCCTCTTCACTCCCGCTTCATCTGTATGAGGGGGAATTCTGCAGCAATCTTTCACCTTAAGCAAAGATCCGCTCTCTATTCCACGGAGCTCAGTAATGACTTCTGCCACAGTCACAGAGTCGCAGTCCAACGCTCCTGAATACATATCACACCGGAGAAAAGAAAGTCTTTTTGAATTTGTATGAGTGCAACTGATCTCTTAGAGACAGGTTTATTGTTTTAAGTGTAACCGAGTCACTGAGTTACATGAAAAACACATCTGTAATCTGGCACATTTCAAAGTGATACTGGATACTGAATGATAAAAAATGTAGGGTGGGGCATGGCATTATCCAATGGGAATTGATTGGATCATGGTAAATGTGCGTTAAATGGAGTTTAGGAGGATTTGAACAATAAAAAGTGGCAGCATCTGAAAAAGAAAGTTGTTTCATAAATGGAAGTTATTATTACATTATTTGAGGAGGAAATGTATGCTCACATTAGCCTAGAACTACAATAACCATCATGTGCACACTGTCAGTCAATAAATGGGAAATCAAAGTAATTTGCATTACTTATCTGAAAAAGTAACTCATGCATTATTTATTGCATTTGGAGCATGTGATTTCTTCTCTTTATTTATTTACTCACCCTCATGTCGTTCCAAACCTGTATGACTTGATATCTTGTGCAAAAGGTGAATCATATTAGTCGCTCTTGTCCATACCAATCAGAATCAACAGTAGAAACAAAGCCAGGCTCAAATCAGATCACTGAAGGTGAAACATGCAATTAATAAGATATATGGAAAAGAAAGTAATAGTGGAAAAATGAGCAGTCGACAGTGACCCGCCTCACTAAGTATGGAAATTGAAAGCTGTAAATTGCGAGCAGTTTTCATCAGCACCTCCTCTGGGTTTGGCAGGAGGTCCTGACAGACCCCTTGAGTTTACAGTGGGACAGAAGGTGAACCGCAACTGTTTTATATTCAGGATATGTATCTTATGGGACACGGCTGTAAATCCTAAAGTTTCAGCGCTGGATTAGTCTTGGATACTGATGGAGAGAAGTTTGGAAGGGCAGACCGCTATAAGGATTAACTCATTAGCAGTTTGTTTTTATGGCACTATGAATCATGATTGAAGGCAGTGATAAGCTTAAAGGAAACAGACAATAATGTTAGGAATAATGTCAAACTCGCCCTCACACATTTTCTCACTACTGGTTGGGTAATGCAACCTGTCAAGAATCTCATTTTTCACCTTAAAATCAAGAAAGAAATTTTTAGGACCATTAAAACGTTTTGTATTGTGATATTATTTTCATGGCAGTTAAGCACATTGAAATGCTCTGAAAATCATTCTCATTACTGCATAAACAACTAAATAAATAAACACTATATTATTTAGATTTTAAATTTGTAAATGGTTCACAAAACTTTTGACCAATGGATTTCAATGACGTCTTTGTGGGTTTTTTTCCATTTGTGGTTTTCCATCCTGTGGCTTATCATTTTATACATATTATATTTTATAAAATATTTGAGCCCATCTAGAAAAATATATATTTTATAAAATAAATATATTCATTTTCATGACTTTTCTATTTTAAAATTTCTTTGATATTTCCCAACATATATTCATCATTAAAAATATATAGTAATAAGAATCATCATAAAAAAGAACCTAAAAATGACTACATTTTCTTTGTATATAATTTTGTATTTGCCTGGTCCTGGACTTTTCTTTTAGTGAAACTCATGCAACACAGACATGAGTTTAGCTACAAGCAGCAATAAAAGTGCTTTAAGGCCTTTAAGCACATGCGTTAAAAGGTATTATGTTTTATGTTTTTAGCAAGCCTGTAACCATCTCGATCATAGATGGAAAAGACCACATACATCCAAAACAGGCAATTTACTAAGGAAATATGTTTTTAAACTTTTAAACGGTTATTGAGGTTGAGCCAAAAAACTAGGACTAGTTCGCGAAAGTAGGTTTTTGAAATATTTAATGAATGATTCGATTGACAGCGGTGGTCCTAGAGGCAAAGTTGCTCAGAATGAGGAGTTCTACTATATGATATGAATGTCATGGGCATGTGCCAAAAATTGCTTGATATACAATCTTATGCACATGAAAAATACAAAGGCACCCCCCGGAGGCCGATTTCTTTAGAATTTGTGAATCAAAAAGGCCCAGCAAGTTTTGTTCCGATTGGCCTCAGTTAACCTTGTCTGACAGCCACTCGGAATTTATTGGCCGACAACGGCCATTTTTAAAGATGCGCTAATGTCTTCGTAGACAATCGTGGCACGTTGGACAAAGACACCGCATGCCAGTTTTTAAGTTAATCGGGCTGACTGTTGCGTAGCTATAGCCGTTTGTTTTTTTCATCTTATAGCACCACCAAGTGGCCAGTCGCTGCATTCTTTTTCACACCACCACAGACTGAGCCCATACAGGTGTACCAAGTCTTATGAAATTATCTCATTCCGTTCAAGAGGGATAGCCATTTTAGTAAATGTGAATGTTTGAATGTTTTGGCGTCCCGTCGTAGACTTTCTGCACTGGTTTGGTTCAGATAGAGCGAAAAAACTAAGAATAGTTAGCAAAAGTAGGTTTTTCGAAAAATCCAAAATTCCTGAAATTTTGTTTTGTTCATCTTGAGCCAAGGATTCTGACGATAAAAGACACTTGAGCCTGTGACGAACGGTTTAGGAGTTATAAGCCATTACGTACTTTTGATCGCTGTAGCGCCACCATCAGGCCAGTTGGGGCGAGCCTTGGTGACGTTGTAGACGGTGTGAGTACCATCCCTCAAAGTCTCTACGCTACGCACTTGAACCCCTAAATACACATGAACAAACAGACGTTTAGTGTGGTGATGGTAACATTATTGTTATTTCTACATCTGTTAATTAAAAACTTGATATGAACTCTGTGATTTAAGCTCAGTTTAATATCCTTGCTGTAGAAATGAAAAAAAGCCTGTGATGGAGTTCGTTTAACTCATTAAATCTGTGAAGGCAGAGCTGATTAGAGCAAGACATCACAGTGTCTTTAGGTCAAAGATAGAAGACACACACAGATTTAAACACACACACTTCGAGTCACTGTCTCTGTATGAGAGCATGTGTGGTTATCATTATCCTTTTCACTAATGAGCAGATCCTAGAGCCTCATCTCTATATAGTAAAGCATATCAAATCAGACAGCTTCGTTTTAAGAAGATTAATTTGAAAATGGGAGAGGGGTCTTACGTCACAGTGTAATGCAACCAAAAGGCATTTAAACTCGTCCTGCTAAAATTACCAAACCGCAAGAAACATCCACTGCTTATTAATGGGGTCTTATTCTAATGGTCGGTGCTTTCTGTGGTTTCTACCTGATTTAAAATGAAGATGATGACATAAACAATCATTTTGAAACTACTTCTGGAATTTAAAATCCTTAAATTAACAAATAAGTAAAATGTTAAATCAAAATTGACCCTAAACTTTCTTAACTACACAATGCCTGATCCATCAGTGCATGTTATTCCAATTAAAAAAGTTTCTCTTCATAATCTTTTTTCCACCTCTAAAACAACTCTCCTTTTTTGGCATTTGACACAAATTTCTCTTATTTTTCTACAGTTCCAGAAAAATAACCCCATCCTACATTTTTTCTTTTTGAATATATTTTACTTTGGAAACATACCACACAACAAAAGTAAAATGACTGTTTCATGTTTATTTAAGAGACTTGCTCAAAGACCCAACCCACAAATGTATGATTGCCAGTTTTCAGCTTTAACCGCTATACCACATCACAAGAGCTAAAAATCAAAGGTCAAGTAGTAACAGAGCTAAAATTCAACTGCAATACAATCTAAGGATCCACTAAGTCTGTTAGCCCACCTTAAACATTGGAGGTCTTCTGGCCCAGATTTACTGACAGTATCTACAAGTGAGATGTTTTATTCATGCATCTGCACTGAGAGATTCAAAGGAGGTCAAAAGTCCTCAAATACGATGCATTATAAAACACTATCACACTGAAAACTGTGAACAGACAAACACAACTGATATGCCAGCAGTCGATCCCAATACCACCGTCACGGTGTTTACATTAAAACATTTAACAGGTTGAGTCAATGTAATTCAGACGACTCTTTTACTGTTGAAATACTGTCATAAATACTTCTCTATACTGCAATGGAAATAAATCCAAGCATCAACAAACATTTTTCTCCTACAACCAACTTGCACCAGTAATAGACCAGCAATGCCCATCTACAGCCGTGTTTCCACCGCAGGAACTTTCCCCAGGAACTAGGGGTGGTACTCTGTGTGTTTTGACCGCAGGAACCAGGTTTCCAGGTAAAAAATAACCCCTCAGAAAGTCCACAATGGAGTCAACAATTGAGTTTAAAAAAATACGACCGATGGACCAATGGTGAGGTTCAGGCTTTATTAAGCTTATATGTGGAGGACAAAATCCAGCTGGAACTGGAAAGTCGTGCGCAGTTCTACATCACTGGACTAATGCTGCCTTCACGTGCTATCGGAAATTTGATAATTCCCACTTCTTAAGTCGTGATTACAAACTCATCGCATTCAACTTTAGAAATTGGAGGGTGTTCATGTGCAATTTTTACCTAGGAAACTCGTATTTACGATAATTCCAAGAGCACTTGAAGGCAGCATTAATCTTCTTAGTACTTTAGACCGCGATGGAAACGCAGACAGCAACAGGTCTGGGGGAAAAAAGTACCTGGGACAAACTGTTCCGGGTAATTTCGGTGGAAAAGCGGCTTAAAACTAAACTAAATGTTCCTCACATAAAGCCGTCATATGACTACAGAAGCCTTGGAATATAGCACAACTTTTCATTATATGCATATTTTTTCCAATCTTCTCCTATGGGTTTGAAACCAACCTGGTGGTGAGTAAATGATAACAGTTTCCATTTTTAGGTGAACTAATCCTTCAGTCTATACTAAATTGGCTTAAAGGGTTAGTTCACCCAAAAATGAAATTTCTGTCATTAATTACTCACCCTCATGTTGTTCCAAACCTGCAAGACCTTCGTTCATCTTCGGAACACAAATTAAGATATTTTTTGATGAAATCCTAGAGTTTTTTATCCTCAATAGAAAGCAACGATATTACCACATTCAAGGTCCAGAAAAGTAGTAAAAACATGGTTAAAATAGTCAACGTGACTACAACCTTAATGTTATGAAGCGACGAGAAAACTTTTTGTGCGCAAAAACAAAACAAAAATAACTTTATTCAACCAATTCTTCTCTAGTAAACTAGTTACTTGAAAAAAAGCAATCTGATTACGTAACTCCCGTTACTTGTAATGCGTTACCCCCAACACTAGAATGGTAACTATATTAGCATCCACATCAACGCACAATGGCATTTTGTTTTTATTATAATCACACACTGCAGTTATGTTGTCTTGATTCTGATTGGCTGTAAATGTTTTTATCGTTCCTCAGCTAATCATGCAATGCAGTTATGTTGCCTGTCACTTTAAATGCTCGAGCTCTTCAAAACTGAATGGATTCTGATTGGCTGTTAATGTTTTTTTCGTTCATCAACTTGAAAAAAATAGCTCTGAAAAGTGATTGTCGTTATTGTTATAGCTGTGTGGTTTCCTATTCTCATCATATTAGAACTATTAGCCTATTAAAACTTCATATTATAGTTGTCATGATTGGTGTGGTTGGGCTTTAACTCCAACAATGTGAAAATTATGAAACTTTTGAGGTGACGCGACTCATCAACCCTGTGTTGCCGTGGAAACAGGTGGCCACTAGGATACAAACGAGTGGACAGGTGGTTTAGGTCACCTCCTGTGTTCACCTGTAGTGACATCTCTTCTCTCCTCTTTGGAAAAACAACCCACAACTGAAACAGGAGTCTGGTGGCCCGCTGACTCATTCGGTGGTCCTGCTGTCTCCGTGTGCCATGGCTCTTGACATGGTTCAGCTCATTCCACATTGTTGGCTGGAAGATTGTTCATTACGAGCCCATCTGTTGCTGAAGAGATGCAGCCTCAAATCTGCCGCACATTCCTTTCACACATTTTAGTTGGCTTCTCTAATCCCTTCTGTCACTCGCTCCCTCGGGAAGAGAAAGAGAGAAAAACGGCATCACTGCCCTGATGACAGGAGAGTCCGGCCAGACGCTTGGAGGATTTTCCCTGGTTCTACAGGTCTCAGACTCCCACTGGTCATTATTAGCACACACACAAAACTCCTACATTCATTGCCCTAGAATCTCAAATTTGTTTGTTTTTTTCCTCTCTCCTTTTTCTCTTTTTTTCTCCAAATCAGGGTCAATAACAGTGATAGTAAAGAGTGATACATTTTTTTCAAAAGAACAGAATTTATTTGAAATTAGAATCTTTTTTAACATTATAAATGTCTTTACTGTCACTTTTTGTTGAATTTAATGTGTCCTTGCAGAAAAAAGTATTCATTTCTTACGTTTTGTTGTAGTTCTGGCAGGATTCAGCAGACCAATAGCTGCACGGCTAGTGTTATTTTCACCTGAGTGTCACTCTGAAGTATTTGATGTATTTATGCACGCTATGAATATTTTATAAAAGAGAGATGAAATGTTCGCTTGGATATTATGTCAGAGAGTAAACATTTACCTTTGATATGAGAGGCAGACGGAGCTCAGCTTGGTATCAGCCCCGCGTGAAAAGCATCTAACCAAGACGTTCAATCAATCAGACAAACGTGGCGTTCTCCAGAGAAAGATGCAGGATGGAAGAAATGGTGTGATAAATAATATTTGTTTGTAAAAGGACAGAGTGAACTCAAAAAAAGAAACATTTGATAGTTATTTCAGCAGTGTGGCAAACTTCTACACATTTGAAGCAGTTTGCAGTTTTATAAAGAAACCAAAATAGAGCACGAACAAGCACGAGATGTTTATCGTTAGGATTTCTCTTACTAAACGTACATATGCTATATACGGTGAACATGCTGTTTTTGTAAAAAAAAAAAAAAACATATTCCTTAATATTAGGCAGTCATAAGTAAAGCTCAAAATATAGCCTTCTACATTAACAAATAAAAACTGAGTTAGCAAAAGAACAAAAACTAAAAGTACATAAAATACGAATAAAAATCTAATAAAACAGTAAAAACCAATAGGTTTTGTATTGTTAATCAAGAATGAAATATGAAATATTTTGGTGTTTTTAGCTCTGTTCCCATATTTAAGCCCCTTTCACACAGCACCAGTGTTGCCAAGTCCAAGGGTTGAGGCGAACCCAAATAACATGATATTTAGCCCCTGGAATGTGAATTTCACCAGGGGAACCCCACCAAAAATGCAGATTTTACCCCCCAAAACGCAATTTTTATTGCGTAAAACACGATTGGGCTAGTTTTGAGAAGCAATTGGGTGGGTTTTGTTGTGAAAACCTGGCAACCCTGCATAGCACGTTGATCCCATAAAATTGCCAGTGTGCCTTCTGTGTGAACGCAAACACGTCCCGGGATTGATTCCGGGATGGGGACCTAGTAACATTGCCCTTGTATAAACAAAAGCTGTAATCAATTCCGTAAGAGGTGCGTCGTAATGATGACGCTGAGGCTGGGATAGTTTGCCAGCTTATGGAACGGTACGTGATGCGTTAGTTTATGATGAAATCAGAAAAAAAAAAAAAAACACACAAAAGTGGTTTCTCAGATCGCAGATCATAAACAAATGTGTGTGAATGCTCGCACAGATTCCAGTAAATCAATGGCAGAGTGAATGAACCAAAATCAAAAGATTCTAAAATCGGAATCTCTGTGTGAAAGGGGCTCTAGTAAGCTGCCTACCTAGACTGAATTACTGACAAAGACATTTAAAGGAAATTCTATCGCCCCCTTCAGTACTGAGGTTTGCATGAACGCATGTAAGTTGTTTTCCGAACTCAAAACATGGCACTCATAGTGTGAAATGACAAAAAAACAGCAAGATGTGCTGTAACAGCCAAAGACATCCGTGTATGTACATATATTCACATGGGTGAACATGATTTCACCAAGTAGAACATATTGTTGATCCTAGAACAACATTATTCCAATCAACCAATCAGATTTGAGGTACAAGTTTACAGTTAATGTCAAGCATAGGCTTCTTCACCATTCTTATTCACCTATCATTTCCCTCTGATTTTAGGGATAAGTAGGGTTAGGGGTAGGGATAGAGTTAGGACTTATGTTTTTGGAAAGAAATGTTGTTCCAGGATCAACAAAAGATATCTTACTTGGCAAAATCATGGCGACTGATTAGCATGACAGATGTGAACGGATTCTGGAAAGTGCAAATGGACGCAGTACCAATATAACAATATGAGCATCAAGAATTAAAGGTTAAACTCTAGTTTACACTGGAAAAGTTCCAGTTAAATGGCACTGTTATGAATGTTATACCCAACATTTAAATTTAAGTATATGGCATATTCATTCAGCATACGGTCAGATTATTGATTACTGTTAATGTAGATATCTATTTTTTTTTTTTAGAAGTATTGATTTACATTAGGAACATGCATGCGAGCCAACACTTGAGAGCATAGGTTTCAATAATAATATGTTACAACTTGTCTCTTTATTAATGAAACACAAAGTCCTGATTTAAAAACCCTTCAGTGAAAGCATTAAACAGTGCATTTTCATTCGATAAGGGCTGCTGAAGTGCTGTCATGCATATTAATTGGATATTAATTAGCTCTGGCTCTCTTCTCTCTAATGTGCTTATGAAGTGATGGGAGAAGCAGGGTTGTTCTGTCCTCGTGAGCTTGTTTAGTGCTCACTTAGGCTGCATTTACACTGCAGGTCTTGATGCCCAGTTCCGATTTGTTGACTATATCTGATTTTTTTTGACTACCAGCTTGCATCTTTTAAAAGTGACCCATATCCGATATCTGCGTTTACACTCTATGCTTGGCGAAACAACCCAAGGTAGACGTACTGACCTGGAAAAGCTTAAGCCGAAAAGGAAGTAAAAACGGCGCAATTTGCAATGGATGCCAATGAAATGATAATACAAGCTTTTGCTTTCCGCACCATCTTTAAAGGTCAGCAAAACATTGGGTTGAGCCTTCGTCCTCCATTGCGCCATTGAAAAGAGTCATGTGATTCGCCATGTCATTTGGCACCATCACATATCCGACCTGTATGCTTACACAGCAGACGCAAATGCGCATATCCGATTTATTCCCACATATGAATGAGGTCTGAAATTGATCTGAGAATATTGGAATCCATGAGCTTTTTTCCTGCTTACACGTTCATAAGTCATATCTGATCTGAGCCACATGGGGGAAAAAATATCGGAATTAGGTTTCTTCAACCATGTAATATAAATGCAGCCTTAGTGTGCTGTTGGGTTTTAAATGAAGCAGTAATTGAAAATCAACGACAAAAGTGTTGAAAATGAACAGAAAAATGGGGTGGGGGGGGCTTATGTAACAGTTATGTTCAGTTGAGTTAAGTTTCTGTCATGTCTGTATTAGTTCTACCAGAAAGACTCGGGAGGCAAGATAACATAACAACGATATTTATTAACAATCAGTAAGCAAAATATTGTAAGATAAAGTTCTTTGGCGTAGGCCCCGTCCGTAGCTCACATCTTAAAGGGTTGCGGACTCTACATTTCCTGCCTGAAGAGGAAGGCAGGGGCGTAGCCGACCCCCTGGGAGGTATGGACAGGGACCATCCTGGTGGTGGTGGGGAGGATGGAGGTGAAGGTTGGCATCTGCAGACTCAGACATGTGTCAGCGATCTTTTATACTAGTGTATAAAATGATTGTGTAAGATAATGTGTAAGAAAACGACTAAGTGTAAGATAATGATTGGGTAGATCTAAACTAATAGGTGACGTAACATTGAGTCCTCCTGGCAGAACTTACGCTAGAGCTTCCATTTCTCGTTTGTTTCTATGGCTACTCATTTATTAATCACATTCAGGTGTGCACAATTTAGTTCCTCATTTACTCTATGTATAAATATCCCGTTATGTTTATTCTGTTGTCGGTTCACATTACGTTTACACATTGAAGGAGTTGTTGTCACCATTGAGTTTATTAGTAAAGTCTTTTCATGTTTCTTCATCTTCGTCTTGAGCTTCTACTACAAAGCCTTTACGCTTGTGACAGTAGCATAGACAAGGCCAGACAAACTCAAACTGAAACAGGGAGATATAAAAAGGAGATAATGAGGTGCACAGCTGAATGGAATGATTAACTTAACTAGGTCACTATGGTAACAAACTCAGGCAGGGAAAAGGTGCAAGCAGAAAACCAATTCCAACTGAACATAACTGTGACAACTGGGATGCAAGGTTGTTATCATAAACTTATTGTAAACTTTTCTAAAATTAAAAAAAGAAAAAAGAATGAAAACAAACAATGTAAATATGCACTAAAATGCTAAGAAAAATTAGGGAACTAATTAATAAGACCAAGACAAATCTTGTTTTTTTACCCTGCATGTCAAGTATATTATATTTAACTTTTTAATGGCTTTGCTATTTTAATTATTTTGCTTTGAGCTCTGTTTCAAAATCGAGCAAGTTGTCTACCGAGACATTTTAATGCATCATAAGCACTGCTGATGCAAAGTCTGTTCCAAAAGGTAGTCAACATCACTTGCTGCTTTCTAAGATAACTCATTTTGAATCATTACTAAGGCAGAAACACATGTAAACGCATCCTTCAGAGAATGCAGTGAAAGAACATTCAAGATAGCCGATTGAAATGTTGACTACAAATACTTATATTTCATTCAATACTAAAAAGTATTGATAAAAATAATTTAAAATTATCTTTTTTTCCCCAATATGGTTAGCAGCCTGCTTCTGTTTGAAATGATGCTGCCTTAGAAAGCAACTGCCTATGTAGGCAGCTGACTATTTTGGGACAGAGCTCAAGAATGTGATGTTTATTATGTGAAAATGAAAGAGGCTTCTTGTTGGTAGTTTTCTTTCATTCTTCTACGGATGATGTCAAGAACATGAAGAGAGTTTATGGAACCTTTCCAGGAAATAAATTGGAAGAGAAAATCATTCACATACTACCAGAGTGACAGTCGACTGTTGAGACACAAAGCATCGGTGCGTGAGAGAGTCTGCAGTGATGCTGCAGAACTGCGGATCCGTCCCAGCCTGCATGACTCAGAGCCGCGTGTCTCGCTGACGTGAGGGGGAATCGAAACAGCATGGAGATCTGATGGAGGCCGTTTCTCTTCAAACGGGATGAAAATCTGCTGCACACCAACCAGATTTCACTCACACACACACACACCGAATATGCATGGCACGTTGAAGTAATAGTTTATCCAAAAATGACAATAGAGTGGTGCAAGCATGACACAGAAATGAGTTCGCTTTTCAGTTCCATCATCATTAAGTCAATGTTCTTTTGAATGGGTTTTTGGTTAAATGCCTGAAATAAGGTCTGTCATGAACACTAGCACAAGATACTTTCACGTTTTATTCAACTACATAAAATACATCAGTAATACCTTGTGATTTTTTAAAAGCTTAAAAAAAGGCGGTTGCTAACAAGTGTCTAAATGCGTCTACTATGGAAGCTTGTTTCCAAAAACGGAATATAAAAATAAAGGATAATTGCGATTTTTTTATACTTGCAATTCTGACTTTATAACTCGCGTTTGCATGGTATAAAGTTGTAATTGCGAGAAAAAAAGTCAGAATTGCGAGATAAAAAGTCGCAATTACCTTTTTTATTTTTTATTCAGTTACAGAAACAAGCTTCCATAGTCTACAGAGGTTGCTGGACAATAAACATCATAACCCGAACAGGTAACCTCATCTATTAACTATTCACTTTCACAACCTCATTGTGTTTATAATCATGCTCTTGCTAACTATTTTACCTCAAACTTTAAGGGATTTTTTTTTTTTTTTAAATAAAGAGTTGTCAGATATCATAGCCTACGTTTAGCTTTTTGCTTCTTGTGTTTAGGCTTCAAAATTCATAAAAGTTGTGTTATTTTGTGAAGATTTTCATGATGAACAAAATGTGTAAGAATCATAAACTTTTGTTGGTCACAGCTTATTTTCCGCTATAATCCAAAAGCCAATGGAAAAATCCTGTTGGGTTTTTGTCTAGGGAACCGAAGTGACGCTACAAAAACACGTCATCACTGCAGCACTCTATTCTGCCCTCATGTCTGTTTTAAACACAAACCTATTTTATGGCTTTAGAAGAGTTGGAAAATACGCACTACTTTTATAATAATTCTATGTTGCTTTTTTGTCCTTTTTGGAGTTTGTCCGTGAACATATGAGGGTCAGGGTCAGGCTCTTACCTCATTGCACTGCAGAACAAACCAGTCCCCTTGAGAAGTGAAACCCAACACATCCGGGCCTGACAAGAGACTCGGGCACGTCCCAGCTGCTCTGATAAGGCTTCACCAATCCCATCATGAATAGCAGATTCATCAGTTTTACGAGACGCTTCACGCCCAGTGGGTTTCAGAGATTTAAACTGCACTACATAAACCCGAGGACAAAGATTTACAGGAAAGTGAGATGAGTCACGATTACGGTGAATGAGGGGACTGTAATAGGTGCAGGCATTGCTGTCTGCTTTGATTTGTAACGTTGTGATCACAGAGTAATTTTCGAGGTGAAAACCTCTCTCGCACGTATACGCACATGAACGCTCTCTCACAGGAAATTAGTTAGAACGCTGACTCACATAAATGATCACTAGAAACATCTTCAGTTAAAGGCTTGCACCATGTTTTCTTAGAAGCATGCATAGATGCAACATTTTTGCCTTTGTTTTGATAGTACAGCTGGAGAGAGGACAGGAATTGAAGTGGGAGAGAGAGGGGGTGAGATCGGGAAAGACCATGAGCCGGGACTCGAACTCAGGTCGCCTGAAGAGCAACTGCACTACATGTCAGAGTGCAAACCATGACTCTATTTACAGGAACAGTTCAGCCAAAAAGGAAAGTCCTGTCACCATTTATTTACTCTAATGTCATTCCAAAACTGTATGACTTTCATCTGTGGAATGCAGTAGATGTATAGCTAATGTTGATGCCTTTTTTGCCACATAATGATTGGGGATGAACTCCAAAAACGAAAAAACAAATATATAAAAAATATATCCAACTATAAAAAAAATAGTCCAACTTATATGCATGAATAAAATGATATGCATATGGGAGTTTCCACCTCAGAGTATTTCAATAGTCTGCTTTAGACATTCTACTAACTACATGTAACTTTGCAACTACATATCAGCTACCTACCAGTCATTAGAGTAGGCTATTAGTAGACTGTCTGCTTAATTGCTAACACTTTATTTTGATGCTCCCCAACAGACATTCTACTGACTATGGGCCCTATCATACACCAGGCACAGTGCGATACCAGGCGTGACTTCAGAAGACTTAAATACAGCACATAAGTAATGTGCACTATTGTATGATGCATTTATTGGACTTATTTGTCATTTTGGAGCTTGATATTCTCCTTCAGGGTTACTGTATGGTTTTGTTATATGGAAAAGAGCTGTCTGAACTGGCAAAATATCTAATTTTGTGTTCCATGGAAGAAAAGTCATATAGGTTTGAATGCTATGATCTTAAATAACTAAACATTTTGTCATCATTTACTCACCAATGATGACACAATATTAAATTATTTGAGATAAACAAACATGACTATATTATTTTGTTTTCTGAATGTCTTCCTCGTTCCTTGTCTTTTTCTCTCGTTTTCTCTCAGAATCCGGGAGACGGGCTCAAGCCGTGTGACCTTTTCCGTGGAAGTCACAGCTGATAGTCATGTCACTGTGATCAATACCTCTGTAATGCATTTCCCACACTGCTCTTCTATCTCTCTCTCCGAAGGCTCTTTGTCCCTGTGTCCATCTGCAGAGATTTCCTCCTCGCTCCGACACGACACTAATAATGAAGCATTTCATCTGCAGTCGCCTTAAATATTGCAGTAACTCCATGTGTCCATGTGACAGGACGGCTGTCATGGTCAGTTAAGGCTGATGTGGGAAAACACCTAGATCCCTGGAAATGGAGAAGAAATGGGTAATTATCAAATGGTAATATACATTTCTTGTGGATTAAATTCAGGTCATACTAAACACAACACACATGCAAAAAAAAAAAAAAAAGAAAAGAAAAAGAAAGAAAGAAAGAAAGAAAAAACTGTATACTTAAAATTTATTATATAAATGTAAATGCCAATATGATTATGCAAATAACAATAATGTTATTTCCTAAGGTATATTTAAAATATAGTTTTTCATATTTAGGTTAAAATAAATTCAGTGTTAAACTTCCATGCATTTAGCAATAGTAACATTTATATTAATGACAATGACAATCAACCATAAAGGCATTTTTTTATGTAATTTTTTAAATAAATAACTACAATTCGTAAATAAATAAACACAATAAGATCTAAATTATATTTCAGAGCCCTGCAGCCAAAATATAGTAACAGGATAGAAATGTGAACAATAATTGCTTGAAATTTTTCCACAACTCAATTATTTTTCTTCAAAAATATTACAACTCTGTACTGAATTGAGAATCTTCAAAGTCAGAGCCACTAGCACAAATACAAAGTTCTGTCATGAAACTCTAGATGGCGCAGGCTGATAGGTCCTTAATTCAATCTGCTTGCAATCACATCATTCTCTATAGGGCACAGCTGATTGGTTCCTGATGTATCAGTAGCCAATGAGCTTGCTGCTCAACCTTCAAATACCTGTCAGCCTTTGCAGCGCGCTTTCAGAAACCCTCCACCTTCCCTAGCTCCACCTGTATAGATCTGCTAGGAGTAATTCATGTATGATATACTGTACAGCAGCAGCAGCAATACCCAACAGCACCAGTAATAGCCAACAGCAGCAGCAGCAATAACCAGCAGCAGCAGCAGTAACCAACAGCAGCAGTAATAACCACCACCAGCAGCAATAACCAGCAGCAGCAGCAATAAACAACGGCAGCAATAACAGCAGCAGCAGTAATAGCCAACAGCAGCAATAACCAACAGCAGGAGCAGTAATAGCCAACATCAGTAATAACCAACAGCAGCAGCAGTAATAGCCAACAGCAGCAATAACAGCAGTAGCATAGCAGATCTATTCAGCCAAGACCAAACATATCAACATTGCCACATTCATTACCATGCCAAACACTCTGAGAGTTGTCATGACAGAAATCTTCTAATGAAATTCTGTACATTAAAATAAACAATCTGTGATACACAGCATAGACTTTATCTGTCAGGGTGCTGTTAGCTACATGTATTTTAATTCATGTCAGTCGAGACAGACTGTTACCACTGTTTACAAAGCTGGCTATTCCTATTTGTTTGGTGGAGATAGAAACTGCTGAACAGAAGCTGATAAAATCAGTACAACAAACAGAAGAAGGTCCTCAGTTACTGACACAGCAGATTTCAGCTAAGCTGCTAGCTGTTAATTGCTTCTTAACAACCGTAACATGAATGATTCCAGCTTCGATCTTATCATCAATCACAGACAATGAGAGAGTTGGTTCATATGCAGAATGTATTCAGTTTTTGACAGAGATATGCTTGTTGACTCGTTGTTAGTTGTGCTTGCCAAGTCAAGCATCACTATTACTATAGTATTGCTCATACTTTACGCTTACAACCTCAATGACACCTCAAATTGTGTGGTTTATTGCGGAGAGGTTGGCTATTTTTTTCTCAGTCATTGAGTCATTTATGACAAAAAATGCCACAGATTTACATGAACATGACCTGAACATTATAGACAGGGGGTCTCCAAACTCGGTCCTGGAGGGCCACTGTCCTGCAGAGTTTAGCTCCAACCCCAATTAAACACACCTGAACCAGCTAATCAAGGTCTAACTAGGCATACTAGAAACTTCTAGGCAGGTGTGTTGAGGCAAGTTGGAGCAAAACTCAGGACAGTAGCCCTCCAGGGCCGAGTTTGGAGACCCCTGTTATAGACCACTATCAACACCCCAAAAAACTAGATAGCAACGCCCTGGCAACCACTCAGAACACCATAAAAACCACATAGCAATTCCCAAACACCCATTCAGAACACCATAGCAACCACATAGCAATGCCCTGGCAACCACTCCGAACACCCTAGCAACCACCAAAGCAATGACCTGACAACTATTCAGAACACCTTAAAAACTACATAGCAACAGCTGATCAACCACCCAGAACATCATAGCAAACACATAACAACACCCTGGCAACCACTCAGAACACCCTAGAAACCACATGGCAACACCCTGGCAACCACTCAACACCCTAGCAGCTACATAGAAACACCCTGGCAACACTTCAACACCCTTGCAGCTACATAGAAATGACCTGGCAACCACTCAGAACACCCTAGCAACCACCAAAAACACCAAAGCAATGACCTGACAACCGCTCATAACGCCTTAAAAACTACATAGCAACAGCCGATCAACCACCCAGTACATCATAGCAAACACATAACACCCTGGCAACCACTCAAAACACCATATTATCAACTATATAGCAACGCCTGGCAACCACCCAAAACACCCTAGAAACCACATAGCAACACCCTGGAAAACCCTCAAAACCCTAGCAGCTACTCAGAAATGCCCTGGCAACCACTCAGAACACCCTAGCAACCACCAAAACCACCAAAGCAATGACCTGACAACCACTCAGAACACCTTAAAAACTACATAGCAACAGCTAATCAACCACCCAGAACATCATAGGAAACACATAACAACATCCTAGCAACCACTCAGAACACAATATTATCAACTATATAGCAACACCCTGGCAACCACCCAAAACACCCTAGAAACCACATAGCAACACCCTGGCAACCCCTTAACACCCTAGCAGCTACATAGCAACACCCTGGCAACACATCAACACCCTAGCAGCTACATAGCAACACCCTGGCAACCCCTCAACACCCTAGCAGTTACATAGCAACACCCTGGCAACCCCTCAACACCCTAGCAGCTACATAGGCAACCACTCAGAACACCCTAGCAATCACACAGAAATGCCCTAGCAACCACCGAATGTAAAAATAAAGCAATTCTTGATATATTTAAATGCACTCGAAAGAACATTAACATGAACTAATTTTCAAGGTGACCTCATAAGTTGAGTTACGGTTAGAGAAATTAATATTTCAAAACGTATCAGCTATAAAATACAGCACAAATTGTGAACATGATCCTAAAAACAATTCACCTGATAAATACGCACAGTCATTAATGGTCACCATTCAGGCTGTCAATCACAGATATGTCAAACACACACAGCTTTGTGTGAAACAATCAGGTGTGTGATAGCGTGACGGCCGAACACTGCTACGTGAGACGAGAAATAATAACATAAGAATGAAGATTAACAGTCTTTGATTTAGCCGTTCCCCATCCACCCACCTCGAGAAAACTTTAATCACGAAAGGTTAAAGAATATTAAAGTTGTGCAGCAGTAAATTAGCAGGAGAAAATTGAATCAACCGTGTGGATTTTAATATGGAGAGATGAGGAGCGAACGGGGAATCATTTCAGTCATGACAATTTACTGAAGAAGGGAAAAAAGAAGTAAAAAAAAAAAGAAAGAAATATTGGACGAAATCTTTCTCTGCGGTATCTGCCTAAAAGCAGGTCTCGCCTCCCCTTCATGCAGTTTGGACAGGATTCATTAGGTCATTTCACGACCTTCCAGTGCCGCCCATATCTCAGCTTCAGCGCCGATAAAGAGCAACTCGGAACAAATAGGATTTTTTTTTGTGGCATGCGGTCCCCTGATGAAACGCATTTGTTTCACCCTGCCTCTATCTGTTCCTGCAGAGATGGATTGACGGAGGGAGAGAGAGAGGGGGATATTCTAGGTGTTACCCCTGTGTGGCAGTGGCAGTGCTCATTCTGGGAAATTTAATTATCGCCGCCAACAGTCTGAGGATCCGCAGCCGCACAAACTGTGTGTGTCACGAACATCAGCTAATGCAACACTCCTCGTCCGCCCCCTCCCACAGTCTGTGTCCTACTTCCATCATTACAACACGCCGCGACAACATAACACAGCTGCCCGCAACAGGACGTGTGATTTAAACGACATACACCGATTTATTTGATAAGTGTATAATCACATTAGCAAACATCCGCAAAATTGGGCCTGTTTACACCTTACTCTGATCGGACAGCTATCTGATTTGTTAAAACTGCTAAGTTAACCCTGTCAGTTTGATTTAGGGCTGTCGCTAACGATTATTTTGGTAATCAAGTAATCGATCGATTATTTTGACGAGTAATCAAGTAATCATAACAATTAGGCAATAATATTTGGTTCAAATAAAGTATCAAAAGCAAGTAATCATATGGTTTTATTGAACAACAATAACGAAATGATGGCATCCGTAATCGTAATCGCAATTAGAAATTTGATTAATTGTGCAGCCATGTAAATAATTAAAGTGCATATATTAAACCCGCAGGGCTTATATTTATTTCACTGAATCACAGTATTTGTGAATTCACAATAGCACTATGCTCTAGTATGGTTTTTAAACGTTTTTAATACATTGTGCAGCCGCTGAATGCGCCACTTCCGGTATTTTGCCGGTTACTCGACACAGGGTAATTGTAATCATTTTTTTTAAGTTGAGTACTCTAATTTAATCGAGGAATTTCAGCATGTTTCCTATAACAACGTCTGACGTTTATGTTTTTTTATTTTTTATGTGGCATGAGAAAGTCACAAAAACCATGCAGTCAGACTGAAACGGATTTCCAGAAATGCGATTTGAATAGGATTTCAAACCACATATGAATGTAGCTCAAAACGGATTTGTAAAAATCGTATTTCATGTGATTTTTTGTCATTCACACTTGCTAAATCTGATTGGATTTCAATCGGATATGCACAAAAATCGGATTTGGTTCGACAGTCTGAACGTAGCCTATGTGGCCAAGTGTAAACTTGCGACTATAGTTGGCTAATGATGCTTTTTGGGAAACGCACCCCAGAATAATTTAGCAAACACATAACAACAGCCTAGTAATTACATAAAAATACCATGGCAACCACTCCGAATAACCTAGCAATGAAAAAGCAATGCCTCATAATTATCTTTGCATGCTGACCGAAATAGCAAAAATCTTTGGAATTACGTGAATGTAAGTTAATAATGACTGTTGTAAGTGAAAAATAAAATTGAAAATAAAATCTTTAAATTAATTTTAAAAAAAACTAAACAAAAAATTTAATTAAATTTAAAAAAAAAATTAACTAAAAAATATTAACTAAACATTAACTATCCCAATTCTGGGATTCATAGGAAATCTGGCCCTTCAAACCAACCTTCAACAACCTGCACAACTCGAGACACCGGTCCCACTCAGGCCACACATGAGCAGGCCTGCGTAACTGTGATCCCCACGGACCGAGCCGAGACCACTATTATTAATTAATTGTCAGGCGAGGTAATGAGGTCTGAATGAGAAATCCTTGCTGAGCTTGTGAAGACATGTGAAATATGTGTTGGCTGAAGTAAAGTGACTGTCAGCAATACTGCAGGGATGCAGAGTAGAACGACCTCTCTATACGCTCTTACAAACAAATTCTCTTTAACCTGGGCCAATTTGCTCCAGGTACAGTGGCAATTTATCTACGTCTGAAGGTATGGATGGACAGTGCTTGTGTATGTGCGTACCATGTTGTATGGTCAGCCAGGAAAAGATAGATACTATAAATATACAAAATATACAATATGTCTTCTATTTTTCCTAGTCTCTCTCTGTCTCCCATCTTATTATTCCTTATTAAACATTAATTATTTAAATATACCATATTGTATTTAAATTTAAATATATCTGAATACATTAGTAATATAGTAATATTAATTGTAATTAATTAATATTTTAAAATGTTACATTTACTTTACTTTAAATATAGAATAATTAAATGTACTATCATATATAATATATTTAAATATAAAACAAATTTAATTGAATAAAAATTTATTATATTTAAATAATTAAATGTACTATATCTATAGTACTATACATAAATATATTTAAATAGTAAATGTAATTATTTAAATATCAATTTAAATATATTCGACTGAAATTAATGTTTAAATAATTATAGTATATTTAAATATATTTTATATGATATAGTACATTGAATTATTTAAATGTAATAAAAATATAGATATATTCGTTATTGTTTTTTTAAGGGGTCATATAATATTTTTTCTTTCATTTTTATTTCTTCCCTGAGCTCAACTGAAGGTTTCTAGCATCAAAAAAGTCTTAAAACAACTCTTTTCTTTCTTAAGATCAAGAAAAAAAAAATCGACTTGCCATGATATGACCCCTCTTATGAAAGCTTGTTTTCACCACTAAATAAAAAATAAAAAAGGTAATTGCGACTTTTTATCTCACAAGTCATAATTTATTTTCTCAGAATTGCGTGATATAAAGTCAGAATTGTGAGATATAAAGTCGCAATTCTGACTTTTTTCTCAGAATTGCGAGATATAAACACAATTGCATCTTATAAAGTCAGAATTGCAAGAAATAAAGTAAGAATTGTGATATAAACTCGCAATTGCGTGTTATAATGTCCAATTGTGGGGGAAAAAAGCAATTCTGACTATAACTCTGACTTTATAACATGCAATTCTGACTTTATATCTCGCAATTCTGACTTTAAAAAAACTCGCAATTCTGACTTTATATCTCGCAATTCTGACTTTATATCTCGCAATTCTGACTTAAAAAAAACTCGCAATTCTGACTTTATATCTCGCAATTCTGACTTTATAACATGCAATTCTGACTTTAAAAAAACTCGCAATTCTGACTTTATAACATGCAATTCTGACTTTAAAAAAACTCGCAATTCTGACTTTATATCTCGCAATTCTAACTTTATAACTCGCAATTCTGACTTTATATCTCGCAATTCTGACTTTATAACATGCAATTCTGACTTTAAAAAAACTTGCAATTCTGACTTTATATCTCGCAATTCTGACTTTATAACTCGCAATTCTGACTTTATATCTCGCAATTCTGACTTTATAACATGCAATTCTGACTTTATATCTCGCAATTCTGACTTTCCCAATTCTGACTTTATATCTCGCAATTCTGACTTTATAACTCACAATTCTGACTTTATAACATGCAATTCTGACTTTATATCTCGCAATTCTGACTTTAAAAAAACTCGCAATTCTGACTTTATATCTCGCAATTCTGACTTTAAAAAAACTCGCAATTCTGACTTTAAAACTCGCAATTCTGACTTTATATCTCGCAATTCTGACTTTATAACATGCAATTCTGACTTTAAAAAAACTCGCAATTCTGACTTTATATCTCGCAATTCTGACTTTATAACATGCAATTCTAACTTTATAACTCGCAATTCTGACTTTATATCTCGCAATTCTGACTTTATAACATGCAATTCTGACTTTAAAAAAACTCGCAATTCTGACTTTATATCTCGCAATTCTGACTTTAAAAAAACTCGCAATTCTGACTTTATATCTCGCAATTCTGACTTTATAACATGCAATTCTGACTTTATATCTCGCAATTCTGACTTTCCCAATTCTGACTTTATATCTCGCAATTCTGACTTTATAACTCGCAATTCTGACTTTATAACATGCAATTCTGACTTTATATCTCGCAATTCTGACTTTCCCAATTCTGACTTTATAATGAGTTTATATTTCACAATTCTGAGAAAAAAAGTCATTATTGTGAGATATAAACTTGCAACTGCGAGAAAAAAAGTCAGAATTGTGAGATAAAAAGTCGCAATTACCTTTTTTATTTTTTTATTTCATGGAGGAAACAAGCTTCCATACCCCTCTAAATTTATGTAACATTTTCATGAATACACCAGTCAAAAATCGCAGGTTTAATATACCGTGGTGAAATGCCTCCAGCTGGTTCTTTCTGTGTCCTTGTGCCCAGGATCTGTCCTCATAGCCAAAGCCTTGTGCCTTGTGGCATCGAACAACATAATTACAAATCAGGCCTCTCCAAGTCAGTGCCAGGGAAACGACACACGCTGATAAAGATGACACAATGATGGGCCACCGGCTGACAGATAGTATACGCTCATGAATATTCATGACGTTAGGGTCAAACACCTCACAGTAATGCCAGGCTTCTTTCTGAAATGAGAAGACACAAACACACACATAAATACACATCTCTCTTGAGAGATCAGGAGAGAGGACACACAAATTGAGAGAGCGCCAGTGATAGTGAGAACGTGCTAAATTCCGTACCCTCATTCAGAGTTTTGATTGGTTGTTGTGTAATTTGAAGGCTGAGTTATAATGACCCTCGTTATCAGTCCATCAGGCGTGTGCTTCCAAAAGGAAGTAATGACTACACAAACACAAACATGGCTGAATGAAATGGCTTTCGCTCCTCAATCACAGCTGCTTGATGATATTACACTAATACATATGCAGGGAATCCAGTCAACGCATTTAAATCGCATGCAATTTTACACACACTTTATAACACTCCTCCTGCTGAATGGAAAGAGTATTAAAGCAGCTGGTTTGGGAGCACTTGCAGGTAATAATCCTGCACCTAAATGAATAATTCACCCAAAAATAAAAATTCTGTTATATTTACTCACCCTCGTGTTTTCCAAACCCATGTGCTGTTACTCTCTCTGTGGAAGAGAAACATAGAATTTTTGCAGAATCTTTTGAAACAGAATAATCTACACAAATTAACTGTGAAAGTGACTAGTAGTAGATGAGTTTACCTGTTCGGCCGATGATGTCCAATGGCCAAAAACCTCTGTAGTCCCATTTAGACACTTGTTAGCAACTGCCTTTTTCAAGACAAGTATAAGCTTTAAAAAAATTGCTAGGGGAATTACTGATGTATTTTATATCGTAGAAAAAAATGGAAAATATTTTGAGCTTGTATGAACCAGAGACCTTATTTCAGGCATTTAAAAAAACCCACTGACTTCAGGACGATGGAACCGGAAACACAAAAATGCAAACTCATGGCTGCATTTCAAAGTCTTACCATAATACTGAATTTCAATTACAACAAACCACAAATCTCTAGTGATCCGAGTGCTTGAGGATTGACAGTGAATATCCAGCTTAAATATAACAGAATTATTGCACATAAAAATAACAAGGGCTGTCTGACTGATTTTAGAGTCATGACAACATGAATCTTGTTTTTTTTTTTTGTATGGCAACAAAATCTTTTACAGTTTTCCAGGCAGCAAAAAAATAAGCACTTCAGAGAAAGAATCATCAATCCTGGCCTAAACATTTTTCTCACTGCAGATCCAGTTTCATGTAAAATTACTTATGCACTGCAAAAATAACTTTTTAATTATTCATTTGGACTTGATTTACAGTAAAATACATCAAAAAAATTCTCAAAACAAGATAAATCATTTGTGGTTATTATAGTTAACTAAAATTTAGTTATTTTAACTGGAAATTTAAACTGATCAGGCATAACATTATGACCACCTTCCTAATATTGTGTTGGTCCCCCTTTTGCTGCCAAAATAGCCCTGACCCATTGAGGCATGGACTCCGCTAGACCCCTGAAGGTGTGCTGTGGTATCTGGCACCGAGATGTTAGCAGCAGATCCTTCAAGTCCTGTAAGTTGTGAGGTGGAGCCTCCATGAATTGGACTTGTTTGTTCAGCACATCCCACAGATGCTCGATTGGATTGAGATCTGGGGAATTTGGAGGCCAAGTCAACACCTCAACCTCGTTGTTGTGCTCCTGAAACTATTCCTGAACCATTTTTGCTTTGTGGCAGGACGCATTATCCTGCTGAAAGAGGCCACAGCCACCAGGGAATACCGTTTCCATGAAAGTGTGTACATGGTCTGCAACAATGCTTAAGTAGGTGGTACGTGTCAAAGTAACATCCACATGGATGGCAGGACCCAAGGTTTCCCAGCAGAACATTGCCCAAAGATCACACTGCCTCCGCCGGCTTGCCTTCTTCCATCCTGGTGCCATGTGTTCCCCAAGTAAGTGACGCACACGCACCCGGCCATCCACGTGATGTAAAAGAAAACGTCTTCCGTTTCTCCGTGGTCCAGTTCTGATGCTCACGTGCCCACTGTTGGCTCTTTCGGTGGTGGACAGGGGTCAGCATGGACACCCTGACTGGTCTGCAGCTATGCAGCCCCATACGCAACAAACTGAGATACACTGTGTATTCTGACACCTTTCTATCAGAACCAGCATTAACTTCTTGAGCAATTTGAGACAGTAGCTTGTCTGTTGTATCGGACCACACGGGCCAGCCTTCGCTCCCCACGTGCATCAGTGAGCCTCTGCAGTTATGTGAGTTTGTGTACAGGTTTGGCTATACTTGTGAGGGCCATGTCACTTGTAAAGTGAAATATTATGACCACCGACTAGTGAGGACATTTTACTAGTCCTCACTAGTTAACAAGCCCATAAATCGGACAAAACATGTTTTTCTTTAAATCTAGTGTTTTGCACGTTTCTGTGATGGGTAGGTTTAGGGGTAAGCCACAGAAAATATCATTAACCTGATTTAAACTCATTAGAAGTCTATGCAATGTCCTTACTAGTATAGTGAAACAAATGTGTGTGTGTGTGTGTGTTTGTAATGTGCTGAATACAGATGAGGGGACTGATCATTTGCGTGGTGCAGATAAAGCGCTCAGTGACTGTGGCATTTAAGCAGGTCAAGAGCACTGACCTCAGCTGCCTAAGACGAGAGGAGAGCGGAAACACACACACATGCTCACAATCTCTCACGCTGCTTCTGTTTCTCACACACACACACACACACACACACACACATATCTCTGTCGTCTTGATTTATTGAGTGTGTTCAGTGTCATGAGTCACTGTAGCCCCTCTAAGATGTTTCTCTTTCTGTCTCATCCATCGCTATCATTAGCATATAAATATTTCCCAGATTTAGTTTTGAAAATAAAAGTACCAATTGGGACTAGAAAGGGTTGTACAGTCTGATGCCACTGGGAAAACTTCACATAGGTGCGCAGACCGTATTTAGTAAATCTCAAAAAGATGATGATGATGGTCCACATAAAAAATAATACAAGTCACTTTCTATTAGGAGAACAAACAAACGTTTCACAACTCAGCCTTCAATTCTTGATGTCGTCTATCAATAACATTACCATAACGTCATCACATTATGTTCAAAATTAATACCAAAACTAAAATCAACAAGACTATTACAAACAATCCACACACAAAATAACAATATCATTTACAAGTTCATAATATTTCAACCACTGTAAACCAGTCTTTTTACAAATGACAGAAATTATTATTAATATTAATTACCTGGCCATTAGGGGTGTAACGGTACATGTATTCGTCATACCGTACAGTATGGACGTCACGGTTCGGTGCATACAGTCAGACGACGAATACAGTCAGTCACGGGCAATCCACACTCCAAACCAGAAGGGGGCGCACACGGTAATGCAACAACTTTAAAAAGAGTAGAAGAAGATTCAAGATTATTTCACTTGCACCATTGGCAGATTATTTTGCTTGTTTTAAGGAAAAACACTTAATTTTGACTTATTTTTTCTGAAAACAAGACAATAATTTTTACTAGTCCCGAAAATGCTTCTTGATTTAAGAATTTTTAGATATTTGGACTAGAAACAAGACAAAAACCCTAAGTAATAAACGCATTTTTTTACAGTGTGATTTGAAATATATACAATTTTGACAGCAAATTTGCTCCCAAAAGGTGTTTCATGTTGACTTCGAGACCTTATGTCAGCAAAGCATCATGAGAAGTTTTTAACCAGCATCTCTGTCCTTGACTTAAGCTCACTCATATCTCAATGTTTGCCCACAGCGTTTATAAACCTATCCGTGTTCATCATCTCACTTACAGTATGAACAGGAGACGAGGAGCCGCCACGCTGAGCGCTGATCTGACACTACAAACTCAACACATTGCGGAACTCCCCCAGTGAGAGACATTTGAGCTACATCTGGTGGTCTCGCCTCATTGGCTTGATAGAATACTAATAAAAGCCATATGACAACAGCATACCAAGTATGCAATTAATATTCTAAAATATTCTACCGCGGCATGTGGCGGAGACCTGTTGGAGTCGCGTTCCACGCCGGACTGACAGCTCTGCCTGTGTGGCAGCGAAAAGACGTCCTTATTAACCTTTATTACAGCAGACACACATCCACATACACACAGACATGGACACATACAGCTTCAATGCAAACAAGAATGTTCGGAATAGCATATTACCAGACTGCTCTGAATAACTATTTATGAATTGCACAGAATGTATATTGGCACAATATCCAAATTTTACTGTGCACAACTTGTGCAATTCATCATTTCAGTTATGTGACTGGAGGGCAAAATATCTATAGAACTGCAGCACAGGCCTGTCAATTTCAATCCATGAATATTTAGATCAACCATCAAAGGAAGAAAAACAAAGATATGTGAACAAACTGCAAGTCTGGGACACTTGCATTGCGATCCATATACAGAACCAGCCACGGTATTTCAGTCACTAAAAACAGCAGGACATTCTAAATAAGCTTAACATAAAAAACATGCTTTAATCTACGTGGACAGCGATATCAAAAGATCAAATTCAATATACACCTTACTGATGATGCATATTACATACAGTGTACATTATTGTGTATACTTTTAATATAACTGGCTTAGTACATTAGTAGCTACTTAGTACAAACCTGGTAAAAAAAATAACTGGTGGTCAGTGGAAGAAAGCCTTGTTTTGGCCTCCAGATTGTGCATTCCTATAAAGGTTTTTGTGTCACGTGAAAACTGTGAATAGTGACACTGACACCCACAGGACTGTATTCAAATCCCTACCTAGATATCATTTATGGCATCACAGGCAAACTATATTATGCTACTTTCTAAGATACCTTGTTTTGGCCAAAATCTGAAGGAGGCAATCTGTGAATGCATGGTAAAAAGCTATGCAAAATACATATGCAATACATTTCATTCATATGCTAACAGGAAAAACTACTGGAATCAGCTATTAGTATATTGTGTTTGAGTGGATTAATGGTTGTTAAAGTCACCATGAAATCATGTTCCAAATCAGTCACTTAGGGTTAGTTCACCCAAAAAAGGAAAAATCTGTCATTAATTACTCACCCTCATGTCGTTCCACACCCGTAAGACCTTCGTTCATCTTTGGAAAACAAATTAAGATATTTTTGATAAAATCTGATGGCTCAGTGAAGCCTGCATTGTCAGCAAGATAATGAACACTTTCAGATGTCCACTTTCAGATGTCCAAAAAGGTAGTTAAAACATATTTAAAACAGTTCATGTGAGTACAGTGTGGTTCAACCTTAATTATTACAAAGTGACGAGAATACTTTTTGTGCGCCAAAAAAACAAAATAACAACTTTTCAACAATATCTAGTAATGGCCGATTTCAAAACACTTCTTTGAAACTTTACGAATCTTTTGTTTCGAATCAGTGGTTCGGAGCGCCAAAGTCACGTGACTTCAGTAAACAAGGCTTCGTTACGTCATAAGTGTTTCGCAATTTCAGTAGTTCACGTGACTTTCACTGAGCCATCGGATTTCATCAAAAATAACTTAATTTGTGTTCTGAAGATGAACGAAGGTCTTACGGGTGTGGAACGACATGAGGGTGAGTAATTAATGACAGAATTTTCATTTTTGGGTAAGCTAACCATTTAAATTATAATTATTATAGAAAAGTTATTATTAAATTATAGTAATTATAGAAAAGTTAACAGTATAAATGTGTCCCACAAAATCATACATTGTGTCTCATTTTGGTCTTAAACATCCAGCAAGTTTCTTTTCAAGCACAATGAGAGCAGACGCTTCGTGCAGAGAGTTGGCCTAGATATGAGCCTAATTAATGATTTGGGTGGCTTTTTATTTGCATACCCCTCTATTTTCCATAAAATACATATGTATATGTACATGTTTGTCATTTTCATGTCATTAAAGGTGCACTAAGGACGTTTTTGTTTGTTTTGCTGGACGATTAGGCTGGATTAAATATAGCTTGGGTCCCTCCTCCATTGTAAGTCTATGAGATTTTTGCACCGTTTTACATCCACCATTCCTTAGCAGTCTAAAATAACAGCACACCTGTCCAGAACAAGATGACAAACAAGATGATTTGAGGAATTATTCAAATTATGTGCAAAAAAGCCATGCTCTACTGAAGCTCAAACGGTAGATAATGGCGACAGCAACAATACATTTAAGTGAGTTTAAGCTTAAGAAAAAATATCTTCAAATTGGGTAATAGAAATAAACTTAATTAAAAAAGAAAACAGGATTATTTTTCTTACCTTATTGACATATTTTTACTTGAAAACACTTAAATCTTGATTAAATGATTAGATATTTGTACAGGAAAATAAGAAAAAAAATACTAGAAAATATTTTTTCGCAGTGAAGTTAGATTCCCAAGGAATGCATGAATTGAAAAAAGTATAGCTTCAAGTCGCTTTCTAAAAATGTCTGCCAAATGTCTAATGTGTAAGAATGTTTATGTAGGCCTATTAATTACTTTTTAATTGGTAATACGTGAACAGCTTGTAACAAAACTTAAAAAACGAGACCCCCGACTTCCTAGGTTGTCTGAATGACTGTAGACTGATTTTTATGTGAAGGACGGGACTCGTTTTTCCCCGGGAAATTCAAAAGGATGTAACGGTTACGCGCGCTCCCGAGAATCTCTCTCTCACGAAATGAATGCTTACAAAATTCAGGATAATGCCATTCTGTACTGTAATGTCAATGTTTCATGCAAAAAAAATTATTAATTCACATTGCCAGATATAGTCTATAGTCTCAACTTCATATTCTAGGCTTAACTATCATAACAGTGTAATTTTAATTACCTCATCTGTCAATATGATGCCGGAGAATTGCAGAGATGGTTAAAACATCCACATCGCTATGATCAGATGCTTTTTTGTTGTTGTTTATTTTGTTATTGACAGGAAAGCGCGCTGCACAGCCTATTTACATATTCATCTAACCGTCGTTCTCCGCAGTGGATGGCGTCGGGATGTTTTTTAATAGTATATCGCTGCAAAGGTATTTCCAACTTCTTTATACTTCTAAACGAAGAATGAAAAAGAAGTTCGCTGTGGGGCCTCGAATCACGTTCAGGCTCTTGTACGTTACGTGTGCACGAGTTTGAGGAACTTCGAGCACGAGCAAAACGTTTCTGGCTGCAGTTCACTTAACGGCCACCGGTGCCGCTAATAACAAGGGTTTCTGACTTCTACATAAATAGCCCCTTTAATAATTGATACCAAATTTAATTCTTGATATTAATACTACTAAATCACTAACCGTATGAGCAATAGTTGTTCTTGAATTAACAAATAAAATAATAAAAAGTTAAATGTGATGTGTATAAATCAGAAATTAGCTCATGATGTTTTGTTTTCCTTGCTGAACAGAAACAAGCCATGAGACACATTTCAATCAGTCACATCAAAGCATTTTAAACAAACATTTTCAATTTCATTTTATGCCTTTCAGTGCCGTTTCAATGAATCCTTCAGGTGGATCCAGAGGGAAAAGGCACGTGGCGTTCCCAGCAAACCCCCAAGCATTTCGGCTCTGAACTTCCATTATCCGTCCTCGTCCCCTGGGTAAGCTGGAACACTATTGCAGAGAGAAACCATCAATACTTCAGACCAAACAGGGCTTTGTCCAAGTTTGACGAACAGCTGGCATCCGTCATTCCCGGCACACATTACGGATCTAAAGTATTGTTGGATTGAAATAATTTGGCATAATTGAGCTATAACAGTAGCTATTTGCATTGGTTAGCATTTAAAGAAACGCATGAGCACCTGGGGTAAATCCAGCACTGACCCCTTTTAGTAGCAAGTTAAACCGGATCAAGCGACAGGCTTTTTCCAATGTGCAATGAGCCCATGACAGACCGTCAGTCTCTCTGTCTGTCAGCAAAGCTTCCTTATCAGTGGCGGATTCACACACTGTCATAAAATGGCATAAAGGTGGGAAGGCAATCATCCGTGAGCAGCGGCTCTTTGAAAATCCAACATTTACTCTTGAAAAGTTCAGGAGGAGAAAAGGTTTCATTCAAGTTTCATTCAGCTCAATATCAAACTGAATTTCTACCTTTGAATGTTTAATATAGTCTCACCCTCAGATGGCATACCTACAGATAGTTCACATTCATATTTATTCATAACTATTTTAATTAAAACCTTCTTGTATCAAAATATTAGGAAAAATAGCAATGTAAGACAGCAACGTTTTTAAAGGATTAGTTCACTTTCAAATGAAAATTAGCCCAAGCTTTACTTACCCTCAAGCCATCCTAGGTGTATATGACTTTCTTCTTTCTGATGAACACAATCGGAGAAATATTAATAAATATCCTGAGGGATCCGAGCTTAATAATGGCAGTGAGTGGGATGGCACACAGGTCCGGGGGGTTAATAAAGGCTTTCTGAAGCGAAGCGATGCATTTGAGTAAAAAAAAATGGTTCGTAAATCCATATTTAACAAGTTATGAAGTAAAATATCTAGCTTCCGCCAGACCGCCTTCCGTATTCAACTTACAAAGAAAGTGTAAAACTCTCGTAGTTCAAAAAGCTTATACTCCGTCCTACGCATTCCGTATTCAACGTACGGAAAAAGCATAACTGACGCGACACCAGTTCCGTTTTTTTCGGAATTTAAATACGGAAGGCGGTCTGGTGGAAACTAGAAATTTTACTTCATAAAACAAATGCATCGCTTCAGAAGGATTTTATTAACCCCCCATAGCCGTGTGGAGTATGTTTATGATGGATGGATGTGGATGGAAGCACTATCTTCAGGTCATACTCGTTGATCCCGCTCACTGCCATTATAAAGCTCGGATGTGTCAGGATATTTATTAATATTTCTCCGATTGTGTTCATCAGAAAGAAGAAAGTCATATTCACCTAGGATGGCCTGAGGGTGAGTAAAGCTTGGGGTCATTTTCATTTGAAAGTGAACTAATCCTTTAAAAGAAAAACAATGGATCCTATACTCTACCGTTCAAAAGTTTGGGGCCGGAAAGATTTTATTAATGTTTCTGAAAGAAGTCTTGAAACACTCACCAAGGCTGCATTTATTTAATAAGAAATACAGTAAAATCTTTTGCCAGATTTTGCCAGAAAACACTACTCATTTATTGGGCTGGGACAATACATTGATTCTCGATACATACAATGATTCTGGATCGATTCTGATATTTTCCCTCTCGAATCGATTCTGAGCTTAGCTTTAACAGCAGATGGCGCTCTAGGCTGGTTTTTAAGCACACACAAAGGCTCACGAAGAAGAGTACTAGACAGGGATCATGCATTCGGCTTAGTCATGCAAGTGGTTAAATATACTTGAACCTCGGCTCAGAATGCTTTTATGATGCGAGATTAATGTAAACACCCTTGTAATTCGCTTCAACCTTTTCGAACCTTATGAATGATTATTTTAGGTTTAAGTGGTGTGTGTAAAGGAACTGGAAGGAAGCAGAATATGATTGGTTTCTAAAGCACGTAATGCCATCTGCTGTTAAAAACTAAGCTCAGAATCGGAAAATATCAGAATCGTTCCAGATTCTTTGTATCGTGAATCAAGAAACGATGTACCGTCCCAGCCCTACTCATTTAGCTGATTGATGAGACAGACATGTGCGATTGGACTACAATTCCCATCAAGGTTATAACCATGTCTTGATCATTGGGGGGGACCAATTTTTTATAAAGCATAAAGAAATAGAACAGAATTGGGATTTTGTCATCCTAACAACATACAGAGCGCTGTGTAATGGAGTGCAGCAGAGCAGTGCAAGAATTTCTAAAAATGGGACAATTTGGCCATTTCTAATTATTGGGGGGGAGACCTGTTTTCCATCATTCTGTGATACCAAGAATGACAAAATACATAGATAAAACATCAATTACTCGCCTAATGCACATCCTTTGCTCTTCATTATGTTGCATTAGGGCTAAAATGTTTCCTGCCTTTGTAGAGAAATACATTATCAAGTAAAAGCATGCAAAAATCATTTGAACGCACATCATGGTGTAATTATGATTTCCAGAGGTCTGGAATGCAGCATTAAACACTTTACATGTCAATCAGCCAGTCTAAGTGGGTGGAAGACTTAGCTTGCATATTGTTATTGTGTATTTATGTATTGGTTCAAGTAAAGGAGATGTTTCCAACTGGTCTAGGTGACATTCAACATGTTGTCAAGCTGAAGATAAAGCAACTGAACTGACTGAAGTGACCCTTTGTCTTTTTTTCCTCATGTTTTTACTGTCTTTCTAGGTCAGTTGCATCTGCAGGATTCATCTGAACCGACGCATGAGTGCTCTCCTGTATTATTTATCACCATTTCGAGAACAACTAAAATATCTCAGCAATGCCGTAAAATGTTCAGAAGCATGAAGGCAACATGAAACGTCATTCCCTTGTGATGTACATTGATTTCAACCAAAATCATTGCCAAAAAATGCCATTCAGTGACAGTCATTTTTTTGCACTGAAAAATGATGCACAAAAACACCATGAACATACAGTATATTAGTAAAGTAAGTATAGTCAGTTTCGATTTAATGCCATGGTTAAGCCTTACAAAACTGCCCTGATAATGTCTTAATATCTGTTATTAGGAACAAAATATGTGCATTTACTTGCATTTTGACACTGATAAATCTCTGTACAAACAGGCAGATAGAAAAAATGTATCTGACTTCCAGCAGCACATGTAGGTCAGGTGACCTTCAGGAAGATGGAAACGTATTGGTTCATTGCCTCCTGAGGTCTCACACTGAACACTGGTCCTGCTACATTTCCCACCCAAACGTGAGGCTCTGAATGGATGAACGGCGCCGTTTGTGAAGGTTATAGACAAAATGCTCCTTGAATAATTATGTCACAGCGGACCTGCTCCAGATCTTTCCAGCAACAATCCTCTATTGCATGACAAAAAACAACTGAATATCCAGACAATTTCGGGCAATTTTCGAATCAGGTCAGCGTGATTTTTTTTTTCTGTGAAGAGATATTGGGAGGGCTGAAAAGTTTTCCAAGGTGACATTACAGGGATAGTTTACTGTAGCAGCTAGAGTTGTACAATGTCTGCACCAAAGAGGCATTAAAAGTGTTGTGTTTTGGGATGTACCAATGAACAAGGATCTTTTCAACGCTGGATTTTCACAAAGGTTGATTTTGAAACATAAGGCTGAACACCACTACTGACAGTTTCTGGCATTTTCAGTGCGTGAGATTGTCCTGTTTTGTTGTTGCTGCCAGTATGCCAGAGCATGAGCTCTTGAAGCTCTGCCCTCTTCTTGAAAGTAGGCCGGGAGCAGCAGCTCATTTGTATTTAAAGGGACACACACAAAAACGGCACGTTTTTGCTCACTCCCAAAAAGGCAATTTTAACATGCTATAAAACAATTATCTGTGGGGTTTTTGAGCTAAAACTTCACATACACACTCTGGGGACATCAGAGACTTATTTTACATCTTGTAAAAAGGGGCATATTACAGTATGTCCTCTTTAAGACATTTTTAAGTTTCGATTCAAGTTGCAAAATTAATTTATGTTAAAAAATAATTGGAAAATAAAATATAAATGAAAACAATGTAAAACAATAAAAATGACAACATTAAATATAAAAACAGTTTATTGCAAATAAAGAAGTATTGTGTGCATCCCATGTGCTCAGAAGAACTAAATCATCATTTGCAGGGAAATCTGTGCAAAATAAAAAAAAAATGCAACGCCAGTGTATTGCCATCTTAGTTTATGTTCATGCCTTATAAATGAACAAAAATGTATCTACCGCAAGCAATCATGTAATTTTTATGCGCATCTTGGTGTTTCTATGCACCATTTTTATGTGAAATCCCAACATTTGCATAAAAATATGAGGATAGAAAGCCAGCTACTGCTAATCTTCACCTCCACCAAAGCTTTGAAGTCTCATTCATGTTCAGATTCTCGTTCAGTTTCTCACTTGTGCTGTAAACAAATGTGACCCACCAATTTGAATATGGAGAATGATATATATATATAAAATTATTGGAGCCATGTTGTTCTATACACTCTTAAAAATAAAGGTTCTAAAAAAATTTGTTAGTTTGTTTCACAGCAATGCAACTGAAGAATCATTTTGGATCCCAAAGAACCTTTCAGTGAACAAGAACCTTTTTTTTTTTTCTTGGTGTCAAATTGTATTACTATAAGGAACCTTTTGTGGAATGGAAAGGTTACATGGATGTTAAAGGTTCTTTATTACTTAATTTTTTTAAATGTAAGAAAGAAGGCATGACATTTCTTCGAAAATAACACAATAAAAGCCTGAAACATAAGAGGTGAATGATGACAAAGTAATCATTTATGGGTGAACTGTTAGCTCTTTAAAGGCCTCTTGGAAAACTTTCAGCTCCAGACTGGCAGCCTCACTAAAACTCCTAAAGACCTTGAGGAAGTATGAAGGATGTGTGGACGATCTCCCTCGGCTGTACTTATGAGGGAGGTGCTGACATTCATAGAGGACATTAATAAGGATGGACGCGACCAGGAGGAGGCTCGAGTGATGAATGAACGGAGCGCTGAGAGACTCCTGCACATTTAGACTGATGTGGAGTTCTTGATCAATGCTCCTCCACACCGTCTCTCTGACAGCAGATACACAATCGGCCGCACCGGACAACCCCATTGTTTAAATGGAGTGACGCGTCATTTGCGCTGCGGTAAAGGTTAACGACGAGAGAATCACACACCAAATTATCAATTAATCTCTAAGCACATTTATTCTTTCACCTGTGTCCTCTCTTTCTTTACATTTTCGCCTCCTTTCTCTCTCTCTTCTGCTGTGTTTGGCTTCAGAGTGTTTTTTTTTTCAGGCCGCGTAATTTGTCGGCTTTATCTTGTTGGAGGGATTGAGCTGGCTTTGGGGAGCATGCTTAGATACCGGCTACATCCATTATCTGTCAGAGGATAACCTGATTCAGAGCGGCTGCTGCCAGACATACAAAGACAGACAGAGAAAGAGAGAGAAACAGAGAGACAGGCCTTGTTCCGTGTTTAATTGTCAAGCTGATCAATTAAAGACCGACTTGCAGATCGCCACAACATAACTCTTCAACAAAAGTGACAAAAACATGATTATGGCAGGAAAAAGCAGCTGCACTGGATACAATCACATAGATAGAGATGATGAGAAACACATCCGCTCACAATCATTCATTACCTGCGAGTAACAATGAACAAAACAGATAGCTCTGATTCAGGATGCTGATTGGTCAGCATTTCAATTATGCTAAAATACACAATAAAGTAACAAACACTGGTTCACTTTACAGTGCATCACACAATGGAACTTTTGCTTTATACAGCAACTTTGTAACAAAAATGTAATAACATTTTACAATAGAGTTCAATTTATTAATATTAATGCTTTAGGTATCATGAACTAATAAAGAAAAATACTTTTACAGCATTTGTTAATTCAGAGAAACGCTGGTGAAAGTGGATCAGACCGAGCACCACAACGTACTTGTAGCCATTCAGCAGTAGGGGGCGTGGCCACTCATGATGGGGGAGGAGAGAGAGCCAATCAGCAGTAGGGGCGTGTCCACACATGATGGGGAGGAGAGTGAGCCAATCAGCAGTAGGGGGCGTCCACTCATGATTTGAGAGTGAACAAATCCACAGTAGGGGGCGTGTCCACTCGTGATGGGGGAGGAGAGAGAGTGAGCAAGAGGGAGATTTGAAGAAATACTGTAGAAAGAGTGATGGCTGAGAGACATTATAAAAGAGAAAAGTTCAGAGGAATATCACTGGGAAAAAGAAGGGTTATGATCAGGCAAGAGCTTTAAGAGCCACATTAATATTAGAAAAACTTTCCTGCGCTGGAGAGACCGAAGCGGGAAGACCTGAAAACGGATGCAGAGGTTGCATCGTTTCTGCTCCGTACTTGAGTAACAACCAACTCTTGCTTGTATATACTTGTGTACTCTTTGTTCATTTTTTGTTCTTCCTTGTCGTTTATTCATCATCACCAGCTTTTTTGCTTCCCTTCTGCTATGATAAAGAGACATCCACTCTTGCATTGTGTGTTCGTGCATTTGGGGCGCAGAGCAATGAAGGGAGGGGTGTGTTTATTTGGGTTAACAGTGTTTCTCAGAATTTGCTCACTGCACCTTTAAAGGGTTAGTTCACTCAAAAATGAAAATTCTGTCATTTATTACTCACCCTCATGCCGTCCCACACCCGTAAGACCTTCGTTAATCTTCGGAACGCAAATTGAGATATTTTTGTTGAAATCCGATGGCTCTGTGAGGCCTGCATAGGGAGCAATGACATTTCCTCTCTCAAGATCCATAAAGGTACTAAAAACATATTTAAATCAGTTCATGTGAGTACAGTGGTTCAATATTAATATTATAAAGCGACGAGAATATTTTTGGTGCGCCAAAAAAAACAAAATAACGACTTATATAGTGATGGCCGATTTCAAAATACTGCTTCAGGAAGCTTCGGAGCGTTATGAATCAGTGTGTCGAATCAGTCATCTTTATATAAGTCGTTATTTTGTTTTTTTTTGGCGCACCAAAAATATTCTCGTCGCTTTATAATATTAATATTGAACCACTGTACTCACATGAACTGATTTAAATATGTTTTTAGTACATTAATGGATCTTGAGAGAGGAAATGTCATTGCTGGCTATGGAGGCCTCACTGAGTCATCGGATTTCAACAAAAATATCTTAATTTGTGTTCCGAAGATTAACGAAGGTCTTACGGGTGTGGAACGGCATGAGGGTGAGTAATAAATGACAGAATTTTCATTTTTGGGTGAACTAACCCTTTAATGTTAATTTTATAAAACTGCAAATTAATAAATGAGTATTAATATAATTAAATAAACATTAAATTGACAAAAAAATAGTATTACACATTAAGAAAGATTAATAAAGACTGTATCTTGTTTAGATGTATCTAATGCATTATGTTAAAGAATTTTTTGTTTTATAAACTTTATTATAAAGTATTGCTGAAAATTTCTGTGCTTAATATTTGTATAGTAGAAGTCTTATAAAAGAAGTAAGGTACTTGATTTAATTATACACTGAAACTAAACAATGGAAAACCATTTATCCTGAAAATAGCTGTTAAAATAATAAAATCAAATATAGGCATATTATTTAACAAAATTGGAATAAAATAAAATAATCTGTAAATAAACAGCATTTACATTTCATGTGTTCAGGAGAACAAAATTATCATCTGAGGAATTTGTGCAAAAAGAGAAAAGCTACTGTATTTCCATCTTAGTTTATACGCGTGTCTCCTAGGTGAACAAATAATAATAATAATATATCCTCAACAAGCAATAATTTACTGTTTTATGTGCATTTTGGAAATTTTATTCACATCTTGAGGTTTTCATCCACCACTTGTTATGTGAAAATTTGCACATATTAAAAACAACTGGATGGATTCAGTCTCATTCATGTTCAGATACTCATTCAGGTTTTGTGTCAAAGTCGACCCACTAGTTCAAATATGGAGAATGAGGGGGGAATGAGAGAAATAATGAGATTTGAGAACTTCAGACAAGAAGAACAACAACCTAAATTTGGGAAAATGTAATATTTTTGGTTCTTATCTGAGCCATGTTGTTTTATGGGAAATAATGGCATGAGAACTCTTTAAAAAATAAGTGAGTGAGTAAATAATAATCATAATTGTCATTTATGGGTGAAATAAAGTTCATATTAGTGTGGTGATTATTTAAGCAAGTATGGAACTTAACGTACGACCTGTTCCTGTCAGTCAAAATCAGATTTTAGAGTTTGTTTAGAGTTAGGGTTATGAGTTTGTTTGACCATCAGCAAGCCATGAGATACAAACTCACAAAAATGAACTCCACAAATGAGGCTGTAGTCACAAATGTTTTGAATAATGAACATTGGTCGTCCTCCGAGCAAAATAAACACAGAAGACTTATATAAGACATGCGACAGCAGAGCAGCTTTTGTCTGGTTCTGAAATGAGAAGACATGAAATCTTGATATAAGATTACAGCACAGGAAAGTCTCAAACAGAGACAAATCCCATCCTCGCTAATGCTCAGCCAATCTTATCAGTGCACCGTTAAACATATCATTAGATTTCAGCCTGATATAAACACAGTAACCAGAAGTTTTATCATTTATTAAGACTGAAACGGGGATGACGCACTATTGTCTTTACATTTGTTAGGCCTAGAATAGAAGTACTATTGATAATGAGAGAGAAAAAACTAAATGAAAGAAAGACTATTTAAATAAAACATCCTGAGATGAATGTTTAAATGCGTCACCCATGAGCCTCATGGTTTTCATTCATCTTCATTTCAGCCCTATCAGCCTGTCTGCAAGATAGCAAACACACTCAGATGATTAATGTCATGAACAGAGATGCATTTTGGTAAAAAACAGGAAGTTATTCTCTATATCAGTGTCACTGTTTCTATCTCCATTGTAGTCTTGAGTTTTTGTGTTACCCAGATCCTGGGTCAGACATAACAACCCAGTGTTTGGGTAGATTTTGTTTTACCCAGATCCTGGGTCAGACGTAACAACCCAGTGTTTGGGTAGTTTTTGTGTTACCCAGATCCTGGATCAGACGTAACAACCCAGTGTTTATGTAGTTTTTGTGTTACCCAGCTCCTGGGTCAGATGTAACAACCCAGTGTTTGGGTAGATTTTGTTTTACCCAGATCCTGGGTCAGACGTAACAACCCAGTATTTGGGTAGATTTTGTTTTACCCAGATCCTGGGTCAGACGTAACAACCCAGTGTTTGGGTAGTTTTTGTGTTACCCAGATCCTGGATCAGACGTAACAACCCAGTGTTTATGTAGTTTTTGTGTTACCCAGCTCCTGGGTCAGATGTAACAACCCAGTGTTTGGGTAGATTTTGTGTTACCCAGCTCCAGGGTCAGACATAACAACCCAGTGTTTGGGTAGATTTTGTTTTACCCAGATCCTGGGTCAGACATAACAACCCAGTGTTTGGGTACATTTTGTTTTACCCAGATCCTGGGTCAGACGTAACAACCCAGTGTTTGGGTAGTTTTTGTGTTACCCAGCTCCTGGGTCAGACGTAACAACCCAGTGTTTGGGTAGATTTTGTTTTACCCAGATCCTGGGTCAGGACGTAAATAACCCAGTGTTTGGGTAGATTTTGTTTTACCCAGATCCTGGGTCAGGACGTGAATAACCCAGAGTTTGGGTAGATTTGTGTTACCCAGCTCCCGGGTCAGGACGTAACAACCCAGTTTTTGGGTAGTTTTTGTGTTACCCAGCTCCTGGGTCAGACGTAACAACCCAGTGTTTGGGTAGATTTTGTTTTACCCAGATCCTGGGTCAGACGTAACAACCCAGTGTTTGGGTAGATTTTGTTTTACCCAGATCCTGGGTCAGACGTAACAACCCAGAGTTTGGGTAGATTTGTGTTACCCAGCTCCCGGGTCAGACGTAACAACCCAGTTTTTGGGTAGTTTTTGTGTTACCCAGATCCTGGGTCATTGGTGCATGTCTTCGGTAAAATGCATGTTTGTGTACGTTTTATTTTAGCTAAAAATTCATTATTTTTCTGTATTCTGTTTAATTTTATGCAAAGCAACATACAGGGGTGTGATGTGAGTCACTTAAGCGAGTGCCGCGTTGGTCTTTTTGTGTGATGGAAACGTCTGATGCCTTGCATAAAAGTTTATGATTTTATTCAAATAGATACAGAATATAAGTACTTAGGATGTTAAAATATGTCACAGCAGTTTTCAGCTACGAGTGAAACTCAAGGCTGAAGTTAGCAGTTCCCCCCTCCCCGAATGAGAGCCATCTCCAGCACAAGATCCAGCGCCGTTACAGTGGAAACAGGACAACAGAGACTGGTCGATTATACTTGAATTACTTCTAAATGTTCAATTTTTACTTCTAATATTTGTTAAACAAGCTTAAATATAGGCAACATGTATTTAAAACAATATAAAATATGCTATACTATAAAATATGTTCGAAAATAAAGGAATTATCATGCAAACCAGTGGTTGCATGGAGTATAAGGTTTAGAGTATAAGGGGTGCGACAATTCCCAAACACACTCGAAGCGCTTGACCAATCACAACACACTGGTCCAACCAACCAATCAGAGCACATTGTGCTTTTCAGAAGGAGGGGCTCCATAGAGACAGGAACTAAACAGAGCGTTACTGACAGACTGGGAAGAGAGGAGCTGCAACAATGTCAGATATGTGAAAAATAATGTGTTTTTTGAACATTCAAGCATGAAAACCTATTCTAGTAGAGCCCAAAAACAAAATCAAGAGTTTGTGAAAGGGCATAATAGTGTGAGGGTTTGAAAGGTAATAGGATGTCTGTCGTCAGATGAAATAAAAAGGATGAAAGTGGTGATTCATCACCTTGTCAGACTCCACAGCACCTTCCTCTTATACATGACTCTCTTACACACTTCAATCTTCTCACGCCGCCTCTGTCACGACCTCCATCAACATAATCTTACACTCAGATGCACATGTTCAAACACTCATCCTAACCGTTAATTAGTCAATTATTTGGCACTTTTCTCTACAGTGACTTACAGTAATAAAACAAAGACAGTCCTTTGGAGTAACATTTAGCAGATGCTCTTTTCCAAAGGAACTTGCAAAAACAGAAACTACAAATTCAAGATCTGCATGGCATGTTCACAGGTCGAACTTAATGTTCAAGTCAAGCAAAGGCCAAGACTTTTTCACCAGACCATGTTAAGTCTCTATAATATATACTATGTATAAGTGTGAACTGAGCATGTAATTTAGAAAGTTACAGTATCTTTCAGTATCTGCTATATTTTTTACATTTTCTAAATATAATGTGAGTGTTTGCCTGTGTAAATCTCACACAACAACGCTAGGTTGTTTCACACATTGAGCGATAGGCACCATATAGTCAGAAATTCTATTTGGAATCCTTTTGGTATTTTTTTACATTCATTTGGAACTAATCCAGAAGGACTGTTCAGTGTTCCAGCATAACAAAAGAACATTATTCCAATACAACAAGCAAGGCTCTGATGAAGATCGTTCACTAGAAAAAATCCTGTAGTAATTTCAGTTTATCCAGTTGGATCTTATTTAATTCTAAGAGGATTTATTATGTGATCCCATCAGGACTGATTCCAAATTATGACAGAATTCCAATCGGAATCTTTGCACATTCATTCAGGATCTTAACCGTAGATTAAACATCTCAATCAGAGCCTCAGTGGAGCTCACAAACTTTCTCTCTTTCATCTTTCCGTTGGTGTTTTCGCTCTCTCTGCCCGCCTGTGAAGTTGGAGTGATCTGTGTGTGTTAGCGCTGTGATTTTATGCTCCTTTGAGGTTTCGAGGCTGTGCAATCTTCCTCGTGGAGGGAGTCCGAGCCTCCGCCGGCTGGACTGCGTTTTGATCATTAAGATCAGAATTAGCCGTCTGACTTTCACACTTCAACCATGTTAAGCTGTTTAGAAAGGCAGAAACACTGGGATGTGCTGCGACTACTGATGCTCCCCAAAATCAGCTATTTCCACAACCATTAAGAGCCACTTTCACGCCTTCATTTACACAAATCAAATAAATTAGGGAAGCGTGCTGCTCATTAGACTTGTGTTCTTCATCCGCCACGTGCCGGCCTTTCATCTGACCACTGAAAGTCCAATCAAAACCACTCTCAAGATTAACCGGTTTGAGGTCTTCCATGGGTAATTAACCCAGTTCTACCTGTCTGTATCTCTCTGTAGCTTATCAAGAAAAGACTAAAACACACAGATTCTATTAGTAGCTTTACTGCCATCAAATAAACTACAGCGCACAAGTCATTTATAGATATGATAGATATAATAATTACACCCTGATAGTACAGATCTTATGGGATCACCATAGGAACAGAAAAAAAACACTAAAAATCCAAAGTATGGGGAGAGCAATGTGTTGCTGAATGTACGGTCAGAGCTCACTTCTACTTCCTGTGATCGTTCGCCCCCTAGAGGTAGCAGTTCATATCATTGGCCTTGGCATCCAAACAACTGAATTAATTATAAAATATATATATATAATTTAGCATGTTTAATTTTTCATTTCAAATTGTTCACTGGGTCAGAGTTAGCATATTGGCAGATTATTTAATAATAATAAACTTGTAATTAAACATTTACTATATTGAAATTTACATCTTATGGAAAATATAAATATTATAAAAAATGTTATTGTTATTTTTTTTTTAAATAAAATAAAATAAGAAATTATTTTATTGTTTTTTTATCTATTATTATTGTCTACTGCATAAATGGTGCAGGACAAATAAAATTAAATAAAAAATGTATATTATTATTATTTTATTTATTATTATTGTGAATGACAAACAAACCAAAAGTAAATAAATAAAAAATTAAATTTACAGCTTATGCAAAATAAATAATTTAAAAAATGCAAATTTTTAAAAATTAAATTAAAAATTGTTTTATTGTTTTTTTATTTATTTATTATTATTGTCCACAGCATAAATGGTGCATGTCAAATAAAATTAAATTAAAAATTAAAAAAAAAAGTTTTATTGTTATTTTTTTATTATTATTGTGCATGACAAACAAACCAAAAATAAATAAATAAAACTAAACAAATTAAATTTACAGCTTATGCAAAATAAATAATATTTTATTTTTTATTCTTATTTTCCTCAAATAGTGCAGGACAACAAATTAAATTATATAAAAAATGTTTTATTGTTATTTTTTATTTATTTTTATTGTCCACAGCAAAATAAAATAAAATAAAATAAAATAACATTTAGATAGCTAAAAGTCCATTTTTAGGCTTTTAAACTCCATGTACCTTATCATAGTGTAGTTGGGCAGAATGGCTCTCGTTCAGAGGCCGACTGTAATAAATCACTCTTATCTGTGTATGTACTGAGAGCGTCTGTGGCAGAGAGTTGGGCCGGTCGGGTAACCATGGCACTGTTGAGATTACCTCTGGAGTCCAGAGAACCCTCCAGAGAACGGGCTGTGCTCTTATGTGTGGATACTGCTGCACCTAACCTCACCCGTGCCTGTATCTAGACACATATCAGCTCAGGACGAGGAACTGCTCTGTTATATACACCTGAAAGACACAGAAAGCAGAGATTCAGAGATACTGGGTAAGTATGTTTTCCTTTTAGCATTCAAACTCAAACAAAACTTTGAAGTATCATATTGAAGTAAGCCACGGACAAATGCCTCAGCAAAGTGACGGCAGTATCTTGTCATGTAATGCAGTGACATTTAGACAGTTTTAAGTGTGCAAATATTTTCATGTCTGATATATGCATGAGTGTTTTTGTAGAGTATCTGTGTCTCATTATCTTCTCTGTAGGAGCTTCCCACATCATGGATGGATGGAAAACCACAGGGAAGACCAGCATGCCACAGCTGGTGGTGAAGATCGTCGGTGGGAAACAAATTAAGTATTTCACTGAAGGGACCAAAAGGTAAATTTGCGCTTTATTCTTTAAATAAAAAAATATTTTTTCCACATAATTATAAGTGTAAAATTATTTCCATGTATACACATTAAATATATATAAAAAAATGTTAAATTATGTATATTATTATTGTATACACAATACATTGTATTGTGTGTGTGTGTGTGTGTGTGTATACACACACACACACACAAAATACACACACACATATATAATTTAAATAATCACATTTATATATAATTAAATAATTTAAAAATGTTATTATTAATAATAACAATAATAATAAATGACATGATTTATTATATTAGTATATAATTATTACTATTAGTATTATTATTAATAATAATAAATAAATAATTAAATCATTAAAAATGTCATTTGTTATTATTAATAATAACAATAATAATAAATGACGATTATATATATATATATATATATATATATACTTTTTATTATTATTATATATTAGTTTAATTATTATTATATAATTATTCTTATTATAACAATAATAATAAACAACATGATTTAATTTATATATATATATAATTTATTATTACTACTATTATTATATTAGTATATAATTATTACTATTAGTATTATTATTAATAATAATAAATAAATATAATTAAATCATTAAAAAGTCATATATAATAATAATAATAATGACATGATTTAATTTATATACGCTATATATATATATATATATATATATATATATATATATATATATTAATTTAATTATTATTACTATTAGCATTAATAATAATAATAATAATAAATGAAATTAATAAAATAATTAAATGTCATTTGTTATTATAATAATAAATATAATAATAATAAATGAAATTGCAATTGCAAAATTATTTAATATCAGAAACCTTAATCATCTTTAAGCCAAAATGACAATAATAATAATAACAATGATAAGTAACAATCTCTAACAATGAATAAATGCAAGTAAAAGGTCAAACGGAGGCCAAATACACTGTTTGAAACTGTTATATAGTCCTACAGATGATCTTGAGGTAAGAAACAGCTCTGAGGACAGAAACAGTCCACCTAACAGAGTCACGGATGGAGATTTAAGCAGAAAATCCTCGTCTCATGACCTGGAGCCCGTGGGAGCAGTTGAGCACAGAGAGAGCCTGTTAGACGCCCTCAGACAGGTACTGAAACATCAACTACAGTATAAACTACTCTGAATTATACATATAATACCCAACTTGTGACCTCAAAATAATTTTAAACAGTGACTTGTGCTTCTTTTTAGTTTAGTTTAGGTTACAGTTTTTTTTAGATGATTTGAGATCAGCTCAGGCTGATGAATGATTGCACTGTCCATGGTACTGAAAAATACTTACCAATCAAAATAATAATGCTGTCCAGGGTCCTGAAACCACTTCCCATAGTTCACTAGAAGAAAAGTCCTCTAGAATAAATGCTTTATCGTCTGAAGATGGCTGGATGTTAATGGTATGGTAATGATCCAGGTTCCAGACAGACGGTGTGTGACGGCACCATGTGGAGATCGCTCAGGCTCCTACATACATCTGAAGTCCACAAACAACCTGGGTCATTCAAAACAACCTCATAATACAGGGGCAGAGGTGAGATATCATGTGCATGCTGTCTTTAATGAACATTGGAAATAGTTTCTTTAAAAAAAATCTTTTGAATGGTAGTGTATTGTAAAATAAAAATAAAAACTTTAAAAAACCAAAATGACTCATCTTTTTCAGCATGTCCAGACAGAGGAGCGCTGCCTCCTCTCATCTGTCTCAGAGGAACTGCAGGACTGGGAACCACTCACATTCCAGAGCATTAAGGAGGAAGTGACATCACTTGACCCGTCCCAGTCAGGGATCCTCCATCAGTCAGAACTTACATACCTCTTCCTCAGACTGCAGATGCCTCTGAAGCTCAGCACACTGGCCTGTGTGTTCAGATCCTTCACTGACGCCAGAGACCCGGAGAAGGTACTTCAGTTTTCATCTGAACCTTTGAGAATTACAGCAAATATTGTTATTCAGTTAGTCACTGTAGGGTCATTTGCATTCAACAAAATGAAACCCATGGATTCATTCATAAATCTAAACATGCTGTATTCATTAATTCATCATTCTGATTTCATATACAAGTCACGCTATACACCATTGATTATTTTCATGAACAACCTGTTTGTTTGTTTATTCATTAATTCATACTGGTATTAATTTTTTTTTTAATTAAAGGTGTAAGAATTTTGCAGTACAATATCCAAAAACCACTAGGCCAGTGTTATATATTTTGTTCACTTGAGTAGCTACTTACAATATCCCGAATGTTTGCAACTATATTAAGATATTCTAAAATCGATCTATCTTACTGCAGTGTGCAACACGTGTCTCACAGCAGTAACGTTATAACATCATTTTCAACACACTCAAATGTATCTAATATGATAAACAGAGCTGTGTTACCTCATACTCATGACCGGAAAAGCGGAAGCAGCGCCGGCAACTGAGGCATAATAAAAGTCCCGCTGCTCGTGAGGCGTGTTGCATTCGTCTCTCATTAACAACTGCTCCAGTGCCTCGTTCAGCTCCACAACACTCGGTCCTGCTCTGCTTCATACTACAGTAACGTTAATAATCGCATCCATTAACATGATTTCTTGCCGGGTTCTATCCCGATTTATTTCCGCCGGCTGTGAGGTGAAGACCACATGTCCCAAGAGTCCACGCTCAAACTTGGTGTCAGGGTTGCCAGATTTTCACAACAAAATCCGCCCAATTGCTCCTCAAAACTGGCCCAAAACTAGCCCAATCGCATTTCAGGGGGGATCCCATGTTCGGGGGGGTAAAATCCGCATTTTTGGCAGGGCTCCCCTGGTAAAATTCGCATTCTAGGGGCTAAATATCACATTATTGGGGCTGATTCAACCCGCGGACGTGAAAAACAACCCGCGGCAACAGTGTAAAAGTAGCCCAATTCCGCGGGAAAACCGCAGACTTGGCAACACTGCTTGGAGTCATCAAGCTACGCCTTTGTTTTGAATAGGCCTCTAGTGGACAGAAAATTCAACATATTGCACCTTTAAAATAGTGGAAAAAACATTTTATATGTGTTTTATTTCAACTTATACTACAGGGCTGAATGATCGAATCTGATTGGTTGTCGAACATTCTAAGGTGTGCAATTATTTTGAGGGGAAACGCACGGCTAAAGTAGTAGTAAAGTAAGTAAGGGAGGTCTTGACCGCGTTACACGTCCATATCACTTCGCCAAATGATTTCAGTTATTTCAAAGGTCCTTACAGCCTATAACCGCAAAAGAAACAAAACCCACAATGACACTGACCAAGCAAAAAAATATAGTAAACAATAGGATGAAAACAACGAATTATTGTCATGGTTTTTGCCACAAAATATGTTTTAATATGTCCTGAAAGCGCATACTCTCTCTCTCTGTCTCTCTCTCAACTGCGTTAATAATTGTATCAATGGTATTAGTCTGCTATCAAGGCTCAAGCCTTCGTTACTAGTTCTGAAATTACATTTTGGAATTAGCAACGGAGGCTTGGGATGAGATGCGTAAGAAATTACTGTGTTTTAAGGACAAAAACCTGACAAATGTCTTGAAATACACCATCAGAACAGTGTCTTGAGATGTGGTAACCGTAGTATAAGTGGACTAATTGACTCCGGACCATTGAATTCTTAGAAAATAATGCACACCCCAGGTGTAATGATCACCTTCCCATCATGGCCGCACACCTCGGGTGTGCATTATTTTTATAATAATTCAATGGCCTGTCATCAGTTATTCCTTACTTCTTCTATTACTTTTCTAAAATTGAAACATGTTGCAATCAGCCTCAGTTTAGTGATATGCATGATTTCATACACTTTCAGAATTAATTATAAATTAATTTGACTTTGTAAATATTAATTACAAGATCATTTATACAATTTCAAGTGTTTTTAATAGAGCTGCACGATTTAGATAAATTGAGAATTACAAAGATCACGATTCTCCCATGATTCTATACAAATGTAATTTACTAGAGGTTCAGAAAATGTTAATTACTGCAGTCTATTTAATATGTGTAATTAATCTGAATGAATGTTTAGAAAAAAAATGGTTTGAGTGAATGATTCAATGACTCATAAATACTTGTTTCATTACTGTATGAACCAGCGTTTTTTGAACAAATCTTTTGAATGACTGATTCAGTGACAAATACATTTTTAAGTCACCTCTCGCCACCTACTGGCGGTATGATGTAATCGATACAATCGTTATTTGAAATGTCAAGTTACTTTTAAAAGGTGATTTTGATCGCTTCTGTAGACATCGGTGTTTATATAAACTGTTATCTCAGTTCTTCTATGATAACATGAATATATGTAACACAGAAATAACGATACTCTGTGGTTGAAAAGTGGTTTGGGAAGCCGTTTCATACGAAACATGACAACTGCTCTCTCTGGATCAGCAGCAGCGCGAATGCAGATTTGAATGTTTCTGTGTGATTTTTTTTGTCAAAGTTTTAATAGACACATGCGAATTATTGTCATTTAGGAATGAGATTGTGTGCCGGTGTTTGAATCGTGATCGCAACCTTTTAACGATTAATGGTGCAGTTGTAGTTTTTAAGCATATATGGTTTTCTTTAGAAATTATTTGCATTGAAGTTTGTCTCTCTATTTTTCAAGTGAAATTTGAAAGTGATTGTTTTATTATGTGCAGTGCATTGTACTCACCATCACACTTTGCAGGTGCACTATAAAGAACTGCTGCAGTTCATACAGAGAGCCGTGCAAGATGAGAAACCGCAAAGAGTTGAGGTCTGTCACTGAGCCTGATAAAATACCCAGAATATTATCTTTTCTGCAGTTTTCTAAAATAAAAAAGATATTTTGAACATGATCCCCTTTAGGTAGAGATCTGGGATGCGTCAGTGGCCAGTACTGACCTGGAATCAGTGATCAGTGTGACTGAGGACCAAAGAGAAAAGTGGCTTCAAAGGTTCCAGAAGATGGAGATGGCCTTACAAATGTGTGACACCAAAAACACAGGTATAAATCCCATCATAAAAATACAGTCTATCTGGTCGCAAGATGCTCATTTTAAAGAGGACCTATTGTGCTTTTTTACATATTCATTTTTCTTTAGTGTGTAATGTTGCTGTTTGAGCATGAAAAAGCTCTGCAAAGTTCCAATATTCCTCATTTAAATAATTCCCGCCCAAGACGTATGCAAAATAAGGGGGCGGGGCCTGGTTGAGTTAGTTAGTAGTGTGTTGAAACTGGCGGTTATGGTAAGGGGTGGCACATTTCCCAAATCGCTTGACCAATCACAACACACTGCTCCAGCCAACCAATCAGAGCACATTGTGCTTGTCAGTAGGAGGGGCTTCATAGAGACAGGAACTAAACAGAGCGTTACTGACAGACTGGGAAGAGAGGAGCTGCAACAATGGAGAATATGGAAAATAATGTGTTTTTGAACATTCAAGCATGAAAACCTGTTCTAGTAGAGCCCAAAAACAAAATCAAGACTTTGTAAAATACATAATATGGCCTTTTTAAAGCAATTTAAAACTGTGATGGATTAAGAAGTGATAGTATTTCACAAGCTGAAATGATGTTTTCAACAATGTTCTTCAGGTTATGTGGACAGAGATCAAGCCAAACGCCTGATTCTGAACTACAGCCTCATTTTTGATCTGAATCTGAGTCCTCTGAAGGTCAATGAGGTCACGCGTAACACTCAACGAGAGGGCAAAGTTCACCTGGCCTCGACTCTGCGGCAGCTGAAGGAACTATAAACCTCTTTACCTTCTTCTTAAATCTATGCACATACTACAGCGTTACAGTAATCCTCAATAACTGCTGGGAAATATTAACATTGACCCTGTAAAAACGGCTTTTAAATTGAGGTTTTCCAATATGGAAAATTGAGTGAATCGCATATAAACAGATACAAGTCATGTTTCATTTAAAAATTATATTTTGTATTAAGAAAATAATTCATATTTTAATACTAATATGCTTACAGTTAATATCATAATAAATAAATAATCAATCTTCATTTTCGTACTTATAAGCAAAATCTAATTTCTTGTTTTTCCTTTTGATTTTGGTGTGATGTTTCTTGGCAGGTTTCATGACATTAACTTCCCCCTTACTTTCTGCAGTTTAATTGGTCAACAAACAAAACTTATTTTTGGTGCCCCAGTGATTTCTGATCTAGAATTTTAAGATTTCAAGCAAGAAATTGATGCAGAAACAGTAATAAACAGATGCACATGCATCCCTTGACAGTCAAAAATTAAGGAATGAAGTGTATTGAATTACTGAAAGTTTAAGGCAGTGGATATTATGGTGCCACTGATGCATCACTGATCCCCACATTAGAGCCCTTCTCAATACTTATCATATGTAATGCTTGAAACGAACACAAGAGAGTGAAGTTTACCCACAACAGCTCTCCTCACCTCTGGCATTAGATAACATAAGATAACTAAATAAAGCATAATTCATAATTATGTGAAGCCAAGACTATGCATGCATTTTGTAGAAAAACATTGTTATGGCTGTGCTTCGGCTCTGCATGACTGATGAATATGACACTTCACAATAAATGATTTCCGATGAACTCTATTAGAGAGCTACATATGGCAATTTATCTGTTCAACTGAGTAATAAAAACACCATCTCTGCATTTTTACATTTCAAATCCCTCAGTCCTCGCCATCTCCAAAAAGCCAAGCAAATGTAATGATGATTATAAAAGACAAATCAAACTCTGAATTAAGATTGAAGATATAGCATGATTAAACATCTGTTAAGGGTGTGGAGGATGACCATGTTGTTTGTGCCACATCATTGATACTCAAGTCACATGATCTAGTAACTCAACTAGTTCGACAACTTTAAACACATGAACTTAAATGCACATGTGAGTTTGGATCCACCCATAAACCTACAACTGGATGGTGCTCTGATGCAGAGTTTGAGAGAACATTTACACAATATTCATTGTTACTGGAAAAAATGAAAATATGCTGTACTTTTAGACAAAGACTTTATAGAAATACGGTGCACTCCTATTATTAAAGTGCAACGTGCAATATGGCAGAATAAATCCCGCCTTCTAAATAAGAGCCAATCGCCGATTGGTAAAGTCATCGCGTCACTGCAGCACCATTAGAAGCTCCGGTTCAAATGTGTGCTTCCTATAGAGACACACACTCAGGCTGCTTGATCCAGCATGAAAAATGCTGTTTTTTGTCATGATTTGAGCGTTTAGAAATAAAATTTATGAGACAGTTGTTGTCAGATTTAACCAATTTCATTGGTGATGAAATTTCATTGGTGATTTCAAATATGAAATTATCAAATAAGAAATTTAATCGAAAGCTTGGGGAACAGCTTTGGAGAATTTGATGTTTCCCCATTCAAAGAATGCACTTGCATGCCCAAGGAGGCGTTTCAAAGATGGCCGCCGAGTGAAATGACTTGTCTTAAACAAAGGGACTTTGAGTTTAGACTTGAAAGGAATGCTTCATTCTCTAAATGAGAACTGTTCAATTGCATGTCATTTTTTATTAGTAATAAAAGCATTTCACTATACAAATCATATACATCTATCTGTATTACATGTACATGTGGATACATTAATAAAATACATGCATTTGTAATAAAATAAAATAAAAAAAATGTCAAAATGACTGCCCCAAACAAAACATTTTCTTTCATTTTTATAGCTATGCTTAAATAAACGTTTAAAATTCTTAGTCACCATGAAACTAAAATTGATAATTCTTTATGGAATATTCAGGAGAGTATACAGCGCTCTGTCACTCACATAAGATCCATCAATAGCAAACCACAACCATCCAATCAATTCCTCATGGACAAAATCAAGTCCCGCCCTACATTTGTTCTTGTTTGAGAAGCAGTTTCACTGCCTCTCAATACAGAAGAAAACTCTAAACTTTGTTTCATGCAGGGGCGTTTCCTCCGAGGAGGCAAGGGAGGCAGTGCCTCCTCAAAAAAAAATAGGATGAGAAAATAATCCATATTACATATAAAACAACATAAATATTACAAATTATGACATTAAAAAGAGCCCAAGTCACTCGTATTTCTAAAGGAACACTGCCCAACAGTGACACCCGCAGGTAAAGTTACAGCAGGAGTCATGCCTCCCTTTCCACTCATAGAAAACCATCAGACCCCCGGCGTGCGGTGGGTTTTGTGGGGGGTAATTGAGAATGAATGGGGGAAAGTCACGTGAGAGGAGGCAATGTCTCCATCGCGCTATGACTGGATATAATTGGTTATGACTGGATGATTGGTTTGTGGAATAAATCCCGCCTCTTGTTGACGTGCCCGTTCCGCGCGTCAGTTTGAATGAACAAATGATGGCGTCAATGGGAAGACTAATTGAAAAGTAAGTAAACAGATCACCCAGTTAGATATCTCCGCTTTATGTCATGTCAAAATCAAACTTGAAATGGACTGAAAGCATGATGACTGCGTTTTTTTTTTTAGTGCAATCAGCTTGGTGAAATTAAAAATACAATTCGTGTCTGTGACAAACGGTGTCATGACTGATGATCCAAAATAGCCTAAGCTGACAATTAAAAAGAAAAACATCAATACACAAATAAAATATATTGTTTTAATTATTATTGCCTTTAGTTATTATTTTGGAATGAATGTAGAAATGCTTAAAACACTAACTTGATGAGATTGACTTGGTTTTGATAAATAGAACATTTATTACAATACATTGTTAATGTAAAATTACAAAATAGAATTGTATTTGGTTTCTTTTTTTCTTTTTTGATGTAATGTAAAGTAATGTTCATTTAACAAGGAAGATGTGTCAACATTAAAAGTAATGCACATGAATTTACATTGATTCATAAATAAATAAAAAATGTGCCTCCTCATTTCAGAACACCACTGCACGCCACTGGTTTCATGCCATGCATCAATGTCAATCATCAGAATAAATCAGAATTACCTGACAAGAGTTCATGTATAGAATAACTGATTACATATGATGATTTAGATGAGCCTACATGCTCTTGTGTGTCTCAGCGGCTTTGTCCTTGTTGTTCTTCAGTGTGTATGACATTTGGGGTTACTGACGGTCACTCTTTAGTATCTCTGCTGTGGCAGATGATGTTGAAGGCCTGAGGAATGCGGACAATACCCATGATCCCATCCATGTCCAGGGGCTGTGGATTCGGTGGCCAGGAGAAATGAATCCGCTGTAGGAGAGACGTGATGTACAGGAAGAGCTCCGTCTTCGCCAGCGTCTCACCGAGACAGACCCTCGGACCTGATAATCCAGCACACAAAAATTTAGGCCTATATTTAAGATTTAAGTATTTGAGTTTCATATAAAATTTCCATCTATATAGATTACAGAGTGTTAACTAAAACTAGTAAACTTAATGTGATGCATATTTGTCAGTCATGCATAAAATATTTATATGCCTAAATATTTATTTGCATGTAATATTAGTCCAGTAAATTTGTATTTATTAATATTCAACGCTTGACTCACCCATTGAGAACGCAATGAAGCATTCCGGCTTGCTGAAGTGTCCGTTCTCATCCAGGAAATTCTCCGGGTTAAAGGAGTCGGGATGCTTCCAGTGCTCCTTATTGCTGAAAATTGCCGCCAAGTTTGCTAAGATCGTAGTTCCCTGTATGAGGAAAGTTCAGCAGAGTTGAATAAAGCTTTTTGCAAAACCCAGGGTAATTTATAACCTCCTATATCGTCCCATGTTTCATACTGGAATCAGTCATAATTCACACTGGCTTAATGATAATATTACATACATATTTATATAAGATTCATTTAATTGATTGGACAAGCACAGCACACAACTTTATATAATCTTAATATAATATAATATATAGTCTGGTTTCTTTATTCTTACAGTTTAAATTGCTAGTCAAAGAAGTGCATGAACATTAACATTATATATAATCTCTTATTCTAGTCTCTTCATCCTTACCCTTAAAAATGCATGAATATTTATTGTAGCAACTTAACAATTGGTCATTTATGACTGTGGTAGCATCTTTATTGCGAGGTTAACTGTATAAAAAGACTGTAAAAATCATTAAAGCTTCATGTATATTATGTTGTTTGTCAACCGATTCATTAAAAAGATCTGAATATAAACGATTCAAACTGCCAAGGAAAAGCAAGGATGGACCGTGGATGACTAGAATCTAGAGTGAGCAATTACTTAACTTCATTCATTCATCCAGGCTCAATTCATTACCTTAGGAATGTCGTATCCTCGTAGTTTTGTGGGCTTAATCGTTTCATGAATCACGCCAAATGGTACAATGTTGGCACAGCGTTGAATCTCGTGAACAGTGGCGTTGGTGTACGGTAGTTTGTCACGGTCATCCATGCTGGGCAAGCGGTCATAACCTAGTACCCGAACAATCTCCTCATGACATCGCTCTGTGTGAGATAAAAGGGAATTTGAATTTCCTGCCGCTTGACGGTTAGTAAGAGTTAAAGCTTTAGGTTTTGATCCTTAGCAAATATGAGCAGAGTTGAAAATGGCGACAAGGCCAATAGCTAATAGACAGAGCATCATTACACTAAACGATTCTGAATTAACTGCAGAAAAGGCGTGGTCACATTTACCGTTGCTCTGCGAAATTTCGCGGGCGAATTCCTGTTTACACAGACTGTGATGGCGCGTTTTAACGGTCATCAATATCGTAAATCCTGCAAAGTTTTTTATATTTTCATTTTTTAAAAAATGTATGTACATTTATACTTAGCATTATTTTACTGTTGCATCAAATTACAAAAAAAAAAAAAAAAAAAACTAGTTAACGCTGCTGTGAGGGTGTTTCTAATACTATATTGAAGTGACGGTAAAAATTACATCTTTCTCTCTTCTGACTGCCGTTATCAATCGCTCTCTATTTTTTCCCTCTTTTTGAAGAACACTATTATGGAGTTTTTCGTTTGCTATTTGTGCAAATGGAAACAAAAAATATATTGAAGTCTCTCAGTCACCGCTATAAAAGTTTACCCAACTATGACGACTTCCGCTTCTGAGAAACCCGGAAAGGGTCTATAGGAATCGTTGCGATCGGGAATTACACGCAAGGCAAAAAAGTTCGATCCCCACGCAGATTTCGCTCATGTTCAAGTTCTAGAAAGCTGCTTGTTTTGAAAGTGACTTCTGTATGAGCTGTGCATCATACATCTGTTTTTAACAATCAATGCTGGGTAGTAACTGATTACATGTAAACTGAATTATGTAATCAGATTCCAAAAATTAAGTACTTGTAATTAGATTGTATATCACATTTTAAAATTATCCTATTCACATCAATGTGATAAATGAGTTAGGTCAAAAGTAATCTAAAAAGTAATTACCTATAATGTGTAATCTAGATTACATTACTAACTACAATTTTTGTTATGTAGCCTAATTTGGAGTCAGTAACCGACTACAATTTGTAAGTAATCTACCCAGCATTGTTGACAATGGACCTGATTATGGAACACAAAATTTTGCTAATGTGACCGCTATGGAAGCTTGTTTCCAGCACAAAACTTTCTAAAATAAAAAAAAAAAAATGTAATTTAGACGTATAATCTCACTTTTTTTTTTCTTTGCAATGGTGAGTTTCTTACACTTAGGACTTTTTTTCCCAGATTTGAAAATGATTGAACTAAGAAATGATCGATTTATGAGAAAAACTCCGAATTGCCGGAAAAAGTCGGAATTGCGAGTTTATATCTCCTAATTCTGACTTTATTTCCTGCAATTGCAAGTATATATCTCACAATTCGCAAATTTTTTCTCAGAATTTAACATAACTTGCAATTTTGAGGGGAAAAAATTCCGAAGTGTGAGAAATGTTTTTCTACTTTTTCACTTCTGCCTTCAACACCAAGATTCCTGCAGTGTTTTTATAAACTGCTAATGTTTAGCTATAGCACCTTGTACATCTGGGTTTTGAATCAAGTAGATGAGCCCCCATCTGATGGTGGTCGATGTGGTGTCAGTTCCAGCCAAGAACAGGTCAGCTGTTGACATAACCAGGTTCTCCTCATGAAATGTGGAGTCCTCATTGGACTTTTGCTGCTCCAGGTGAAACAAATCTATATATTAGTTTACTACAGCATGTATGCATGTGAGAACCTTTCTTTCAGTAACAGTGATCTCACTTTCTCGATCTCCAGCAGGTAGGCATCAATGAAGTCTCGTGGGCTGTCTGGATCCAGAGTTTCTTTGTGTTCTTTAACTTCATCCCGGATGAAACCCAATAACTCATTGGCGTTCTGTTTGACCTTCTGGTGTGGCCCTGGGAAATGCTTGATGAAGGGCACCAAGTTGAAAAACTAAGATCGACAAAAAAAATGATGGGTGCCTTACTGTATGTTTCAAATATTTTTCACATTTGAGACTTCTTTTCAGTGCATTTTATTCACTCCATACAATGTAAATATTCTTATCATCAATATTTAAGTAAATATTTTAAAGTTGATGAAAATATGGAAGTTCATCTATCACTTCCATTACTTGTTTGTAATTAGATAAGAATTTTTGCAATGGCAGAGCAATTTCTAGCTCAGTGGTTAGAGCATGGCACTAGCAATGCCAAGGTCATGGGTTCGATCCCAGGGATTGCACATACTCAGATACAAATGTATAGTATAATGCAATGTAAGTGGCTTTGGATAAAAGCGTCTGCCAAATGCATAAATGTAAATGTAAATGTTGATAGATTGAAGTCAAATAAAAATAAAACAATAATTAAAAATGCAGTCAACTAAAGTAAGCCCAACTTTATGCAAATGCATGATGTTATGCAATATAGCAATGGGAATGCAGGTCACATGATTCGCTACCTGATACAGTAAATATATAGTATGGATGCACTGGTTTAAATTATTCCATTACTTATTTACTCAAAGGGTGGCCATAGCCAATCATCAATTAATTAATAAAATGAAAATAATAATAATAAAATAGTTTCTATGGGAAGGAGATTGGGTACATGGATGAAGATAATGCACACATAATAAAGAGAAAGCCAGTGAGGATTATTTTTTCAGCAGTGTAAATAAAAAAATAAAAAATAATTTTCTGTCAAAAATGAAGAATGTGATCATACCTGTCCCACAGCTGACCCTGCGAGCATGAAGTTTTCATTCAGGATTTTCAGAAGGTATGAGAAGCGTTTGTCATCATAATCGAAGCGATCTCCAAACACGATGGAACAGATAATGTTGGAAACTGCATTCTGTATTGCATGCAGGGGGTTCATTGACCTGCCTACAAACAAACATGCTTCAGTATGAGTGAGAAAAGGCCATACTTATATATCCAATCCATTTTAAATAGAAACGTGAATTTAAATATCAAAAATATTTGTGAAAGTCTCTAAATATGCATGCTCCTCAACCTTTAAATACAAAAATGTCAATGTCACATATAGAAGAAATGTTTAAGAAAGAGTCCTTTGGGGTGCTGTTTGACACAGATGAGCTATTTGCAGACCGAGACTATGGAATGAGTTCTAACAGAGGATGAACATTTCATACCTTCTTCTTTAAGCATTTCAGAAATCAGATAGCGGCTTTCCTCTAACACCCGATCTTCTACTGATTTCTTCCCCAGGCCAAAATTCCTGAGCGTGTGCAGAGCAAACCGTCTCTGCTGCCTCCAGGAGTGACCGAACGTGACCATTATTATACCTGAGAAAGAGAGAATGAACGTTTTAATGTCGAATCTGATCTATTGCTAAATTTATAATCTACACATTTTTGAAGCAAAGACACTTGAGATTGACCGTACACCATTAAAAATAATGGTTCTTTATTGGCATCTATGATTCTATGAAGATTCCCTTACAGAAAAAACAGATGAACTTCACATGTGCAAAAACACATGTGGTCACATGTGAAATTCATGTGTTTTTTCTGTAAGGGTTCTTTAACATCTATTGAACCTTTTTATTGAAAAAAGATTCTATATAGTGCCAAAAGATTTTTCGAATGTGTATGGAAGCTTGTTTCCGCCACGGAATTAAACAATTTGAAAGATAATTGGGACTTTTTATCTCACAATTCTGACTTTTTTCCCCTCACAATTGTGAGTTCACATCTCTATAAGTTTAGGCTATATCTTGCAAGTCTGACTTTATAACTCGAAATTAAGACTTTATCCCCTGGTTTCACAGACAAGGCTTAAACTAGTCCTAGACTAAAATGCATGTTTGAGCTGTTTTAACTGAAAGAAAATATCTTAAAATATGTCAGTGCCATTGTTTTGTCTCAAGATGCACACAAGTTATATTATAGTGTACAATTATAAAAGCTACTTAAATATCCTAATAGAACTAAGGCTAAATCCTGGCTTAGGCCAAGCCCTTTCTGTGAAACCAGGCCTAAATCACACAATTTTGACTTTATAACACATGAATGCGAGTTTATACCACGCAATTCTGACTTTATAACTCACAATTGTAAGTTTATATCACGCAATTCTGACTTTAGAACTCACAATTGCGACTTTATATCACGCAATTCTGACTTTAGAACACACAAATGTAAGTTTATATCACGCAATTCTGACTTTAGAACATGCAAATGTAAGTTTATATCATGCAATTCTGACTATAACTCGCAAATGTAAGTTTATACCATGCAATTCTGACTTTAGAACACGCAAATGTAAGTTTATATCACGCAATTCTGACTTTAGAACACAAATAGAAGTTTATATCACGCAATTCTGACTTTAGAACATGCAAATGTAAGTTTATATCACGCAATTCTGACTTTAGAACACAAATATAAGTTTATATCACGCAATTCTGACTTTATAACTCGCAATTATAAGTTTATATCAAGCAATTCTGACTTTAGAACACACAAATGTAAGTTTATATCACGCAATTCTGACTATAACTCGCAATTGCAACTTCATATCACGCAATTCTGACTTTAGAACTCGGAAATGTAAGTTTATATCACGCAATTCTGACTTTAGAACTCGGAAATGTAAGTTTATATCACGCAATTCTGACTATAACTCCCAATTGCGACTTTATATCACGCAATTCTGATTTTGGAACTCGGAAATGTACGTTTATAGTCAAACCAAAAATTATTCAGATATTTTGGATATTTTTGATATATTTTTACTAGTGGGTGCAGGACACTATAGTTCATTTATGTAAGTGAGGATAGCAAAATAAAGTAAACTGTGACATATTATACCCAAAAATTCTTCATACAGTGGACTACCAGTAAAATTGATAAAAATATGGAACCAAAAATTATTCAGACACTTTGTTCTGTCCATGTTTTGCTTAAGTGTTATCTGACATAATTAAGATAATTTTTTTCTGACACAGTTTAACTCTGAGATCTTGTCATATTTTATTACAATTTTTTTAAACTATAGTGAATAAACTGAATTAATGAATTAAATGTTCAATGTGTCTGAATAAATTTTGGTTTGACTGTATATCTCGCAATTCTGACTAACACACAATTGCGAGTTTATATCACGCAATTCTTAATTTATATCACACAATTCTGACTTTATAACTCGCAATTCTGACTATAACACGAGTTTATATCACGCAATTCTGAGAGAAAAAGTCAGAGTTGTGAGATGTAAATTCACAATTGTGAGAAAAAAAAATAAAATTATAATTGTGAGACAATTTTTTATTTTTTTATTCAGTGGTGGAAACAAGCTTACATAATACACTGAGATTCTTAGGGAACCCAAAATGGTTCTTCTATGACATAGCTGTGAAAACCTTTATTATTATGAGTGACTCTATAAAATCTACATTTCAAGCATCATAATACTTTGTTACTTACCAAGTCCGTTAGTTATCCATTCTATAAGAGGCAGATCCGGTCTTCCAGAAAAAGCTTCCTGGACCAGGGCTTCCTTTGTGACCTGGATTGTGTTGAGGATTATTGCTGGCTTCCTCCCAAGATACATAGTGGACATTTCTCCATACTGAGACATCTATTCGGAGAAGATTCACAAGTGCATTTAAACTAAGGAAATGTTTCTGAACTCATATGTTGTAAATTAAAGAGTTAAATGATAAGCCCATACCAAGAAAATAGCAAAGACTCACTGATCTTACAAACTCCATTGGTTTCTTTAAAAATTGTGGTAACGATCCCACAAAAGGCAGAGGTCTGGGACCAGGAGGAGTTTGACTTCTGTAGGAATTAATCCTGATGATCTCAAACAGAACCAGAAAGATCAAGCCCAAAAACAGAGCCAGACCTACAGAGGCCAGGTCTAACCTTCACGAGAGTTCTCCACATGATGACAGAGTCCTTTCAGGACAAACACAAGAGCAGCGGACAACTGTGGGCTTTATAAAAGCAAAAGCGGAAGAGGGAGGAGACAGTGGGAGAGTTTGGCATGCTGTTAACCCTTTCAGCTGTGTTAATATTACCTTTGGGGCACATTAACAAAATTCCAAAATATTTGGATACTAAAGATTTACAGCTGTTTTGTTTTAGCCTGGGTATTTAAAGGAAACTGGTGGCAAAAAAATCATTGGGATTCTGTAACTCTGGCTAAGTTCAGACTGTCAAGTTTGTGACCTAGTGAGTGAATAATTGAAGAGTAAGGGGATACTGGAATAATTCAATATTCAAATTAAAATGATCTATCTTTTGAAGTCGGATTGAGACGTCAGACATCTAATCAGAAAAGATTATTGTTCCTCATTAATGACATGATGCAAGAGGCGTGTAAAGGTTAGAAAAACATACAACTAGGACAAAGGTTAAGCACAAATGAACGATGCAACCACAAGCAATACCTTATTTACACATTTGGTGGATTTTATGTTTGGCGGTACCTTGGTATTCCTTAAAATACCTTGGAACACCATGTTATAAATACAATGATTGATTAATATAGTGATATAGTAATCATTCAAGTTATATTTATCAAACATATATAATATGATGCAACCTCATGCAACAACTTCCACATTTTGTTGATAGCATTTTATAATGTTTAAGAGCCATTCCACCGAATGGGTGACATTTCTGTCCCCAGGACATTCTATGTATAAATATGCATGAAAATTAACTCTAAAATACATTTATTAAGCAAAATGTCCTGAACATGACTTTAACTGCAAATTTAAAATATATAATTTAAAACTACTGAGAATACCAAAAAAAATAGCATTTGTTACATGTCCCCACTATCTAAACCTAAACTTTATCATGAAATATAACCATTAAAATCTTTCAGAGATCTTATTATTTTTGCATTGTTGTGTTACTCCATATTCAATCTATGCTTAACAAAAAGAAATTTCATGAGAAATCCATAATATATTATATAAAATATACATTTTAGTCATGTCCCCAGGTTTTCACTCAGTCCTGTTACCCTCACACTTTGCCCCTTCTAAAAAACTTGGAACATGCCACAAGACACATTTTCAACAGGAAGTTGCATCATCTGGATCTTATGCAGGCCACGAGAACACCAAAAGTAAGTTCTCTCATTTTAATTTCTGTAATGAAATTGTAACTATAACTGAGAAGGTCAATCTCAACCTACTGTCCTGTTACCTAAATTATTTCTTAGATGTTATTTGTTTATTTTAAAAATATTAACGTTATGTAAGTCACTAGTGTCCACATGCTATTAGCATGTACTCCATGCGGCCATATGTCATGTATTTGATCATTTTTGCTTAAAAACTCAATCCTGTTACTTTCAGTCCTGTTACTCAAATGAAAAGTAACAGGAGTGAGTAAAAGTAACAGGAATGAGTAGAGTCCTCTGTTTTGTTGATTTAATAGTGTGAATATTAGTTGATATAATACTATTCACCTGTATCATGAGATTTACAGTTGAAATTACTTAAATTGTAGACTTTTAGGATTAGTTTTACAGTGTGAATGCCATGCTTGCAGGGAGCCAGTCCACCATGAAGTGACTTAATCTTTCTGTCTTTTTCTTTCTTATCTTTTGTAGAAGATGGAGAGAACCCATACTATGCAGTTGCCAGAAACACCCACCCATGGCATGCTGCAAGAGGAGGAGTGAAACACACCCGCAACCCTCTCTTTTTCCCCCTTTTTGTCTTTCCTTCCCTCTCTCTCCCTATCTCTCTCTTCTCCTCTCTCTCCTTCTTTCTCTTTCCACCTCCTTCGCTGTGAACTACTACTAGCACACAGCACATCCCTTCAACACAGAAATCTCACTCACACACATGCACACACAGCCATGTACACACACTCTTTCTCACACACATGCACACACATATGAACACTCATTCCTGTTACCCAGTGCTCATTCCTGTTACTAAATTTATTTATTTTTCTAAAAAAAAAAAAGTTAAACCACTGTTTTTATCAGTTTTGTTTGATCCATCATTTATACAATTGTTAAATGAATTAAATTATTAAAAAAATGATATACTTGAGGCTTCTGTCTTCTTTTAAATGAGAAAATTGTTTTGCGGTTTTTATTAAAATACACCTTGCCTTAATATAGTGATTTTTTTAGTCACAAATATCAATTATTTGAACAAATAACCAACCATTTCTTTAAAATAAACACTTTCTTGGGGTGAATACAAAGGAATGAATTGACATGCTTTTAAACATGCTTTTTAAATGAGTTTTGGTAACAGGACTGAGAAAATATGCATCCATCTTCTGCTTAGAAACCTTGTATAAAATTAAATAAAGTTGCCTGAGATTGACCAATACACATTTTGAATAGTTAAATATGTGTAGTATTAGATTCAGTGTTGAAAAAACATAAATGTTACCCATTCGGTGGAATTAATGGCCCTTAAGCAGACGTTCAAAAAAAGATGAATAGAACATGCAGAATACCATGATATGGTGTATTTGGCTATTTCTACCACTTTGGCAATAGACCCACAAAATAGCCACTGCACAAAATAAAAGGCATCAAATCAGCAAGTGTGCTTTTTCTTTTGTATTTATTTATTTAATTATATTTTTGTAATTTACCTCATAGGAAGAAGTGAAAGTAGCCTACTTATCCCAAAATTTGTAGAAAAAAAAGTTAATGAGAAGTGAGCTTGGTTTTGATCACCGTCCTGAGAACTCCTGGTGTAAACTGCTTCTCACTTAGTACATCACATGTAAATGAATAGCTAAATCGAATTCTTATAGTGTCGTTTTAGATTAATTTTGTCATATGTTTCCGTGTCGATAAAAGGCGTTGACTTTCTGAAAGAGAGGAAGCCCATAATAGTGCGTTTTTTTCTTGAAACGAATGCGAAAACGAAAGCATAAAGTTTGGCTCGCGAATCATTTTTTTGGGATCGGTTCTTTGCAATGAATCGATTGAACCGCGAATCAGACGGAATCGACCGCAAAACGGCAAGACAACTTAAATTTCACAGCTGACGAGGCCTAATACATTTTTACAACTGGTGTACAAAGGGTGTAAATATTAATGTGCGATAGGCGGCAGTTCTATACTTCAAAGAATAGCATGATTTTACCACATCTCTAACTCTAACAAAACATGTGCTTTTTGTAAGTAGCGATATCAACAAACCGAGAAATCCACTTGTAACTACCATTAAAATAGTGGCAAATCGCTACATTATTAAAATTATGATTAAAAAGAATTCAAACAGATTCACTTAAGTTTAAAAGAGTCGGTTCAGTAAAATGATTCATATCCAAATGAGTCGTGTACTAGTTTCGATTCGTTTAAATGCCAGAGGCGGTGTTTAACTTCGTTCAAAGTAGGCTGATATATTTTGGTTGTATTTTACCGACTGTTTCGCTACAGATGTGTTATCAAACGGGTCAGTGACTTTATTGCTTTACATTAACGATATTTCGCTTTCATAATTACGAAGATTGGTCACAGATTAGTTAAAGATGACGCATAACCTGTCGTACAGTGCAGTGGCGGCAAAAGGAGTACCAGCATCATCCGATATACGTGAGTAAAAGATAATTTTATTACACCTGATACTTTTATCCACAGTTCACTAGTTTACATAGTCAGTCTGTGACAATAGTTTGTGAATCAACCCTTCTGGTTACCTTTTTGAAGGGAGAATTCCCAGACCAGCCCACTATTTAGAATTGCCCTTATGCTGTTTTACTGCATGTTGTAGTTTACTGTACATTAAATAGTAACCAGATTTTTTTCTATATATAATATGACCCATCCATCCACCCATCAATGAACACCTTCAGAACCACGTTCTGACCTGATGAAGCTGAAGAAATCACTTCGGGATCTGATGACCCAATATCCTGAAGGTGTCACTTTGAGTAAAGCTCGCAAGTTCTGCCCGCTCCTTCTCGACCCAGAGCTGCTGAAGAACCACACTTCTGTCCGCCATCTCTTGGCATCCATGCCTGATGTGGTGACACTATGGGGATTCGGTGTCCAGACATTCCTTCTCCCTGCTGACAATAAACTATTGGACAGGAGAAGTCTGGGCTCTTGAGGGATAGCCTTTGTTTACAGATAAGTTATCCCACAATACTCTGCCATCAAAAAACAGGACACTTGACTAGATGAACATTTTCCTCTTAAACTGTGACCTCTCCATCTTGGCCTGGATGACCATAGAAAATAGCAGTAATAAGGACACATGGATTTTTCATACCGCATTTTGACCAGATGAAGAATTGTATTCTTAAATATAATATAGAAATCGCTGTGTTTACATCTTTGAAGACCACAGAAGCACTTAATTCTTTTATGTGGTCATGCACAAATCAGGAAATAACAGCGAAATGTATCCTATATTTATATGATTCTAACTTTGAATAATAATATTTACACATTTTATGTTTTAGAAGACACATTTAATGTTTTAAACACATTTAATGTTTTAGAAGAAATGTTCACAAGAACTTGTGACTTTTATATTTTTAATACAATTTTTATATATTATAGTAAATACATGCATCCTCCTAAAATTACACTGATAAAATATTGTCAGAAAGCATCTGCAATAAATGAAAACTTTGATTTTTAAGCATTTGTGTTTTATTCCACTTATATTGATAGATTTTTGGGGGCATATAGATAAAGACCATTATGTACATGATGCATTAACTCAACCAGTTCTACAATTTCAAACATGCACACTAACAGGGTGTGTTACAGCTAGATTGGACCTGTATAGGCTTGTCTGTAGCAATACAAGCTGTCACATGAGAGATTACATCATGAGAGAAACAAAGCATTACAGTGGTATTACAGCAGTCATTTATTGTCATTATCAGATTCTACACTTTACAACAAATAGTACAGCATTTTTTTTCAAAACCATAACTATTAAACTATAATTCCTTAGCTAAAAAAGATGTCTCAAACAGCTACAAAAGCTTTGGAAACTCCCTTAAAGGGGTATTTCACCCAAAAATGGAAAGTATCCCATGATTTACTCACCCTCAAGCCATCTTAGGTGTATATGATTATCTTCTTTCAGATGAACACAATTGGAGTTATATTATAAAATATCCTGGCTCTTCCAAGCTTTATAATGGGAGTGAATGGGGCTCAAGATTTTGAAGTTTGAAAAGTGCATTCATCCATCATAAAAGTAATCCATATGACTTCAGAGGGATGATAAAGGCCTTCTGAAGCGAAGCGATGGGTTTTTGTAAGAAAAATATCCATATTTAAAGGGGTGGTTGATTATGATTTCACTTTTTTAACTTTAGTTATTGTGTAATGTTGCTGTTTGAGCATAAACAACATCTGCAAAGTTACGACGCTCAAAGTTCAATGCAAAGGGAGATATTTTCTTTCATAGAATTTTCTGTTTAAGGACTGGTAGGGACTATAACAAGCTTCTTCCTGGGTTGGTGACATCACTAACCCTAAAATTTACATAAACCCCGCCCCCGAGAACACGCAACAAATGTAAGGCTGAACACCGTTACTGACAATCCTCATTTTGGCTGCGTGAGATTCTCCAGCTTTGTTGTTGTTGAGCAACTGAAGTGTGAGCTGTTGAAGCTCCGCCCTCTTCTGGAAAGTAGCCGGGAGCAGCAGCTCATTTGCATTTAAAGGGACACACACAAAAACGGCGTGTTTTTGCTCACACCCAAATATGGGCAAATTTGACAAGCTATAATAAATGATCTGTGGGGTATTTTGAGCTGAAACTTCACAGACACATTCTGGGGACACCAGAGACTTATATTACATCTTGTAAAAGGGACATTATAGGTCCCCTTTAAAACTTTAGAAACTATAATAACTAGCTTCCAGCAGACGGCCTACGCAAATCGACTTACAGCGGAAGAGTAACCTCTGAAGAATTGAGTAACCTCATGACGTACTGACAAACGCGGAAGCGCAGAGGATAGAGCAAAACAAAACACTGGTCACGAATTAGAAGTCTAAAACGAGAAATTTGAGTTTGTTGAACAGTCCTATTTGTTTGAACCGTGAGAGGCGTCTAAGCTTACGATACTCCTACATCATACATCGCGTCAGAGGTTACTCGTGACAAGTCGACTTGCGTAGGCTGTCTGCTGGAAGCTAGTTATTTTAGTTTATAAAGTTTTAAATATGAATATTTTTCTTACAAAACCCATCGCTTCACTTCAGAAGGCCTTTATTAACTTTCTCGAGCCGTGTGGATTATATTTATTATGGATAGATGCATTTTTTTGGGCTTCAAAACATGCACCCTATTCACTACCATTATAAAAGCTTGGAAGAACAAGGATATTTTTTAATATAACTGCGATTGTGTTCGTCTGAAAGAAGATAGTCATATACACCAAGGATGGCTTGAGGGTGAGTAAATCATGGGATAATTTTTATTTTTGGGTGAACTATTCCTTTAATGTCAGAAAGGTTACTGACAATCAATTTTATTAGCCTCTGCTGTGGCAGATGATGTCGTATGGTTCAGGAGAGCGGACCAAACTGACAATCCCATTCATGTCTGGCTGCTGCACACCAGGTGGCCAGGAAAAACGAATCCGCTGCAAGAGAGAAGTGATGAAGAGGAAGAGCTCCATCTTAGCTAGGGTCTCACCGAGACATACCCTCGGACCTGATAAATGGAGATAAAACACAATCTGTTTCAACCTAATTGCATTCGCTCTTGGTCTACTGATGTCATAGTCACAGGTGACTCACCCAAGGAGAAAGGGAGGAAAGACTCTGGTTTGAAGAAATGTCCGTTGTCATCTAAGAAATTATCTGGGTTAAAAGTGTCTGGATACTTCCAGTGCTCCTTATTAGTTAAAATTGCTGTTAAGTTAGTCAGTATCTCGGTGCCCTAAAAAGACGATATTTGTTAGTGGGACAATTTCAGTCAAGAAAAACAACACATCCAGGGCTCCATTGATTACCTTGGGAATGTCGTATCCTCGTAGTTTTGTGGGCTGAGTTGTTTCATGCATCAGGTTAGTGGGTACAATGTTGCCAAAGCGCTGAAACTCATGAACAGTAGCGTTCGTGTACGGTAGTTTGTCACGGTCATCCATGCTGGGCATGCGGTCGTAACCCAGTACCCGAACAATCTCCTCATGACATCGCTCTGTAACGAAATTTAAGTTCACGTGTGTACGTTTCTCAGTATTAAAATACAACAAGTAAGCCAATGGAAGTTGAAACACTGTTGTGCTTTAAAAAACCTATTTACACCTGGTATTAAGGTGCGTTTTGGTCGATTGGATCACAAGTGAACGACAGTAAATACCGGTGTAAATGGGCTCTAAAACATTTTGAACTTGTCCACTTTCGATCGACCGGATTGCTTTTCATAGTGCTTTCATGTGGTCGAATATTTTCAAACAGCCACAAAAGACCACCTATTCTTCGCCTACTGACCTAACGCGTAAACATTATGGGAAGCGCACTAGCCGGACGGGGTTTAAACTTTGTCAACTGAAGACCCAAGTTTGGTTTGAAGACGAAAAATGTACCAAGCACAATGTTCTCTCACCATTCCTGATTTCTAACACACACTCACAGCGTTCGGCTGATCTTGCATCTGTCAGAGCAGAAACGAAAGCTAATGCTCTCTGTATGTTTTCCCGTCATCTCCGGTCACGTTCACATGTAAATTGTGTGAGCTTATTTTGTCCATTACGTTGAAAGATCTGAAAAAACCCATACATTTACCCAGCCATAGACCTTCCCCTCGAAGAAATCAGGACAGAAGTGGTTGAAAGTGGACAAAAGAGACAGATTAAAACACCAGGTGTAAACGGTTGTGTGTCCCTCGTCTATTTGTGATCCGATCGACCAAAATGCATCTTAATACCAGGTGTAAACAGGGCCTAACTCAAACAATGGTGTGTTTGGGATGAGATTACTTGTGTGCTACAATGAAAAATCTCAACCTAGTTGCATTTACAAATTATGCAATATTTTCCCAATTCAGCATTTCTATTTTGGCCACTTTGGCGGCAAAAAACCAATAGGGGTACCATGAACTTGCAACTGGTAAAAAACACATTTGACACATTGCACCAGGTTTGACATCAAAAAGACCGTCTCAAAACCATTCGTGACATGCCAAGCCAACACAGATGAGAGTGGAGGAGGTAATTTTCATTGAATAATGACTAAAATTTGGCCTGTTCCTCAAACAAAGCAATTGACTTTGATCAAAGACAGAATTCCCACTTTTAGGTAAAACGTTAACAATATTAAAGAGGTCCTTGATTATGATTTCACTTTTTTAACTTTAGTTAGTGTGTAATGCAATGTTGCTGTTTGAGCATAAACAACATCTGCAAAGTTACGACGCTCAATGATCAACGCAAAGGGAGATATTTTCTTTTAAAAGAAATAGCTTTTCAAGATTTATTACAAACGGCTGGTAGGGACTACAATGAGCTTCTTCCTGGGTTGGTGACATAAACCCCAAAATTTACATAAACCCCGCCCCTGAGAACACGAAACAAAGGGGGTGTGGTCATGTTGGGCTGCTTTAGAGAAGAGGGAGAGTTGTTGTAGTAGAGTGTTGTTGACATGCCGTCATTTTAATTTCAATTCAACACTGGATTTGCACAAAAGATTAACATGACGGCACATGCTAGTGGATGAGTTGAATCAACTCCACAGCAACTACATAAATCTATCCACTAACCATTCAGAAACGTCCAGTTTCATTCTAAAAGTTGTAATTTCTTCCTGAGTCTCTCCATCAGTGTCGACTCCGGTTTGAACAATGTAAGGCTGAACACCGTTACTGACAATCCTCATTTTAGCTGCGTGAGATTCTCCTGCTTTGTTGTTGTTGAGCAACTGAAGCGCGAGCTGTTAAAGCTCCGCCCTCTTCTGGAAAGAGGGCCGGGAGCAGAAGCTCATTTGCATGTAAAGGGACACACACAAATACTGTGTGTTTTTGCTCACACCCAAATAGGGGCAAATTTGACAAGCTATAATAAATGATCTGTGGGGTATTTTGAGCTGAAACTTCACAGACACATTCTGGGGACACCAGAGGCTTATATTACATCTTGTAAAAGGAGCATTATAGGTCCCCTTTAAGCCCAAGTACCTTGTACATCTGGGTTTTGTGTCAAGTAGATGAGCCCCCATCTGATGGTGGTCGATGTGGTGTCAGTTCCAGCCAGGAACAAATCAGCTACTGATATAACCATGTTCTCCTCATGAAACGTAGAGTCCTCGTTGGACTTTTGCTGCTCCAAGGAAAACAGAAAGCATTTCAATTGATCCACGCACATTTAGTTACCTAGCAGCCTACTGTGATTTAACCTTGTAGGACAGTGTTAGTGCTGGAACAAAATTCCTATCAGGGTTAGAAACGGAAGAACCTTCAAATTTTATGGGTTTTTAGTAACAAAAGATGTTCATCCAATAACATGTTTTTCTTGGCAAAATTGCTGCCACCTTTCCAAGTAGTAACTACCATCAAAGAGTGGATTATACAATTTCTAGTGTGGCTGGTCATGATGATCTCACTTTCTCAATCTCCAGCAGGTAGGCATCAATGTAGTCTCGAGGACTGTCTGGATCCAGAGTTTCTCGGTGTGCTTTGACTGCTTCCCTGAAGAAAGCCTTCAACTCTTCGCCATTCTGATAGATTTTCTGGTGTGGCCCTGGGAAATATTTGATGATGGGAAGCAAGTTAAACACCTGGAAAAGAAAAAGGCTGTAGATAACTATGTGGCATTAACAGCAGAAGTTTAGTTTCAACCTGCTCCAAAACACCTACCTAGAAATGTCTTGTAATTCTGAAGATATTTCCTGCGTCTTAAATCGCATACTTTCAGAGTAGGTACTTCTTTTGAGTAATTGCTTCGTGATCATTAAAAAAAGTACTCTCCCGTAGCCTCTTGGGATACTAAAGTGTCCATTGGATGCACACTTCAGAATTTAGCTGGAAATGCACTGTCTGGCCAAAAAGTTTCGATTTAATTAGGTAAATACTTAAAAGTCTATGACTGAATCAGTATTGCTGTGATTATTATGCTTCTACCATGTTTGGGAACAGTTTTTTTTTTTTAACCCTAATTTATCGAGTGTGTAGCTTTTCATTTCTTAAATAACCATGTAGGAAGACACATCATGGCCATATTCCAGGATGATTCATCAGGCTCAAAGTGTGAAATAATGGTTGGGAGGGAGCATGAAGAATCATTTTTTTCTGAGTCCAGATCTTAAATTCATTGAAAGTCTTTGGGATGTGCTGGAGGAGACTTTACAGAGTTCTGGACTCTTGCATTGTCAATACAAGATCTTGACCAAAAACTGATGCACACCTTGATGGAAAAAAAATGTTGTGATGTTATTTCCATCAAGAGGTGCATATGGCCATATTCCAGGATGACATATAACTTTCAAAAAGCTGAGGTTTTGATGCAGCATGAGTGACCGCTGGTAAAATTTAGTAAGTTTTTGCTAAAGAGTAACAATGCAATGTGTCGACAACCTATGGTAATCAAATGTGCTGAAAAGTAAAGCCAAAGCATTTCAATCGCTCCCTGATGGTTGGCTGCAGTATAGGTCATAAACCCCCGCCCTCTCCATGTAATCAAATGGGACACGAGCCAAACTAAAACTTCCAATTACATTTCAAATACATTTTTTTCCAAAGATGGTTTCTGTCATTTTAGGTAGTTCTCATCACACAGACCTATGTTCATGATTGTTTTCTCAATAAATTTGGTTTTTGTTAGTTGTTTGATGCTATAAAAACGGGGTATAACGTCATGATTGACAGCTGTGCAAGCAATTGAGTCTGCGAGAATGGGAGTGTGGGCGGGACCTCGATGCCGCGGCTCCACCTCAGTATCGCTACTGCGCAGACTCAGGCTCCGAACAACGTACCGACACAACTGTTACTGGGATATTTTGGCTTAATTTTTCTACAGTTGAAGGAAGTGAAGAGGTCCATCTTTTTTACAGTCTATGATTGAGACAGTAGAGCGAGATCCAGTTGGATACTAGCTAAAAACATTTTTTAACACTTGTTCATACCTGCCCAACAAGTGACCCTGTAAGATTGACGTTCTCCTTCAGGATTTCCAGAAGGTATGCGAAGCGCTTGTTATCATAGTCGAACCGATCACCAAACACGATGGAACAGATAATGTTGGAAACAGCATTGTATATTGCATGTTGGGGGTCGAAAGGCTTGCCTGCAACAAAGAAAACCACACATTAGTTTTTGGCAAAGAGCGTATTAATAGTTTAAAGAGAATCTTCGCTATCTGAAATTATGCCAGCGCAAAACCTCTTTTGGCATTAAAAAAAAAAACTACTGTCAGGATTTACTAAAGACACGCAGTGAAAAATTAAGAGCTGAATTTTTGCGGCTGACCTTATTGCATATTTATTTGTAGGAGTTTCCCTTTCAAACACTAAATTTATGGGTGGAAAGTATTTAAATGAATCATGCAAGGTGATTTACTAAGGTTTGCGCTAGTCAATTTTCTAGTATTTCCAGCATTATTTAAGGCCCAAATGTATGACGCTTATTTGTGCTGCTCTTTGTTGAAATGATCCGGTTGTGCCTAGGTTCTTTAATTTGCGTGTCGTCAGTAGATCATGAGTAGAACTTTCCACTCCCATCAGCACTTTTTTGGAATTGATTGGCTTGTTACCGCCACAGCGCACTTGTTTTGACTAAGCACATATAGCATGTTTAAAGTTTGTTTAGAACTCGGACTCAACAAGGGACATGACCTCTAAACATTGAAAAGAGTTACAGACTAAAATCCTCAATAACCTTCTGATTTGAGCATTTCAGAAAGCAGGTAACTGCTTTCCTCTGTCACACGTTCCTCCACAGACTTCTTTCCAAGGCCAAAGTTCCTGAGCGTGTGCAGAGCAAACCGTCTCTGCTGCCTCCAGGCGTGACCAAACGTGACCATTATTATACCTGATGGAAAGAGAACAGATCTTTAGAGTTACGAGGAAATACACAGAGCAGTTGAACAAAGAAGGACAGACAACTTAACCAGCCCTAAACATCTTGAACAAGACAGTCTACCAAGTCGACCTTGGCCTCATTGGTTGGTAAAGTTCCAGGTCCAGACTAGCAGTAGACTGCTTGAGGCCCAGATCCAGACCAAGACCATATTTATGCAGTCTTGAGAGGTTTCAAGTGTCAACTTCACTGGCTGGTTGCTCAACTGATCAAGTCTAGCTTCAGCAGACTATAACAGCCATGTAAGAAGCTGGTTTTAGCTTCATTTTTCAGTAGGGTTAGATACAGCAACTATTAACAATCTTGCAATTAATTCACCTTTTCTGTTTCATCAAAATTTGGATGTACTAGTACCCAGAGCTTGACATTAACTTTTTTTGCTCTCCAGCCACTGTGGGTAGTGGTTTTCCGAAGTTACTAGCCACTCAGCATTTTCACTGGCCACAATTTTGACACTGATACCATGGGGAAAAACTGCCATAGACATTTTTAATATCATCTCATAATTTGGCAGCTGTCACTTTAAGACCTGACGTACAGATCCATTATACTGTTACACATGCGTTTTCTCTCTCAACTGTTTACGTTCACTTAAAACATAACTGACTGTGTTTACTTGAATATTCGACTGGCATTTTGACAATATTTTGTGTGTATTGACTGTTTAAAGGGGTGGTTGATTATGATTTCACTTTTTTAACTTTAGTTAGTGTGTAATGTTGCTGTTTGAGCATAAACAACATCTGCAAAGTTACGACGCTCAAAGTTCAATGCAAAGGGAGATATTTTCTTTTAGAGAATTAGCCGTTTAAGGACTACAACAAACAGCCGGACTACAACAAGCTTCTTCCCGGGTTAGTGACATCACTAACCATAAAATTTACATAAACCCCGCCCCTGGGAACACACAACAAAGGGGGTGTGGCCATGTTGGGCTGCTTTAGAGAAGAGGAAGAGTTGTTGTAGTAGAGTGCTTCACAAACGAGGGTCAATTCAACGCTGGATTTGCACAAAAGATTAACATGACGACACATGCTAGTCGATGAGTTGAATCAACTCCACAGCAACTACATAAATTTATCCACTAACCATTCAGAAACGTCCAGTTTCATTCTAAAAGTTGTAACTTCTTCCTGAGTCTCTCCATCAGTGTCGACTCCGGTTTGAACAATGTAAGGCTGAACACCGTTACTGACAATCCTCATTTTGGCTGCGTGAGATTCTCCTGCTTTGTTTTTTTTTGAGTATCCGAAGTGTGAGCTGTTAAAGCTCCGCCCTCTTCTGGAAAGCAGCCAAGAGCAGCAGCTCATTTGCATTTAAAGGGACACACACAAAAACGGCGTGTTATTGCTCACACCCAAATAGGGATGAATTTGACAAGCTATAATAAATGATCTGTGGGGTATTTTGAGCTGAAACTTCAGACACATTCTGGGGACATCAGCGACTTACATTACATCTCGTAAAAGGGCCATTTTAGGCCCCCTTTAAGCACAATAAGCAGCGAAAAAGAACTCATTTTAGTACTGAGAGGCGGCTTTATGTGTGCGCACTTTGGGTGTGAGCACAAAATCTACTGGAAAGAGTAAAATAATGAGCAGTACGCGCTGAAGCTGAAATTCAAGCCCTGTAACACCAACAATATTCATCTAGAGCAAATGAAACGAGCGATTGACGGGAGGCGGGTTTGTGTGTCAACTCACTGTCGGAGAGATGAGAGAGAAAGAGCAGCTGGTATCATGTATCTATTCTGTGGAAAACGAGTATTGGAAGCGTTTTAGATATTTCTGTATCAAAATATCAATATTTTTGACAAAACTACTATTATTTCAGATGCCTTTTTAAAAGACTACAAATAAAAAATGTATTATATATAAAATTCGACCCACCAAAGTGGCTAGTAGGAGTGACTGTGTTACACGCCACTGCTGAAATACACCCGCATTTGGCGGGTTGGCAGGTGTTAATGTCAAGCCCCACTAGGATCCTACAACACCAACATTTTCAGTACAAAGTATTACTGACCATATCCATTAGTAACCCAGTTTAAAAGTGGTACAGGTGGCCTTCCTGAAAAAGATGAACCATTTTGGACCAGGGCTTCCTTCGTGACCTGGATTGTGTTGAGGAGTATCGCTGGCTTCCTCCCGAGATACAAAGTGGTCATCTCTCCATACTGAGGCATCTACTCGGAGAAGATTTCACAGCACATCAACACAACTAAATTGGTTTAGACATCATCTCACTTGTGAAAGAGGTCAACATAGCACAAGGAGAACATAAGACACAAAAACAACAAGCTCAAAGCAAAGACTCACTGATCTCAGGAACTCCATTGGGTTCTTCAAAAATTGTGGTATGGTACCCACAAAAGGCAGAGGTCTGGGACCAGGAGGAGTTTGACCTCTGTAGGAATTAATCCTGAAGATCTCAAACAGAACCAGAAAGATCAAGCCCAAAAACAGAGCCAGGCCTACAGAGGCCAAGTCTAAATTCATGAGAGTCGTCCACATGATGACAGAGTCCTTTCAGGACAAACACAAGAGCAGCGGACAACTGTGGGCTTTATAAACAGAGCCAAAGAAGGAGGAGGAGACTTGGGAGAGTAAGTTTGACATGCCAGTGCATGCATGTGTAATAGTTATACTACTTATTACTGCTAATGCTTCAAGGGTCTAACCATTCAAGACAAGATTATACTTATTTTCCCTTTATAAACATACTAGCTAGATCCAAGTGAAGTTCATTCACTGTAAAGTCAGGCAAGTTTAGTAAATAACTGACTAGCTCAAAGCTCTCTACTGCGTGTTAATGGGAATGGACAAGTCTACACCCTAATCTCGTCTTTGTTATTGAGATTAGGCAAGAGGCCTGGAAAGTGGTGTAAAGGTAACAGAAAAATTATAGCAAAGGTAAAGCACGAGTTTTCAGTTCAGATTGTCATGCACAGTCATGCAATACCACATTTTGAATCAATATAAAATAAAAGGAAACACAGCAGCATGTTGGTTTGCTTTTTCTTTATTTATTTTTTTGGTCTTTTCTTGATTTTTTTTTTTTCTGCTCTTTTTTGTCTGTTTTTTTGGTTTGCTATAGGGAAGATTTTGGCACTACATAATTGTCTTATTGGGTTGTTATGTTTGATTTTCCTATCTAAAGCCTTTGTCCTTATGCAAGCAAAATAGGAATACGGCTAATAAAAATAAAGTGAATACATTTTAAATCCTTATTTTACACATAAAATAAAAACACTTTTTTGGACCCCTCCAAAAATAGGGGTATTAAAATATTTGACATTTTGTATCACAAATCAATGTGATGATACACACAGAGAAATAAAAGGAAAATAAAACATAAAAACTGTACAAAAACGATAAAATCCATTTTAAAAAGTTTCCAAATGACCAAATGATGCAAAGTTAGTCTTTTTTCTCTAAGGACCTTGGGCATTGGTTTACAAAGTAAAGTGTCTTTTCTTCATTTCTTCTGCTGAACGTAGTTGAGATTGCCATGCCGGCCGTGTTGAATAAGCGGGTAATGTTGATTTGCCACCACAGAACCTGCAAGAGGGGCAGAAATGGGTGGTTACAAGCAGACACTTTTCCTGATTTCTCAGTCAGGTACAAACCATCAAGAGGAATATTCAGAGTTAACTTCATGACTATGGATAACATCTGTTGTATACACCAAATCACATGAACAGCAATGTCATGAAAACGTCCAGGTCATAATCAAAAATAAGTTAAATAAATACTATTTTACATAAAGAGAATGAAGCTAACTTTTACCAATATTAAAGTCACCGTGATATCAAAATTGACAATTCTTTTTTTTTTTTTTTTATGGAATATCGCAGTATTTATTATATATGATTTATTCGTGAACATTATTTTTTATTCTTTAATCAGAATACCCCCCCCATCAATTCCACAAGCCCCGCCCTACATTTGTTCTTGTGTGAGAAGCAATTTCTCTCAGATATACGTCACAGTAGGGAAAAGACTATCAAAACTTCCATTTCCATTTCATGACGACTTTAAATTATTATGTATTGTGACATTAATACAATTAAGCATGACGTATAAAAATAAATAAATGAATAAAAAGGCAACAAATTGTGTTGGTTTGCTTTTTCTTGATTTTTTTCTGATATTTTCTTGATTTTTTTCTGCTCTTTTTTTGTGTTTTCTTGGTTTGGTATTGGAAATGTTTTTGGCAAAATAAAATAATAAAATAAAATAAAATGACAGTAATGGAAAATTCCATGGTTACTTTGGACATAAAATACAGACATAAAGTTTGAATGTTTTATCTTCAGCATGTCCCACAAACAGAAGAGAACCGGTACCTTGTGAGATGAAGGGTTTGTTGGGCTGCTGCAGGTACGGTGGCAGACGGTAGGGCATGAAGGATGGAGACAGGGAATACGGAGCAGCACCGCCGTGCTCCCAGGATCGAGAGCCCGGACTCACACCCCCAAACTGAGAAGGGAAATTAGGATCTGAGATGGAGAGAGGAGGGAGAACCATGAACAAATGGCTCTGTAATAACAGAGTTTAACGATCATGAGATCTTATGTTGTTTATTTGGCTCTGTCACTCAACCATTATGAAACCACAAGCTTTCATTGCCACCTTATTTATTTAAACTTGTCTTAAACTAGAAAGAGCTTGATCTGTTTGTAAGTAATATACATAATTATGCCATAAAATGTGCCTTGAATATAAGGAAATGCTTGGAAAACCAAGGTTTCATTAGACTGTGATTTCAAAGGTTTACAGGTTTTTACTATGAGTCCAGTGAAGCTACTTTCCAGTGCTCAGTCTAACAGATGTGGAGTCACCTGTGCACCCAATACACCTGTGAGACTTACCTGAGCTCACAAACACCACCTGCTCTCAACAAACAGATAGCAAACTTATGTCACTGATTCATCAAATCATAGCTAATATATCTAGAGATCTCTGAAGACAACAATATACTGTTGCAAATAGTGTAGAGACTGTGATTTTATCATTCTGGATTTGACTGGATGAAAGTGCTTTAGGTTACGATACTACTGGTTAATATTTTCCTGACCCACAAAGCATTGGTTACATCAGTGAAAAACTCAGCATCTCATTAACTGTCTTGTCTTATCTTAAGCTGTGACAACAGAATTAACGAAACAGCAAATCGCGCGCGATTTAGCGAATCGACGGAACGAAACAGCAAATCGCGCGCGCGATTTAGCGACTCGACGACGAACGAACAGCAAATCGCTAGCGATTTAGCGACTCGACGGAACGAAACAGCAAATCGCGCGCATGATTTAGCAAATCAACAAAACAGTAAATTGTGCGCACGATTTAACGAATAGAGGGAACGAAATAGTAAATTGTGCACGATTTACTTTTTTTCCCCTGAATCTCATGTGAGGGGCTCCATACTTAACTAAATAGCTTTCTAAAAATATACACAGGTTTAACAGAAATTATTCTGATAAGAATGTTTTCCAACATGATGGAAATATTAACATGTTTAAAGCTTATTTTATCATTTGCAGACTCTCATTAAGCTAATTAATCACTTGCAGACTCTCTTTAACCACTTGTTTAAGCAGCAATGGAGGCCAAACAGATCTGAGAGAAATTTCGAAAAGGAGAATTAAAAACAAAAAAGGAAGGAAAGAAAAGTACAGTGTGGGAGCGTTTTACTGAAATAGTTAACCAGGACGAATCAAGTGCTGGGTATGTGATATGTAACAGCTGTGAAGCGCTGTATGTACATGACAATAAAATAAATAAATTTGTGCTGCCGACACATACTGTGAGAACCACATGTGTGTACCTGTCTTGTTTACTGTGCCATTTCCACCAGTGGCCCCGGATTGAGATGGTGATTGTGCCAGGGGTGCCCCCTTTCTCTGCCCGGGCCGCCCACACCACCAGCCACCCGCGCTGCCGACGGCTGAGCGAAGATGATGCTGGGGTCGTTCAGGTTCATGGGGGTGGGATTCACCGCCTGCCCGCCTCCGTTTCCACCGCCACCTCGGACGGCAAACTTCAGGCCCGGAGAGGACGGGTGGCCGGAGGCAGTGGGCGCCCCGGAGCCCTGGATGAGAGGGCCGTGGATGGGCCAGGAAGGCGAGGTCAGGGGTGGCTGCTGGGGGTGGGCGGGCAGAAGGCCCAGTGCAGAGAGACCAGCGTGGTACTGGCCCGGGTGGGAGTGAGGGAAGCTAAAGATGGGAAGTTGGACTTGGGGAACCTGCTGCTGCGGTTGGGAGGGTTTGGACAGGCCGGAGGAGGTAGAGGATGCAGAGGAAGGCTTGCTGTTCTGGGGAGAGACGGAGGCCTGGCTGTACGGAGACGGCTGAGGGGAGTACGGAGGAGTCTGACGCGTATCAGACTAGATGGAAACAGACAGAGAAACAGATTCAAGGGTCAGTTCACACAAAAACAATAATGAAAGAATGAAAATAAATGTTCTGTTGTTGGGTGATACTGAATATTTGTTATACATTTACAATGATTTTGATCTTAATACACTTTTCATACCAGTATACCATGCTAATATCTGATAATATCAGTGGACCATGACACCATCATAGTAGCTTTTGTAAGGCTTCTAAAGTCATGGTGTTTAAGTACTATAACATCATTTTTGTTTATTTAGTGAAAATGACTACAAAATAATTAGATTACAATTATAAATAAATAATGTAATATACATAAAAGGAAATATCAAATTTTAAAAATATTTAAGTGGATTAAGGATTTTAAATCCGAGCATCAATCATGTGTAGACGTTTGTATCAGTGCTCTCTGTGGATGTAGTTTTCTTGTTCTGTTCCAGTGAAGTCCTGATAAAAACTCAGCCTTGAAGGGAAAAGATATCGCCTCTTTTTTATCTAATTGTGCGTGCAGTGGTTGTTTATTATTATTAGAGGCGTGTAACCATAGACTCCAGGAGAGTTCAACAGCGCTCCAGATGAGAAGAGTACAACTCATCTGTGACCTTTACCAGAGTTTCTTACGTATATAGAACAAAGTGTGTCAAAGATAATGTCTTTAAATAAACTCATTCACGTGAAGAGGAGAATACCATGTTTGGATGTTGCTGAAGTTAACCTGTCAGAACCTGTAGAAATGATGTCAGCTGATTATCCATATGACTGTAAGTACTAGTGTTTCTGTATCGTAAGCTGGATCTGCTGTCTTCAGTAAACTCTCTCTCTAGCTTTGACTCCTGGTCTTCATTGAGTATATTGGTCTCTTTATGTGGTCTAACTGTAATTCCCCTACAATGTTATGGTTCAATCGACTGGCAAAAGAAATTAATTTCAGAGAACACAATGAAATACTGAGAAACACTATTGCTGAAAGGCTAGTTTAAAAAAATGACCTCTCAGCCATAGCTGCCAGTAAAGGGTTTTGTTTCTTACACATTCAGAGGGCTGCCTGTTCCGGCCGACCCGCTCCTGGACCGAAGCACCTTGAGGAATGGGGATGGACTGAGAGCTTGCCATGGCCCGGACCATGTGAGGTACTGGAAATAAATCACAGTCAAACGCTTTTATATGCTGCCCCCTACAGGTCACAGATCGTGCCAAGACATTGCATCATAAAATCAGCAATGATGATGCAATATAAAACTACTGACTAGAAAAGTATAAAATTAATACATATTGTTTTGTCTATTTTTCCAATAATTTTGTATATTTTTATTTATGAATATTTATTTTTTTTATTTATTTGATATATTCATGAACTATAGTAGTTAGTTTATTAATAGTGAAAGGTAATTATTAAAAATAATTAGATTACTTAATGATTAATTATAAATTACAAATATATAAATAAATATAAATATAAAAACTATTTTTACTGTATTTTAGTGCATTGCACATTTTTGAAAAACACTTGGAAAAACATGACAGAATAAGATAAATAAAACAAAATAAAATGTTAAAAATAAGATTTATCTATATATTATATGGATATTATATACATTATATTTTATTTATTATTTTAAACATTTAACATTTATTATTTTTATTAAATATATTCATAAAATAGTGTATATAAGTATAAATCTATTTTTAGTAATTTTCACAAAATAAAAAGTATGATAACCGATAGAGTACATATAATATTATATAATACAATATAATATATAAACATTAGATTTACTCATATTGTAAATAAAAAATATAGTATAAATATATTATATACTATAATTTTTCTTTAAAAAAAACTAATTTTTTTTAGTTTAGTATATAATATATGTGAGAATTACTAAAAATAATTAGATTTATTAATTATACTGTAAATAAAAATATAAAATTAATTAATAATTAATATAAAATTAATTAATATTTACCTATTTATCACATTATTCTTTATATTTTTATTTATTTATTATAAATATATTCATGAACTGTTTGGATTATGAAAATGCTCTAGAGAGGCTGAATTAATTAAATAAACAGAATAAATTATTTTCCACTTAAATAAATAAATTAAGTTGAGCTGTACCGGTCCGGGTGCTCCTCTCTGACGGAGGTGTTTGTAATCGGGACAGTCTCTCCTCACGTGACCCATATCGCCACACTGAAAACAGCGTCTTTCTCTGGGTTCCCTGTCCTCCTCCCTGATCTCATCCTCTCGCTCGTTCTCCTTTTTCTTCATTCTGAAAGCAAAAAAGACCAGCTAAGCACTTTGCATCCCAATGCATTACTGCTTTCAAAAGTAATATTTTCTGCAGCATATGTAAACAGTGCACCTGCGCCTCTTTGGGCAGTCCTTCATATAGTGACCGATCTTCCCACAGATCCGACAGCAGCGGTCATTAGGAGCCAATTCACCGTCTGTCAGCACTTTTGAGTCAAAGAAGTAATCCTGACAGAGAGAAAAAGACAGTCTGACCGTGTACAGAATGAGGCGTACGCATCAGAGATATGAAATGAAGGTTAATAGCGCTCTGTCCGGATTAAAGAGCCGTTTTAATGGGACTCACGGGCTCTGTTCCAGGCTGAGGGTAAAATGGGGTGCCAAACAGCTTCCTGCCATTGATGAAGGCCTTCATGATGAAGTTAGTCACTGTGTAGAGGGCAGAGAGAACGAGTTGGACACAATACAACCGTATATTTACTACAACTGCACTTCAGAGCAGAAAAAAGCTGAACGGTGTGGAACACGAGAGTTTTGCTTACTTTTGCGAGAGACACCAGCCCCGAGATTGTGATTCAAGTCAAAGGGATCTGTCAAAAATACATATGTAAAAACAACATATAACATTTAACCTTAACAGGGGTCACGTTACATGTGTCTTGAAATATTACAAAAAAAATCAGAACTCAAAATAAAATTGTCACATGATGATGCCGCAACTTTTTTCCATCTATCCATCATCCATCCCATCCATCCATCCATCATTCCTTCCATCTATTCATCCATCCATCCATCCATCATCTATCCATTATTCCTTCCATCTATCCATCCATCCATCATCCATCCATTATTCCTTCCATCTATCCATCCACCATCCATCCATCTACCTATCCATCCATCCATCAATCCATCTACCTATCCATCCATCCACCCTCCATCTATCCATTATCTATCCATCCATCTATCCATCCAATCCACCCTCTATCCATCCTCCATCCATCCATCCATCATTCCTTCCATCTATCCATCCACCCTCCATCTATCATCCATCCATCCATCCATCATTCCTTCCATCTATCCATCCATTATTCCTTCCATCTATCCATCCACCCTCCATCTATCATCCATCCATCCATCCATCAATCCATCTACCTATCCATCCATCCATCCATCCACCCTCCATCTATCCATTATCTATCCATCCATCTATCCATCCTCCATCCATCCATCCATCCATCCATCCACCCTCCATCTATATATCCATCCATCCATTTTTCTTTGTATTTAATGAAAAGTAATTACTAATAATAAATTACTTCTCAATTAAAAATTTGAATTAATTTTATAATTATAAATAAATAATATTAACATATATAAATATATAATATCAGTTACTTTTCTTTATATATTTAGTGACAATTGTTAAAAATAATATATATTTATAAATTTTAATAATATTATTTAATGATATATATTTAATAGTATATTGTTTAATTATTCAAATAAGTAAATTATAAATAATATAAATATAAATTACAAAACTGTATTTTCTCTGTATTTTATTGCATTAAACGTTTTATGTCTACTTGGAAACTATGCATGGAATAACTATAATATATTCATAAAAATTATTCTAATATCCATGCTTCTATAATATTAGGATGTAATATCATAGAAACATGCAAATGTTTTGAGTGCAGACAATGAGTTTCAAACCTTCGATTGCGATGCATTTGGACGTCCACTGTTTCTCGAAGGTGGTGAGGCGCTTGCGCTGTCGGATGGAGATGACATGCTCTTTAAAATCAAACTCTTCTGTGTAGAAGCGCAGCAGGCCGAGCCACAGCTCCCCGACCGACTCCTTATTCTGATGGAGCTCCGGGAGACGTCGCCGCTGGACATGCAAAACACACATTAATTCATGCCTTATGAGTGCACTTCAAAATGCACCAGGCTGCATAATTTGTTTACACAGTATCCAAGTGAATAAATACCAAATGAAACAGGCAGAATGAAACCTCGAGACACAAACAAACATGCATTATCAGAAACAATCTCAAACCAGTCCTGCTCACCAGCTCATCAAGGTCATCGAAGAAGAACGCGTTCCAGCCGTCCACCATCCTCTGAGGAACAGTGTTCCCATCAAATATCTGCAGGAGAAACAGGACTCAAGCTGAACAGAACGATTCAAGTTACAGAGATATTTCTCAGCAACACAATCTTTTATTCACTTACAAAAAAAGCCATGTTATTATGGATTTTTGGACATTGTGTAATAGTCCCACTAATGTTAATGGTACTAATGTTACCTCTTGTAACACAGGGATGACTGGTGGTTGTCTCTGCTGTAGGAAATACAGCACCATGAGGATGTAAGCATAGGAGGAGAGACTCCCTCTGGAGGCATCGCCAATGTCACAGCGCTGACAAACACACATTCACACAGGTTTTCTAGTGGGCATGTATTCAATACTGTAGTATACAGTATTTTCTATGCAATGACACTTAATGAAGAGAGCCGTGATATGCTACATTTAATTTAAAAATATTTTAAACATAATTTTCTTAATCTTTATCTTTATTAAATATACATAGTTGTATGACCTCTTATTAATTGAGAAATTAATTTGAGGCCATAAAACTACATATAATTAATAATAATAACTTGGCGGCTTCACTCTTTGCTTCAAAAGTATGGTAAAAGATGGTAAGATTTCTTAATGTTAAGTCTCTTCTGCTCACCAAGGCTGTATTTATTTGATCAAAAATACAGTAGAAACTGTAATATAGTGAAATATTATTGCAACTTTATTTGAATATATTTGATGATCCTTCAGAAATCATTCTAATATGCTGATTTGCTGCTCAAGAATCATTTCTGATTATTATCAATGTTGAAAACAGTTGTGTTGATTACTATTTTTGTGGAAACTGTAATACATTTTCTGCAAATCAGATTCCTATTTATGATGACAACAGCAGCAGGGATATCTGGTCTTACCTTGGCAAATACTTTCATTGTGTAGCCCAGATACTGCACACGAGGGTCTAAAGCAGCATATGTGGCCAGCATCCGGGTGTTGTGTTGGGCCTGACACACAAAACAGGAAATAAAAAACAAAATAAATAAAAAACAAAATGATAATAACAGCTATATTTCATATATAGACACATGAAATGACATGGTTGTTGACAAGATATCAGGGCAAAAATGCTCCTGCATGCGTTTGTCTCATATTTATATAATATAGTTCAGCAATATCACACGAGTAACGAGTAACTGTTTTTGTACTGAACAGCACAAGTGCAAATGTGATATTGATTTTATACAACAGTTCAATAAATAAGAAGTTAATATTGAGTTGTATTTTAGACACATTATTATCTGTTTTTCTCAAAGAAAATATTACCTATAAAGCTAGAGCAGAACTGTTGTGCATATCCGAGCAACAAAGTGGTGTTTGAATGAATGAATGAATGATATATCTGAATGAATCCGCGTTTTGAGCGAATCAATTGGGTGAACCAATGATTCAATGATCTATTCATAAAGAGAGCCATTTACTTAATTCCTGAATGAATCAGCTGTTTGAATGAATCGAATGAATGACTCAGTGACTTGCTCATTTACCGCCACCTACTGGCAGTTTCAGTTTCTTATTTAAAGTATTATTTCATGAAAAAAAACAAACATATTCCATGTTAATAAATAAACCATTTAAGGTATAGTTTACCCAAAATTGAAAATTCTGTCATCATTTACTCACCCTAATGGCCTCATGACCGTTGTTTATGCGTAATAAATTCTTTGCTGAATCAAATATATTTATTTTTAAAGTTACTTTTTGTAATGTATATTGATGCTTTTCCTCATTTAACACAATAATGACTTTACTTTTTTAATTTAATTAAATTAATAGACACATCATGTAATTAATTAGATTAAAAACTGCAATCGCTTAACAGCCCTAAACATATCATATAACATAACATATCATATCGTAAATAACAACATAACGTACTGTATCTTAACGTAACATAACATATAACAGCGTATCGTAACATATAACATATTGTAACGTAACAACATAATGTATAGATCGCAAAGTAACATAACATACAACATAATGTATTGTAGCGTAACATAATGTATCGTATTGTAATGTAACAACAATGTATCATAACGTAACAATATAATATATCAGATCGCAACGTAAACTAACATATAACATTGTATCGGATCGTAACGTAACATAACATATCAGATCGTAACGTAACGTAACATAACGTATTGTATCATAATGTAACATAACGTATCGTATCATAACGTAATGTAACATAACGTGTCATAACTTAACATAACGTATCGTGATGTATCAGATTGTAATGTAACATTTAACATAACGTATCGTAACATATAACATCTTAATGTAATATAACGCATTGTAACGTAACATAAAACATATCGTAACATAACGTATCATAACATATAACATAACGTGTCATATCCTAACATAACGTATCATAACAACGTATCATAATGTAATAACATGTAACATAACATATAACAATGTATTGTAACAACATATAACATAACGTATCGTATCGTAACATAACATACCGTATCATAACGTAACGTAACGTAACGTAACATAACATATAACATATCGCATCGTAACATAACATAACATATAACGTATCGTATGGTAACGTAACGTAACATGAGCCTCACCAGTGTGTTGTAGAGGCTGATGTCTCCCTCCAGTCCGCTCTGCCTGTGTTCAAACTTCACTATAGGCACTTTAGCAGTTGTGATAGGCAAGATATTCCTTAGACCTGAACCACACAAACAAATGAATAGCACTTAATAATCATCTCAAACTGGCTTTATTAATATTGACATGCTAAATTTTAGAAAAGAAATCAGTCACTAACCTATGTGTTTCTTCAGCACCTTTGCTAAACCCTCTATGATCTCCTTACAGTTCAGTTTCTGTAAAAAGGACAAGAAAGAGAGACTGATTAAACATTAAGAGAATTGATAATTGGGTAAAAAATGTTTTGAAGGACAATAATACAAACTGATCCCCCATTTTGAATGCTTCCAAACAAAAAGTACCATTTAAACTAAGTGAAATCAGGCATCAGCACAACACACATTATAAAGGATAGCAACCTTGTTCAGAACTTTTGAAACTTGTCATAGTATAAAATAAAAAAATGAAATGAAAATATTTTTAAAAATAAGGTACGTTTCTTTTGCAGGGGCAACAGTATTTATACCTCAGCGGTGTCATGACCCTCCAGTGTCATACAGATGTCCAGGTCACTGTCACGAAAGCCAAAGCCGTTCTTAGAAGAACCAAACAGACAGAGCTGGGCCTTATCTGAACAGACAAACAGAATAAAGATAAATTTTCATCAAAAAGTAGGAATGTGTCAATAATCACAAAAATCATGAAATCAAGATTTTTCTCACACTGCTAGACTATAATTACTACTGCTGCATTTTTTCAGGAAGCAGCATTTTTTTTTTTCTTTTTTTTTTTCATTTTGCTACAATAGCAAATGGGAACACAAAAATGATATTTGCATTAGGCTCCTCTTCACCACTATAGAAGTTCACCCAATTATGACAACTTCTGCTTCTGAAAACCCTGTGAAAATGTGAAAAGGGTCCACTTCATTTTAATTAACAAAACTATTTTGCTACTGCACGTTTTTTTTGTGAAAACCCTCTTGCGCTTTCATATGAATACGTATTCGCACCATTGTACTCTTTTCTAATGAAGTGCTCCAGACTGGCCAGAATCTGCTCCCGCTTCTGCTGCTCTCCGAGAGTTGGCGACAACTCATCTGCAAACACAAAAAGATCACATTTGAACCTTCAGCACAAATGTACCAAATCTACTGGTGCGTTGGATATTAAACACAGATGATGGTGAAGTATAGTTTGGCGCTCACGGTAACACAGCATGCAGAGTCCGTCCAGGATTTCTCTGAAGCGCTCGGTCATGGGCGGCAGAGGATTCAGCTCGATCTTCTTGAAGTCTTCAGGGCAATCGTCTTTAAGGTGGCCATCTCGCTTGCAGATGCTGCACACGACCGTTGGCGGCTGCATAGAAAATCCATCAACAAACACTAAATTTCTGGATCACAGCATCAAATAATTTACCATATATACATGCGATGAACGTGAGCCATACTGATTTTATTTACTGTATCCTCTGGTGCTCTTCGGTCATTTTGACCAAAATTTTTTATGTTTTTTTATAATTGTTTACTTCATTGGAATGGTACGAAACTTGGTAAAGGTTTTGGCACTTGCTGTGTGAGAAAAAAAAAAAAAAAAAAAAAATAATCAATTCCTGGGAAAAAAAAAGACACACTTGTTCTGCTCGCGGATCAAAAATGTCCGCATTGGAAAAGAACTGGAAACGAATTTCATCTAGTGGAAATGTTTGGTATTGCGGCCAAACAAAATCTTACTGAAAGCTAATTTTTTGAGATATCAAACTCAAAGTTGGAACACAACATGTTTAGATTTATAGCTTTGATTTTCTCGCAAATATGAAAATATATATTTCATATTTCATAGCAATAAACGTAAAAATTCTGTAACTAAGTTTAAGTTAACTTTTTTCACTTCAGCAATAATTTGCCAAGTGTCGTGTTTGAAGAGAGATCAAAATTAAGTCTGAGCTGTAAAGCATTCAAAATTTATGACAGTTTAAGTTGGAAATTGCTCAAAAAGTGAAAAAAATGGATAACTACAGTGTAAATATAATTTAGTACCATAAAAAAAAAAATTAAATAAAAAAATGATTAAACTAAAATATAGTACATTCATTTCATTGAAAAAAAAAAATCTGTCATTTTTGACCGACATGCGAAGAACACCAGAGGGTTAAATAAATGCAGCCTTTGCGAGCATAAAAGACTTCTTTCAAAAACATTTTAAAAAATCTTACCGACCCCAAACTTTCTCATGTGAAAATAGGATTTCTTAAAAATCAGACCATTTTGAGAGCCTTTCCAGTAAAAAAACAAAAAAAAACAATAACAAACTCATAATAATAATTCGATTCAGTGACACTGAAGCTGGTTTTACTCCACACAAGATCAATTTCAAACTGATTTTAGAGCTAGACGTAACTATAACTATGTATATTCACTTATAGACTTTCAGACATTTCAACGCAAGATTTCCAAAATTCCCTGTTACTTCGTTTTCCAGAGGTTTGCACGGTCAAGCACCGCACAAATATTACTTTATCCCGTGCAATTACCTTTCCTCCCGTGAAGATCATCCTGTCAAAGATGTAGTGCATGTCTTCTGGAGCGATACTGTCCTGTTCCTCCATCTCTTGATCTTTATCATCCTCCTCCTCCTCCTCCTCATCATCGCTGTCCATCAGCAGGCCGTTCAGGACGGAAGTAGACACAGCTGTGGCTTCAGATCCGGCGTTCATCCCACCATCACTCACCAGGAGCTCGGTGAATCCTGCTCTCAGCCTCTCCTCTTCCTCTATATCCCTCACTTCCTCATCATCACTGCTGTCTCCATCCTCCTCACCGCTCCTCTCCACGTCTTTCCGCTCCTCCCGGTTCTTTCGTTCCAGGCTGTCGCCGTGGCCATGCGAGCGCGCTCTGCGGTGGCGTCGGGATTTCTTCCTCAGTAAGCTGCGGCTGACCTTCGCTCCGTTCCTGCTCTGAGGACAGGCGAAGTACTTGTAGGCCATGCGGAAACGCTCCTGGATGTACTCAAACACCATCTGACTGTTCAGACTGCGAGCCACGTTCCTCTTCAACGCAAACGGATCTGGAACATCCAACATCTGATCATTTAAAAGCGCTTTCATGCTGCAGCTGTTGCTCATTTTCATATGCATCGTAATGTGACAAAAATAAAGTGCGCTTAAATATAGAAGTAATAGTAAAATACTGTGCTGTTTTCATTTGCAGCAGTTTGCGCATCGGCTTGCTGAAAAGATACTCAGCAACTCATCTGCAACAGGCATATCTGTGGCTATAATACTTTTTCGTATGCTGTATATAAATCTGAGCCACACTGGATCTCTCTGCTCACCCTCGATGGCGAGTCTGCGGCGAGGCCAGTGCTTGAGCTCTCGCGGCAGCAGCTCTCTCAGACGGATGCTGATGATGTGCTCCTCCAGCGCAAACTCCAGCGTGTAAAAGCGCAGGAGCTCCAGCCACAGCTGCCCCAGAGACGCGCTCACCGTTTCCTCCAGCATCAGACGGGACTGCAAACATAAACACACGTTACTAATACAGTTTTTATTTTACAAACGCTACAATTGATTTCTCAATACTTAGGTGACTTTTTCAAAACAACAACAGTAGTCTTGCAATGGAAACGCTGCTTTATTCTCAAAATAATTATGCAATATTCAAATTTTATGCCCAAGTTAAATTTGCAGCTTTAAATGGAAAAAAATTAAATGCAAATTGTTTGGCACAAAATGCATTCAATAACAACTTATTTCAAATACAACAAATTGCTTTCTCCCACCACCAAAACTGCCAATTTGCATGTTTACATGCTTCTTTCAAAACTGTTAAACTTAAGTTCAAAACCTAACATAATACAAAAAGTGAATAAGACAGCAATTTGCAACATTTCTACAGTAATACCAATACACTTTGAATCTAAAAAATGAAATGCTATGAAAACAATTAGGTGTAGCTGAACACCTACACAACACCTACCTTTTGCCATCTATACAAAAAGGAACAACTTAGGAATAATTTTGTACTGTAATATAAACATAGACAATGTATCACATACTGCAGTGAATTCTAAACTGTAGAGAGTGTAATTTTTGTTTTGTAAAGAAACTGTACCTCAATGTACCTATTGTTTTTTTTAGGTCATTGTTTTATGAGAGTCAAAGTGACTACCTTTGCCAGTGTTATGGTGAGTATAATGTATTTGAGTATAAAGTTGTTTGGTAGTTTTAGTGCATTTTGAATGTGAAAATAACTGCTGTACCAAGCTGAAAGTTGGTTAGGAGAACTGTGTGAAGAGTTTTTTAAAAAAAAAAAGTAACCTAAGTGTTGAGAAATATGTCCTAGTGATTGTAAAATACTTTTCTTAGGGTTTCTTTAATACAGTCATGCATATTGGTGAAATGCTCACCTTGCCCTTAGTGTATTCGACCTTCTTCTCTTTCTTCTCCATGTGGGTTTTGGATTCAGGTTTGGCTTTGCCGTCCATGCGGCCTTCACCAGCAGGAGCGGGTCTGTGCTCCCAACCCACGAATGTGCTGGACTCCATCCCCGTCAGGTGAAACTCATCCACACGCTTCACGTCAAAGCCCTTGATCTGACCAGAACCACACAACCAGAATATATATACACCTTAGAATGTTCATCAACCAATCAGATTCAAGCATTCAACAGCCCCGTAATATAAATATATATTGATAAAGAACTAGTCGAAAGTATGTTCAACTCACGCACACATCAAGAACACAGTTATTATTTATTTCGTTCCAGGTTTACTAAAACATCAGCTCTTACCCAGTGTCCTAGATAAACGGGCAGGACGGGCTTCGCTCTCTGTTGCAGGAAGAATATGACCATCAGAGACAGCGAGTAGGATGGGATTCCTCCCTCTGCCTGACAGTCGATGTGGCACAACTACAAAGAAACACACAATCTTGTTAGACCTCGGCGAGAAACGGCCACAGTAATCATGGGAAAGTGTGACGGCAAGTCATACATTGGCCCAGTAACGGAAAGCCAGCACCAGAGGCACGAGCCTCGGCTCCAGTCTGGCCAGAGCTGCAAGGTGATTGGTGGTGAGGCACGCGACATCATTTCCTGCGCTCACTTTGCACATTAACCCACTGCAGAGACAACAAACCGCTCATATCAGCTATGACAAACTATTATTAATTGTATTCGATCTGTTAATTCTTTGTGTGCAGTAACTATTTATAGCATCTTGGTTTTATAGCCCACATAAAACTGACCTCGCCACATCTCTGCAGAAGACAACAGGGACTTTGGCATGAAAATCAGACTCCACCTCGGCAAACTCCACTGGAAACAAAAGTGAAACTAGAGTTAATCTGGGCTCTCGAAACTCAGGTCTTGTGTATACATGAACTTTCAGTTGTTCAATAGTCAAGTGAAGCACATTTATTTATGAGTACAGGATCTGTCACACGTCTAGACACACTCGACTGAATTTGCATCTCATAAAATCTTTAAAACCTTCTGATCTAAAAGCTTGAATTACTGAAATGAGTTTTTATTATATTTAAAATAAGCAAAATATGAAAAAAAAAAAATAATGGGAAACCCACCGCTGTTCTTTAAGATCTCCAGCACCTGGATCAGCACATCGGGTTGAGTCATCTGCACAACAGACATGTGTTAATAACAACACAGTAAAACGTTTATGAACACAGTAAAATTAATCGTCACATATCCACAAAAGCAGCTTGTAAGTTCAGACTCACAGTTGAGGGGTAAGAGACGTCGATATTGATGTCACTCGTTTTAAAGGCGAAGCGGGTGAAGCAGGAGCCGTAAAGGCGGAGAGAGCACGCTATGAAGAAAAAATTATGGGAGAAGTCATTCATACATTCACGAAATTGAGAAAAACACTCTCTAGCTCATTTTTACTTTTTAGTTTTTACTACAAGCTATTATACAAAGTACACTACCATTCAAAAGTTTGGGGTTGGTAAGATTTCGAAATGTTTTTGAAAGAAGTTTCTTCTGCTCACCAAGAACACATTTATTTGGTCAAAAATACAGTAAAAACAGTAATATTGTGAAATATTCAAAATAACTGTTTTCAATGTGAATATATTGTAAAATATAAATGTATTCCTGTGATCAAAGCTGAATTTTCAGCATCATTACTCCAGTCTTCCAGTGTCACATGATCCTTCAGAAATCATTCTAATACGCTGATTTGATGCTCAAGACACATTTCTGATTATTATCAATGTTTAATATCAAATGTTCATATTTTTATGGAAACTTAAAGGTAACAATGTATTAACTAACATGAACTAACATAAGTCCATTAACAGACAATAATTAAAGGCACAATATGTAAGATTTTTGGATTAAAATATCTGAAAACCTCTAGAACAATGTTATATATTTTGCCGACTTGTGTACTTACATTATCCCAGATGTTTCCAAGAATGTTTAAATCCAGAGAAATAAGCAATTTTAACCAGGACACTGACCACGTCTGTGCGTCGCCCATCAATGGCATCATACCTGCATTACCCACGGTTTCCATTTTTATTTTGTAGAAACCATGGAAACACCAAAGACGCTTTAATATATTATGTGTTTTATTAGACAGGTGAGCAACTGTTTGGATACATTCATCGACAGAAAACTCATCATGTTATATAGCTCAACACAGTAAGTCTTATTGTTTAAAAGGGGTCATATCATGAAAATCTGACTTTTCCCATGTTTAAGTATTATAATCAGGTCTCTGGTGCATCTACCAGCACAGAAAATGTGAAAAAGGACAACCCAGTAATTTTGTTTTGGTAAGCCTTTTTCTACAAGCATGTGGACGTAGGACCCCTTGTGATGTAGGAAGGGGATCTTATTATAATATTACCGCCCCCTGAATCTGTATGTCTCCACCCACGGCACCGCCATTGTTTGTTTTCGCAAGCGACGAGTAACACTGGTCCTGGAGTGCAGCAGCTGTCCCGCAGTTTAGCTACAACCCTGATCACGCTTGAATGTCTTCAGGATTACTAAAGCTACGTGAAGGAAGGTGAGTTGTGTTAGAGCAAAACTCTGCAGGACAGCAGCATTTAAGAATGACCATCCCTGAGCTTGTGATATGTCTCAGCTATGTAAACATTATCACTGAACTGTTAACGGCTATAATTGTAAACATGAGTCTCCATAAACTCCATCTGAGCCACTAAGGACGCAGGGATGTAAATTTTATTTATGAAGGAAATGTGTCCAGATAAATTCATATACCAGTATGTGTAAGTCATTAACACTAAAATGCTTCACACAATCGTCAGTAAAACAGGATTTGCACAGAAATTGATTCTCAAAGATGGATCGATACCAACTGATCCAATTTCATATATATTTATTTTGTGATGTTTGCAAATTGTCTTCCTGAATGTGTTTAGTATGTACTGTTAAATGTGGCTAAAGTTGCCATTGTTTCTTACTGTATCCACGGAGACCAGAGCCATTTCGTTATTTTAATTTTTAACCCAAAAACGCGTGTAGTCTGTATAATTCATAAACGCATCTTCATTCTTATTGAGTCTCTCCAACAGTGTGTAGCTTTAGCCATGTTAGCCATGCAGCATGCTATTAAAATCATTCAGAATCAAATTTTAGCAAACATCCAAAAAATACATGCCATACCTATGTTATATGCTGCATCAAGAACAGTTTAATGATCCATTTTGCGAGTTATAGATGCTAACACAGCAAATATACTATGTATGCCTCAGTGTATTGGAATGACGAGCAAGCTTGGGGGCGGGAAGCACAAGCTCATTTGCATTTAAAGCAATCCACCCACAAAAACGGCTTGATTTTGCTCATACCCAAGTAAGTGATCTGTGGGGTATTTTGAGCTGAAACTTCACATACACATTCTAGGGATACCAGAGAACTATATTACGTCTTGTCAAAAGGGGCATAATAGGTCACCTTTAAATCTCGTTTTCTTGATTTACTGCAAGTACCATGTTTTACCATGCCTAATACCAATCTAGCTTACTGCAGTGTGCAACAAGTGGCTCATAGCAGCCGCCGAGTGAACGCGGAGTAGCATTATAACAACTTTCAACACAGAAGTGTATCTAATATGATAAACAGTGCTGCGTTTCCCCATATACGCATGACCGGAAGAAGTGGAAGCACTCATCTGCGGCATAATAAAAGCTCCACTGCTCTCGTTCCGTGTGTCGCGCTCGTCTCTCATTAGCAATCGCTCCAGAGGCTTTCAGTTACACCCTGCTTCATACTACACCCTGCTTCATACTACCCTGCTTCATACTACTTATAAACATATATGTTTATAAGATTATTAGTTCATCCATGCATATGATTTCTGCCTGAGTGTCATCGGATTCTTTTCCACCGGCTGTAGACGAGACAACACCTTCCATGATTCCGCGAAATCAAAGCGTCATCAAGCTACGCCTTTGTTTTGAATAAGCGACCTCTAGAGGCGAAAATTACATATTGTGCCTTTAACTGAATAAATTTAATACATGTAGGCAGGGAAAGCTGTGTACCTGCGAGTTGTTTACGTATAATACCCTCCATCCGGAGCACCACAGCTTGCCTCAGCGCAAAGTCTTCCTCTGAGATGCCGTGCACCTCTGCCGCCTCCAGGACGGCGGAGTCTAGCGCCCTCAACTGGGCCGGAGAGGGAAGAGGAAGCGCTCGCAACTCATTTTCCTCCTGCTTTTCCTGCAAAATACACAAACAAAAGGATAAACAAAAAATCAGAATGAGTCAAAGTTGATATAAAATATCCAATATTTAGATTATCTTCGAATAGAATATCTTCGGTGCTGGTGCTTTAAAGGTGGTGAATTCAGAGACACATCTTCTCTGACAGGGTTTTAGTGGGTTTATGCAGCGTTCTTTTGCATGCTTACTAACAGTCCAAGAGAAACTAGCACAGTAAAACCCTCTCTAATTATTATATACACCACAGGAAAAAAGCTCACCATGATGTTCTTCTTGTGACGTTTCTCTTTAATGTGCTTGTGAGCACCCTGGATGTTCTCCACGTGGACTGAGCAAAGTTTGCATAGATACTGGAAATTCGGGTACTCCGGAGACGGCTGTGGGAATACACAACGACAGGGAAACCAATCACATCGCTCAACATCAATTCACACATCTGAGTGCTTTACAGATGTGCAAATGGGAGAAATCAAGAGGCACTTAATGACTCCTTGACTTGCTCATGTTGTTTCAGATTCAATTAATGACCTGCTATTGACCGTCATTCAAAAGTAAAATCAGTCGGTGAATGTGAATGCAAACGCTCTCATTTACATCGATACTCGCATCAGTTAGATGCAAGAAGTGACTATCACACTAGTCTCATGTAGGGCTGCATGATTAATCAAAATAAAATGCAATGAGATAAATATATGTGCTGCGTGTTTCAGAGTGAAGCACAACACTGTGTTAATTTACATTTAAGCAGCTCATGATCTGGTATTTGCAGCGTCTCAGTTCTCAGTAAATACTATATTATTATTTCACAGCCATATTGTTTGTGTGCATGAATGTGTCTCACCTTGAGCAGCCGGTGGATGTAGTCTCTCTGCAGCCTCTCCTCCGCCTGTTTGAGTCCCAGCTGTTGGTCAGAGGTCAGGTTTCCCACCTCCACGACATCTGCTGCGACCTCAACCCTCTGTTTGCCTGAGATCTCCACACCTGAGATTTAAAGGAACAGACAGCAAAAACAACCCACAGTAAATAATAGGGCTGCCCCCTTATATTCGACTAAACGCGCTTACTGCATGCTGATAACAATGGAAACAACTTAAAATACTCTGTCATTTTTGGTCAAACAGGTGAGAGTAATACACCATTCGAAACTGAAAAGGGTATACTTTTATTTGTGTAAACTCACAATAACAAGATAATGTTGTGCCTTTGTAAAATAAAGAAAACAAACAGGATGCGCTTTCTGCCGTCTTGGTCTCTGTGAACATGAGCGCGTCACAAAAATGAAATGAAACTCAGTGTATACTTGCCTCACAGACATTATTATGATTTATACGGCTTATTAATATACAAGTGCGATTAGTCAAATAATCGCTTAAATGAATGACTAATAGTCGACTAGAAAAATCTTTTCGAGGGCAGCCCTAGTGAATACACCTATACTCGTACAGAGAACACGTTAACAGTTTTGTCAGATAATAAACACTTTCTGTTTTCATATCTTTAGTGAATAAATATTTTTGGAATTTCATATACACTACCAGTCAATAGTTTGGACACGGTAAGATTTTTCATGTTTTTAAAAGAAGTTTCATCTGCTCACCAAGGCTGCATTTATTTAATTAAAAATACAGTAAAAACAGTAATATTGTGAAATATTATTACAATTTAAAATAACTTTTCTGTTTGAATATATTTTATAAAGTAATTTATTCCTGTGATCAAAGCTGAATTTTCAGCATCATTACTCCAGTCTTCAGTGTCACATGATCCTTCAGAAATCATTCTAATATGATGATTTGCTGCTCAAGAAACATTTATGATTATTATCAATGTTGAAAACAGTTGTGTACTTTTTTTTCAGGATTCTTTGATGAATAGAAAGTTTAAAAAAAAACAGCATTTATCTGAAATACAAAGCTTTTGTAACATTATACACTACCGTTCAAAAGTTTGGGGTCAGTACGTTTTTATTTTTATTTTTTTGAAAAGAAATTAAAGAAATTAATACTTTTATTCAGCGAGGATGCATTAAATCGATCAAAAGTCATTTATAAAGACATTTATAATGTTACAAAAGATTATATTTCAAATAAATGCTGTTCTTTTGAACTTTCTATTCATCAAAGAATCCTGAAAAAAGAATATTGTACACAGCTGTTTTCAACATTGATAATAACCATAAATGTTTCTTGAGCAGCAGATCATCATATTAGAATGATTTTGAAGGATCATGTGACACTGAAGACTGGAGTAATGATGCTGAAAATTCAGCTTTGATCACAATAATAAATTACTTTATAGAATATAATCAAACAGAAAACAGTTATTTTAAATTGTAATAATATTTCACAATATTACTGTTTTTACTGTATTTTTAATTAAATAAATGCAGCCTTGGTGAGCAGACCAAACTTCTTTTAAAAACATTAACAATCTTACCGATTCCAAACTTTTGACTGGTAGTGTATGTCTAATTTACCACTATTAAATTGAAACATTTATAATACATACTATAGATTTCAAAAGTTTGAGGTCAGTAAGATTTTTTTATTATATATAAATTAATACTTGTTTAGCAAGGGTGAATTAAGGTGACAAAAGTGACTGGTGTAATGATGCTGAAAATTCACAGGAAATAATTACATTTTAAGATATATTCAAATAGAAAACAGTTATTTTAAATTGTAATACTATTTCACAAAATTACTGTTTTTACTGTATTTTTACCGACCCCAAACTTATGAACGGTAGTGTCGGGTCACTCCAGCAATAAAAAAATCTAAATAAACTCAAAAAGAATCATTTGATCACTGGTGATTTTTTCTCACCAGGTATCTTCTCTGTTGCTGTGATGGCGTTGTTCTGTGTTGAGCTCTCCTCTGCTGTGCTGGTCAGCAGTGTTGCTCCCCCATCCTTGGCTGGTCCACTGTTTCGGACCGGAGTTTTCTTCTCCTGTGCCTGCTGGCGGGCCTCACTGGGCTGGGGCTTCCCTCTCCCCCTCTCGCCAGAATTAGTTCTGCCCGTCAGCCTGCGGGTTTTGCCCTTACCCTGCTCCTGAGGGCTGCCGGTGCACGTCCTGCCACCGCTATGGCTGCCCTGGATCTCCTCTTTCACCCTGGGGACGCCGTCCTTGCATCGGCCGGTGACTTTCATGCTCTCCCTTTGGGGTTTGGAGGACGACACCTTGCCCACACTCGAGCGAGAAGGTTTGACCACCTTCACGGGGCTTTTGGGGTCCTCCATGCCACTCCACTTCTCTCCGGACGAGACTGAAGAAAAGCCCAAAGGGCTCTGGGTTGAAGGTTTCTGGAATTAAATCATGACAGAATCAGATTGTGGGAATCCAGAAATGTTTGTGCATAGAAAGTTTGAGAAATCAGGAAGACTTTGACCACATTGGAATGGGAATATTAGCTTAGAACATAACAAATAATAATGAATGCCCACTTTTTCAAACTAGTAAGTCAACCAATAGAAATTATTCCACAATAAAGTTGTTTTAAATGTTTTTTTGTGCTACATTTTGTAAGTTCAATTAAAGTCATGATTTTGGAAAATAAAAAAACCCAAAAACATCATTTTGCATCTTTAATTCAGAAAAAAAATGTCTAATTATTTAATCAGAGTGCAAAAAGGGACGTCAAAGGATATTACAAAGGAGATCGCTGTTATATCTTCAGTTCCATTTATCACATCTCAAGTTTAGCACATTGCATTATGGGCATACTAGCTTATTATTTATAATTTATAATATTCCATGCATATGTATGCGACATTGTCACATGACCTTATGTTGCATGTAATCATCTTGAAATTAAAATCTTTCATTTTGTGCAAAAACATTAAAATTTGGCAGTGTGATGAAGTAAAGTATATCAAATAATTGCATCTGATGTTATAGTAACACTTTAGTATGGGGAACAATTCTCACTTTTAACCTGTTGCTTATTAGCTTGCATATTGGCTGTTTATTAGTACTTATTAAGCACATATTAATGCCTTATTCTGCATGACCATATTCTACATCCCTTAATTCTACCCAATACCTAAACTTAAATGCTACAACAACTACCTTAACTATTAATAAGCAGTAAATTAAGAGTTTATTGAGGCAAAAGTTGTAGTTAATATTGAATATGTGTTCCCCATACCAAAGTGTTACCGCTGTTATTTCTGGTTTACTCATGACACTAGAAATGCAAAGTCAAGTCTAACACATTTTTGAACACATTATTACACACACATTATGTTTATAGTAGGCCATGTATTTCATGCACACTAAAACTCAACACTTAAAGGGACAGATCACCCAAAAAATGAAAACTGTCATCATTTGCTCACCCTCAAGTTGTTCCAAACCTGTATGAATTTTCTTGTGCTGAACACAAAATAAGATATTTTGAAAAATGTTGGTAATCAAACAGTTGACAGTAGCCATTGACTTCCATAGTAGGAAAAAAAAAATGGAAGTCAATGGGGTCAGTCAACTGTTTGGTTACCAACAATCTTCAAAATATCCAATTTTGTGTTCAGCAGAAGAAATTCATACATGTTTGGAACAACTTGCACTCTATTTTTAGTTAATCATATTTAGTTAATAATTTCTTTGGTTCCTACACATTCTCCACTTCATATTACACAGTAATCTCTAAATATTTTTAATTTCTGTTTTTTCCATTGATTTTCCTTAAATGATAACATGCGCTTGAAATATGAGAAGAAATCTTAAAGGGGTAGTTCACCCAAAAATGAAAATTATCCCATGATTTACTCACCCTCAAGCCATCCTAGGTGTGTATGACTATCTTTTTTCAGACGAATACAATCAGAGTTATATTTAAAAATATCCTTGCTGATCCAAGCTTTATAATGGGAGTGAATGGGGGGTGTGATTTTGAAGCCCAAAAAAATGCATCCATCCATCATAAAAATAATCCATACGGCTCCAGGGGGTTAATAAAGGCCTTTTGAAGTGAAGCGATGGGCTTTTGTAATAAAATTATTCATATTTAAAACGCATCACTTCACTTCAGAAGGCCTTTATTAACCATCTGGTGCCGTGTGGATTACTTTTATGATGGATAGATGCGCTTTTCGGTGCTTCAAAATCTCGCCCCTCATTCACTACCATTATAAAGCTTAGAAGAGCCAGGATATTTTTAATTATATCTCTGATTGTGCTCATCTGAAAGAAGATAGTCATATACACCTAGGATGGCTTGAGGGTGTGTAAATCATTGGATAATTTTCAATTTTGGGTGAACTATCCCTTTAAACTCTGACACATGATACTGAAGTCATGGTTTGATGTTGCATGATCACCAAACTGTAAGTACAGTCTGACTGAGATGACCGTTTGCTCCTTTATCTGTTGCTGGTTTGAGTGGCACACACACATTCGTTCCAATGAGACTCGCTTATAGTAAAGACAAACTGTTTTGCATATTTTTATATTTTGGAGAACTGAATAGTCTGGAAACACAAACATTTTTCTATAAATATCCAGACCTGGAAATTACTCAAATCAAATTCAAAACTGCATAAGAAACCTGCAAAACACGTCAATTTGACAAGAACATTCTCAGTCTCAACATCCTGTCACAGAATCAAGACTTTCAAATGCAAAGAACAAATAATACAAAACATTCTCGCGCAAGAGCTGTAAATCTCCTGTCCCGCTCAACATACACATTTAATACAACATGAATGTATGCATTACAGATATGATATGAATATAAGAATACAGACAAGAAATGTCATCATATGCATGCTTCATATTCAAACTGAGCACAACATAATATATACTTCAGAAAGAGCAGTAGCCTATGTTAGTATACAACTTAGACCATGTCACAACAGAACAATAATCTACTAATTAAACAGTATTACATGTATGCATGCTTTAATCCAAATTGCATTCAAGCATTTATCAGTTCATGCATTCACTGGGAATTGAACCCAAGCTCTACTGTTTGAGTTACAGGAACGCAGTATATACTGTATACAGCCTACTATTAAAAAAAAAAAAAAAGAAAGAAAGAAAATAACAGGAACTATTGCACAATACACATTTCAGACAGTAGTATGCCATATCAAGCATGCTTAATTCAGCGAGTCCAGTTATTATCTTGGAAATAAAAATGGTTATTATTTTACACTATCAATCCAATTTTCTGTAAATGTCTTAATTTTTGGCAGTGCAGTTAAAGGATTTAGTTCACTTCAGAATGAAAATTTCCTGATAATTTACTCACCCCCATGTCATCCAAGATGTTTATGTCTGTCTTTCTTCAGTTGAAAAGAAATCAAGGTTTTTGAGGATTTTTCTCCATGTAGTGGACTTAAATGGGGACCAACAGTTTGAAGGTCCAAATGTCAGTTTCAGTGCAGCTTCAAAGAGCTCTACATGATCCCAGATGAGGAATAAGTGTCTTATCTAGTGAAAAAATAAAAATTATATGCTTTTTAACCACAAATGCTCATCTTGCACTGCTCTGCAATGCGCCACGCATTATGTAATCACGTTGGAAAGGTCACGTGTGACGTGGGCGGAAGTACCGCGGTAGGGCAAAAAACTCCATCTCGTTTTCTCCTCCAACTTCAATCGTCCGACATCGTTGTTTTACCTTTTTTTGTAAAGGCCGTTTAACTTAGTCTTTGGACGTTCGCTTTGTAAACACTGGATCGGTACTTCCGTTTACGCCAAGCATGACCTTTCCAACGTGATTACGTAATGCATGGCGCATCGCAGAGCAGTGCAAGAAGAGCATTTATGGTTAAAAGTATATAAATTTCTATTTTTTTTTAGAAAATGACAGATAGTTTCACTAGATAAGACCCTTATTCCTCGTCTGGGATCATGTAGAGCTCTTTGAAGCTGCACTGAAACTGACATTTGGACCTTCCACCTGTTGGTCCCCATTGAAGTCCACTACATGGAGAAAAATCCTCAAAAACCTTGATTTCTTTTCAACTGAAGAAAGACAGACATAAACATCTTGGATGACATGGGGGTGAGTAAATTATCAGGAAATTTTCATTCTGAAGTGAACTCATCGATCAAGAAAGACAAAATTCACAGCTGATATTAGGCTACTTTTAGTTCATCATACCGGAAATGCAAGGTAAAGCACAATGCATTGTGCTTGGTTATATACCGCATATTTTAGCAAATGTAGTGGGTCGAATCAAATAATGCATACAGTATACATACTATACACTGCAGAAATAGTATGAGTAGTATGTTTTATTACAGCATAACCGTCAGGAAGACATGATATCATCATTACTAAGCAATTTTCTTTTTAATTCTTAAGGATCCAAACATACATATAAGCAAATATAGCTATGATCGGTCCAATAACTTTATATTATTATAACTTCAGAAGCTAAATATATAATACATACTAGCTATTAACTTTTTTAAATTATTTAAGGCATTAGACATTACATTAAAAAAAAAAAGCGTAAAATGTGTTGGCATCAGGTGCACAAATATTCAATCCTTCACAAGTTTAATGACCTGTAGGCCTGAACAAACACAAAACTAGTCATACATTTGAGTCCTAACATTAATTAGAAGACTATTTACATGTACCTGCCGTGATATTGTATCCTAAATGTCATTGCTTGATTCTGATTTCTAATTACCTTTGTAAAAACACTCCATGTAACCTTGCAATGATCAAACACTAGCACTGCACCATTACCTGCATACTTACAAGCAGAACACATTTACATGTAAGTAATATACACTTAGAATTGTGTATCATTCACCAGCGGTTTAATTTTATAGTAATTCCCCAAACTTTTGTCAATGTATTTAGACTTAGCTCGCGCGCTGCGCTACTAACGCCTCACGCACCTCTTCCTCACTTATGTGTTTACTTTTCTGTCTTACCTAGATTCACAAATGTGCGGTAGATCAGCAGTACATGCTGAGAACAATCATGAGGAGCGGTGACGGTTTGGCGTCGCGTTAAACGCCATGTATCCCGGCGCTGATGTTGTTGTTGTTGTTGTTTTCGGCCCTGCTCAAGACGGTGAGCGCACGCGCCATGTTAACTCTGCTCGCGCGCTGGATTGTGGGCCGCGTCAGTGCGGCAGGCGGAGAAACCGAAACGCGACGCTTCAACGCGTCATGTCATCTATGTGACGCCTACAGGGGGCGAGCTGTGGCCCAAACAACATAATTACTAAAACTCTAAAAGAAAACTTTCGTGTAAGTAACCTTTCTTTTAGTGTTTCTCAGGCTCATTTGCATATTAAAATGATATGAAAATGTAAACAAAAAGAATAAAATCAGAATTATTATTATTATGTATACAGATTTATGTTTGAAGCTTATAGTTAAAATATTTCAAAACTAAATAGCATTATTATTAAATGTTTAATTATTAAACTATTTTTATATTAATATATTTTGTATTATTGCTAGAATAGCATATATAGGCCTATACTAATAGGCTAGCTATATATAATATAATAAACACTGCATTGAAAAATACATCTATACCAAGCAAAACAAAGTTTATTGTTGATTCTGAAAACATTGTAGTATGTTAAAAAAAAATATGGTTCAAACCGTATGAACCTGGACTTAGATTTAGATGATATGTAACTAGAGAAATGCATTAAATTGAAGACATTTACCGTCTGTATTTTCATAGAATAAAAAAATATTTTTAGGTGTGCAAATAAGGTATAACTATAATAATAATTATTATTATATACAGAAGCAATTTTGTAGCTAAATAAATAGCTACAAATAGTTAAATAATAGATAATAAAAACTATAAATATGAACTAATATACATTATTAGCAAATATTAATATGATTTAATTCAAAAATATTATTTTTCTCATGAATATAGCTGCTTTTTATATTATTTCTAGAATAACATATAGGCTATACTAGAAGGCTCCATAACATAATACATACATACGTAATAGAGCAAACATTGCATTGTATAATACATCCATACAAAACAAAACAAAGTAAAAGCCTACTGTTAATATTTAAAAGTACGGAAGATTAAAAATGTTTCCAAACTCTAAAATTAAACTCTGGACCATGGGGTGAATTTTGGATTTATTTTTCTTAAATAGCCTAGCTAGAGAGGAAAAAAAAGTGCTTTCTTAAAATAAAATAATATTTTAAAATTTAAAATAGATGGCTATTCAACAAACCCCAGTTATCCAACTTGTAGTATGTAAAATCTTAAAATTGATAATAAACTTTTACCTTAATTATAAACTTAATAAATAAACTTTTAGCTTAACTATCATGCCGTATCTGAAAACATTTATGACGTTGTACGCGCTCGCTCACGTACAGAGGAATGCGGAAGCTTGTGATTGGTTGTTTTGGGCCTCGCCGCGCGTCATCCAAGTTCAGCTCATTCCGCTCTAGGTCTGTCGATTTTCATTCCGTATCGGACCGTCCCGTTCGCTCATCTGTCTGCTCTACATCAGAGGAATCACTGCATTATGGGGATGTTTCTAAGAGCACTAACTTTGCTGACTTTATCATGTCTGATTGAGGCCAAACAGAAAGACTTTTACACGTTTAAGGTGGTGAACAGCAGAGGGAGGTTAGTTTCTCTGGATAAATACAGAGGATCGGTGAGTCTCCAGAAATGAACTCTGATGCTGCAGACGTAAGATGCAACTAACGTGCATGTAAGAAAAGCCTTCAGTACTAACGTTGCATCACAGTGTGGTTTTCTCCGGATGCACGCGTGCTTTAATACTGTTGTAGGATTTCCTCACTTCAAGTATTTTCTGTCTAATAACTACTAACCGGCAGTCTGGAGTTGTTCTTCATTCATTCTGCCTGTCTACGTGGCAGCTCTCGCATCTCAGCTCCTTCTGATGAGTTCGGCGGTGTGGTTTATGAGTTTATGAATTGGGTTACATTTCGGAATAACTTTCAGTAATAATATTGACAGAAATTATTGCATTAAATAATGATCTAGAGATGAGAATTGCATCATGTACATTTAAATGGATTGATTTTGAATTTACACGAACTGCTAATCAGTCCAGAATTATACATCAGGCCTGTAATGTTTATTAACTTTGCGAACTTTATAATGTATTTTTAGAGTTACTTGCTATAATTTATAGCATTATGGAAGGGCTCGTATTGCGCTTCACTGCTTTATTTTCTTTCTTGTTTTTTTTTTTTAAAAAAACGTCATTTATTATGCATAAAATATTTGATTGTGTGTTGTTATAATTACTTATATTGTGGTTTTAAATAAAAATGAGTTTGCACATCTCATTTTGAGTCACTAGGTGTCGATGTTGAATAACTTTGAAAAGCTATTCGTAAACCTTTTGAAACAGCCCTGTTATATTATATTATATTATGTTATATTATACTTTATTATTTTATATTATTTTGTATTATATTATAAAAAAGTAAGTAGGCTAAATCTGAACCTGGGCCAAGGCAATTAGGGCATAGTCCAAAGTTTCATTGTTAGCGTAAACAAATGGTTGATTCAGTTTTTAAAAGTGTTATAAGGGAAAATTTCATTTTATCATTATATATATATATATATATATATATATATATATATATATATATATATATACTACGGTCAAAAGTTTGGAATCGGTAAGGTTTTTAATGTTTTATAAGAAGTTTCGTCTGCTCACCAAGGCTGCATTTATTTAATTAAAAATACAGTAAAAACAGTAATATTGTGAAATATTATTACAATTTAAAATAACTGTTTTCTGTTTGAATATATTTTATAAAGTAATTTATTCCTGTGATCAACGCTGAATTTTCAGCATCATTACTCCAGTCTTCAGTGTCACATGATCCTTCAGAAATCATTCTAATATGATGATTTGCTGCTCAAGAAACATTTATTGTGTACAATTTTACAAGATATTTGTGTACAATATTTGTTTTTAGGATTCTTTGATGAATAGAAAGTTCAAAAGAACAGCATTTATTTGAAATATAATCTTTTGTAACATTATAAATGTCTTTACTGTCACTTTTGATCGATTTAATGCATCCTTGCTGAATAAAAGTATTAATTTCTTTAATTTCTTTTTAAAATTGTTTTAAAAAAAATAAAAATTCTTACTGACCCCAAACTTTTGAACGGTAGTGTATAATGTGACAAAAGCTTTGTATTTCAGATAAATGCTGTTCTTTTGAACTTTCTATTCATCAAAGAATCCTGAAAAAAAAGTACACAACTGTTTTCAACATTGATAATAATCATAAATGTTTCTTGAGCAGCAGATCATCATATTAGAATGATTTCTGAAGGATCATGTGACACTGAAGACTGGAGTAATGATGCTGAAAATTCAGCTTTGATCACAGGAATAAATTACTTTATAAAACATATTCAAACAGAAAACAGTTATTTTAAATTGTAATAATATTTCACAATATTACTGTTTTTACTGTATTTTTAATTAAATAAATGCAGCCTTGGTGAGCAGACAAACTTCTTTTAAAAACATTAAAAATCTTACAGATTCTAAACTTGTGACTGGTAGTGTATGTATGTGTGTGTGTGTGTGTGTGTGTATATATATATGTATTTGTGTGTATATATATATCTATCTATATATATATATATATATATATATATGTAATGCAGCCTTGGTGAGCAGATGAAACTTCTTTTAAAAACATTAAAATCTTACCATGTCCAAACTGTGTGTGTGTGTATATATATATATGTGTGTGTGTGTGTGTGTGTATATATATGCATATATGTATGCATATGTATATATGTATACATATAGTATATGTATTTATGTATGTGTGTATACGTTTTGAATGTTCTCAGAAGCATTTAAAAAACAACAGAGGACCATCCAACATATGTTTCCGGGAAAAATTTTTTTTAATTGAATTATGTATATTAAAAAGCTAACTCTGAATGAACGTTATATTAACGTTACTAGAAGAACGTTTGTTCATAACTTGAACCCTGTTAGCAGAGCTACTACTAAATAACGCTAACCTCACTACTATCACTACTACAACTGCTACCACTCCTCTTCCTCCTACACCAACCACTACTACTGCTGTTTTTGAAAATAAATAAATACATTTGTATTTAGCAGCTCTTTACATCCTTTTAGTGTAGTTGTAGTAACCCATCAGATGAAATGGGTCATTTTTAACACTAAATAATGAATATAAACATGAAGTGCTTTAACAACAGCAGGCTTAATAAATGTGAGGTGTTTTTCAATCTGTATCAGAAGAGCTGATATTAGTTCAAGGGCTGGTCAGCAATGGTGTGTAATTTGCATTTATATAAAAAACAAACAAATATAGGCTACACAAGGACATATGTACATTTGATTACCATTGAGAAAACTTGAAGAAACTGGAGAGGTAAAACAGAGACTCAAGGACAGACAGACGTCACAGCAGCTCTTAACTCATCTCACGCTCCTCCGCCGCTGCTGATTGGCTCTAATGGCTTCATTTGTCACACTGCTTCAAAAAGCTTTGTACAGTTTAAAAACAGAGACACTTGTCATTATGATCTCAAACCTTTAATATGATTCATGGACAACTACTCTTAAAAACAGATTTTTCGAAGAAAAGAAAACAAAGATTACTGGAGTATACAAGAAAATGACTATTTCAGGCTTTCTACTGAAAAATACACATTTAATTCACTGTGTTACTTTCTTCGCAATTAACAATTACTGAAAATTGTTTCAAAGTAAATGTTTCATAGTATCTATCTATCTATGTATCTATCTGTCTGTCTATCTATCTGCCTGTCTGTCTATCTATCTGTCTGTATCTATCTATCTATCTGTCTGTTTATCTATCTATCTATCTATCTATCTGTCTGTATCTATCTGTCTATCTATCTATCTGTCTGTCTCTCTGTCTGTCTATCTATCTGTCTACCTATCTATCTGTCTGTCTGTCTATCTGTCTGTCTCTCTGTCTGTATCTATCTATCTATCTATCTATCTATCTATCTGTCTGTATCTATCTATCTGTCTGTCTGTCTATCTATCTGTCTGTCTCTCTGTCTGTCTGTCTATCTATCTGTCTGTGTGTTTGTCTGTCTATCTATCCATCTGTCTGTCTGTCTGTCTATCTATCTGTCTGTCTGTCTCTCTGTCTATCTATCTATCTATCTATCTGTCTGTCTGTCTATGTATCTGTCTGTGTGTTTGTCTGTCTATCTATCCATCTGTCTGTCTGTCTGTATCTATCTATCTATCTATCTGTCTGTATCTGTCTATCTATCTATCTGTCTGTCTCTCTGTCTGTCTATCTATCTACCTGTCTGTCTGTCTATCTATCTGTCTGTGTGTTTGTCTGTCTGTCTATCCATCTGTCTGTCTGTCTGTCTATCTATATCTGTCTGTCTGTCTATCTACCTATATCCGTCTGTCTGTCTGTCTGTCTATCTATCTACCTGTCTGTCTATCTATCTATCCATCTATCTGTCTCTGTCTATCTATCTATCTACCTGTCTGTCTATCTATCTATCTATCTATCTACCTGTCTGTCTATCTATCTATAACCCTGAATGTAGACATATATTGTGTATGATGTTGTTGATTTTCCTGTACTGTGTTTGTAGGTTTCACTGGTAGTGAATGTGGCCAGTGAGTGTGGTTACACCGACGAACACTACAAAGACCTCCAGCAGCTGCAAAAAGACTTTGGCCCGTTTCATTTCAATGTTCTGGCATTTCCCTGTAACCAGTTTGGCCAGCAGGAACCCGGCAGCGATAAAGAGATCGACAGCTTTGTGCGGCGGGTCTACGGGGTTTCTTTTCCCATCTTCAGCAAGATCGCTGTGGTGGGAATAGGGGCAAATAACGCTTACAAATACCTTGTGGGTGAGTGGAACAGGTTTAATGATCATGCAAATGTAAATGCTGATATTACAGAGGGATCAAAAAGTATTTTGACACTTTTCACTCTTCAAAATATCTGAATGTCCTTGCATTAGAAACAAAATATTGACTCAAATTGTTCATGTGCAATGCGTCAACCCTTTGTGGCATAACATAAACAAAGTCCTTGAGGAAGAATTTCATTTTCAAGCAGAGTAACAACTTATTAATTTGACATGCTGTGCTCTCATCTGTCACACTCTCTTCTAATTTCAGAGGCGTCTAGGAAAGAGCCGACCTGGAATTTCTGGAAGTACCTCATCGATACTGATGGCAAAGTTGTTGATGCGTGGGGTCCTGATGTCTCCGTCAAAGAAATCCGCCCACGGATAGCGGATATGGTTCGGAAGCTGATCATCAAGAGAAAAGAAGAGCTTTAAGTCCTTTGAATCTTCTTCAGCTCTGAAAACTGTCGACACTCAGACCTCAGATTTCTTTGAAGAAACAAATGCTAATTTAGGCCTATTCAAAGTACGAAGTGTGAGATTACACCAGCGTAACCCGCTTTAAACGACCCTACATCCTCTCATCCAGTTGTGAATATTTCAGTTGTGAAAACTTTGTTACATCTGTTTGTAAAGAGAAGCACTGAGAATTAAAGTGATAAAAGACCACTTTTATAGTAATAAACCACTTCATGCTTACACTAAATGACATACTCCCCATAATGTCTAATAGAACAACACCACAATAATGAAATATGAGCAATATGATGAACTGATCCTGGAGTAGAAATATTTATTTTCATACTCCCGCTATTGTTTTTGTACTGTGATCTGTCAGGATCTTTGACCCTGTTACATTTTAGTTTGGTGGCTCCATTAAAAGTTTTGTCCTAAGTTATCAGTTTTTGTTTATTTACTGAAAAGTGTTTTCTTTTTTTGGTGGTGCATGCCCGTGTAAAATTAAAACTAATTACTGAAAATGTACGTTTAAATTTAAAGAAAAAAAAAAAAAAAATATATATATATAAATATTTTGGTGCTTGCCCATGTAAAATTAAAATTAATTATTGAAAAAAAATGAATATTTAAATATTACAAAAGGATACAAATTAAAATATTTTAATATTTTTCTGAAGAAAATTTGAGTGGTGATGCTTGCTGTGTAAAATTAAAATGATTTAAAATTAATATTTATTAAAAGTGTAAAATATTTTAATATTTGTCTGAAGAAAATGTGAGTGTTGGTGCATGCTCATGTAAAATTAACTACTACTAAAACTAACTACTAAAAATTAATGTTTAAATATTAAAAATTAATTAAAAAATTTTAAAAATATTTTTATGTTTGTCTGAAGAAAATGTCAGTGGTGGTGCTTGCCATGTAAAAATGAATTAAAATTAATGTTCAGATATTAAAAGTTAATAATAAAATGTAGAATATTTTAATATTTGTCTGAAGAAAATGTAAGTGCTGGTGCTTGCCCATGTAAAATTTAAATCAATTATTAAAAATAATATTTAAGTATTAAAATATTATACAAATTAATATATTTTAATATTTTTTTCTGAAGAAAATGTGAGTGGTTCTGCTTGCCAATGTAAAATTAAAATTAATTATTAAAAAATATTTAAATATTAAAAATTAATGATACAAATTAATATATTTTAATATTTTTCTGAAGAAAATGTCAGTGGTGGTGCTTGCAATGTAAAATTTAAAAATGTCTTAAAAGTAATGTTTAGATATTAAAAATGAATAGTAAAATGTAGAATATTTTAATATTTGTCTGAAGAAAATGTGAGTGCTGGTGCTTGCCCATGTAAAATTAAAATTAATTTTAAAAAAAAATAATATTTAAATATTAAAAAATGATACAAATTCATATATTTTAATATTTTTCTGAAGAAAATGTGAGTAGCGGTGCTTGTCCATGTAAAATTAACCACCATGATGTCTTGACCTTGACCTGGCCTGCGCTTTCCAAGCACCTCTTGTTAACATATATTAATAACATTAAAAGTAACTTAAAAGTAAACATTTCAATTCAATGCACATTTTGTCAAAAAGGCTGCAAACTTAAGCACATTTTTTTTAAATCTTAGCCAGAAGGTATATTCAGAAGCAAAATATGACAAGACATGTCCTTCAGTCATATTTTTGTAGAGGTTTCGAGGACAGAAAATCTTTACAATTGCCATTTACACATTCATGCCATCTTCTAAAGTAAGTGCTCAGTGTGACAAAGGAACTAAATCATGGAGTTGGAACATTGTGGTTCTCACATTTTGCTCCTTATTTATGCTTTGTAAGTCTGTTCTTTAAAATCTGCCTCTCAATAGGTAACTGAGCTGTGAACTATGTATGAAAATCTTGAGGCATTTCACGTGTTTAAAAACATTATCAGCTACTACTAGCGTTTAATTCATGGCTCTTTGGAGTAATTGATTTGTCTCTGTAATAATATGTCCGATTTTTTCAATGTCTGACCATTTAGAAAAGTAATCGCATACATCTCCTAAATAAGCTGCATTATTTGAGGTACCATTCATGCATTACATTAGACTGTTTAACTCCCAAAGAGCTATAGTAATAGGCTTGACTTAGCAAACACTGCTAATTATTTTTGCTTAGAGCAAAATGAAACCTTTTGAGAAATCAAGGTTTATTTTTTTGTGTATTTATGAGGGATGAATTCAATATGGGAATCAAACTAATGCAATAATTTTATCTCCAAAACTCGTCTTTAATCACCAAAATGACATATTTAAATGTTTTTTTCCTGTGAAGAAAAAAAATCCTCATATCTTAAACTAGCTTGAATGTAACTCTACACCCTCGCTTCATTTAATATACAGTACATGGATCTATGAATATGCAAATTAGCCCCACCTCCACTCACTCACACAAGCTCAGAGATCCACTCGGTCAACTTACTGAGGTAAACGTTGCACAATATTATCGCTCTTTACAATGTCGGACACATCGTAACATTGTAATATACATCATATACACAATTCACCCGCTATATTGCTAAATCTACCCGATTTTTCATATCAACAGAAAAATATACCAGGATAGGCTTCTCTTGAGACTCCCCTGCTTCAGAGTGGTCATAGTTAATGATATGCTAAAGCCCGCCCCCACATTGATGTGATTGGTTACGAGGTAGTTTGTGACAAGAAATACCAGTCATTTCAAACTGTGTCTTTTTTTCACTGCAGTTTTAAAGAGAAAATACTCAGCAATGGTGTTGACTGATGAATTTGCACATGGTTTGTCTTAAAGCACATTAAAAACACCACATAGACATATAAACAACATTATGATTTTCACCACAAGGGGACTTTAAGACACATCCTTTCTGCTTATTTGAGATGTGTGTATTAATGCTCATACAAAAATTGGGACTACAAAATGGACAGTGTTTCACCATTTTATTTTTTCTGGCTTCCATCGATCACGTTCATCAAGGTTTATTTAAATGCTTGTGCTTTTTCAAACCCGATTCTGCTTAACATCTTTTGTGTTCCACAGAAGAAAACATACATGTTTCAAATAAGGCCAAGTTCATGTTTTCTTCAGATTTTGTTATTTCAAAAGATCAAGGAAAAGTGATTTCTCATTACATGACGCCTGTAATACAGACAATTACATAAAGCAGTTTCTCCTCAGATGCCACAACCTCAAAATCGGTGCATGTTGGAATTAATGGAAGTGACATTTGGACTGTTTTATTTCAGAGAGTCATTTGAACTTTTCCCAGGCGCCTACAAAGTTCAACTCTAAAATGATTTATTAATTTCTTCAGGCCACAATGAAAAATTCTGCCCCTTTAAGACTTTAATCTATTTACACTAAATGATGTTCTTCCTTCCAGAGCTTCAAAAAAGATGTACATGACCTCTTGAGTAGGTCATGTGAACGTCTGAAGTAGATTAATTTGAAAATGTATTATATATGACCTAAAACAGTTTCTCAAGGTCAAACTATCAACCTGTCTAAATCATCAGGTCATGGTCTCAACCTCTATCTGTCCTTAATGCTGAAATGTACACATTTTACAGTAAGGAATTTTGAGTGAATATATGTTAATATTGTTGGGTGTGAATCCATATTTAGTGGTGCATGCTAAGTATTCATGATTTAAAATATAAGAGACCACTTTTGTTAATAAACAATAAAGACCAAAATGGACAAACCCAGTGATTGGGTTGTTGTAACCCAGCAGTTGGGTTAAATGAGCTGTTTTATTTAACTGAACTATTGTTTAAAAATGTATATATGGCTGGCTTAAAATGAACCCAAAATAGGTTGGAAATTATAAATCAGACACATAACAATAAATATAGCTGCGAGCAGCAATTATTGGGGTTCAACCCATTTAAGGCCTTTAAGCACATGCATAAAAAGGTATTGTGTTTTATTTGGCAAGCATGTAACCACTTAGATAAGAGATGTAAAAGGCTATTTGCAGCCAATACAGGCAATTTACCATAGGAAATATATGGTTTATAAAGCTTTTTAACAGTTATGGAGGTTGAGCCAAAAACCTTTCGCCAAAGTTGGTTTTTGAAATAATTTCTAATATTTAACAAACGATTCGGTGGACAGCAGCGGTCCTAGAGGCAAAGTTGCTCAGAATGAGGAGTTCTATCATGTGGTATGAATGTCATGGGCGTGCGTGAAAAATCGCGTGATACACGATCCTTTACGCACGTGAAAAACACGAATTTCTTTTGAATTTCTCACAGGCCTCTAGGGCTGTGAGACAAACAGGCCCAGCTGGTTTCGTTCCGTTAACCTTGTCTGATAGCTGCTCAAAATTCAGTGGCCGATGGCGGCTCAATGTCAATGTCCTCATAGACAATCATGGCACCTCGGACGAAGAAACTGCATGCCAATTTTCAAGTCGATTGGACTAACGGTGAAGTAGTTATAGCTGTTTTCATGTTTTTTTTGGTGTTATAGCGCCACCAAGTGGCCAGTCACCACGGCCTTTTTCACGCAACCACAAAATGAGTTCTTACATAGGTGTGCTGAGTTTGGTGAAAATATCTCATTCCGTTCATGAGTTATAGCCATTTTAGTAAAAGTGGCTCCACCCACTTCGAAAGTTTTGGCAGCCCTTAGGGACCATGAATCAGAATTTCAACCTTTTTTTGATAACTATTGACAATCAGACTCTGGAGAATCTTGCTGCACTGGTTTGGTTCCAATCAGGTCAAAAACCTAGGACTAGTTCGCAATAGTTCAAAAAATCCAAAATACACGAAAATTGACGAGCGATGACTAGCGAATCCATGCATCTTGTCCGTCTTGAGCCAAGGATTTCAACGATAAAGACACTTAAGCCTATGGCTAACGGTTTAGGAGTTATGAGCCATTTCGTACTTTTGACCACTGTAGCGCCCCCGTCAGGTCGAGCATTGGTGACGTTGTAGACGATTTAACCCACGCATTTTTTAAAGTGTACATGTTATGTCTAATAGAACAACACCAAAATAATGAAATACAAGCAATATGATGAACTGACAAGCTTCTAACGGTAAGTATTAAAAATTAGGGTGAATTCAGGGTAATTGGGACAATTTTTGCCATTGAGATGACTTGGAAAAAGTGTCCCAAACAACCTGATTTCAACCCTATATATAAGTACCCACAACGCCCTAGCAAATGCAATGTAATTTTTTCAAGAAACAGCATAAAAAAGGGTCCCACAAATTCTTTCACGAAGCACATTCCACACTAAACTAACAACAGCAGCAGCGAGAAAGGCCTCTGGAAACTCACTGTCTTTTCAATTAAGTGCAGCAGCCAGAAGGTTTATGAACAGCGGAGCAGAAGACAATGTGAATGGAATATCTGATAAGACATCACTTTGATTAACCAAGCCTTTTAAAGGTTAGCAACATTTTAGAATTTTAATTTCCCTGATCAGCAAACATGACGTGACTGCTGTCTTGTTATGCATACTCACAATTCAAGACCTTTCTAATTGACCAACTTTACTATAAGAATATCAAGTAGCTCAGACTTTCATTACCACAGTTGGGTGTTTCTTCAGTTATTGGCACACCTCCGGTGGACGTTTAGAAATAAACTCTCTCAAAACACACTTTTACACTATCATTAGTTTTTTTTTAAAAAAAATTCTACTAACAATTTCCACATATTGTGCTGTGAAACAGTTTTGGAATAAACTTGCTAATACTTTTGTCTTGCTAAGGCTAGTTTCATAGCCAGCACTTGATGCGTCATAAATATACTTAAAAGTGTCATGAAAACCCCATGTTTTAGCTGTTCATTCACATCTTTGAAAAAGACTCAAGAAAGTGGGAAACTATGGAAAGTGGGAGTGTAGAAGGTGGGGAGAGGGGAGACAACAATCAATAAAACACAGACCTACAACACATATGAATATCAAAATTTGAGCAGAGAAAAACAAACAATCAACAGATTTATTATGGAACATTATTAATTACATTATTTTGGAAGCTAAAGGGTCAGTATGTAGAATTCAGAAACCCTTGTTATTAGTGACACCAGTGGCCGTTAAGTGAACTGCAGCCAGAAACTTACTGCTCCCGCTCGCACTTATGCACACTTAATGTAAAAGAGACTGAATGTGATTCAAGGCCGCAATATCCTCACTTTTTTCTGTTCTTCACTTAGAAGTGAAAAGAAGTTGGAAATACCTTTGCAGCAATATGCTATTAACAAACATCCCGACACCGTTCACGCTGCTGAGAGTGACGTTTAGATGAATGTAAATGTGCTGCACACTTTCCTCTCAATAACAAAATAAACACACAACAAAAATGACAGCGTAGCTACACCTACGTCATACGTCAGGTCAGAGGTCACATGAATGTGCGTATGGCCATTGCCGGAAGGCAGTGATTATAGTTTATAAAGTTTTAAATATGATTTTTTTTTTCTTACAAAAACCCAGTGCTTCACTCTGTATTCTTTCTAACCGATCTGGAGATTTTCATTAAACGGATGATCGAAACAATGAAAAATCCCATGCTTATCATGCTAGCAACATGTTAAACCATGCTAGCAACATGCTAGAAACATGTTAAATCATGCTGGTTGCATGCTTATCATGCTAAACAGTATATCAGCATGATAACAACTACCTTAAATGACCAAAACCATCTTTCGGAAAATTATATTGGAAGTGTAATTTATTTTTTTATTTTGACTCAAGTGCCATTTGTTTTACATGGAGAGGGCGGGGTTTATGATCTGTACTGCATCCAGCCACCAGGGGGCGATCAAAGAGCCCGCAGCTTCACTTTTCAGGACGTATGAGGCACACCCGATAGCAACATGGTAAACCATGCTAGCAACATGCTAGAAACATGTTAAATCATGCTAGCAACATGCTATCAACATGTTAAATCATGCTGGCAACATGCTAATCATGCTAGCAACATGTTAAAACATGCTAACAATTTGTTAAATCATGCTAGCAAACTTTACTCATCTAACCTTACTTCAAAGTCTTTGCTTAAAAGTTATTTTTTTACAAAAACCCAGCGCTTCGCTCTGTATGCTTTCTAACCGATCCGGAGATTTTCGTTAAATGGACGATCAAAACAATGAAAAGTCCCATAGACTTTAATTGAGGGGGTCAAGACTTTTGTACAATAAGACTGTAGCAACATGTTAAAACATGCTAGCAACATGTTGATAGCATGTTGCTAGCATGATTTAACTTGTTGCAAGCATGTTTAAGCATGTTTTGCTAGCATGATTTGCCATGTTGCAAACATGTTGCTAGCATAATTTAACATGTTGCAAGCATATTTTAGAATTTTGTTAGCATGATTTAACACATTGTTAGCATGTTTTAACATATTGCTAGCATGATAAGCATGTTGCTAGCAACATGCTATCAACATGTTAAATCATGCTAACAATGTGTTAAATCATGCTAGCAAACTTTACTCATCTAGTCTTACTTAAAGTCTTTGCTTAAAAGTTATTTTTCTTACAAAAACCCAGCGCTTCGCTCGGTATGTTTTCTAACCGATCTGACGATTTTCGTTAAACAGACGATCACAACAATGAAAAGTCCCATAGACTTTCATGAGGGGGTCAACACTTTTGTACAATAAGACTGTAGCAACATGTTAAAACATGCTAGCAACATGTTAAATCTTGCTAGCAACATGCTATCAACATGTTAAATCATGCTGGTAACATGCTTATCATGCTAGCAATATGTTAAAACATGCTAACAATGTGTTAAATCATGCTAACAAAATTGTAAAACATGCTTGCAACATGTTAAATTATGCTAGCAACATGCTATCAACATGTTAAATCATGCTAGCAAACTTTATACTCATCTAGTCTTACTTAAAGTCTTTGCTTAAAAGTTATTTTTCTTACAAAAACCCAGCGCTTCGCTCGGTATGTTTTCTAACCGATCTGACGATTTTCGTTAAACAGACAATCACAACAATGAAAAGTCCCATAGACTTTCATTGAGGGGGTCAACACTTTTGTACCGTAAGACTGTAGCAACATGTAAAAACATGCTAGCAACATGCTATCAACATATTAAATTAGCTGACAACCTGCTAATCATGCTAGCAACTTGTTAAAACATGCTAACAATGTATTAAATAATGCTAGCAAACTTTACTCATCTAGTCCTACTTTAAAGTCTTGTTGAGGTATAGGCACAAATGAGTTTCTAAAATGATTCAGTTTGTTAAATTGGACTATATCACTATTCACTCTAAAGCAACTAAATTCTTCATGGAGAATATGAGACTGATTATATATAATTTTATGGGCTTGCTTCAGTGCTGTCTGCTCCACTCATTTGATGTCATCTTGTATCTCATCTTAGTGGGCTAACGAACATCAGATTGTGTTTTGCCTGAGGTGATCCCGAGGCATCTGTCTCAACTTCCTCCAATGAGGAAAATGAAAAATAGAATAGAAAGAAAGACACATAGTGAGAGAGAAAATGAGCATTTCTTGACATAACAATATGCTGCTGTTCTGCTCGTCCTGACGATTGACTCTTTGGTTATTCTTTATGTTTCAGATTGTTCTAACTTTGACATTTCTATTAAACAAACACAAAATGCTTAAAACCTTTCATAGCAGAACATCTGAACATTTCAAGCAGCTGCCTGAACTGATGACATACAAATAAAAACCACTAAAGTTACTAAAATGCAGCAATTAACCATAAAATGACTGATTATGTCAAGCACATCTGGCTTCTGTTGCAGAGTCAGAAATCAAACACAGTATTTGTGAAACTCTTCTGATGTCAGTGCGGGTCTCGCAGCGGCTGAGGAAGGTTTGAAAGTTTTGCTGTCTTATCAAGGTAAACAGTTTGCCTCCATATTCAGTTACTGGATTAAGACTCCTTACTGTCAGAGGATTGTGAAACCACTTTCATTTCCACACCTTCAAAGCAAACGCTTCACAACCTTGAAAAACAGATCCTCTGAGTAGGCTCTTCTATAAATTATTCATAAAAAGTACTAGTTTACCTCCTCAACTTCTATTCGCATTTCAACAGTTTATTGTACTGAATTGCTATCATTGACCACCAGTTTTTATAGTCATTATGCCTGTTTTACACAGCATTTATGTATGTTTTCCATTGATTGGCATTTAAAAGTATCCACGTATTCTGACAAAAAAAGCAACATATCCAAGCAACATATAATGCAAATCACAAACAAATCCTTATTAGGGGCCAAGCACCGAAGGCCTGAGGTTACATGCTGCATTTTCAGATATGAAAATGGCTATTTTTGCTTTTAACTAATGAACGGTTTGTCCAAAAATCAAGTGGTTTCGTTAGATTCGAGTCGAATGATATCGAATGAAGTCCCTTTAAGACAAGTCATTTCACTCGGCGGCCATCTTTGAAACACCTCTCAGGCATGCAAGTGCAGCTTCTATCTCTTTGAATGGGGAAACATCAAATTCTCCAAAGCTGTTTGCCAAGCTTTCGATTAAATTTCATATTTGTAATCACCAATGGAATCTGACAACAACTGTCTCATAATTTTTTTCTAAACGCTCGAATCATGAAAAAAACGGTATTTTTCAGGCTGGATCAAGCTAATGCGCATGCGCAGACCTAAATGCGCGTCTCTTGTGCCTCATTTCGGGGGCGCGTGTCTGACTGTTTCTATAGAAACCGGAGCTTCTAACGGCCGCTGCAGTGACGCGATGACTTTACCAATTGCCGATTGGCTCTTATTTAGAAGGCGGGACTTATTCTACCATATTGCGCGTTGCACTTTATCCCATTCAAAACAATACGAGTGACTCGTCTTGTGTTATTCTATAGTCTTTAATGATACACAATTTTCCCATATCGGCCATTTTAGGAGTCAGCCATTTTGAACCCATTAGCATATCGTTACGAAACTCGTTATGGGTCTTTGGCACCATGCCGTGACTGTACTCAAAAAGCTTCAGGGCAGCGCCACCTTGTGGTCAAACGTTACAAAAATGCTAATAACTTTTGACTGTATTAACCTGTTGTAATGAAACTGGTCTCAATAGATTCCGTGAGTCATTTTCAGAACCAATTTTGCTATAGTCGGCCAAACTTCCCGTCTGCCATTTTGTTTTTCTTTAAAAACCTGCTTTTTCAAACTCCTCCTAGACCGTTGCTCTGATTTTCACCAAAATCAAATCATATCATCAGACTGTGCCGACAAAAAGTAAGGGATTTCATGTCGATAGACAAAAGCATTTTCATATACGGCAGCAACAAATTTGAGGCATGATGCCACTTTCTTCAGTCGAAAAGAAATTAAGGTTTTTGATGAAAACATTCCAGGATTTTCTCCTTATAGTGGACTTCAGTAGCCTCCAAACGGTTGAAGGTCAAAATTACAGATTCAGTGCAGCTTCAAAGGGCTTTAAACAATACCAGATGAAGAATAAGGGTCTTATCTAGCTAAACGATCAGTCATTTTCTAAAAAAACATTACAATGTATATGCTTTATATAAACAAATGATCACCTTGCAAGTGCTTCCACCAAGACCGCACTTTCGTATTCTTCAAAAAGCTTACGCTGTATGTCTTACACCTTCCCTTTTCAACTTAAGGAACGAACGTGACGCCAGTTCAGTTTTTTCCGTAAGCTGAATAGGTGTAGGACATACAGCATAAGCTTTTTGAGGAATATGAAAGTGCGGTCTTGGTGGAAGCACTTGCATATACTTGCATATGCATATAAAAGCATATACATTTTAATTTTTTTTTAGAAAATGACTGATCGTTTCGCTAGATAAGACCCTTATTCCTCGTCTGGTATCGTTTAAAGCCCTTTGAAGCTGCACTGAAACTGTAATTTTGACCTTCAACCGTTTGGGGCCAATTGAAGTCCATTATAAGGAGAATAATCCTGGAATGTTTTCATCAAAAACCTTAATTTCTTTTCGACTGAAGAAAGAAGGACATAAACATCTTTGATCACATGGGGTGAGTAAATTATCAGGAAATTTTAATTTGAAAGTGGACTAATCTTTTAAGTCAAATTATTTTGTGACTGTATTTGTGCCTAAAATGATCTTAATATGTCTTTAATTGCTCATTGTTGCAGTCAGTCTGATGCTCCCAGCCATGTTGGCATGACTTATCATGCCTTCTTTGTGCTTGGACCCTTAATGGCTGCTTATATTATTATAGCTGATGTTTTACCATTGACTGATTTGTTTTAGAGGCTCTAAACAAATGTTTTCCCTATTTTATGCAGCCAGGAAGTAACAACAATAAATTTTTTCCAAATTCTTGTACAGATCTACTTTTAATGATTTGAAGAACCCAAAATCTCAAATCTGTGTATATTTAGCACAAGAAACTGTGATATACCTCATACCTTCTGGCTTATTTGAAATATTCTGTTATTCTGAGTATGCTATTGCTGTGGTTATTTATGGATATGATACTAAACAGATGGTTTTCTTCCAGTTGATTGCCCTGTAGTGTTTATTATACACTAGCAATATTGACATGCATCCTAATCCACAATCTGATGAATAACACAATCAGACTGAAAACCATCCTATAAAATCCTATAATAATCACTATACCCTATATTCTAAAGTGTCATTAAAATGTCTTTCTTCCTGTGAGCACGTATCTGAAGTTCACAGCAGAAGGAAAACGATGGCTTCAAAGGTGATTTTAGTTCGGCTGTAATAAAATGCCAGAAGTAATTACAGTCTGTGCATTTGACGCATGATTTTGTGTAGGCTACTGCCAGAAGAGACTGTCAAAGAGAGAAATTATTAATCACTGCGAAGATCAATATGAACTACGTAGTAAATTAAATATCAGAGGTGACTCACCTGTCAGGTGGTTTTTATTAGAGTGCTTGAAATAGGCCTGCTTCAGCTGGCTTCGGGGGAAAACAGACATGACGATCAGTCATTAGCAAGGACTGTATATAAAAGGCCTGCTCACACAGAACGCGTTTTGCATTTAAAAACACAAGACGCAGGTCAGTGGTGAAAAAATAAAGACTTGTTTTTTAAAAGTTGAACATCTTTTAACTTGAGCGCGCCATTTTTAGAATGACGTGCCATGCGCGAGACGCTGCAAAAGACGTGTATTTACATAGAAAAACAAGAGATTTAGCGGAGTGAAAAAACGCATTGTGAAGACTGCATTGAAAATCCTGGATTTTCTTATTTAAGTTTGTATAGAAAAACAGAAAGTATAAGTATTTTGCTTCTATTAAAGCACAAGATGCTCACTAGAACATTCTCACTTTTAATTTGGTCAAGGGATTTACAACATTTACATCTGCTGTATTACTTTTAGCCTATTTGTTCAGGAGTTCAGAAATATTCTGAGTGTATTTGACCTGTAAACCACCTGAGGCTGAGAACGTGTTCATCTTCTCCTGCGTTTCATTCCCATAATTAATTTCTCCTGGGACAAAGAATCTAAATCTCAGTCCCATCACAGTTTCCATGGTCACTATTTTGCAATAAATTGGCTTTTAGCTTTGACTTTTTTCAGTCTTGAAAAGTCCCAGAGCATAAAAGCTTTTTCTCACCACAAATAAGGATTATCAATGCAGTTTTTGTTATTTGTCAAAAGGCAGAACACTCTTTTATCCAAAAATGAAAATTCAGTGACGCAGAATTGAAATCTTTTCACCAAATTCAGATCTGCATGAGTTGCGCCAGGTTTGACATCAACATAAAATGAGATTTGAAAGCCGTGACTATTTTCACTTATAAATTGCTTCTCAGCTTCTCACAACACTTCAAACAGAGTCATATGAACAATACTGTTATGATACTTTAATAATGCTTATTTGTCCTTATTTGGAGCATATAGCAAAACCTGACCACTGTCGACTTTTTGCCGTTTATGGAAATATTTCCTTTTGTGCTCTGTTGAAGAAAGAAAATCATTAAATCTAGATTAAAGACGCATCTCTTTTGCCAAGCATTCACATAATGCATCTCATAACCTATTACTCCAGTTATATCAGATTAAATGCACAAGATTATCTTTGGTTAATGTTATGAACAGTAGCTACGCTAATTATTCTCCATTTGCTTTTCTGTTTTATCTCAGGATGCCTATCCCAAGGTAACTAGAGAGTACATCAGCTCCAGTTTGGATCCAGCCTCTTATGAAGACTTCAGATGCCTCAACACCTGTGAAGAGACGGCACATGACGCTAACTCTGGATCAGCATGCAGCATTCCAAATTTTGGGCATGTGCTGTAGCTCCTTGCAGTGGGGTGTAGCTGGCTGGGCACTGGCTTGTACTCCATGTGCGGCATGGGTGGTGGTTGGCTGGTTTCTGGTGCCATCATCTGGGGAACCATATTTTACATTTACATATATTTATTTAGCATATGCATTTATCCAAAGTGAAATACAATAATCAATTAATCTTAAAAAGGCAATAAACACAAGAAATGCTAATAATAAAAGTTTCAGACATATGTGCTGTACTTATGAAAAGAAAGTTTAAATCTTCTTATAGCAGCAACAGACGGTTCCAACATAAGACGAACAAGCAACCAGAGTGGCATAAAATGAGTCTTTGCAGCAAATTTTCACTGATAAATCCGAGTCAACCGTTTATTTAAAGTCTTTCTAAACTCAAAAACCTTCCACCACATTCTCAATTTTTCAGAGCCGGTCAGAATTCACTGAACCCTGACAGAATAAATCCAGACGATCACGGCTGGAATGTTTGGATATAATATCCTGTCTGCCATCAGACCTCCTCTCAAACACTGAAGGGTTCATCTGCCCGCTTCACACAGCTTCTCTGAATGACGTGCTTGACATATTAAATATAATGCTTGGTCATGCAGGTGTATGAGAGGAGAAAACTGAGTAGGACTCATTGGGTGTAAATACAAGACAACTACAACGATTAGAAATTCATGATTAGATTTGATATGATATGCATTTATGAGATGCGCACGACTACCTAAGACATTTCAAATTCAGTAATTTATATCTAAATATATTCGTGACACGTCTTACACGTGTTGTGAAATTTTCTTTGAGTTGTACAGTTCAGGCAATTTAATGGAAACCCTCGCTCTTTAGAAATAAAAGACTGAACAAGCCCCATCTCCAGTCCACCAAGACCATTTACTAGAACAAAAGGTCAAGAAATAGTCTTTTAGAAATCATTGCTGTTGTGTTGTTAAAGGGATAGTTCACCCAAAAATGAAAATTTGATGTTTATCTGCTTACCCCCAGGGCATCCAAGATGTAAGTGACTTTGTTTCTTCAGTAGAACACAAATGATGATTTTTAACTCCAACCGTTGCAGTCTGTCAGTCGTATAATGCGTGTCAATGGTAACAAAATCTATGAGAGTAATAAAAACATGCACAGACAAATCCAAATGAAACCCTGCGGCTCGTGACGACACACTGATGTCCTAAGACACGAAAACGATCGGTTTGTGCGAGAAACCGAACAGTATTTATATCATTTTTTACCAACTGTCTTGAGCATGCGCACAACATCCGGTGCGTGAGGTGCAGATAAACATCAAATTTTCATTTTTGGGTGAACTATCCCTTTAAAGCCTAAAGTATACCTCACTTTTTACGCGTACGCAAGGGTCACCATATAGTGCGCGGGATGCAAATCTTGTCATCAGAAGAGTACTTGTACACGCAGGTCGCACATGTGCATTTAATTTCTTTTTGCATTAATTAGTTTATCCACAAGGTGGCAACCGTGCCCTGGGGGTGTCAATTCACAAGGTAGTCGAAGAAAACCTGCATAAACCGAACAGGACGGAACGCATGCAAGCTACAGCGACAATGGAGGCCTACATAGATGAGAGATTGTGCGAAGAGGTTAGAAAGTACCCTCATTTGTACAACTCTAGCATGAAAAATTAAATATATTTACATTGGTTGTACAGTTTTGAGATATTGCTCAAAACTGCGCATGCGTTGAACGCCATATGAGTCAAGTGAAGTATACTTTGCAAACGCTAGCATATACATTGCATTCGGACCTAATCTCTAAAGTGGACTACTGAAATCAAAACCCAAATAATTACAAAGCAGCAAGTAACACATTTAATTAAATGTGAAGTTTTGAAGTAAAAGACTGAAATAGTATTTTCTTTACTCCAATAATCAGTTTTTTTTTATTTACAACTTCTAAAAGTCACTTTTTACAGTCCATTTTAGTGCAAATTCTAAAACCGGTAATCTGCAACATGCTGTTACTTGTTTCACATGAAAAGGTTAGCCAATCAAAACAGAGATTACATGACGTCTTAAAGGCACACTATAAAAAACAGCCTGATGATTAGCTGTAAGGTCAAAAAGAGGTGTAAAACTGCAGTGTGAAAATAAATTACCACTGTATCTGTGGCAAGAAACCTTCACTAACATAAGTGGACTTCAGGGAAACAAATAAAATGCTTCAAGAGTGCAATATAAGGCTTTTGAGTGTGCTTTGAGCACATAATATGTGAAGAAAGCACTAAAAGAACAACTAAAACATGGTACACTGGCTTTGAAATTACTGTGAAATTTAAACAAGATGGGGACAAAAATACCTTTAATGGTTTTTGCAATGATTTCTCAGGATGCATTAACTGGTGATGCTGATCAGTCTTTGATTAAATGATTAAATAAATCACAAAAGAAAAGTTAATGCGATTTTTTCAAAGGTGCAGTTAGTTCAGAAATGAAAAATGGTCTTGAATTTGTACAGCATCCTGATACCATAAAAGTAGAGTCACTGATGAATGCAGTATTTTGTATGGCACATTTCTTCATTAGCCGGCAAATCATTTTTAATGTTGGTGCTGATGAGGTGCATACAGTACAGCAAAAACACATGAATCCTTACAGAAGCTCAAAACAAAGATAAAGCCACTCAGGACAAACATCATTGAGGAATCATCTTGAACTGACCAGTAATGATTCAAGCAGCACTTTGGAAACACAACAATCTTTAACAGTACATCAATAGGCAATTTTCATCACAGCATGCTGAAATCAAATCAATACAGGTCAAGGAAGCAACCCTGAAGTGTTGAACTACTGTAAATAACTGGCTTACTGGCTCACTTACAAAGTACAATTCAGCTTTGGCCCTCAGCGTAACAATAGACAATACATTCACCCATGAAAACAAACGGAAAAGAACATTTCCTTGCCATAGAAAATATAAATGAGCAATGATTTTTGTTTTTTTTTAGACATCTTAAAAGGTACAAAACTTTGCACTCGGGTCAAAAACAAGGCATACAAATCTTAAAAATGAAGTGAAATGGCCGTTCTTTTTGACAAAACCTTTAGAAAAATGTAGTTTTCCACCTTATTTTTAAATGTTTGCAGTTTTTGCAACCCTGTTATGAAAATAGTTTAAAACCCTGATGTGTCAGTTTGTTTTTTTAAATAAAATAAAAATTTTAAACGCTTTAGTTTAGGGTCCAATTCTCACTATTAACTAGTTGCTTAGTATCATGCATATTACTAGGATATTGGCTGTTTATTAGTACTTGTAAAGCACATATTAATGCCTTATTCTGCATGATCATATTCTACATCCCTTAATCCAACCCAATACGTAAACCTAACCACCTTACTAACTATTAATAAGCAGTAATTAGGAGTTTGAGGCAAATGTCGTAGTTAATAGTTATTTAACAGTGAGAACTGGACCCTAAACTAAAGTGTGACCAAAACTGTATATATATATATATATATATATATGTATATATTATATATATATATAGAGAGAGAGAGAGAGTAAACAAAATAAAATAAATTAATAATGAAAAAATAAATTACACTAATAAACTAAATAAATATAGTATAAAACGTATAAAAAAAATGTAAACATCACTTAGTAGGGACTAGCTTTTGGACCACATAATTCTGTTTTTATTTGACAAATTGATAAATTAATTTTAAAAAAATCTTAGCGAAAAAAAGTGGTTACTTTGGTAACAAGACTGAATTGTGCAGCTCAACACTACAATTTATTTCAAAATTGGGAAAATGGAATTAATCGGTTTACTTATCTTTTAGTCATGCTGTAAAAAATAGTCCCAATGATGTCACTTCCTGGATGCCACAATTTTAAAGGGGACCTATATACCTATAACACCAGTCTCTGGTGTCCCCAGAATGTGTCTGTGAAGTTTCAGCTCAAAATACCCCACAGATCATTTATTATAGCTTGTCAAATTTGCCCCTATTTGGGTGTGAGCAAAAAGCCGTCGAATCCACAGCAGCAGGGATGTACATAATGATGTGTGACACCTTTAAATGCATGGCTACCAGTAATTAAAATTAATTAACAATTAAGATTGTGCAATTCATTTTAAAATGAGTTCAACAGATTACCTGTGTATGAAAACAAGGCCCCTGTTGTCTTAATTGTTTTATACAGTTGAAATGGTGAAGACAATGAAGGTGTGACAGGCCAAAATCACCATTTTAGGGAGTGTTTAATACTAGCTAATTTCAGTCCATGTTAACTTTAGGTTAGGTAACACTGTATATGATATTTAAAGATTAAGTACAATTTGTACTTACTGGTTTTGAAACAAGTAATAAGACTTTCTGAAAAGTGCCTTTGAACAAGTAAGAAAAAAAAAGAAAAGCAATTTCATAGTGTGTCCCAGGCAAAAGAAAGCAGAAGAGCAAATTACTGACTCTTGCAGGACATCAACCCTAGATTGTTCAGACTGCACTCAAAGCTGTTTTAAAGACACCATTAGGATGGAGGCCAAGAAGGAACGTCCTGTTCCTGTTGTAATTCTCAGGATACGGGAACTCTGAGTTCAATTCCGTCTTTGGTTTAGCTGCGGAGACTCCAAAACAACTGCTTCACAAACAAAACCAAAAGCATTATTATTTCTTTGAAGCTGTAGTTACTGATCTACAGACTGATGTCTTGATGAAAGTAAATGGTTTAATTTGTTTCTTGTCTCAAAAAAAGATGCAGATGAAAAACATACAGTTTGAGGATAAATGAAATGAAGTTTGAGGCAATTCGTCATTCATTTCATTCAGTTTGTGCTACAGCATCCAAAACTTCAAACCAGAATTGTTCAAAAATCAGTCACATGATGATTGGTTAAAACCACTGAAAAGACTCCTGGGTAATGTTGCTCACATCATATTTGCAGCTCCAGGGTTTTATGAAGGTCCCTCTACATTGATGGTGGTGACTGTAGCCATGAAGCAGCGCTGGAACAGCCGGTCTGGATCAGGCGGCTGGTTGTCACAGTCTAGTTTGCCTCTTAGGAAATGCTTGCGGAAACCTTGCGGTCCCGACGGTGCGCTGGCTTGGCTCGGACCCTCCTGTGGACTGGGCCCAGATCCTGAGAAACACACGACAGACAACATTAAACATTTTTCTAAAGAAAGCACGAGTGGTGCTTGTTGTGCAAAACCTGCAGATAAGTACCAGCAAAATCAATACTGATGCTCGTCAACAAGGACCCACTCAAAATACTGAAGGACATAAAAATAGTCTGCAAAGAGTGCTACTAATATTTACTGGTGCTCTCAGGATAAGGGATATTCAATTCAATACTAGAGTTACTTTAGTATTTATATATATATAAGTACAAAGAAATGGCAAGTAACACACTGAATTAAACATGAAATCTTGAAGTATGTTTTATTTACAACTTCATTCATAAATCATTTTTACAGTGTTCTTCAGCTTAACCTTGTTTTATTTTAGTAAGTTGCCAAGGCAGTTTTTAAAAGGGGACCTATAATGCCCCTTTTCACAAGATGTAATATAAGTCTCTGGTGTCCCCAGAATGTGCCTGTGAAGTTTCAGCTCAAAATACCCCACAGATCATTTATTATAGCTTGTCAAATTCGTCCCTATTTGGGTGTGAGCAAAACCCCACAGTTTTTGTGTGTGTCCCTTTAAATGCAAATGAGCTGCTGCTCCCAGACCCCTTTCCAGAAGAGGGCGGAGCTTTAACAGTTCGCGCTTCGGTCGCTCAACAACAACAAAGCTGGAGAATCTCACGCAGACAAAATGAGGATTGTCAGTAACGGTGTTCAGCCTTACATTGTTCAAACCGGAGTCAACACTGATGGAGAGACTCAGGAAGAAGTTACAACTTTTAGAATGAAACTGGACGTTTCTGAATGGTTAGTGGATAAATTTATGTAGTTGCTGTGGAGTTGATTCAACTCATCCACTAGCCGTCATGTTAATCTTTTGTGCAAATCCAGCATTGAATTGAAATTAAAATTATGGCATGACAACAACACTCTACTACAACAACTCTTCCTCTTCTCTAAAGCAGCCCAACATGGCCTCACCCCCTTTGTTGTGTGTTCTCGGGGGCGGGGTTTATGTAAATTTTAGGGTTTGTGATGTCACCAACCCGGGAAGAAGCTTGTTGTAGTCCCTAACAGCAGTTTGTTGTAGTCCTTAAAAAGCGATTTCTGTAAAAGAAAATATCCCCCTTTGCATTGAACTTTGAGCATTGTAACTTTGCAGATGTTGTTTATGCTCAAACATCAAATCATAATCAACCACCCCTTTAAAGTACATTTTTTTCACCTAATATTTCTGTTTTACTTCGGCTTTATTCCAAATGATGAAATCCATTTTTAGTTTTAGTTAACAATAAAAACAATTCTCAGTACAAAAGTAGTAGTCTAAAGCACTCAAAACAAATTTAAAAACCCTTTATTAAATCTTACAAAGATAAAACGTCATAATGATGCATTGTGGCTAAACAGAGTATCAGTGTTTTGAGGTGTAGCTACACCTTATAAAGTCTCTTGTGGCAAGCAGGGCGAGGCCAAGAGCCGTGGGAACGGAGCGAGGTCGGTGGCACGGGTGATAATGAGTGTCGTTGATAATTTTCCCAGTTTGAGTGCCTTAGACTGTTATTTCTGTATAAAATATAAATAGTCATCTGAGCATTAGGTCACATTTGCAAGATATTTGAGGATGTGCACAGCTCTCATGGGGCACTTTAGAATTTATAATGTTGTTCTACAAGGTGAAATTGCCTTTCAATATTTATATGCTGAAATATTGTCATGCATGCTAACAGAACCTCATTTGTGAGAATATCCAATGTAATACAGCCAATGCTTGCATGGACCATATAATGCCTAAACAAGAACGTGCATAAATGAAATGAGTCTTTCATGCTATTACAAGGGCTTCATAGTAGCCTTCGTAGTGGCACATTTTCTAACAGATTAAAAGCATAAATTTATTAACACCAGATTTGAGGTCAAACAGTTTTCCAGAAACAGCAACTTTTGAGCAGGTTATTGCTTCAATAGTGTGGCAAAAGGTTTTTTTTTACTTAATAAAAAAGTAAACTATCAATCAGATGACAGAAGGCATGTAGTACATTGTGTGCAACAGGTTTTTCAGCAGACTTTTGATCTGGTTACCATTAGAAACTAGTGTATCAAATATTATACATTCGGCTTTAGAGTTAATTTCACTTTCTTTCAGGTATTCTGATCTTCCCCTCTGTACTAGTGTTACATAAAGACTCGTGCTGAAGCACAATTGATCTTTTTGCAGTACAGACTTTCATAAATGAGTGGGAGAAACCTTTAACCTTTATTTCTTTAAGTTTAACAGGGAATCATGCAGAAGACATATTTTGCACATTGTTAACCTATGAAAGGTTCTTTGCTTTCAGAGAAAAACATAACATGCACAAAAAGGGCAAAACGATGAGGGATTAATAATCATAAAGAGTCACTTTAATTTACTCTCTTAAAACAGATTAAAAGAGATATAAAGGCAGTATAAAACACTGAAACAATAAACACAAAAAGAACAAATATGACTAACTTTACATTAAACGCTGATGGAAAAGCATGTTTTTTTTTTTTTTTGACTGAACAGATTTAATCATATCATATCATATACTATATGAGCCATAAAAGTTCTGATGCATCAAATATGATACTCAACAAAAAACATCAGATATCTATTCATGAAAGCACTAATGCAAAACGGAGACAATGAGGCGCCACGTGACCAATCACAAGTGCATCTGCTCGCTCAGACCACATACGCAAGCTTTATTTCTCCCAAAATTCAACTACGTCAGTATACAAATATTTCAGCAACACTAGACTGGAGATAAATATCATTATAACCATTTTAAAGAGGTCATATTATGCCCTTTTTTAAAGTCTTGCTTTTGTTTTTGGGGTCTACTAGAATTACCATGCTTGAAATGTTCAAAAAAATACATTATTTTTCTCATATTCTCCTTTGTTGCAGCTCCTCTCTTCCCAGTCTCTCAGTAACATTCTATTTGGTTCCTGTCTCTATGAAGCCCCTCCTTCGGAAAAGCACACTGTGCTCTGATTGGTCGGCTGGACCAGTGTGTTGTGATTGTTCAAGCGCTTCGAGCGTGTTTGGGAAATGTCCCGCCCCTTACCATAACCGTGAGTTTCAACACACTACTAACTAACTCAACCAGGACCCGCCCCTTTATTTTGGATAGGAATTATTTAAATGAGGAATATTGTGATGCATTCATGACGCTGATATAGAGAATAACTCCCGCTGGAGGGACTTTGTGCTTTGTAACTTTGCAGAGATTTTTCATGCTCAAACAGCAACATTACACACTAAAGAAAGATGAACATGGATAAAAGCATATAGGTCCTCTTTAACAAATACTGAAGAATCAAAGCCCCTGATCTATCAGAAACATAAGTTGTAAATTTCTCTGTATGTTATGGAGATAGAAGAAAAGGGAGATGTGAGAACAGAAGAGCTGTGTAGGTTGCTGATAAAATGAATGTAATTCTTCAAAACAATCTTGAAATAAAGGTGGCATGTATAGATGATGCATTTCTGAAGAGGTGACAAGGTCATTCTCTAAAAAGAAACAGATTAAAAACTCATCCATTAACCCTGAAACTTTATTTCATGCAATTAAATGCAAGAATTTTGTTATCCTCTTAAATCAAAAACTCAAGTTTGTGTGGCAGACAAAGAAAGGTCAAAGGATAGCAGAGAGATGAAAAACAAAAAACAACCCCTGCAATACCTTTACACATCGATTTCTAGATCCTCTATGAATTCTGTTTCATGCTGAAAACAAAAAGTCATGGATGGGGTCTCCGTAGAATAATATCAATTTATGTTTTGGGTCGTCTTGCAGAATTTGAGCAAAACTACAGAGAAAACACGGGACGGTAAAGGCCATGGGATAACGTGACACTGCAATTATTTGTTTGTGTCACAGACAGAACGGTGCGAGAACGACTGGGATAAATGTAGGCGGTGGATAAATCAGACCATCCTCGTCCTTCGTCTGAGGGATTGTTTTGCAGTGGTTCAGGATTTTGTATGTTTAGGATGTAGTTTCGGTCTAAGTCAAAACATTTCACCCAAAAATCTATAGATGTGGCTCAATCCCTCCTTCAATGCAAATCTGTGGGACTGTGGGACCTGACAAACAAATCTGTACAATTTGAGATATCATGCATTTAACAGAAACGGTGGAGGGTGGGTTACATGCCAAAGTTTAATCGTAACTTTCCTTAGCAATCAATGTAAACACTCTAGTTTAGACAGAAAAACAAGTCAAATGTATTGATCTCATTGTGATTTGGCACAAGGGAACAGTCCTTTTGTTTCACCACATCTCTCTCATTATCACAATATAACTATAGAGAAAAAAGGCATAGAATTCTAGGGTTCTTGACTGAATTTTAAAGAGCCTTTTATGCCAAAAAGGTTCTATCAAAAGTGATGTCATGGCCACTGTCCTGGGCTACACTCGCAAACTTCCCTAAGCACTTTCTATGCACTTGATGTGCATTCAACTTCGTCAAGTGAGTGAGGAAAGTTTATTTAGACAGACCCTCGACCCCATGATTTTGACCAAGGGAGCGAGTCTACTCACTATGTACACTTCAGGCAGATCCATAGACCACAATACACCATGACCGTGATGTCACAGCAGATCATGCTTAAAGGGTTAATTCACCCAAAAATGAAAATTATCCCATGATTTACTCACCCTCAAGCCATCCCAGATGTATATGACTGTCTTCTTTCAGACAAACACAATCAGAGTTATATGTAAGCAATAAGGTACGAGAGGCTGTGCTGTATCGTGAATAAGTCACGGCTGAAGGGCGTTGTTAGGCATGATTCAGCCGTGACTTATTCACGATACAGCACTAGCCTCAAGTACCTTATTGCTTTTATAAAACGGTTACCACACAATACAAATATCAAAGCCAAAAAATATCTATCAATGCAGCTTTCATGAAGTAAAATCACTAAAAGCCTTCCTTCCACTGGAAAAAATAGTCCCTGACCGTGAACAGCAACAGAAGTTACATTATTACGCCATTAGATGGCGGCAAAGACTGTCTTTATGAGTGAGCCAATCAGTAGTGTAGACTTTTATATTGAATAGACTGAATTGTTGTGAACATGGAACAAAACACAACTGACAAATGCTTTGACTAGCGTTGTCAGTCATGGAAAGCCCCTTAACTATTAAAAGGACAAGATATTGCAGAGGACATTTAAACATTTAAACATATCAATTTACGCAAAAAGAGTAACCTCTGAAGTGACGTAGGATGTAGGAGTATCGTAAGCTTAGACGCCTCTCGCAGTTCAAACAAATATGGCTGGGCATCAAACTCAAGCTCCTCTTCACTTATATTGAAATCCTCCGACATTTCTCTTTAAAAATTCTCATTTTAGACTTCTAATTTGTGACCGGTGTTTTGTTTTGCTCTTACGTGTTCGTCATTATGTCATGCGTCGGGTCTGAGTATGGTGCAAATTGATGAGTACGGCCATCTGCCGGAAGCTAGTTATTATAGTTAAAGTTTTAAATATGGATATTTTTCTTAAAAAACCCATTGCTTCACTTCAGAAGGCCTTTATTAACCCCCTGGAGCCGTATGGATTACTTTTATGATGGATGGATGCACTTTTTTGGGCTTCAAAATCTCATGCCCCCTTCACTACCATTATTAAGCTGGGAAGAACAAGATTATTATTTAATATAACTCCAATTGTGTTAGTCTAAAAGAAGATATATACACTTAGGATGGCTTGGGTGTGAGTAAATCATGGGATAATTTTCATTTTGGGGTGAACAAACCCTTTAAAAACTGCAGTGTTGAATAGGGGTTCAATAATTATGACTAGCTATATTAAAAAAATCCACTCAATTAACTCAAAAGCATTACATTATATATTAACACTTTTAATTCGCCACTAAACTGTTATAGATGCAAACAGTATCTTTAGAAAAGCTTACATTTGTAAATTATTACAGTCTCTAGGGGGTTTGTTTTTGCATTTTGATTATGATCATTTTGACTGCAACTGTAGTTGTGTGTAATTTTTGTATATTTTCTCCAATAGCCTAAAATAGGCTTAATTTTCTTTGTGCAAAATACAATTACTGATTTGGTTAAATATGAACAGGAAATTTCATTTTCTGGTGAATCTGTTTAGCACTTACATGAAGCATTTTATGTGTTGTTACTGATCACTAGTAGATGATAAATTACAGCCCACATTAACATGCTTCACAATGCTGTCATGTTGTAGTATCTGTGTTGTAGTATATGTAGTAGCTATTATGAGTAGCCACTTAATCTTAGTAAGCAGAGAAACATGTGTTCTCATGCATGTGTTAATGAGTTAAGAGGAGTAATTATAACCCTTCAGGGCTTTAAAGAACATTACCGCTTAACACAAGGAGCTGAATGTTATCTGATTGTCTCATTAAACCTCTCTTCTCTGAATCATTTAAGCCACTCAGATCTCGACCTTTCTGCCAATTAAGCATTCTAGTGGATATTGTTTATAGACCTGCATTACATGCATGGATTCTGAGCACAAGATGGGTCACATTCAACCTCTAAATCAAAAGATAGAAACATACACTACCAGTCAAAAGTTTGGAATCGGTAAGATTTTTAACGTTTTTAAAAGAAGTTTCATCTGCTCACCAAGGCTACTTAAGCAGCAGATCAGCATATTAGAATGATTTCTGAAGGATCATGTGACACTGAAGACTGGAGTAATGATACTGAAAATTCAGCGTTGATCACAGGAATAAATTACTTTATAAAATATATTCAAACAGAAAACAGTTATTTTAAATTGTAATAATATTTCACAATATTACTGTTTTTACTGTATTTTTAATTAAATAAATGCAGCCTTGGAGAGCAGACGAAACTTCTTTTAAAAACATTAAAAATCTTACCGTGTCCAAACTTTTGACTGGTAGTGTACGTTAAGAAAATGAAGCCTATTTTTAGGACCAATAAGATTCTTTGCATTGTGACATTATAGTCATGACAATTGAGCATAACCAGAGATCCCTGAAAGCACTCAAATTATCATCTATTTAATGGTCTGTTAAGAAATATATAATGTAGTTAATATTCTTGATGAAAATTATGATGAAGTGTTATCGGAAAATGACACTTCACAGCTGCAGGTCCTTGGATTTAATGACAAACAAACTGAATGGAGTTTCATTAACTCAAACTGAATGCAAATTGGGGTTAATGTTCTTAATTGTCATGAATATAAATGTCACAAAGCAAAAAAAAAAAAAAAAAAAAAGATTTTTCTTTAGATTTTGGGGTGAAGAATGACATGGACAAATATAGCACCATCAAAATATGAGGAAAATACTAGGCAAGGATGAGCAGAAGAAGGGGTTAGCTATATTCCTTCAATCAAATGAAACACAATTATTCAGGAATCACAATATTAATAAACAAGACAATATCGGACCAGGAACAGAACCAAAATCAGGACTTAAATACTAAGGAGTAGAGCTGGGCGGTATGACGATATATATTGTTACCACAGTATAAAATGTCTATCGTTAGAGATTTTGCTATGTCGTGTATATTGTGGTATGTAAATATATAGCACTATTGACACTTCTGATGAACGGGGTGTAAATTTCACAGCAATTTTTGAAGGGGACACAAATAATACAGCCAAAATTTATGCCCATTTTTTGTTCTCTGTCATTTTATCTGGCCAACAACACAAAGCGATAGTTGTATAAATACGAATTTGGTTCGTTCACCACACGGTCATATTATAATGATTAAATTATCTTGCGTCCTCCACATAGTATTTTAGGTTTCGTCTAGGACAGAGGATGTCTCTTTCTATATTCAACTGCAGCAAGCCCACTGATCTGCCACTTAACATTATATTGAGCAAAACCAAGCGTGCCACACATGTCCCGAAAAGTGAAATCAAAGCGTCTCGATCGCCCCCAGGTGGCTGGATGCAGTATAGGTCATAAGTCCTGCCCTCTCCATGTAATGGAATGGAATGCGAGACAAACTAAAGAGTCAAATTACACTTCATATATTTTTTTCCAAAGATTTCTGTCATTTTAGGCATTTTTTTATCACGCTGATGTTAGTTAAAGTAAATAAGTTTGTTTTAATTAGTTATTTGATGTTATAAAAACAGGTTTTGAGGTGCCAACAGATCTTCGGGAGGAGATTTGAGCTTTAACTTTAATTTCTACATTTCCAGAACTGTTTATTTTACACCGACATAATGAGTTGTTCTGCAGTAAACTGTATTAACCGATTCTGCGGGAGTGTGGGCGGGGCCTTGATATCGCGGCTCCATTTCGCGCTCACTATTGCGCATACTCGAGCCTCAAGATGTCAGCGCCATATTGGCGGCTTCACTTACTACACAAAGAGAGTGAATGTGCGCCATTTTTGTACAGTCTATGAGCAAAACCCAACACAACGGTAGATCTACTGTACAATATTAGCCTAATATCAGTTCACACATTTCGCAATGTTATTTTGGTGGTTTGTCGTTTTTTTTTTTTTCAAATGAAATGGTGAAGAACTGAAGTTCATGTAACACAGTAAGTGTCACGTGTTTGAATTTGTATAGTAGACAAAACAACGGCATTCATTCACACAGAGACACGTGACACCTTGACAGACACAGAGACAGAGTTATAAGCGACATGCTTTGGCTGTTGTCGCGTTCATTTCTACAATGTGAAAGCCTTAAAATCTCTGCTGTGGGTGAAACTCACATAATAGTTTGAGACGTCAACGTACCATCTGTCCTCCTTCCTTAGGTTACCAGTTATTCATTACAAGGATAATACACATTAGTAAAAGCATCCTTTTTCATTTTCTTATTTACGTGTTGGACTCTTGTCAGAGGACTGGTTTGCCCATTGCAGTCTCTGCGCTACCAAGAGATACTTTGCCATCTGCACCAACACATCTGACCCTCGCTATCTTTCCTGCTGCTATTTTTCTTAATAAACTGATATTTGCTGTATTCGTTATTGAATCCTCCTTATTTCACGTGACAGTACTATTTAAAGACATTATTAACATGTAGTTAAAGGGTTAGTTCACCCAAAAATGAAAATAATGTAATTAATTACTCACCCTCATGTCATTCTACACCTGTAAGACCTTCGTTCATCTTCAGAACACAAATTAAGATATTTTTGATGAAATCCAATGGCTCAGTGAGGCCTCTATAGACAGCAAGTTAATTTACACTTTCAAATGCCTAGAAAGGTACTAAAACATATTTAAAACAGTTCATGTGAGTACAGTGGTTTTACCTTGATATTGTAAAGCGACGAGAATACTTTTTGTGTGCCAAAAAAACAAAATAACGACTTTTCAACAATATCTAGTGATGGGTGATTTCAAAACACTGCCTTGAATCTTTTGTTTCGAATCAGTGATTCAGATAATGTGTCAAACTGCCAAACTGCTGAAATACAGTGACTTTGGCGCTCCGAACCACTGATCCGAAACATTAATGAATGAAATGTTCAAGGTGTCTGAATAAATTTTGGTTGGAGTGTAAATACACACATTTGTGAAGTTTGAGTTTGAGGTGTGTGAGGCACTAGATTTCTTATTGGAAAAAATCGCAACCAAGGCATAAATGCATTAAATAGACTGCAAGTCTCATGTTGTCTATAAATCAGAGAAAAGGGATGTTAATGTTCATGTCTTGTCTGAAAACCCCCAACAGCTGTTCTTTTCAACAACTTCAACCTTAAACTTTCTTGAGAAAGCTACTTGATTACGCAAATACTAGCTTAATGTGATCGCATGAGTATCACATGGTTCTGCAGCTCTTTGGAGTTATTTACTGTACTTACAGCAAGTCATCTATTCACCTGACAGAGTATTCACCGGCTCACTGACAGACAGATGAATTGGCCTGCTGAAAGGTCTATAAAACCATTCTTACTAAATGCCTGTTTGCTATCTATCTGGTTATTATTTCTGTTTCTTTGATAACACAGATCTAACACTGGACCAAGATGCAACACATCCTACAAGAGCTCTCAAACGCTGAATGATATAGCTTTGCTTTGAAGTCATTCGTGTCCTTCCTAAACCGACTGGTGTCTGATATACGAAACCTTTTCTCACACAAAACAAGCTATCGAACTGTCATTGGGAAAGTGTTGCTATATGCTGTTATGCTGCTAAAGCCTAGTAAATACATAAAAAAATAACCACATTTGAAAATGTGAAGCATGCAAGTGCGCTTCAGTGCGTGTTATATTTTGGAAGTGCAACCAAACAATAAGAGTAAGAAAGTGACCTTTATTTCCATTTTTGCCAACTCTTGAGTTGTCACCTAGCTACTTCAGCACCTATGGCGTTACTAACATTGATGACGCAAATGTACAGTAGTTCAGTAAAATGTGATGTGAAAATAGCCAAGGGTGGGCTGTTTAGACCATGCAATCAAAGCATGTGAAAGAGCCTAAATAAACTGGCTAAAAAAAAAAACAATAGACCATTACGGAGTAGACATCAAGATTACGTTACGGTAGTTGCTCGCACACTATGGTGGCAAAAAAGGGTTACAAATTAGCGAGATCCATTGAATAAAGAGAAAAATTGTTGCCTTTCACGTGCTTGTTTTTATATAATAATGTCATCGAAGATGCACTTTTAAGCTAAACATAGATCCATGGTTGCAATTTAAGTCCCCCTGTGATGAAAATCAAGTTTTTAATGTTGATTATATGTCTATGTGGTGTTTTTAATATGCCATGCTTTAAGGCAAACCATGAGCAAATTCAGTATTTTCTTCTTAAAACTGCAGTGTACCAAAGAAAGTCTAAAAAAAGCCCCTCTCACAAACAATCGTGTCGATGTGCAAGGCTACATTCACACTGTCAGTCCAAATCAGATTATCCAGTTGGAAGCTGATCTAAAATTATCAACTGTCCACGTTGTGTATCGCAACTGTTCAGATCCAATTTGTGATGCAATGGCGTTGCGTTAGTGGGCATACGCCAAAAACAACAACAACCGCAACATAGAGAGGTTTGCAATACGGATGTTGTCTTATTTACAACATGACACTGTGTAGCTGCAAAACGTGCTGGGCTACTGCGTCTTCTGAGGCAACGGCAGAAACTTAGGAGGCTGGTATGAGCGGCATCTGACATCTGACGTTTACATATTATGTGGCGTGAGAAAGTCACAAAAACCATGCGAAATCCGATCGGGGGGTCAGACTGAAACGGATTTCCAGAAATGTGATTTGAACAGGATTTTAAACCACATTTGAATGTACCTCAAAACGGATTTTTGCCGTTCACACTTATATACAAATATACACACAAATATACGTGCGTTAATGAAATAGCATTATAGTTTTTAGTTGATAGTTTTTTGGCAAACACATCCTTTACCTTTTATCAATATTTTGGCATATTAATTTTAGTACAAATTATACTGACTTAAAATATCATTTTAGTGGACGAAAATGTGCAAAATGCAGTGTGTAAAACAGCAACAGAAAAAGACAAACCAAATTTCCATGCATCATTTTGTGTTTTAATAACAATCATTTGATTATTTCTTCAAAGCATACTTTAAAGAAATTTGAAAAATGAACATTATCAGTAATTTTGTTGAGATTAATACTGCTGCTAAATGTAGATATGTTTCCACCTGGTATTAAGATGCGTTTTGGTCCGTCGGATCACAAGTGAACAACGCTAAATACAGGTGTAAACGGAGTCTAAAACGTTTTGAGCTTGTCCACTTTCGACCACCGGTAGTCGAAAATGCATCTGATCGGATTGCTTTCGTAGTGTAGATGCTCATGTGATCAAACGTGTTCAAACAGTCACAAAAGACCGCCTTCTCTCCGCCTACTGACCTAATGCGTAAACATTATGGGAAAAGCTCTAGCCTGATGGGATGTAAACTTTGTCGGCTGAAGACCCAAGTTTGGTTTAAAGATGAAAAATGTACCAAGCACAATGTTCTCTCACCATTCCTGATTTCTAACACACACTCACAGCATTCGGCCGGTCTTGCGTCTGTCAGAGCAGAAACGAAAGCTGATGCTCTCTGTATGTTTTACGGTCGTCTCCGGTCACGTTCATATGTAAATTGCGTGAGCTTATTTTGTCCATTACATTGAAAGTTCTGAAAAACCCCATACATTTACCTTCCCATAGCCCCTTCCCTCGAAGAAATCAGGACAGAAGTGTTTGAAAGTGGACAAAAGAGACAGATTGAAACACCAGGTGTAAATGGGAATGTGTCTCCCTCATCGACCAAAATGCATCTTAATACCAGGTGTAAACAGGGCCTTGGATCTCATGGACTTTTCTCTCAAGATGTTTTCATATGTAGAAACTTCTTTTGTTGAAGCTGTTTTCATACCTGGTGCTCGTAGAGGCAGTCCGTTGTCCAACCCTCGGGGTTTAGTGGCGATGAACAGATAGCAGAGCACACAGAGAGTGATGATGAAGGCCAGCAGCACCACAGCAGCTATAGACAAACCAACCAGAGCTCCCAAACTGAAGGACAGAGACACACAGAGAAAGAGAGAGATTAAATATTTTACATGTAAACCACGATGTCAAATGCCCAATGGCACATAGATGCACTGTGCCATGTTTGACGTCAATATAAGAGAGAAACAGAATTATCAAATGCACAAAGGAATGAGACATACAAAATTATTAGTCACAAGTCAGAAATGTAGTTTTCTTAATTATGTAGTAGGCCAATAATGCTGGACAGCAGAGATATCTAGTAAATCCCCAAATGTTTTTCCACCAAAAAAAAAAAAAAAATAAATAAATCACTTGCATATTTCTGAATACATAAAAATCCATTCTGCGATTAGAATAAAAGACTCTCACTTTCAAATATTTCATTATTTGGTTAGATGTTTTTCCACTTTCAAACAACTCTTTTCAAATCTCCTTCTCCTCCCCCACAAGATCATAGGATGAAAGCACTAATGACTTTGTTTTAGATTATTAAAGCGTGCTGTCGCACTTCTGCATGCCTGAGAATGAGAACAAATTATAACCAGCTTTGAAAAAAGCAAATGAGTTCTTACATAAATCAGTTAATGTTAATGGATGGTTTCGAATTAATTGTTTAGTTGCAGAGGCACAAAAAGCAGCAAAACATCACCTGCGGAGAAACTGCACTTAAAGAGCAACAGTCAAACTAGCAGTGCAACGCTCATTAGATTTTTATTTTTCTAAACCATGGAAAACTTGTTGTTGCTGGGTGGTTGCTAGGTGACCCAATCATTAGAGCCCACACCATTGAAGGCAGCTGCATATACATTCATGATAAAAATAAAGGTTCTTTATTGGCATTTATGATTCCATGAAGAATCCATGCATTGCACAAAATTTTCTTCACACTAAGTAAAAAAAAATGTTTTTTTAGAACTGTTGGCTGAAAGGTTCTTTTTGGAACAGATCTCAACATTCTCATCACACTCTTGTAACACTCTAAAGCTCCAAGAGGGCAGCATGAACAACCCCAAGTGTGAATCACCATTATTATAGATTGTCCAAAGACTTCTCTGAAAGGTCATGTCATGGTGGCATGTGATTGAAATAGTCATTGTGTTTTCTATGTGAGAGTGATGCAGGACTGCTTGACCTGATCACATGAAGATTAGTAGCAGCCACAGAAGCACATTACAACAGGCTTTTAATTGACCCTTCGTAACAGAAAAGATCAATCTCTGCATTCATTATGACAGCAAAGCACAACATTTGGAATTTTATCAATTTATGGAATTTTATGTCCAGGTCATGTTTCACCACACAATCAAAAGAAAAAAAAATTAGGCCTATGTTTTGTGTAAAGAACATGCATGAGAATGAGAATATTTTGCATTAAAGTCACAAAAATTTAGTTAAGAAAGTTTAGAAAATAATTTCACGATGCAAAAAAATATAAATGGACGTAAAATAGGCTTCATTTTTGTTAAGCAAAACTTAATTTATTGCTTTGATATTGGGTTGAAATAGACTAGGCATGTGACGGTATCACATTTTCATGTTGTGATAATTGCTGAAGCTTTTATCACGGTATATGGTATTATCACGATATTGAAATAAGTTGCAAAAAATAGTGTTGTCATATAACAGGTTTAAGAACTCTTTCTCTTATAACAAAAAGAACATTTAAATACAACAACACAGTACAAAAATGTTTCAAACAGATTAAAGTGCAAAAGAATTATAAAGAACAGATAACACTATATAAGATCTCATTATTTGACGTTAGTTAATGCATTAACTAAGATTAAGATTGAGCAATAGCTACATTTGTTACAGAAGGTATTATTTTTTGTTAATATTAGTTAAAAAATGCAACTGATCATTGTTAGTTTTAGGTCCATTAAATAATAATTACAACTTTTGATTTTAGTAATGTTAATAAACATTAACTGGAAATTAACATTAACTAAGATTAATAAATACCATTTCAAATGCTAATAAATGCTATAATAAAAGTATTTTTCATTGTCAGTTTGGTAATAATGAATTGACATGTTAAGTAATGAAGGCTTAGGTCATCTTTGACGCTGCATACAGCGGTTTTGTGCATTTTATATGGTTGATGGGTAAAGTATTCTTAAAATGTAATATAAAAATTTGAATAATTCGTAATAAATAATTATTCATGGTATTTTGAGGTGCCCACGGTAACAATATTGTGCATATTCATTATCGTGATATATCGTATAACCGAATATCGGCACGTCTAAAATAGGTTTTGTGATATTCACACAAAATATGTAAGATCTGGATTGAAAACAAGTTGTTTGTTCGGTTTTAGAACAGCAACCGTACTGGAGTGCATCGTTAGCCAACTAACATCGCCAAGTTCCATCGTAGTTCAACGATTTGGTGTTTCCTGAAACCATAGTTCAAAGCGAACTTTCGCGAACAGCATCGCAAACTTGTGTGGTTGGAAAGACAGCTCTCGAGCTGTGGTTAGAAGCATAGTTTCTTGTTTTTATGTCATGTGGACTTAATAAATCGTTATCTTGAGCAAAATAAGCAAGCTGACATTAAAGGTGCTTTATGTAAGAAAGACAGCTAGTGGTTGAAATGCAGTCCAAAATATTCAAAATATTGGCTGCAATGCAGTCCAGTTCAAAATATTGTTTGCCCCGCCCCCTCCTCCTCCTCAGACTTGACGCTCTCGCAGGTTGCCAGTTTGAAAACACGCAACAGGAGCGAATTCAATTGACATTGGATGGCGAGGAGACTTAAGGCTTTTGCACACTGAGTCCGAAATTTTCGTGTGCGTTTTTTCGTATTCGTGATCCTAAAAATTTGTCATGCACAGAGACCTTGCACACTGAGTCTGATGCATATTAATGAATCCGTTGAGGAAAAAAAAAAAAAAAAAAACGCAATACAATACAAAACGTCTCTCAAAATGCGTGCCACGGATATGAAAAATGCAGAAAATCGAACCTGATCCGAATTTTTAAAAAAGACCTTAACACACTGTCAGATAATTAGCTGATTTATTGATTTATGATGAGTTGATATTGCATTTTAATATGCTCCCGTTCATAGAGATTTTTAGATGGATGCTGAGGCTTTTTAGGTTGGGTAGAATCTGCGATCTCTGACCCAGTTTGTTCGCTGGCTTCCATGGCTGCAATTCACTGCATGTGAGGCGAAATACTATTGGATAAATTGGCAACGTGCGGTCTTGCACAGACCAAAACAAAAAGAAATTCCGACATGGAACGCAAATTTCAAAGTAAAATAACTTGCTGTAGCAATGGTTTTCAGAGAAACGAGAACTCAGCATGTTTAATAAATATCTGCAAACATATTTGCAAAAATATTTTTATGCTTTAGTAGTCAAAAACTTACATTGAGCACCTTTAAGTACAATGTCTTTTATTTCGAATATATACAAATGTCATTTACATATTTCAGTTTGTCAAGAGATTTTAAGCACTGTTTTTGAAGAGTGCGCATGTGCACACGTGCTCTGGTACATAAGAACAAGCCTATGATTGAATCTGGAAATAAAGCAAAATAACTGAGAAAAATGAGACTCCTCCTCAGATGCCATGTCCGTAATTTATAGCAAAAATATATAGCACTAATTTGATCTCAAACTGATTCATTTAAAGAAGTAATTACTCCACCACCTGCATGACATCATTCACCAATGTGGCTGAATGACAGGTTTGTGACAATACAGTTTCAGGAAACAGTCGTGACTAGCTAGTTGATTTGTTCAATGATGCATCGTACTATGGTAATGAAGCAGTTAAGTTGTTGTACGGGAAAGCACGCTTGACCAGGGATGTGCCTGAAATTGGCCCCTATACACTTAAATAGGGCACTATTTGAGAGGACAGCCATTTGTAGTGTCCAAAACCATAGTGGATGATATCGAGTGCACACATCCAATCCCATAATGCACCACAACAAGTGTACAACTGATGTTCACTCAACGGCTAGAGAATACCCATACTGCACTGTGACGGTTGTGCTAAACTAATTCCTCCATCTCACCAGAAGATGGCGCCCGCAGCTGAATCATCCATCCGTTTTCCAAACCGCTGGTCCAATGTGGGTAAAGCGTAATATCATACAGGTATAAATTCCTTTTAATTGATTAATAAATTGTTTAATTAGGGTTTATACATGGTTTCCATGACAGAGTTCAAGATAAATCTTTTCATTACTACTGGAGCTGCCAGTTTGCCAAGTTTCAAATGATTATTAAACAGCAAGCACAAACTATGCAAAAGGTAACACTCAGTGTCTGAATTCACTCACTCGTTTTCATTCACTCCCTCAAGGGGACTATATTTAGTGCAGTAATGAGGGTAAAGGGGGCGATTTCAAGCACAGCTCAGGGATGTGTTTCCCAAATGCATAGCCTTTTAAGTAGACTGTAGAAACCATTTGGTACCAATGGTCTCCCTACATAGGTTTACGCAACCCGATCTCAGGGCAATTCGTACATATTTTACGAGGTGGCTAATTCGTACGAATTCATACGTTTTTTGCTAAATCGTACGTATTTTACGAGTTGACAAATTCGTATAAATTCATCTGAATGTTCTACCCCAAACCCCGCCCCTAAACCTACCCGTCACTGGGGTTTAGATAAATCGTACTAATTTATACGAGTGAGGTCATATGAATTCATACGAATTAGCCATCTCGTAAAATACGTACGAATTGGTCATGAGATAGCATTGGTTTACGATGCTTTTGGAAAATGCAGCCCAGGATGATATTAACTATTAAACCATGTGATCCTGTAAGAATCAATAATCTCAAATGAGAGTTATACTATCGCTGATGTTAGACAGCAATGAAGTTAAATGCAGAGCAAATGGATACACTCTAAAAATGCTGGGTTGTTTTTGGGTCAGATATGGACAAACCCATCCGTTGGGTTAAAAATTTTATTTAAAAATTTAACCTATTGGTTGGGTTTGTCCATTTTTGAGCCAAATTTGGGTTGAAACAACCCAGCATATTTTAGACTGCACATCTGCTTCTCAGATCTCTCTTCCCGCAAAAACACTAATCCTATCTCCTCTTGAGTTTCAGAAGAGATCTCAATCTCAAAAACCATTCTCAGATCTGCAAAGTCCACAATCAGACATCTCAACACCAGGACCAAACGATCTGCTTTTTAAATTCATTTATAGTTCTATACTCTTACTGTTGTCAAGAATCACCCCATTTGTCTCTACTTTTATTTCTTTCACGGTACTTTGAGAGACACATCAGAGAGATTAAATTTACACTTGAAACATAAGGTGATTACTCCAATAAGTTTTGAGAGCTAAGAAAAAGTGACCTCTGAACAAAAACAAACTTTCCTCCGTGAGCATCCAGTAAAACTACAATAGTTCTCATTAACACTTGATTGAAGGTGTTCTGCCACTTATAAAACCAGGTGTCTGCATGAAATCCCAAGTAAGTGTTTAACTAAACTTCAGTCATGAATATGGATGATTAATGCAAATGGTTGCCCTTATCATCATACTTAATCAGAAGATTTAAGAAGAAACATGCATAAATTTCCACCATTCTTGACGTAAATTGCAGCTTTTAAGTTATTGCAACAATTTACATAAGAATGGATCTATGAACAATGTACACAAATTATGCAGTTCTTCAATCTTCTTTATTCTAATTACATATGATGGCATCGATAAGTGCAACAATTTGCATTAATTAATTAGTCATTTAATCACAGCTCAGGTATTAATACCATAAAATAGATGTTCCCTGACAGTGTCTATGTTCTCATTTCAAGTCTTGTAAGGTCATTATTAAATTACTGTGCATTAAGTGTTCATCAAATCAAGACTTGATTAAGACATGAGAGTGTGATCAGACCACTTGACTGAAGCTATTTGCTGATTAATGACACAAATTATCAATGATGATCCTTCATGAATCTGATCAGTCAACAATTAAACCTTTCAATATCCTATTTCAAGTTTGATATACATCTAAACATGCTTAGTTTGTCTTGTGAAGATCTGTTGTTTTTTTCAAAAAGATACATTCAGTGAAAATGAGTCTTATGTTAGTTTCTCAGCTTCTCAACTACATCTGTTTTGCTGCTGTGTCCATTTGTATATTTTGAACAGTTTGCATTTAAAGGATGTTTGTCTTTTGAAAATTTTGTCTGTTTTGTCTGCATCATATCTCTTGAAAACACTATTTTATTTCTTCAGCAATACCAGAGAATAATAATAGTTTGTAAACTATATACAAACTAGCTTGTACTTGATACTGTTTGAAAGAGTACATTCACACAAAAAATTAAGAATTTCAACATCTTTATGATTATGTTTTTCACAGAATATCTATATCTCAACAAATATACTGCAAGAAATCACTTTAATCATGTACTATATTCCGTGGCTTCTGAAGCCATGATAGTTATGTACGATTAACAGAACAAAACTACTTATTCAGTCATTATTCTTTGAAAAACTTATCATCTGAAATAGCCGTTTCCTACTTCAGAAACAGGCATGGCATGTTGTGGATTTTGATGAAACATATGAATGAGATTAGCAAGTTATTGGAGCTATCATACGGCTTTGAAACACTTAAAGTGCATTAGTTGTATTTTTTGCTGTACATTAATTTGTCTTTTTTGGTAGGCTATAAATCACCATCTACTTTTGTAGAATGGAAAAACATCCAATGTGTTCAATAAAACAATTAAAATAGTTAAGGTTCTGAAAGTCATGAGTACATTTCAATTTTGGAGATGGACAATGAACAAATTTTGAGTAAAACATCCCTTTAAGTTGTTGTTGTTTTGGTAAAGACACAATCAGATGGTGTTGTTTTAGACAATTCTTATAAAAATGTACGATAATAACCATAATTTGGTACAACATCACAGTTACTCTATCAAACTTTCACAATACTCCATCAAACTTTGTCATTTCTGTCATGTTTAACGTTGATGGTGCTGACTACAAAGTTGTCTTTGTCATAACAACTAACTAGCAACTATTGTATTTTGGCAAAACAAGTTAGACTCCCATATAGCAACATCATTTAAAATTAGGGATTCACAAGAAATATTACACAAAATATCGTCTTACCTCAGCCACCACATGTATCCATATTCATAGGGAAAAAAGCTGTTGGGATCATCGCAGCAGTATTTGACGTCATTGAACCCGCAGCAGAATATCGCGCGCGCGTCGCTGTCGGGCTTGGGGCACGTGAAGCTGCTGACAAACACGTTCTCCGCGTTGTAATATCCCGCGCAATCCGCGCTCATGCTGCCCGCGACTCGAACCCTCAACCCGCCACTTGTTAAAGTCTGAAGAGCCGTATCACATCCTCTGGATTTTCATTAGTCGGCTGAGAGTTACTCCAGTCAGAGTAAACAGTGATGTGACGACTGTCAAAGACGCGTGAGCATCTGAACGTGAGACGCTGAGAGCTTTCTTTATGCTCTCTCTCTCTCTCTCTCTCTCTCTCTCCACTCTCACTTTCTTTCTCTTATCCATTATATCTTAAGTTTAGTTGTAATAACTACACACTAGATAGATAGATGTGTACAATATGTAGATAGAAAATGCAACAATTATTCGTATTGTGGATAGTGACAATATGTGTTGTGCATAGTTCACCCAAAATGAAAATTACAGTTATGAGAAAAAAATTCAAGTTTACAGAGTTTTAGTGTCAGTAATACATTAAACTACTATATATAATGTGAAATATAATGTATAATAATGCAATGGGGGAATATTGTAGGTCCTGATAATGCCAAATGTCTTATGTTACCCAATGTAATACCAAATTTAGCATTTTAAACAACAGTACATTTTTTGTTATCCTTTTAACATATTGGAGTATCACAATAATATGGAAGCCCGTTTCTGCCACTAAATAAAAAAATAAAAACAGTAATTGCGACTTTTTATCTCAGAATTCTGACTTTTTTTCTTGGAATTGTGAGTTATAAAGTCACAATTCTGAGATATAAACTTGCAATTGCGTGATATAAAGTCGCAATTCTGACTTTTTTCTCACAATTGTGAGTTTATATCTCAAATTTCTGACTTTATATCACACAATTGAGTTTATATGTCAGAATTGTGACTTTATAACTCACAATTGTAAGAAAAAAAGTCATGAGGAAAAAATGAGGAAAAAAAGTCAGAATTGTGAGATATAAACTCGCAATTACTGTTTTTATTTTTTTATTTAGTGGCGGAAATGGGCTTCCATACAATTATATCATATCGTGAGTTCAGTATCGTGATATGTATCAAATCATGACACGAGGGTATCGTTACACCCCTAATAGATATAGTAAAAATAGATATATACACTCTAAAAAATCTTGGGTTATTTCTTCTACCCAAGTCCTGGGTTGAGCCTTTTGGGGGTTATTTTTCTATTGTTTGGGTAGTTTTTGTGTTAGGCAGATCCTGGGTCAGACGTAACACCCTAGGGGTTGAGTTATTTATCACAGGCTTTTTGCAACCTCTTCAGGAGAGAGCAGTGCAGCTTCGTCAAATCGGTGCATGTCTTTGGTAAAATGCAGGTTTGTGTACGTTTTATTTTATCTAAAAAACCGTTATTGTTCTGTATATCATTTAATTTTATGCAAAGCAACATACAGGTGCACAATGTGAGTCGGTCTTTTCGCATGATGGAAACACTTGATGTCTTGCATAAAAGTTTATGATTTTATTCAAAAAGATACAGAACATAAATATGTAGGATGTTAAATATGTTCTCAGAATTGCAGACTGATTTTTTATGGACAGGTTATGAAGTCAGTCAGCATTTTTCAGCTACGAGTGAAACGCAGGGCTGAAGTTAGCAGTTCTCCCGCCGAACGCGAGGTCCAGCGCCGTTATGCTGGAAACAAGACAACAGAGACTGGTCGATTACACTTGAATTTCTTCTAAATGGTCCATTTTTACTTTGTTAAACGTCCTTAAATGTAGGCAATATGTATTAAAAACTATACAAAATATGCTATACTATAAAATATGATTGAAAATAAAGGAATTGTCATGCAAAACAGTGGTTGTGCGGAGTATTTAAAAAAAAAAGTTTAGAGGATTTTAAGGTTAATCCGTGAACATTAAAAGCTAGTATTATAGTAAAAATGAATCAACCCATTATGCTGGGTTAAATAAACCACCCAATTTGCAACATGTGTTCTGTCCTATATTTACCCAGCCCTTGGGTTGAAAACAACCCAAATTGGGTTGTTTTTAACCCAGTGTTTTTTAGAGTGTAGTATAATAGATATAGAGGTATAATAGTATAGTATAGTTCTGATCTAAATATTTTCCAATAAAGAGAAACTCATCAGCACGAGAAAGAATGTCCTTAAAGTTTCTGTACACACCACACTTCAATAATTACAACTTCTTTTTCTCTCATAATACACAGTTAATTCCCTCTTATGATTTGCAATCACTGTCTGCTGCTTGCAGAACCACATTTAATTATATCTTGATAAAGAGAAGAAAATTTGCAGATTGTTTGGATGTTTGGTGGAGCTCATGCGAGAAGTTTTCATAGACGTGAGTTTTCATATTTTCTACCTGTCAGTGCTGCAGTTTCAGTGCATTTTTCAATAATTAAGTTTGCTTTGGAAAAAAAAAAATTATTTACTTGCTCAATAAATGAATTTTGTTACATATTTTGCTATTTTTACCCATAGTGCACCTTTGAATACTCACAACCTCACCTTATACCAGCTCAAATACCACCTGGTTAAGTTGGATTTTGGGTGGTTTGTGAATGAAGATGAAATGATTTGTGCTGAAATGGTGGAGTATGATTTTTTCTTCCTCTTCATATTTTCTTGTGTTTGTATATACCAAAGATCAATGCTGCTGTTTTCCACAACAGAAATAGGTGTCTGCGCTGCCTATGATTAAGACCGTCTTTAAAGCACCCAGATTCCTGAAGCTGATGCAGCGTTGCCACAGTAACCCATGCCTCAGAGGTCTGCTTCCACACTTCCGTCCAGAGAAAAATGAGCCCAGGTTTAAGTCAGCAATAACACCCATTATCAGCTACGCAAGCAGACATCTGTCTGACATAACATACTGATTTGTGTCATTAATGCATGCTGGCTGACTAGAATTTACCCATGGACCTGCCTGAACTCTATTGGTTAGGTTCTACTCCATCTAATGAGTCAGCTGTGCTGTTGGTCTCATCTGATCTGAAGAACGTGGAGTAAGAAGAAACATATGTGGGTCAGCGAGGGCACACCAACTCTAAGAGAGGTTGACAGCGGATGAAGCTAAGCAAAATGTGAGAGACAAGAGGTAGAGAACGTTCAGAGAGGGAAAGACAGAACAATAGGGAAGAGCCATTGAGTGGAGTATTGAAGTTGAAGATTTGACCTTGTGGTCAACCTCTGTTTTTACTGATTCATGCCAGTACAAGCTCTTACCTTTCCTCATAAAAATAGAAAGTGCCTTTTTGAGTGCCTTTTTTATCTCATCTGAAGAACTGTGTTGGATAGACTCAGCAGACAATAGGGAAAACATTTTAGCTTTCTGCCTTGCGTTTGAAATGGCTTAAATTATGCCTTTGCAGGTCATTCAGAAGGCATAATCTTAGCAGCCATGCTTTCAAATAACCATTATTTTTGAGCCCTGTGCTCTTCACCCCTCCAAAGATCCTATTTTAGGACTTTTTAAAATGGGGAACATGTTCGTTAATGCAATGACTGTAGTCAAGTCATTTTTATTTGTGTGGTGATTTTTAGGTAAGAGAATTTCACCCCAATCCTAAACCTAATTCTAATATCTGATCAGTTGATAGGAATGTTGTTCCAGGATCAGTGAGGATGTTGAACCACTTGGAAAAATCAAGGTACACCCTTAAAAATAAAGTTTCCAAAAGGGGGGTTTTACAGCGACGCCATAGAAGAACCATTTTGGGAACCTTTCAGTGATCAGTTCTTAAAAGAAAGGCCACACTTTACTTTGGAGAATACATATTCACACTATTAACTATGACTTTTGCCTCAATAAACTCCTAATTTACTGCTTATTAATAGTAATGTAAGGTAGTTGTTTTAGTGGTTAAGTTTAGGTATTGGGTAGGATTAAGGGATGTAGAATATGGTCATGCAGAATAAGACATTAATATGTGCTTTAAAAGTACTAATAACCAGCCAATATCCTAGTAATATGCATTCTAATAATAAGCAACTAGTTAATAATTAGAATTAGTCCTAGAGAACCATCATCTGTTTAAGGTAATTTTGTATAATTTCACATCAGCCATTACATTCCTTTCTATTCTCTAGCAAGGACAGAAAAATTGTTAAAGAAAGAAAGTGGCTCAGAGTCAGAATTAAATAAACTGAGCTTTTGAGAAAATAATATCCTGCCAGTCTTCCATTTGAAGTGGGCTAAAATTAGATTAATAGACTAGAGTTGCATAGAACCTAAGTAATACTCAGAGTGGAATGTTCAAAAGTTTTGAAAAACCATTAAAGAAATAGTTCACCCAAAAATGAAAATGATCCCATAATTTACTCATCCTCAAGCCATCCGTGGTATATATGACTTTTTTCTTTCAGCCAAACACAATCAGAGTTATATTAAATAATATCCTGGCTCTTTCCAGCTTTGTAATGTGATTGAATAGTGCCTGAGGTTTTGAAGCTCAAAAAAACACATCCATCCATCATAAAAGTAATCCATATGACTCCAGGGGGTTTATAAATGCCATCTGAAGCGAAGCTATGGGATTTTTGTGAGAAAAATATCCATATTTAAAACTTTATAAACTATAATCACTGGTTTCCGACAACAGCCGTACGTGAGTCAAGTTCCGGCGGAAGGGTGACCTCTGACCCGACGTATGACGTAGGCGTAGCATAAGCTTAGGTGAGAACTGACAAACGCGGAAGCACAGAGGATAGAGCAAAACAAAATGCCGGTCACAAATTAGAAGTTTAAAATGAGAAGTCAGAGTCAGAGGATGAGCTTCCCTTCCACCAGAACTGGATTCTCTCCTGAACACGCATACAGCCATTACAGGAAGCCAGTGATTATACAGTAGTTTATAAAGTTTTAAATATGGATATTTTTGGATTACTTTTGTGATGAATGGATGCACTTTTTTAAGCTTTAAAAATCTGGACACTATTCAATGCCATTACAAAGCTGGGAAGAGCCAGGATAAAACGCCGATTGTGTTCGACTGAAAGAAGAAAGTCTTATACTGTACACCTAGGATGGCTTGAGGGTGAATACATTTTGGGATGATTTTCATTTTTGGGTGAACTATTCCTTTATTCCTTTTACTATTCCAGCTGGTTTTAGATGGCTTAAAAAGAGTCTCCCTCAAGAAAACAAGGAAGCGTAGTAGTTAATGCATCACATCAGTATTTCTGATGTATTGAGCTGTAGTACTCAACAACAAGGTTGGAAAAATTTGTGAATGAATTAAATTGGCCACGCCCACAGGATGTTGAATCGTAATGACAGGAAGGGGGATTTACTGACTTGCAATTCAAAGAAATTTACTAGCCACAAGTTATGATCATAGTGTTAAGATAGAGAAAATGGGGGTAATTTTGAGAATTGGTTTCCTACTCGGCACTCTGGCCAGACTAAGCCTCTTTTCTAGCTGGAGTATTAGCTTTGATGATCAACAATCGTGTCCAATCCCCATGTTGCAACCTCCGCACATACTCAGTTTATTTTGAGTCATTGTCCATCATTCAAAATTTTCTGCTAGAATGACAGATAATAGTTCTGCTGCCATAGCTACTATTTCCCAAAAGCCGGACACAGGCTTCAAAAAGCATCAGCACAATTTTAAAATGATGGATAAAAACGTTGGTTGCTAGGATTTTCCAGGCATTTGCTTACCGAATATAGTCTGGAAACTGCCCAACTGCAAGTCAATTCTGGCCTCTAGATATGGCTTGAGTCAATCTTTCAATTTAAGTCTATGGGATTTACCTGTTTTCTCCACCAAGTCAAAGTCCTGATCACTAAAAAAACAACACCTATACTCAACAAGTGGAGATGTCATTCATGTCTGGTGCACAAATGGTGCAGGTCAAGTTAAACACCAAAGTTTAATATACGGGTTAGGGTTTTTGAAAAAGATAGTGAGAGAAATGCCATGTGCTGATGACAGAGACATTAACATTATTAATGAATGAGTGAATGTGCATGGCAGCGGCTGGGCATTTGACTAATCTCTGCTAATCCTGACCTGATGAAACCAGATTGAGCAGAAATATTGGCAAAAGAGTGGGATTACTTAGCATGGAGTCTGGGCAAACATCTGACGTGAGGGATGACGAGACAAACCAACCACACAATTGTACAAATGTGCACACATGCAACCTTGCGCACACACATTTACACGGATATTGTTTGCATGTTTTGCAAAATAACGCCCACTACACAACACAGACTCGAGGCTTTTAAAGAGGTCATGTCCGGAATGGTGTCATGGGATGGTACACGTAGAGGTAAAGAGAGGCCTATCTTAGAGTGTGTGCATGTGGGACGGCCAGACTGAGTCGGATTACTCTACTGGTAAACATCCGTTGGCGGCTGTCCTGACTGAAACACGACATATGACGCACAAGTCTCATATCGGAGTTGTCTCTATGTCCTGAAAAACTCTCCCTCTGTGCCTTTCATCAAACAAGAATATCAGCCTCTTCCACATATGTAGAGTTTGTCGGTACTGAATACATAATGCTGGGAAAGTTTCTGGCAAACTTTTGAGACTTCAAAACACAAACATTGGGGAATTCATAATAGTTTTCAATATATGGAGTGGAATATATGGAGTTACTGTTTTATCAACAATGTTTTGCCATTTAAGATTTTGTGTCGGGGTATAATCATTTTGAATTTCTTTTTTTGTGTGTGTGAAAACAATTTGTTTTTCAAGTTTCAGTTTTTGTTAGAATTCTTTAGAGCTGAAATTAATGAAATATGTATGTTATTCGTTAACACAGTCAATGCATTTACCTAATTTGACATTTCTGCCCATTTCTGTTATTGTTATGGATCAGAACAGTAGGAACTTGGCAAAAGTTCAAGGACATCCACATCAAAATGAGGACATAGACTTTTGTTTTTGTATTAAGCTAATAATATTGACTACACAATAACCCAAAAAGCTTTTTGCATTTTCAGAATGTCATTTTTGGATCATGTCTGTTTTCATTGATTGGAAAGAGCAATATGAACATCCTGCCAAACATCTCCTTTTGTGTTCGACCGATGAAAGAAAGTCATACAGGTTTGAAATGAGGGTGAATAAGTGATGACAGAATTTTGAACTGAATTTAATGAAGTTCAGGTAACACTTTAGTATAGGGAACACATATAAACTATTAACTACGACTTTTCCCTCAATAAACTCCTAATTTACTTAGTTGTTAAGTTTAGGTATTGGGTATGATTAAGAATGTAGAATAAGGTCATGCAGCATAAGGCATTAATATGTGCTTTATAAGAACTAATAAACAGCCAATATTCTAGTAATATGCATGTTAATACGCAACTAGTTAAAATACCCTAAAATAAAGTTCCAGTTAAAAATAATTCATATAATTCATGCTTTATTTAAGCATTGAGCCATATAAAGTAACAATTATATAAGAAAACAATTCCTTAATATGAAAATGCTATAGTTAATGCATCCAGTTCCATTTTTCAAGGCAAAGAGAAAAAAAAAAAGTGTGTAAGTCAAATTATGGCTGACACTTGGAATGTACATGCACTATGATGAATCATTACCATTTTCGAAGATGCTTTGGCTGGTTGATCACATCGGTTTAAGTGCAGTTTATTTTGGTTCCTAATGGACCTTTAGCTGTCACTTTAGTACCATCATCACGAGTATTGAGAGGCTAGGTCATACACGAGTGCTCACTCGCTGGGGTTCAGTGGGTTTTAATGAAGCATCTGACAGGCATGTTATCCAACAGTGCTCCACTAAAAGCTCTTTATTTGTTCATTCTATGTAGCGACTGACCCAGTGCTTTTGCATCTTCCGAGAGTCATTGATGAATAAGACAGCTGGAGAGCGATGCTTAGCCTTCGGTGCTCCGGATTAATTGTGAATGAGGAAAAGAGATGTGTGTGGTGTGCCGGGATTATGTCATCTAACGCTCCTGTGATTCTCTGATTCCCTGTGCAAAAATCACTGACTGCGCAGATTGCCTACACCAATTTTCATATTATATATTATTTTAGTTTGGCATTTTTCTTCTTTTTTTATTGACATACTGTTAAAAAGCTTTGGGTCGGAAAGATTTTAAAGGGAGTCTCTTGTGCACACCGAGGCTGAATTTATTTGATCAAAAATCCAGTAAAAGAAGTAATAGTGTGAACAGTTTTCTATTTTTAATTTATTTTAAAATGTAATTTATTCCTGTGATCAAAGCTGAATTTTCAGCATCATTACTCCAGTCTTCAGTGTCACATGATCCTTCAGAAATCATTCTAATATGTTTATTTGCTGCTCAAGAAACTAAGATGCATTTTTTTCAGGATTCTTTGATGAATAGAATAAAAAGAAAAGCATTTATTTCAAATAGAATTCTTTTGAAACATTATAAATGTCTTTACTGTTACTTTTGGTCACGTTAATGCATCCTTGCTTGAGTAAAGTATTAAAGGGGACCTATAATGCCCCTTTTTCAAAATGTAATACAAGTCTTTTTATTATCATTTATTATAGCTTGTCAAATTTGCCCCTATTTGGGTGTGAGCAAAAACACGCCATTTTTGTGTGTGTCCCTTTAAATGCAAATGAGCTGCTGCTCCCGGTCCCCTTTCCAGAAGAGGGCGGAGCTTTAACAGCTCATGCTTCAGTTGCTCAACAACAACAAAGCTGGAGAATCTCACGCAGCCAAAATGAGGATTGTCAGTAATGGTGTTCAGCCTTACATTGTTCAAACCGGAGTCGACACTGATGGAGAGACTCAGGAAGAAGTTACAACTTATAGAATGAAACTGGACGTTTCTGAATGGTTAGTGGATAAATTTATGTGGTTGTTGTTGAGTTGATTCAACTCATCGACTAGCATGTGTGCCGTCATGTTAATCTTTTGTGCAAATCCAGCATTGAATTGACCCTCGTTTGTGAAGCAGTCCGGTGTAAAATGACGGCATGACAACAACACTCTACTACAACAACTCTTCCTCTTCTCTAAAGCAGCCCAACATGGCCTCACCCCCTTTGTTGTGTGTTCTCGGGGGCGGGGTTTATGTAAATTTTAGGGTTAGTGACATCAGAAGAAGATTGTTATAGTCCCTACCAGCCGTTTGTTGTAGTCCTTAATAAGATATTTCTGTAAAAGAAAATATCTCCCTTTGCGTTGATCTTTGAGCGTCGTAACTTTGCAGATGTTGTTTATGCTCAAACTGCAGCATTACATACTAACTAAAGTTAAAAAAGTGAAATCATAATCAAGCACCCCTTTAATTTCTTTTTACAAAAAGAAAAGACAAAGTCTTACTGACCCCAAACTTTTGAAAAGTAGTGTACGTTATGTTTTATGTCCATGTTTTTTTTTTGCATGCATCATGTCTAACAATGACCTTTATCAAGATTATATTTCATACTATGTTTCTTTTTATATTAATTTTGAGTATTCCTTGCACATTTGGAACTACAAATCCCATGTTTTTGTTCGAAGTCCTTCTGAATCGATTCAAAATATGTGCAAAAATGGTTGCACTTTAACCTCAAACTCCCATTCTCCCCAAACAATACACAAAGATATGCATCTTTAAACGCCCATAAACAAGACCATTTGTCTTCAATTCAGTGTCGTTTATGAATAGATCCAGCCAGTTTAATCTTCATTTGATGCTCTGTGTTTGTAATCCAGGCCACATACCCCTTTACACAGCGTGCTTTCGCTAATAGGATTGATGCTGCCCGCACTGTGCACAACACCAACTGTCGCTCGCTTCCTATTGGCTGAGCTGGAAGGTGGGCGGAGCTGATCCATCCAGAATGTGCTTGGAAACAGTGGATGCTTGAAAAGTGTGATGATCTTCTTCGTCTATTGCTGCATAGTGAAGAACGAGAGACGAGAAAGAAAGAGTATGAGTGTTTTACCCAGGGTCTGAGCAAAACTACAATTACCTTTCTCTTTCACGCTCTGTCCAAGGTCCATCTGCGTGGGTCGTTCTCCCATCTGGATCTGGGTGGTGGATATATGGAGATCTGCTAGTGTGGCTGGTGTTTTGTGGACGTGGGACACACGATGGCCGTGGCGCTGGATGCAGTGTGGGTGCGAGTGAAAGGGGTTTGTAAGCAGAACGGCCTGCTGATCCTCTCAGTGTTGGCCGTGGTTATCGGATGTCTGCTCGGCTTCTTCCTGCGCTCCAAGAACCTCTCGGAGCAGGTTAGTCCTTCTGTCAACCCCTTGTATGTACAAGCCACCAAAGCACTGTAAAATTCTCCCTCAAAATCCTTTCCAACCCCTCCTACAATGGTCACAAACTTGGTCTCATTTGGTCCGAATGACTTGTGGGTTTCATTTTTTTGACGACTTTCCAGTAGAAGGCTAATATTAGGGATTTTTTATGGTTAATGTTTGATCAATATGGGTTTTTCAATTAAACTATTGCTTTTGGTCCACCCCAGTCTTTAATAATTTGGTTAAATATTTTGGCATCAACCCCCTGAGTTTATTTTTTTCCCCAATATCCTTTTTTATACATCACATTTATACATTGCTTAATTTTTATAACTTTTTCAGAAAACAAGACTTCATATCTATAGTCATTTTGCTTCCCAAATAAATGTGTCTTGATATAAGAATGTTTAGATATTTGTACTGGAAAACAAGACAAAAATTCTGCGGAAGAACATAAATGTATTTTTTTAAATGTTATTTTCTAATTCTTCACTAGATTAAAACTACAGTGACTGAATGAATGAATGACAAACAAAAGGTCACGTTGGCCGCTTCGACTAAAACCTCCGTTATGATTCTCAAATACGCCTAAAAATAAAACCTCCACAGGCCATTTGCTGTGACGGCCGGGGATTACTGTCCAATCATATAAATGCTCTTAGTAATTGTACATTAAGCAAGTGCTGCTTAGCATCACAGCGTTTAAAGCAGGTCGGTGATGCTATCGGCCGTTTCAGCTAAATTAGAATGGGCTCTTTAAAAAAAAACAATTGGCTTATTTTGCAAGAGAAACCTAGTTTGAACCTATAAAAGAAAGAAAGGAAATTTTATGTGCATTTATGCATTTGGCAAATGCTTTTATCCGGGGTGACTTATGTTTTGACCTTGGTGTTATGCTTGATAATTTGACCTACAGGAACATGGCAATCTAATTCATGTACTCTGCTGGTCAAACATTTGGAATAATTCAGTTGTTTTGAAAGTTTTTGAAACATAGATGGTTTAAAACACAGTAATATTGTGAAATATTATTATCATTTAAAATAACTGTTTTCTATTTGAATATACTGTAAAATGTAATTTATTCCTGTGATCAAGGCTGAATTTTCAGCATCATTACTCCAGTCTTCAGTGTCACATGATCCTTCAGAAATCATTCTAATATGATGATCTGCTGCTCAAGAAACATTTCTGATTATTATCAGTGTGGAAAACTGTTGTGCTGATACATATTTTTGTGGAAACTGTGAAACATTACCAAGAAAAAAAGATAGATTTTTTTTTTTTTATTCAGCAAGTGTGTGTTAAATTGATCATAAGTGACAGTAAAGACATTTATAGTATTACAAAAGATTTCTATTTCAAATAAATGCTGTTGAATTAATCTATATTATTAATTGAGCACCAAAAATAATTACTTATAATTGAGCACCAAATCAGAATATTTGCCATCACAGGAATAAATTACATTTTAAAATACATAAAAAAACTGTTATTTTAAATTACAATTTAACAATATTACTGTTTTTACTGTATATAAATGCAGCCTTGGTGAGCAGAAGAGACTTCTTACAAAAACATAAAACAAAAATCTTAATTAAAATCTTAATTATTCCAAAATTTTGACTGGTAGTGTGAATGCATGTAAAAATGAGTTATTGTCCTCACAATCCATGACCCACGAAAATCACATTGCACCAAAATATCAAAATATCTTTCAAATGGCTATTGTTTCCAGTCAAGCGGCATTTTCGCTTTCAAAATTGAGAGATTACTTGATGGAAAAAAATCACTTCATACAGCGCTCTTTTATCTCTCTGCCTCTCACACAGTCTTTATCTCAGTAGCAAGTGTTTGATTCACAAGCAGTCCTCTGAGGAGATCCTTAAGGATTGGAAGTGCTAGGAATAACTTCTACAAGTATCTCTCATGCATGTATAGAGTATAGTACACCATTACCAACATATAATGGGATATTTATATATAGTAGCAGTAACGCAGTCACTCCTACTAGCCACTTTGGCGGGTTGAATTTTATATATAATATATACATTTTTCATTTGTGGTCTTTTAAAAAGGTCTCTGAAATAATAAACAAAGTGTAATGTAGTATCAAAAATATCGATTTTTCAATACTAAAATATATGAACCTCTTCCAATACTCATTTTCCTCAAAATAGATATACGATAACAGAGCTGCTCTTTCTATCTCTCTCACAGTGAGTTGACAAACCCGTCTCTCTTCACTCACTTGCTCATTTCATTTGCTCCAGATGAATATTATTGGTGTTACAGTGCTTGAATTTCGGCGTGGGATTGTGCGTATTGCGCATAATTTCACTCATTCCTGTAGATTTTGTGCTCCCACCCAAAGTGCGCCACATAAAGCTGCCTTCTTTTTCGCTGCTTATTGCGCGTAAACAGTCAAATACACACAAAATAATGTCAAAATGTTAGTCAGGTAATGTTTTAAGTGAACGTGTAATAGTATAATGCCAGGTCTTAAAGGGTTAGTTCACCCAAAAATGAAATTAAGATATTTTTGATGAAATCCGAGAGCTTTCTGATCCCTCATAGGCAGCAACGTCATTGCGAATGTCAAGGCCCAGAAAGGTACTAAAGACATCGTTAAAATAGTCCATGTAACTGCATTGGTTCAACCTTAACGTTATAAAGCAATGAGAATACTTTTTGTGCGCAAAAACAAAACAAAAAATAATGACTTTATTCAACAATTTATTCTCTGCCATGTCAGTCTACACAGGATTCTCATCGCTTCATAACATTAATAGTCACATGGACTATTTTAACAAAGGTTTTACTACTTTTCTGGACCTTTAATGTGGTAATTAAGGTGCTTTCTATGGGGGATAAAAAAACCTCTCGGATTTTATCAAAAATATCTTAATTTGTGTTCCGAAGATGAACAAAGGTTTTACGGGTGTGGAACAACATGAAGGTGAGTAATTAATGACAGAAATTTCATTTTTGGGTGAACTAACCCTTTAAAGTGACAGCAGCCTAATATACCTGCTAATATACAGAATTATGAGATAATATTAAAAATATCTATATGGCAGTTTTTCCCCATGGTATCGATGTCAAAATTGTGGCCAGTGAAAATGCTGAGTGGCTAGTAACTTTGGAAAACCACTAACCACAGTGGCTGGTGAGCAAAAAATTACAACTATTGTATATCTCCCTATTAATTTCTTTTTATACAAAAGCAAACAGAAAACTGTATATTCTATCCCCAAACTCAAATCCAACCCCTAGACACAATCCTCACAGAAAGCATTTTTACATTTTCCAAAAACATCACTCAGTGTGATTTATAAGCTGTTTTCCAAAAAATTGTGTCCCAAAATTACATTTTGTCACCGTAACGTAGGGTTTACCTGAACCACACACACACACACACACACAGGCATTTAGCTAGCCATTTTACTACAGAAAAATTTATTGTGTTTAAATTAAGCTACAACTGCAGATCATAAAATGAAAATTTATAGGCCAAATTAATAAACATCACTAAAAAGCATTATTTTTCATTTTACTTTTGAGGATGTGAGATTTTATTTTCAAAACTATCAAGTCAGCATGAAACAGAAGTTGCCATAGTCTTTTCTTCTCAATTGTGACATACAGTATATCTGAGTGAAACTGCTTCTCAAACAAGAACAAATGTAGGGCGGGGCTTGTGGAATTGATTGGATGGTTGTGGTTTGTTATTGGTGGATCTCATGTGAGTGACAGGTTGCCCCGCCCTCACGCCAGTAAACATGTCATCAGAGAAAAGATGTTGCTGCAAGAGAGAGGTGAAGTTATTTTGATTCAAGATTACGAGGCACATGAATTTAAAAAAAAAATATGTGCATGAATAATTTATAATAAATGCTGCAATATTTCCATAAAAAAATAAGAATGGTCAATTTTGATTTCATGGTGACTTTAAAGTGTAGCTAAGCAAATACACTCACATACTTTTGAAATTTGCATCATGAAAAAGTCATAATTTATCTGTTTATGTGTTTATTCATGATGTCTTTTTAAAACATGCATATCATATCCATTGGATATTTTCCCCCTTAATATAATGTTTCATATGCAACAAACTTTGACATGCTTCTTGATCAATGTAAAACCATACTGTCAAAGTGTTTCTGCTAGAAAGATTTCCAAGCTGATTTCAGAAAACTTTCTCAGAATACAGACTCTCTTTTGTTGTTCGCATTATGGAGAGCAAAAGCAGAGCGCCTTTATGTCTACATCTGTTAGAGGTGCTTTGTGTTTGTGTGTAAAGCTCAGTGATAGCAATGTAATGCCTCCACGTAATCTCAGCGCTGGCAGGGAAAAGATGCTGTGGGCCATGAAGAGGTGGCCGTGAGTCATGCATCGCATTAGTTTGAATTACTTCTGTTTTTATCTTGTTTTTGGAAAAGCAAATGGGAGACAAAACACTCCCATTTGGACACAAAAGTGTTTATGGACATATTGAAGAAGAGTCTTTTTTGTTAGCTTGGATGTTTTAGAAGCACAGAATCTGAATTATCCCTATTGTGCATGCAGTTAGTGTAATCTGCACAGCAGCGTTTCTTCATTCTCTTTCAGATGAGAGACTATTCTTGGATTTGCCGTGCCGTGTGTGACTAGCAGTATTGAACGAGATACAAGAAGACACAGCATGCACTTGTTGAATAGTAGCATTGAGAAAGTCTGAGTGTTTTGAGAGTAATAGTAACAGATGATCACAGAAAATGTGTGCATATATTAGGGGTGTTAATGGTACTACGGTGTACATTTTAGGATATCCTCACACCTCAGTCATACAACGAAAAGGCATCATGCCTCAGACTAAAAGGCTTCAGTCACTGGACAAAATGCCATCGCGCAGGCTTCAGGTCTCAGGAAAAACAATGTCAGGTGTCAGGTCTCGTACAATTAGCCATCGAACGAAACAGCCTCAGACCAAAAGGCATCAGACGAAACGGACTCAGACAAAAAGGCATCAGACAAAAAGGCATCAGTTTGTTTTTTTTGTATAGTCTAACTTTCTATTGCCTTTTATCCCATCATAATGCCATCCTTCAGTTGTCTTTTTCTTTCTCCCCTTTTTATATATTTAACTGTTACTATTCCCAAATTGATGTAAAGGCAGGAACACACCAAGCCGATGTCGACGAACTAGTGGCGACGAAAGCAGACTGCGGGGTTGGCTCACGTTGGCAGCGTCTGGGTCCAAAGTTGCCCTGACACCGACGAGGATCAACTTCAGCCAACGGTGCGGAACCCACTGAGAAAACTTAGTCGGCCGACGAACAAAAACTTGGTGTGTTCCTGCCTTATGGTTTGTTTTTATTCTTATTTTTATTTTTTATGCATTCCATTTTTATTCTTATGTATTTGTTTCCTTTTTATGTAAAGCACTTTGAATTACCATTGTGTATGAAATGTGCTATATAAATAAAATTGCCTTGCCTTGCCTAATCGACTCTCTGACAGTAGGTGGCGCTGGAACAGCAGAAATAAAGCCGTTTCCTTGGTAACCTCTGTACACAAAGCAGCTGCAGTCAAATAGCTCAAAAGATTTTTTACCTCTCTTATAAAAATTAACCATGGTTTTACTACAAATAAAACAAAAAACATGGTTATTGTAGTTAACCATGGTAACCACAAATTAACCATGGTTTTGCTACACTATAGTTTATGGTATTTGTAGTAAAATTATTGTTATACAAATAGTAGCCTATCAATCCGACAAAAAAATCATAGTTAACACACTTTTAACCTTGGTTAATTTTCGTATGTGTTCATGATAGTTTGCAATGCAAGCTAGTTGCAATGTGTTATTTGGCTAACTTTTTATACATGCAAATAAAACTAGCGAATAATACAAAATAATCTCAGTGGGATATGTTTTATACAATTTAGTGTAACATTTAACAGAAAACTGTGCATGGGACGTCACATTGAGGCGGGGCAATTCGCTTCTTTCTAAGTCCATTTCATCTGATGCCTTTTCGTCTGAGGCTGTTTCATTCAATGCCTATTTGTACGAGACCTGAGACCTGAGACCTGACGTCGTTTTTCCTGAGACCTGAAGCCTTTCAGTTTGAGGCACAATGCCGTTTTGTCCGATGACTGAAGCCTTTTAGTCTGAGGCATGATGCCTTTTCGTTGTATAACGAGGTGTGAGGATGTCCTAAAATGTACACCGTATGGTACACAGATGTCACGGTTCAGTATATGCTGCAGTTTGGGGGTCACGGTTCAAGATGAGTTTGGTATAACAGGAAAAAGCAACAAATCCCCAATGCAAGGATTCTTTTTTTTTTTTTGAACAGGCAGTAGTGCAAATTACAGTTTGTTCCAACCAGTGGCATTTAGTCCACCTGTTGGTACAGTACAGCCTCCTTCAGTGTATTACGCACGAAGCAGCTTGTGAGGCTGATAAAAAACAAAATGTATTTGGCTGCAAAACTGAAAAGCATCTCTTGTGTTATAAAAGTACTAAATAAATAGAATAATGAAAAATAAAACTTGTGCAGAGATTAGTTTTCTTTGTGTGTGAGAGTTCATTAAAGGGTTAGTTCACCCAAAAACCATTCACCCATTCACTACCATTATATACCATTATAAAGCTTGGAAGAGCCGGGATATTTTTTTTTATAAAACTCCAATTGTGTTCGTCTGAAAGAAGATAGTCATATACACCTAGGATGGCACGAGGGTCAGTAAATCATGGGATGGTTTTAATTTTTGTCAATGGCAGATGCACAAAGTTTGATTTGACTGATTTGGGAGGTTCTTTTGTTTCTATGTTCTTACTGGGTCCGGACCAGCTAGACGTGAGTAGAAATGCAATCTCTCACTGAAGCTCAGCAGGATTCTGTTGTGTTTTTTAAAGCATAAACGGATCCTGCAGCGCTTTGTATGATGCTCCATTTTTTGAAGTCGGTATCGGGAGTTCGGGAGTATCTCACACATTCAGCAGGAGGTTTTGAAGGTTATAAATCTCTAACAATATGGTCCCAAAAGAGATCTTTTGTGCCCTTTATCGAGACATTTCAAAGAGTGACCTGAATGGGAGCTTACGTGCATCATGGATGTGCCAGGTCCAAATGTCTGGGAGAATTGAGAGCAAGGGTGGAAGGTAAGATTTTAGTCAGCAAATTACATTTTGGTGCGTTCCTGACACAAAGCTATTGTGTGGCCTTAGAAAACAAGGAAGATATCCCACGTCTTATGAACTCATTTATAGTGGTTTTTGAAGCTGGACAAACATTAATGATGTCTCTTATCACTATATTATAAGGAAAGAAAGAAAGTCATATGGGTTTGCTAACAACATGAGGGCGAGTAAATAATTACAGAAGTTTCATTTTAGGTGATTTATTGCTTTTCCTCAGGGCATCACCATAGATTAAGTTTGGACGTCATCACATCTCCACACAGCTGATATACAAAAGACTGCAGGAAATGTGAATACTCATTTATCTGTCATCTACTTTTTAAACAAACCTGAGGGGTTTTCATTTTCTTGAGCAGACTTTATTGGCCACATAAAGTAAAGTCAAATTTATTTATATAGCGCTTTTCACTATACAGATTGTTTCAAAGCAGCTTTAAAGAAAATCATGATGTTGTTTATGATGTTCTTAATATCTTCAGGCCTTTTAGTTGCATTTAGCAGATTAGAGCTGGAAAATAATCTAGTTTACATTTTGGGAAGATATAACCAATCACACAGCCGCGATTTGCTATAGATTTGCTATTATGTGAGTATACCCTATGTATGTACGCAGGTAAATACTAAAAACTGCTGGGTTAAAAACAACCCAAGGTGGGTTGAAAATGGACAAACCCAGCAACTGGGTTGTTTTAAACCAGCGAATAGATTGTTTTAACCCAGTGATTGTGATTGTTTTTTTGTTTTTTTAACCCAGCCACTGCATTGTTTTAAACCAGCGATTGGGTTGTTTTAACCTAGTGGTTGGGTTGTTTTAACCCAGTAATTGTTTTTATTTTTGAAGCCAGTGAATGGGTTGTTTTACCCAGTGATTGTTTTTTTTTTAACCCAGCAAATGGGTTGTTTTAAACCAGCAATTGGGTTGTTTTAACTCAGCGATTGGGTTAAATGTTTGCCCAACCTGCTGGGTAGTTTTATTTAACTCAACTATTGTTTAAAAATTACTGTATTGTTGCTTAAAATGAACCCAAAATAAGTTGGAAATTGACATTTTTTAATGTTTAATAATTGAACATTTTTTTAAAAAGTTTAATGAATAATAATTAAACAATAAACATTTATTAAATTGCTTATTAATGTTCACCTTTTGATTATTGTTGCCACTACTATTTATGTGTCTGATTTCTAATTTCCAACCTATTTTGGGTTCATTTTAAGCCAGCCATATAGTCATTTTTAAACAATAGTTTGGTAAAATAAAACTGCCCAGCATGTTGGGCAAACATTTAACCCAACCACAGGGTTAAAACAACCCAACCACTGGGTTAAAACAACCCATTCGCTGGGTTTTTCAACTCAATTTGGGTTGTTTTTAACCCAGCAGTGTAAGTTGTTCTATATATATACACATTAGCATGGAAAGCATGCTGCTCATTTACATGTAGTGACCATGTCTGTCAAGCTCCAAAAATATTAATGATCTTTTTTTCCCCCAAAGTCATACCATAATTTTGTGTGAAGAACAGACTGATATTTAAGTCTTCAATTCTGTCTGTTCTTCATGCAATGCTATTGTGTGCGATCGAGATGAGTGTGTGAGAATTAGTCCACAGGGTGAGGAAACATAAAGCTTCAGGAACAATATTACCTGATTAACAGCTGATCTTCAGCTCCATTCATCTCATGAGAAATTAGTGGGCTTGTTCCACTAGATGGCAGGATTCAAGCAGGTGCCCTGGGGTCTTGAGGAAGAACTTGATGGGAAAACTTTGTGATAGTTGTACTTCTGAAATTACAGTGTTCACCAACATGTTAGTGATATGCTGACTATTTAAAGTACTTTTTTTATAGACTAACACTTTTTGGAAGTCAATTCACCCAAAATTATAATCATGATTATTAATCACAATTAATATCCAGATATTCCAGAGAAAGAGAAAGAAAAGTTGTGAAGGCGATCTCAAAGGTTAGTAGGCTTTGATTAGGTTAGGTTACACTTTATTGTCCCAGTTAGGGAAATTAGTCTTGGTCTGAATTAACACATTCAATAATGCGTTAATAAATGTGTTATATATATATATATATATATATATATATATATATATATATACATTCAAAATATACAAAGAGCCTCAAAGGGTCTTATTCTCAAATCTAGTGAAATTCATTTTGAACCGCAGCAATTCTGTATTAGTCTGAATGAGGCTCTGCAGTGAGGGTTCACGTGTTCACTGTTCAGCCCTTTTTGCTTTTAAACATCAGCTAATATGTTTCGTTCAGCAAGGACACTAAAGCACTCACACTTAAATTGCTTTTTAGAGTCTAAAAAAGAAACACTGTGTTCAAAAACTTGCATGGAGAGGCTTTTAGAGCACAGCAGACTGCTACAGTAGAAGGACTTGTTCTTGTTTTGCTTGTAAACATCCCATACTAGACAGAGAAACCAAAAGATAAGATAACTCGTAATAACAAATAAATCAGTGCATCTTTTTATTTATTTATTTATTACATCTTCAAACTAGAAGCTGGGATAGAATTTATAGAAGGGCTTGTCCCTCTTTTTAAAATATCCAAAATCTTTTAGTTTACGCGATTAGGTGGAGAAGCATCGTCATTCTAGAGAGCATTTGATTGAACAAACATCTGCATGTACTCCATGTAGTGAAAGATGATGTCATCAATATTTTTGTTACATTTGAATTACTCCTAAAAGTTAACTTAGTCAGTTTTCATTTTAAAAATGAATGTTAACATGGATAAGGTCCCATTAATCAACTTTAGTTAATGCATTAACTAACATAAGTAACAATGAGCAATCCATTTGTTACAGTATTTATTATTAACCTTTTTTTAAATGTTATAAATAAACAGTATTTTTATTTAGTATTTATTAATGTTTCCGTTAATTATTAAAAATACAACTGTTCAGTGTTGGTTCATCTTATCTCCAGTCCATTAAAGGGGACATATCATGAAAATATGACTTTTTTCATGTTTAAGTGCTATAATCGTGTCCCCAGTGCCCAGAAAATGTGATCGACTTTCAACAGCGTTTCTCATAATTTGATTACTGCACCTTTAACTAAGATTAATTAATGCTTTAGAAGTGCTTTTCATTGTTTGTTAACTAAAGCTAACAAATGGAACCTTACTGTAAAGAGCTACCGGTAACTGTAACTTCTTCTTCATCTTCACTTGTTTGGGAAATATCCTGCTCTGTATCACTTCATGTTCTTGAAGCTCAATATGACCTCATGTTCTTGATTTCTTGTTAGTCTCTCTCATAACAAAAGGCGGTTTGTACCATTTAAACACAATTTTAAAGTCTCCCAGGACACATTTGTACTGTTGTATACCGCCCAGTCATTGTTTAACCCCTAAAAACAAGCATGATGTACCTTGTTGTTACGCTTTAGGTGAACAAACATGCCATCTGGCCTATGCTCTCACACACAGATGAGCCACTTATGCACAAATCAATGGTTAATTTTTAAACAACTGCTTTGTAATTCTTCTCAGTGTGTAGGAACAAAGGCATATCATTACAATTCCACCTCAAAAACTGAGCATTCAGAAACAAAGCATAAGATGTTCTTAAAAAAATAATGGATTGGCAATCATTGTTCCATTGTAAATTATGGATCTGTACATCTTGCAACATGAGGAAAAATACATGCTCATCCTTGTCCTTTCAGACATTTTCTAATCAAGACTTGAAAGCAATGAAGTGTCTCCCACTATAATTAAAGTGATCTAATCCAAGAGAACATCTATTTTTAATATTGCAACAGGCAGATAGGAAAGTTTTTGATGGAATGATTTGCTATTTTCTTTCCGAGCAGTTGCTCCTCTTCAGAAATGATTGGCCTCTGTAAGGAGGCATTACATTAAAAGAGTAATCAGTAATTGAAATGCAGCAGAGCAACGTCATTTTCTGTATCAAGGGCACTTTATGTATTCTGAGATTAACCCAATTCTCTCTATATTACAGTGGTCGAAAAACGTAAAATATTTAAACATATATAAACAACATATGTTTGCTTGGTTTGAAAACAGTTGTGCCGCTTAATATTTTTATGTACACTTTTTAACAGTGTAAACTGTTCTTTCAGGATTCGTTAATATACCTCATGTCCACCGTTCAAAAGTTTGGAGTCATTAGGATCCTTTTAAAGGATTTCTATTTCAAATAAATGGTGTTCTTTTGAACTTTCATCAAAGAATCCTGAAGAAAATCTATCACGGTTCCCACAAAAATTTTTGGTTCCAAATTTTTATCAATTTTACTGGTAGTCCACTGTATGAAGAATTTTTGGGTATAATATGTCACAGTTTACTTTATTTTGCTATCCTCACTTATATAAATGAACTATAGTGTCCTGCACCCACTAGTAAAAATATCAAAAATGTCAAAAATGTCTGAATAATTTTTGGTTTGACTGTATATTACATTCATATTTGTGAATTTGTCTATGTGAGCAGTCGATGGAGTGCTGCTCTGCAGTTTTAAGATGGATTAATTTCTCCGCTCTGGCAGTCCTCTGCTCTCATAGCATGCCACAAAACAGGCAAAGCTTAAAGTAAAGAGGCTTTCTCAGAGTCCTGACCACAGGCCAAACATCCAACCAAAGAGAGAGAGAGAGATTTGGGCATTATCGCTGGGCAGTTTTGGACTGTGGTCACTGCCGAGTGCCGATGAAGAGAAGTCTTTAGGCAACTCAGTAAGATCTGCTGATGCTTGCTGTTTTCTGCCTGAAGTTTAAGGGTTAGTTCTCCCCAAAATGAAAATTCTGTCAATAATTGCTCACCCTTATGTTGTTACAAACCTTTAGGGACTTTTGTTCGTCTCTGGAACACAAATGAAGATCTTTTTGATGAAATCTCAGCAATTTCTGTCCCTCCGTAGACAGCTACACAACTAACACTTTGACACTTCAAAAAGTTCATGAAGAGATCGTAAAACTAATCTATATGAATTGCTGGTTTAGCAGTTTAGTCCAAATTTTCTTAAGAGACATTGTGAACAGATGTAATTTAGGCTTTTATTCACATATAAACATTGACCAGCGAACATGAACAGAAGCTCAAACGTGCGTGAACACGAGAATGAACCTCATTGGTTGTTGCGGAAGCTCAAACGTGCTGCGTAACGCGAATGAACCTCATTGGTTCTTGTGGAAGCTCAAATGTGCTGCGTGAACGCGAGAATGAACCTCATTGGTTCTTGTGAAGCTCAAACGTGCTGCGTAACACGAGAATGAACCTCATTGGTTCTTGTGGAAGCTCAAACGTGCTGCGTAACACGAGAATGAACCTCATTGGTTCTTGAAGAAGCTCAAACGTGCTGCGTAACACGAGAATGAACCTCATTGGTTCTCGAGGAAGCTCAAACGTGCTGCGTAACACGAGAATGAACCTCATTGGTTCTTGTGGAAGCTTAAACGTGCTCAAAAACACACCAGAATAGCTGTCAATGGACAGAAATTGCTCAGATTTCATCAAAAATATCTTCATTTGTGTTCTGAAGATGAATGAAAAACTTACAGGTTTGGAACAACATGAGGGTGAGTAAATTTTAGGTGAACTATCCCTTTAAGAAACAAAGGCATAATTTCTTAATTGTAGGTCTAAACCCCAGTGTCTTTGGAGGGTTTTGGGGAATATTAAAGGTCAAAACTTCCAACAGAATGAAAGCAAATCCTGATTATATTGAAACAAGTCCTGACCACTGAACAGCACTTGCAGGCAGCCTTAAAGCTGAAGCTTGAGGGCTATTACAAAACCATTCTTCCCAAAACACTGGGGAAGAGAGATCTCACCACGGCATATCAACAATTCTCTCACATGATGATTTTCTCTCATAAACGCCTCATTGAACTCTGCGACTGGTCTATGTTTTGTTGATTGTTGTGTTTTTTTTTCTCCCTCAGGAAGTGAAATACTTCCAGTTCCCTGGAGAGCTGCTGATGAGGATGCTGAAGATGTTGATTTTGCCTCTAGTCGTGTCCAGGTAAGACTCGATAATGATCACTATAGATAACAAGCTGATTTTATGTCTGTAGTTCTCCATTCCCTGCTTTAAAACCATCTTAATGTGTTTTAATTTGTTGGTACACTGGGGTTGGTAAGATTTTTCACTGAAACAAGTCTCTTATGCTCACCAAGGCTGCATTTATTTGATCAAAAATACTATAAAAACACTAATATTCTGAAGTATTTTTACAATTTAGAATATTGGTTTTCTTTCTTAAAATATTTTGAAATATAATTTATAGTGATCAAAGCTTAAACTTGTACTAAATTAAGAGCCTTTAGATTTATCCATATTCCATAAGCATCATGCTCATAAACACCCTGCAAACTGTATTGCAATTATAAACAAGCAACCTGATCTGACATTACAAGCACAAAATAAGCAACCAGAATCCAAAACATCACCCCTGGTTTTTGTACATGGTTTTAATCAATTAATCATATTTAATTAAAGCAATATGGTTGCACAAGTTAATTATCTTTGAAGAAAAGATGTAAAAGGAAATGTTGAGAATGTCATATGATTTGGTGTTGTTGATAATGGTGTTTTAAGTTTATGTAGCACATCCATTAACTTGAAACGTCCAATTTCAAGACATAAACAACAGTCCACTTGGTGCAGAGAGGAGTGTGAATTGCACAGCAGTGGGTTGAAAGTGTCTGGCATCAATGGAAACACGAGCTGATTTCTGAGAAAAAACCCATTCAGTTCCTGGAAGCGCAGAACCCTTGATATGTCTGCCTATTTCTTTCGAGTGTCTAGCATATACTGTACGCGAGGAGAGCTCTCACATCCTGCTCTTCATATGACCTTTGACTTTAGTGTGAATAGCTGAATTAAACTCTTTGAACCGGCCACAGAAGTCAGTGCGGCCAAAACAGATGGTGGAAAATTGAAAGATCTCAAATCTGAACCTTAAATAAGCAGATATACATTTATAATGTGACATGAGATTGCTTGCAAAGATAATACTATCTATTCTACTTTATTTGTTTATTTATTCTCTACACTGCTGCTACTGTCTTGGCAGAGCAATAGTTTGAATTGAATTGTTTGAGACCACATCATTGCATTGCATTTTGTACAGTACATCTATTGTTTTATTTATTTATTACAAAATATCAGGTATTATGTCTGTTTTTTTTTTTCATGGTATGACCTTTTAATGCAACCTGTTCTCACTCCTAATTTTCTAATGGGAGTCACCAGGGCTTGACATTAACACCCGGCAATCCACCAAATGCTGGCGTATTTCAGCAGTGGCGTGTAACGCAGTCACTCCTATACATTTTTCAATTGTAGTGTTTTAAAAAGGCATATGAAATAATAAACTAAGTGCAAATATAGTGTTGTCAAAATTATTGATTTTTCAATCAATACTCATTTTCCTCAGAACAGACACACAATACCAGCTGCTATTTCTCTCTCTCTCATCTCTCTGACAGCGAGTTGACACACAAATCCGCCTCTCCTCACTGACTCGTTTCATTTGCTCCGGATGAATATTATTAGTGTCACAGGGCTTGAATTTTGGTGTGGGATTGCGCGTGCTGTGCATAATTTTACTAATTTCCACAGATTTTTTGCTTACACCCAAAGTGTGCACACATAAAGCTGCCTCTCAGAGTTATTTTTCGCCTCTCATTGTGCTTAAACAGTCAAATACACACAAAATAATGTCAAAATTGCTAGTATTCACGTAAACACAGTCAGTTATGTTTTAAGTGGACGTAAACAGTTGAGAAAGAAAACGCATGTGTAACAGTATAATGGATCCGTGCTTCAGGTCTTAAAGGTGGGGTAACTAGTTTTACAAAACACTGTTGGACATTGTTGATTTTTGAAATCAACCCCTCTCTTCATTGCTCCGCCTCCAAAACTCACCCTCCAATCCTAACCACCCTGCTCCGAATCGGTCTCGAACTGCGGCCCGTTCGCTGCTGGCAGGCGAGGCGAGTGCACTATCAATGACGCTGAACTAATAAGACTAACTTCCAAACGGTGTTTTTGAAATATGACTTACCCCACCTTTAAAGTGACAGCTGCCTAATATACCTGCTGCCAAATTATGAGATAATATTAAAAATATCTATATGGCAGTTTTCCCCTATGGTATCGATGTCAAAACTGTGGCCAGTAAAAATGCTGAGTGGCTAATAACTTTGGAAAACCACTAGCCACAGTGGCTGGTAAGCAAAAAAAAGCCCTGGGAGTCACTATTAAGATGCTAAAGATGTCACTATATTGACAAACTGTATAAATCACATAATTTGTCCAGATTTACCAAATTGAATCAGATTTCTAAAGTTAGTAGTGTGAGTGCAACCAAACGTTGAGAACATTTTGACCTTTGACCCTGTACCATCAAACACTCACTATCAGAGCTTTCACTAATATGTATGTGCCCTGATCCTGAACCAGTGTTATTTTGGCATCATTAAGGCCGTGTGTCCACCAAAGCATTATTAGCCAGCTTTTTCTTTCAGTTAAGACACTTTTCTTGCCATGATTCAGAATATCTGTGGAAGTGTTACAGGTATCTGATTTCGCAGATAGTTTATTTCTGAATCTAAAAATGTCAACACAATGTGAAGTACTTGCTCTGGCACTTGTTTTAAATGATTTTTTTCTGTTGATGTCATCTGTTGCCGTTGTACAAGCAGGATGTGGCGATTGGTTGGTGTGTGGTATTTGTCCCGCCCCTCCTCCACTGTGATTGGACGGCTGGGTAAATACTGACAGTGATGAATGCTGTGTTTTCCCAAAGATGAAGATTGTTTAACTCTCTGCTTCCGGGAAAAAAATGGCAAGCGCTGGGCGTGAAATAGATGCTTAGCGCCTGGTCACTCTACTGTTGTTTTTAAATGCGCGCCGCTCCCATTGAAAAGAACTGAAAAAATACTCTGGCTTTAGGAAGTAAAGCTTTGGTGGACACACGGCCTAAGATACTACTATAGTTTTTATTTTTATTCATTTTATTTTTTTGAATTAGTTTTTATTTTTATATTTTCCATTTCCAAATGTGTTTTTGTCAGTTTTTATGAGTTGTAGTTTTTTTAAACATCTATATAGTTTTTATTAACCCCTAATAAAACCCTAATTTTATTAACCCCTAGTTTTAGTAACCCCTGTTTGAACTACTTGTTTTTCTGCTTTCTGCTTGCTTCATAGTCACAGAATATACAATTTAATGACCTTAAAATATACGGTGATTTAAATGGTAGTGAGGCTTCCATTAGCATCTGTGTTTATGTTAATATTGCATCAATTTGCATATCCTGTGATTTTTGTCTTGTTCTGTTACCACAGTAAACCACCAGGTTAGTCCATTTGAGCGTTCGTCAGATGCATTAGATGAATTACAAAATTGATGTGAAGAGACTGTGGTCTTTATTAGAAACAAAATTAGAGGTTTCTTGGAGCAGTTTGAAGGGTTTACTGCTTCTTAAATGACCCTCTTGCACAAATGGCTGAAAATCTCTCTATAGTGAGTTTCTGACATGTTGCTAGTCTTAATAGACCACATGCTCACTTGATCTCTTAGGACTGAAATAGCCATCATTTGCGTAAAAACATGTCTTGTAGAGCATAATTGCCTTTGGTTACAATCTGTGCATGGCCGCTTGATGAACTCTCAGCTTTGGATTTGGCGACTATTTGACGTTATGGATCAAAATGGATTGTTTGGCTAAAATAGGCCATTTACCAGCAATCTGACCTCAGCGACGAGGCAAGATCCTGACAATTAGCTATAATCTGTAACGAATGCTGAATGCACTGATGACTTTAATTGCATGGAGATTAATAAGTGGGAAATAGGGAAAGTTTTCACTGATGACTTCTGAAGTCTTCATTACAAGTCTTTAGATGGCAGTTTATTTCTATGTGTGCAATTCATGACTCTTTCTTGGGGTTTAAATAATTAATATTCAGTGATATTATTGATTTAACTGCATTGAAACTATCAAATGAGAACAAAATTTAAACTGAATTAAAAAGAGAAGCAGTGTATCCTAAGAAAACTGGAAAGAGCAAAAAGGCACAGGCAGAAATATTAGAAATGAATCATGTTTTTTTTTTATGATGTAATGCACTTTCCAAGGTCATTGGTAAACCAGAAATAATGGCAACCATGATTTTGAATCATCTCGACTGATTATTTGGTCATACTGTCATTTTTACACCAAATTAGATTTTAAACAACTAACAAGATGATAACTTGATGACAAGATGTTTCTCACTGAATTGATGTGTGACGTGATGAGGTCTTCTGACACACACACAGGTGAGGTCAACTGAAAAGTGTGCTTTTGCGGACACAAAAAGAAAAAATAGAATGCAGTATTCTAGAATTTCATCCTAAACTTACATCTGAATCTATTATGCAAGAATTTTTAAAGCAGCAACATATTTGTTGTGTTTTTTATTGTGCGGTGTAACATTAACATACACAAGTATCAGATCACATGAACTTTATCTGGAAAATTGCCTTTTTGTTGGTGTGCCATTCATAAGAGACACATTTAATAAAGATTGTGTTTAAACTGAAATGAAGTAGTGACTTAAATGTCATTTTTGCACTATGCATGATTTTCCAGCTGGTCAAATCAACAAAATTTCAGATAACTCTCCAGCTCAAATTTTTGATTTTGTTCAGATTTTTTCCTGAAGAAAGACAAATATAAATAGTAATAAAAGCCAAAATATTAAATGTCATGGATGTATATTTACTGAGTAATCCATCCTTTTGTAGAGGGGGTCAAAATGACAATTTTCACCCCAGATTTGGAGCCAAATTAGAGGGGGGGTAAAATGATTTTAGAAAGATGTCAGCATCATTATTTTATTTTTACACAGAGATTGGTAGGTCTATTAGTAAAATCTGTTGACTTTACCAATCTTTGTTGCATTACACGCCAATGGTGACATTTTGAAAATGGGAAAAAGGCCATTTTCAAGTCTTTTTCTCAAAGTCTGCATACCTGCAACTCAAGAAGTATTAAAGATAACTTAATTTCTTTTTAGATTTTGGTTCATAACAAACTTTTCTTTTGATACCTTCATTTTGAAGGCCTGTTGTGGTTTAATTCCAGAGATATTGGGATCTCAATATGGCTACAGGAACAAATTGTACACATTTTAAATGGTCGAAAACCAAATGCGGGTAACTTTGGATACAGCTGTTCATTTATTCTTTTAAAGAGGAATGTCTGAAGTTGAAACTAGAAATTTATCTTGTTTCCCTCTGTGAAAACAATTGCATAAAACATTCCTGTCTGAGTGACATAAATATTCCTTTCCCCAAGTTTGTGTGCCTGTAACTCTAGAAGTATTGAAGGTATTCCAATATGATTTTACCTTCTGGTTCTTAGCAAACTTTTCTTTAGATATGTTAATTTTTAAGGGCCTATATGGTTCAATTCAATAGATATGTGGATCTCAATGTGGTTCCATGTCCAAATTGTTGAATATTACCCATTTGGCCTTCTTCTTTATGAATGCCTTTCACCAGAAATCAATTTTTTTAGCCGGGACCTCTAGTTGAGTCGACACGGAATGGCCCAGTTCTTTTATTATTTCTTCCTGAGCCTGGTGTTGATGAATATCTCCCAGGACATTGTGAGAGCCAGTAACTGATGTCAGTAAATCTGATTTCAAGTTGTTGGCAGTTGAGCACGTCTAATCAAAACATGCAGATATGACGCATTTCTATAATCTAGTGGCTTAGGTACTGTTTAACAGGCACTCTTTCAGTCAGTGCAGTCAAATCACTAATATTTCTTACAATATTTCTGATTTTTCTTTGTTCCTTGATAGCCTATATTATTTACACTAATCATGTCAACCCTTCAATGCACAAAGCCATATGATGGAAGCTGGTGTGAGAACCCTTATAAATGTCCTGAGGTCAACAGCTGAGTCCTTCTACATGCTTTCACTGAACGATTGAAGATTATGATGCTGTACATGAACACACAAGAGGGACTTACTCTCCTGTTCAGAACATTTTTACTCCTTTAACAATGACAGGAGTCATTGAAAACAATTTTAAAGTCATTACTACATTCATCCATTGCAGGAGCCTCGGTGCAGCTGCTGTCTTGAGTGGCGCAGAGATTGGTTTTGTTCGGCATTGGTTTGATTGACAGTTTTATGAAACCCCCATTTGCACTGGTCATACTACAGTTATGAAAATAACACAAGCTGCAGGTAAAGAGCTGTTCAGGTGGTGTCATTTCACACAAAAATGAAATTCAATTTTTTTCTCATGTTGATCCAAACGTATGGAAGCTTTTCCACCACAGAATAAAACAATTTAAAAGATAATTGCGACTTTTTATCTCACAATTCTGACTTTATATCTCGCATTTGCAACTTTAAAACACAATTGCGAATTTAAAACACAATTGCGACTTTAAAACACGCAATTCTGACTTTATAACACGCAATTGTGACTTTATATCTCGCAATTCTAACTTTATGTCTCGCAATTCTAACTTTATGTCTCGCAATTCTGACTTTATAACACGCAATTGTGACTTTATATCTGGCAATTCTGACTTTGTCTCGCAATTCTGACTTTATAACTCGCAATTCTGACTTTATAACTCGCAATTGTGACTTTATAACACGCAATTGTGACTTTATATCTCGCAATTCTGACTTTATAACACGCAATTGCGACTTTATAACACGCAATTGTGACTTTATATCTCGCAATTGTGACTTTATATCTCGCAATTCTAACTTTATGTCTCACAATTCTGACTTTATAACACGCAATTGTGACTTTATATCTGGCAATTCTAACTTTGCCTCGCAATTCTGACTTTATAACTCGCAATTCTGACTTTATAACACGCAATTGCGACTTTATAACACGCAATTGTGACTTTATAACACGCAATTGTGACTTTATATCTGGCAATTCTGACTTTATAACTCGCAATTCTGACTTTATATCTGGCAATTCTGACTTTATATCTGGCAATTCTAACTTTGCCTCGCAATTCTGACTTTATAACTCGCAATTCTGACTTTATAACACGCAATTGCGACTTTATAACACGCAATTGTGACTTTATATCTCGCAATTGTGACTTTATGTCTCGCAATTCTAACTTTATGTCTCCCAATTCTGACTTTATATCTCGCAATTGTGACTTTATATCTCGCAATTGCGACTTTATAACACGCAATTGCGACTTTATAACACGCAATTGCGACTTTATAACACGCAATTGCGACTTTATATCTCGCAATTCTGACTTTATGAAGCTTTCAAGCTTTAAAAGCATCATAATTGTGATTCATGCAACTGAACTTATATCATACGATGGCTTTGTGTGAGGAACAGACTGAAATGGAAGTCATTATTCAATTAAAATAGTTGGTTGTTGAGTCAGTGAGCAGAACCTGATTAAACTGCATCAAAGGATTCATTAAAAAGATCTGACTCAAAAGAATGACTCATTCATGAATCGGGCATTGCTAATAACGTAGCCAAGGAGAGCTAGGGCGAATTTTGGTGTGTTTAATCCTTAGAATTTGAAACCATGGCTGTGCTTATACATAGGACTGGGCAATATATATTGAATATTTATGATAATAATGAAACACATACACACACACACACACACACACACATATATACATATATATATATATATATATATATATATTACATATACACACACACTACCAGTCAAAAGTTTTATAATACGGTAAGATTTTTAATGTTTTAAAAAGAAGTTTCGTCTGCTCACCAAGGCTGCATTTATTTAATTAAAAATACAGTAAAAACAGTAATATTGTGAAATATTATTACAATTTAAAATAACTGTTTTCTGTTTGAATATATTTTATAAAGTAATTTATTCCTGTGATCAAAGCTGAATTTTCAGCATCATTACTCCAGTCTTCAGTGTCACATGATCCTTCAGAAATCATTCTAATATGATGATCTGCTGCTCAAGAAACATTTATTGTGTACAATTGTACAAAATATTTGTGTACGTTATTTATTTTTTAGGATTCTTTGATGAATAGAAAGTTCAGCGTTTATTTAAAATATAATCTTTTGTAACATTATAAATGTCCTTACTGTCAAATCCTTGCTGAAAAAAAAAAATTAATTTCTTTTCAAAAAAATAAAAATAAAAATTCTTACTGACCCCAAACTTTTGAACGGTAGTGTATAATGTTACAAAAGCTTTGTATTTGAGATAAATGCTGTTCTTTTGAACTTTCTATTCATCAAAGAATCTGGATACTTCATAAAATATATTCAAATAGAACACAGTTATTTTAAATTGTAATAATATTTCACAATATTACTGTTTTTACTGTATTTTAATTAAATAAATGCAGCCTTGGTGAGCAGACAAAACTTCTTTTAAAAACATTAAAAATCTTACCGTGTCCAAACTTTTGACTGGTAGTGTGTGTGTATATATATATATATATATATATATATATATATATATATGCATTTAACATTTTTAATCAGCTCAGTTGTGATTATTGAAATCTCATCCTTTCTGAGCCACTTCAGAAAATTAAATGCACACATACTTAAACACAGTTTTGATTTACATTCAAAGATAGACACACACACACAGAGGGGAGTGTGTCGCTCGAAGGAAAGAGGTAAATGAGATGGAGAGCGTGTCTCTCAATAATTTCATGTGTCTTTCTAGCACAGTTGTGGAGGTGCATTTATCAGGTAATTTCACAATGATTTCCTCAAGAGATCCTTCAGGAAAAATACTCACAATCAAATCTAGAAACATCTTATCACCAGTCACTCTCCTGTCAACACACACACACACACAGCTTATTCTACAATAACTGTTGCAAACCTGCTGAGAAAATGTCTTTGAATTCAAACTGATTTGTCCTGTGGTGTTACTATGATATATCAGCATGCACATTTTTTCCCAACACACAGCTGTTTTAGCTTGCTAAGAATGCCTTAATTTTACAAGGATGTTATTAAAAATACATGAATGACACCATCAAAAGTGCACATTTTAGACAGATTTAAAGGAAAAGTTCACTACTCAGTTTGAACCACTATAAAAACTTATTGAATTCGTTTATAAAGCAGTTGATTTTTTTTTTTTCTTTGTGGCAGGCTCCAAATATAGTTCACTCCAAATACAGTATGTCATGATAAAAAACATGTTTGAAGGTTATAGAGCAGCATTTAATTTAATGTGATTAAACCGTTTCCACGCAAAAACAGTTTGAGTTCAATGTTCTTGTGAATGTTATCACCTCAATAGCTTCATTGAGTTTAATAACTGTTTCTACTTTTTAATTGAGATACACATATATATATATATACACCAGTCACGCGCTTCATTTTGAGCCTGTATGCAGATATTTGTCGCAGCTAAAGCTCAGGTCACATCACTCCGCTGATCTGGCTGTCAGGCGGCTCAGAGCTTCAGAGGGGATTTGTTGTTTTGAAGTCGACCCACTGAGGCGTATGTTCTGCCGCTGACTGCGAGATGATGGTGATGACGGTGCATTGGCCAGGCTTTCTTCTTTTTCACAGGAAAAGAGGCCGTTTATATTGCTCTCTATGGAGATGCATGGGATGTGACGTGCAGGAGACAGGAAGGGATTTTTCCTCCAATAAGTGCATGTGAATGGAGCTAAATGGCTTATATAATTTCCTTTATCTTCTCTTAGATACTTTTACCCATCAGAAACATGCAATGATATAAAAATGATGTAAGTTACATTATGCAAAGGTGCAAGTTGTTTGCAAACACAAAGTATGCGCAACTAGACCTGTGCAAGAAAGTACAGCATTTGAACTCTACACGATTTTATTGGCTTATAACTGTATTTTTTGTAGACCTTGAAAGCGGTGTGTTGCTACACATCAAAACCAAGGCTTGAAACACTACTTTATACAAGTGCACAAATGTTGTTAGCTATGCAAGCTTTAATTCTGCCATTGTTTTATTCAGAAATGTATACGGCAATATGACATTCTCCACATTGCTGCAAGGGTTGCCTCCTACTACTGTCACTGTTTGAAGAAACTTAATGTCTGAACGTCATTGCATTGATTTTGTTCAGAATACCTATTGTTTTATTTAAATGCCAATGTTCTTGTCAATTTATCACCTCAATACTTCTTTCTACTTATTTTTAATTGAGATACAAAAGTGGAATTTATACAACACTATAAAAGTGCACAAACTTTTGAAATTTAATTCAGGCATTGTTTAGTTCAGAAATGTAAACGGCAACATGCGTGACATTCTCCACATTACTGCTACTGTCATGGCAGAGCAATTGTTTGAATTGAATTGTTTGAGACTTAATGTCTGAATGTCATTCCATTTTATACAGTCCATCTCGTGTTTTATTTATTTAAAGGCCAACAAATGAAGTGTTTTGCTTGTGCAATGTTCCATTAAAATAAATGTCACTTATTTTGATGTTATTATCATCTAATGCAATAACATTCAGACATTTTGAATTGTGACTTAAGTGCCCAAATATATATATTTTTTTTTTTGCACTACAGTATTTTGCGTATCCATTCATGGAGATTATGATGCTCTTTTCAATGTAAAGAATAAACTGAACATATGCTTCATATTTCTGATATGAGTTTCTGATGATAATTGTTTCCTCTCCACTGACAAAGGTCAGCGAGGGTGAAAACACACACTGGAAACAGGAGGGGATAAAGAGAGAGAGAAATAGATTTGACATTTCCTTAATAAATCCATCAGCACGCAAGCCCAGATTGAAACGTCACTGCAACTGGATACGGATTACCCACAATGCTCACCACGGTCACAATCTTGAACAGGAGGATGTGATGCATACAAACATGCCTATTTACACTGATCTGACATCAGCTGTGCCATGTTAGCATCTGAAATCGCCCCCTATAACTTTAAATAGGGCACTATTTGAGGGGACATTCATTTGTAGTGGTGTCCGAAACCATAGTGGACGTTATCCAGTGCACTCATTCAATCCCATAATGTACCGCAATAACAACCTAAACACTAAACGGCTAGAGAATACCCATAATGCACTGTGACTGTCGCACCAAATTAATTCCAAATGATATTCCTAATTCTAGAGATAAAGTCTCCAGTGATATGACATGTTCTCAACAAATTCTCAGACTTTGCTCAGCATGCAGATCTCAACATGAACATACACTACCAGTCAAAAGTTTGGAATCGGTAAGATTTTTAATGTTTTAAAAAGAAGTTTCGTCCACTCACCAAGGCTGCATTTATTTAATTAAAAATACAGTAAAAACAGTAATATTGTGAAATATTATTACAGTTTAAAATAACTGTTTTCTGTTTGAATATATTTTATAAAGTAATTTATTCCTGTGATCAAAGCTGAATTTTCAGCATCATTACTCCAGTCTTCAGTGTCACATGATCCTTCAGAAATCATTCTAATATGATGATCTGCTGCTCAAGAAACATTTATTGTGTACAATTGTACAAAATACTTGTGTACAATATTTTTTTTTTCAGGATTCCTTGATGAATAGAAAGTTCAAAAGAACAGCATTTATCTGAAATACAGAGCTTTTGTAACATTATACACTACCGTTTGGGGTCAGTAAGAATTTTTATTTTTATTTTTTTTTAAAGAAATTAAAGAAATTAATTATTTTTTTCAGCAAGGATGCATTAAATCAATCAAAAGTGACAGTAAAGACATTTATAATGTTACAAAAGATTATGTTTCAAATAAACGCTGTTCTTTTGAACTTTCTATTCATCAAAGAATCCTGAAAAAGAAATATTGTACACAAATATTTTGTACAATTGTACACAATAAATGTTTCTTGAGCATCAAATCATCATAATAGAATGATTTCTGAAGGATCATGTGACACTGAAGACTGGAGTAATGATGCTGAAAATTCAGCTTTGATCACAGGAATAAATTACTTTATAAAATATATTCAAACAGAAATTTTACATTTTAATAATATTCCACAATATTACTGTTTTTACTGTATTTTTAATTAAATAAATGCAGCCTTGGTGAGCAGACGAAACTTCTTTTAAAAACATTAAAAATCTTACCGTGTCCAAACTTTTGACTGGTAGTGTAGATCTCAACATATCAAATTCGGTACGAGATTAAATGATATGAGCTGCTATCCACATTCATTTACAGTATACCTTTTCATACTATTACTGTATGACGACTATAGAGTGCAGCAGTCGGGTTCCGGAAGTAAAAACTCTCTATAGGGAAATAGATTTTTTTGTAACGATAACTTATAAAGACAGCCCTGCTGTGAGCTATGAGGTTGTTAGTCAATGGTATTTGCTTCCGTCTGTATGCGTTATTTCAACTTCGTTTTAAAATAACTGCTTAACAGCAGGATTCATGGTGAAAAACTACATTACCCATGATGCTGTACAGAAAATTCCACCAATCAGAGAGTCGCCACAATCAAAACACTCCAAAAGATCTCCCTAGCTCCGCCCACTGCCATGAAGCCCTGCGAATGATGTAATTGAGGGGCTGTTCACACAACACTGTTTTCAACTAAAAATGGAAAACTTTTCATGAGTTTTGGCTGTTCATTTACACGACATTTTGGCGGCTTGAAAACAAAAACTTTTGAAAACTGGTTTCAAAGTGCAACTATTTGAAATGATACCGTTGTCATCTCCATGTAAACTGCAAAAACACGAATCTGTGAAAACGGTGATGGCATGCACATGCGTATTACGTTTTTAGTCCATCCACCTTATTTTTCAATGTGTTCTCTGTGAATGTGCAAGACTTTCGATTTATTAGCCGCTACAGGGAAATAAGAAGAATATCAAAGTGCAGTAAACTGTAAGGTGGATCTGCGCAGACAGATAGTCTTTCTTTACAAAGTGACATCGGCAACTGTCTGGTATGCGTAATACAGCGTTTTTAGTCATTTTTGCGGATCCATGTGAACAGGGATAGTTTTGATAATGCTGTCATCTGTACAAAGAAAAACCTTTTCTGTTTTTAGTACATTGCTGTCGTGTAAATGTACCCTTAGTCATCCTCTCAAAATATTTGTATATATGTGCATATTTTATTGCAATAAACTCAAAAAAATCTATAAATAAATAAGTCACCGGCCACTGGCAGTTGCGGCAAAAAGTTAGCAGTAGGTTTATTAGGCTGCTGTCACTTTAAGACCTGCACTGTTTGCGTTAACTTGAGACATAACCGACAATATTTACTACGATAATCACTGAGATGGGCATTTTTTGACATAATTTTGTTCAAATTTGTTGGTTCAATCACAAGAAGACATGAAAGCGAGCTCAATGCAGCATTCGTGTGCTGTCTGAGATGTGGCTTTCTGGGCACACGCTTCGGATGTTTGTGCACAGAAACGAATTCCCTTTCGCATCTTCTTGTGCTTGAATTTTTCAATTGGCAAGGCTTAAACTTTCGTGATGATGCAGTACTTGCTCTTCATCTGTCCCGAGCCTCATTCATGTTTATTCAGGTTCATGTTCTCACAACATTGCATTGCTGGAATTCATATAAATGTCACCAGTAAACTGATGATTGGCAGCGTTTCATATACTCACCAACGCCGATTTTTACTTGCATTTGGCGCTTGCCGAGTGTTAATTTTAGGCTTTGTTTATATATCTAAACACTAAAGCCATTAAGTACACAGTCTTACAGTTCAACAAACTTGAAACAGTCTAGTCCGATTTTCAAATACTTCATTGCTTCAAATCAAGGTTTGTAATGTGATTCACCTCATAGCTGGTTGGCTTCGTTCATGGCTAATAATGCTTTAGCTAAAACTTTTTTTGAAATCCCTAAGGGAGAAATTAATGAAAAAAAACAAACAAAAAACTTCCGGACCCAGTGCCATTAAAAAAGTGGGCAGGCACTAATGCACTCTATTGAATGACTATTTTTAGTAATTGTAAGGAACGCAGAACAAACTTCATACTTAAATGAAACACAACTGAGAACTAAATGAAGTTTCCTGAGCTATGAAAGAGAAAAAAAAATGCTCTGGCCAGTGACCATGAGTGCTTTTGGTTGCTAGAGTCAAAAGAGTCCACCCTTAAGTCTCTGAAACAATAAAATATAGATATTGAAGAAGGAACCTGAATATCAATTTCATTTTCTTGTTCATCCACATCTGTGACTATATGTATCATAACATTACTATACTCAAAATCATCTCTGATTTGAAAAAAAATCTGAATCCATTCAATGCAGGAAGAGGAAATCATGTGAATGTGAAAAAGCAATATTTTTGCGAGATGTCCTGCGGTCATTAATATGTAATCTCTGGCTGATGGAGCCAGCTGTTCATCTGCACAACAGAGGCTGTTTAGAGGGCACCTTCTCTCGTACGCTAATCTCGTAGCTTTTGTGTGGATGACTGCTCGTGTTGTAGTGAGATTTAGCTGTATTCCCACCAGAGAGATGAGCGCGTGTTGGGCTTTTTATAGGCACCTAAAGGCCTTGAGAGGTCAAATTGTGGGTCAAAATTTGGTCTGCTAAGATACCTTTAGGATTTGACATACTGTAAGACGCTATCGCACATTATTGTTTTGAAAACATTATTCATATAAAACAATTTACAGACAAAGCATTATGAAATCATTTACTTACAGTTTCTGCTGTCCAATCCAATTGCACAGTCGGCTGCTTCAACAAAAGTTTCTTTGTGAACTCTTCATTACACTGTGCCTAGATTACAAAACAATCTGCAGTCAAATGCTCCGAACAAACATAAAATCATCTAATGCAATTAAAAATAAAACATCCACTTGTTCCGGCCGCTGAGATCCTTCATGAAGTCTGTACAGAGACGCAAACGAGCTGTTTAAACTGGGCGCAAAGCGAATGCTCTTTCAGTCTTCCATTTATCGTGTTGTGACTCAAGCGCGTAGATTGTCAGAAACTGGAAGGGTCATTATTACTGTATCCTTTGTAGTCAGCGTCAGTGATTATAATGAGGTCTATTTCAGGGTTGCCAGGTTTTCACAACAAAACCCACCCAATAGCTACTCAAAACTAGCCCAATCGCGTTTCAGGGGGGTCCCCCGGAAAAAAAAATTGCGCTCCTAAGGGTAAAATCCACGTTTTTGGTGGGGTTCCCCTGGTAAAATTTGCATTCCAGGGGCTAAATATCATGTTATATGGGGTCGCTTCAACCCGCGGACATGAAAAACAACCCACGGCAACAGTGTTAAAGTAGCCCAATTACGCAGGAAAACCGCGGACTTGGCAACACTGGTCTATTTGTTTTTGATGTGACACTCGCTTCTGGTGTAGACAGGTGTCAACCGTTAAGTGACTGAACGCCAGTGGGCGGGGCCTATAGTATGATGATGTAGAAGTATTCGTCAATGTCTTGCTCTAAAGGTGGTCATATGTATTGTCTGTGTAACATCACAGATCCCACAATATCCAAACGAGATGTTTTTGGAGCTTGGTAAAAATGCTTTGTTTATAAGGAGAATGTTTTAAGCTATGAAAACTACAGGATGATTAAATTATGTCAAAAGCACAAGGAAAATTTTATTTCTCATTTTCATTTGCAGTAATATTTCCCAATATTACGGTTTTACTAGGTTTGATCAAATAAATGCATGAGTGTGTGTGTATATATATATATATATATATATATATATATATTGTATATGTGTGTTCAGCTCAAATGTTGATTCAGTCCAGTTCAATAACTGTAAAGTTAATCAATTATGAAACAAGTTCATTTCACCTATAAGCAGCTTAACAGAAGACAATAGTGTCATTATTCACTTTGAGTCAGTTCAATGTTGATTCAGTTCAGTTCAATAACAGTGCCGACAATTATGAAAAAAAAAAAAATCGCATCATCTATAAAGCAGCTCTACAGAAGATAACGGTGTCATTATCCAGCTCAAGTCTGTTAAATATACCTCTGTCTGCTCTCTGTCAGTTTGATGTCCGGTTTGGCAGCTCTGGATGCAAAGTGTTCCAGTCGGCTGGGCCTCATCACGGTCTCTTACTACCTGTGGACCACCTTCTTGGCTGTGGTGGTGGGAATAGTCATGGTGTTGATCATCCATCCAGGTGGAATGGCACAGAAGGAAGACTCAGAGGACAGTGGGAAACCCATCATGAGCTCCGCTGATGCTCTCCTGGATCTCATACGGTGAGACAGACCTCATATCATTCCAAACCTGTATCACATTCTTTTTTTATGGAAGACAAAAAAAAAAGGAAGTGAGTCAAACAAGTCTGATCCAGAATCATGGCTCATGATATTAACCCAGGTAACAGGCAATGTTCTCAGATCGTTCTGGCTAGGTTGACCCAAAAATGAAAATTCTATCATTAGTCACTCGTTCCAAACCTTGTTCATGTCGTTCCAAACCTGTAAGACTTTCATTTATCTTCGGAACACAAATGAAGATATTTTTTTTAAATAAAATCTGAGCAATTTTTTACTTGAGAACCAATGAGGTTCATTCTCGTGTGTTACGCGGCACGTTTGAGCTAGCGCAAGAACCAATGACTCACTCATTTTATATGATGAACAGATTGAATTTAGGCTTTTATTCACATATAAACATCAACTCACAGTTTTGGTAAACGGAAGCTCAAGCATGCTCAACCAATGAGGTTCATTCTCGTGTGTTACGCAGCGCGTTTGAGCTTCTGCAAGAACTAATGCGGTTCATTTTTGTGTTACGCAGCAGTTTTGAGCTTCTGCAAGAACCAATGATGTTCATTCTTGTGTTATGCAGCACGTTTCAACTTCCTCAAGAACAAATGAGGTTCATTCTCATGTTACGCAGCATGTTTGAGCTTCCAGAAGAGGTTTGTTCTCACGAGTCAAGCAGGTTCGATTGAGCTTCTGTTTATGTTCACTGATCAATGTTTATATTGCACTACAAGTAATTTTTGATTCTCTAATCGTAGTGTTCTAGGAGGATTATATGGGATTAAAAGGTTTGCCAAATACGATTGGGCCTGGTTGTTTAGAGATTTGTACACGAACAATAAAATTTTGTATTTAATTCTAAAATGGACCGGGAGCCAATTTAAAGAAACTAACACAGGGGTAATTGATTCATATTTCTTTACCTTTTTTAATAACCTCGCCGCGGCATTTTGTACTGATTGTAGTCGAGAAAAAGATGTGGCAGTGATGCCAGAATACAAAGAATTACAGAAATCCAGCCGTGATAGAATAAAGGTATGAATGACTTTTTCAAAGTCTGAGTTTGTTAAGAATGGTTTAGTTTTGGCTAACAAACGCAAATTATAAAAATAAACCGGACCACTGTTCATCATATAAAGTGATCGAGTGTCTTCAGAAAATTTGGACTGCACCGCTCAATTCATATCGATTAGTTTTACGATCTCTTTCACTTTTTGAAGCGTCAAGTAGCTGTCTATGGAGGGACAGAAATTGCTCAGATTTCGTCAAAAAGATTTTCACTTGTGTTCCGAAGATGAACAAAAGTCTTACGAGTTTGAAACGACATGAGGGTGAGTAATTAATGACAGAATTTTCATTTTTGGGTGAACTAACCCTTTAACATTCTAATAACAACAACAACAAAAGAAACATTTTTAATACATTTAAAAAATGGATGTTTTGAACGTTCACGGAACATTTACAAAAAACGTTTTCATAACTTAATGGGAACATAAGTTCTTATTTTGTTAGCTGGGAAAGTGTCTTTTTCGTTATCAACAATATCTGGCAATAAAAATAGAAGTTGATTTATGAATTACTAGCAACTATCAGGCAGGTCAGTAATATTTTACAATGAACATTATGGATTTCCAGGCAACCTAATTGTGTTTTGACTGAAGGTATAGCACTCATAATCTCACATGACCTGTATGAGAGCACTCGAGCATCTACAATGAGTCATGAGCACATCTAGAATGATTGGGAAAATATTGTAGACTTTTGTAGATTGATGTAATTGCATTTGATAATAAAATGAATAATAAACATGTTCCACAAAAGATATTCAAACACAAAGTCAAACAATATTGACTGTCGTCAACAATAGATCTATTGTTTTAGGATTTCAAACCATGTAAATGTGTTTTTGCTTGAAATGTGTGCTTGTGGCTATTTTTACTTACTAAAAATGACACTTGGTTTCATATTTTGTATAAGCTATGCACAGGAAGTGAAATATTAACCTTGCTGGAAGCAAATGCAGCCATTATTTCTGCCTCCAGGAAGCCAAGTAACTAAAATAAATTACACTCTGTTGTTACACTCCATCAGCTGAAAGTAATTTCATTACAAACATAATGTAAACAGTTGTTTGTGTGGACAAAGCCATTTAAAACACACTCAATACATTCCGAACCTACATGTGGTCTGTTGGCAGGATTATTTGGTTGAATCATTTCTTTAATTAAAATGAAAGATAAAAATGCTTTGCAATGTCATAACTCAATCCAGCCAACATAAGAATTAAACATAAAACATAATGAATAATATAAACTAAATATTTTTCTATCTTTAAAAATGTTAATGTCCCTCAACAGCAGAAAATTAAATTTTTCCATGACTATTTGTTGGCCTTCATTCATTGTGCTTTTTGTTTTCTGGCCTCATTACAACACAGTGGTCACACACACACACACACACACACACACACACACACACACAGAGGAGCTGCAAGGACAATTTTTATGAAGGACACTAGCAGTTGTGTACATGTTATGCTTTCTAGTCTTAATAAAAGCACTCAATAGTTCAATGAAACTGTGATATATTTTATGTCCCCAAACAGGAACATGTTTCCAGCCAACCTTGTTCAAGCCACATTTCAACAGGTAAGTTATAAGAACAAAAAAAGACAATGAACCATTGAATTAATGAATGCAAAACATGAATGCATACTTGAGGATTTTGCATCAACTTTCAATAACTGAGTCATTACTGTGTTTTCCTCAAAAAAGTGTCCAGAAAGAACTTTATTTTAGTATCACTGAGATACTATTAGTTTTTATTAATATTTTGAACACGTTTTTTTATTTTAGTAAGTTTGTTTTTAGTGTTTTTTTTTTTTTTTTTGTGAGTGTGTGTGTGTCATTTTTATTAGTTTTTCTTTTTAAATGTCTTTATATTTTTTATTAATTTTTATTTTAGTTTTAGTTGTTTTAGTACATCAAGTTAAACTAAATTAAAACGAGAAACGTTGCCTTGGCAAATAGCTGAAATAGAATAAGTTATATTTAATTTCAATTAACATTTATTTTATTTCAAGTAACAATTTTTTTTTAATGGTTTTAGTTTCAGTTTAATAATCTAATAATCTATAATAATCCTGCCAGGAATGACTTAAAGGATTAGTTCTCTTTCAAATGAAGGTCTGAGCTGAAGAAAGTGCCTCCATCCACATCCATCCATCATAAACATACTCCACATGGCTCCGGGGGGTTAATAAAGGCCTTCTGAAGTGAAGTAGTGCATTTGTGTAAAAAAAAAAAAAATCCATATTTAAAAAGTTATGAAGTAAAATATCTAGCTTCCGCTAGACTGCCTTCCGTATTCAAGTTATGAAGAAAGTGTAAAACTCTCGCAGTTCAAAAAGCTTACACTACGTCCTACGCCTTCCCTGTTCAACTTACGGAAAAAGCTTAAGGCTGATTTATACTTCTGCGTCGAGTGTACACCGTAGCTACGACGTAGCCTGACGTGCACCTCTTCAAAAATGTAACAACCCGTCAATTCTACGCGGACCGCAAGCGCTGTGATTGGTCTGCTAGAACCCCTCCCTCAGGTCAAAAAACTGGCGCGGAGAAATCGGAGAAGAGCGAGCGTTTTCAACTTTCATAGGAATGAAATACGCTCTGTTTCAGGGGACAAATGCAGTCATACTGCAACAAAAGTCGTTACCTCTTTGCCGCTTCTCTGACAACGTACATGACAAGCTGCTTCTTCTTCGGCTTTTGCCTTGATCCTCAACATGACCGCGGACACTGCCTCCTAGTGGTCTGCATGCATGTCGATGCGGACAACGACGCAGAAGTATAAATGAAAACAGACGCATAGCCTACGGCGCAGAGGATCCGGCGTAGGTCCGACGCAGAAGTATAAATCAGCCTTTAACTGATGCAACACCACTTTACACTTTCTTCATAAGGTGAATACGGAAGGCGGTCTGGCGGAAGCTAGATATTTTACTTCATAACTTGTTAAATATGGATTTTTTTTTTACACAAACGCATCGCTTTGCTTCAGAAGGATTTTATTAACCCTCCGGAGCCGTGTGGAGTACGTTTATGATGGATGGAGGTGGATGGAAGCACTTTCTTCAGGTCATACTCATTGATCCCGCTCACTGCCATTATAAAGTTCAGATGCGTCAGGATATTTATTAATATATCTCCGATTATGTTCATCAGAAAGAAGAAAGTCATATACACCTATGGCTTGAGGGTGAGTAAAGCTTGGGGTCATTTTCATTCCTTTAATTTCCATGGAATTACACACACACACACACACACAAAAAATGTCAACCAATTAGAATCAAGAATTCAGCTGTCACGGTATATAATGCTGTAGACCTGTGATTTAAGATATGGCAACTAATCTGTTTATGGATTATGTTCATTATTTTAATGTTTGGTGACATTTGGCCTTTATTATTTAGTGATATGTTTAAAAGCACTTTTTCACTGATATGAGAACATTTTCATCTAAAATGTAATTGCATCTAAAATGCCTTTCAACTTCTGAAATAACTTTATTAGCTATTATAATCACTGATGATGAAAACTTTAATGCAAATTCCTCTAAAACAATGAATTATGCACTGCAAAAATTGATTCTGGATTTTCTTCCTCAGTATTTCTGTCTTGTTTTCTTAAATTAAGATACAATTACTTGAGAAGCAAAATTCCTTAAAATATAAAATTTCTGAGAAATTGATCAAAATTAAGTGATTTATGCTTAAAACAAGAAAAACAAATGCCAATGGAGTAAAATAAATAAATAAAAATAAACTTAAAACAAGTTACCTAGTTTTTCTTACCTTGTTGGCAGACATTTTTTTCATGTCTTAGGTGTAAAGTCACTTAATTTTGATATATTTTTCAGAAAACAAGACTTGTTATCTTGTGTAATTTTGCTTCTCAAGTAAATGTGTCTTGATTTAAGAATGCTTAGATATTTGTACTGGAAAACAAGACAAAAATACTGAGGAAGAATGTTGCAGTGTGAGCAGGTTAGTTGCTTTGAAAGCAAACTTTTAAAAACGGGTTTCAAAGTGCAATTTTTTGAAAACGATACCATTATCGTGTCCATGTAAACTACAAAAAAGTGAATTTGTGAAAACGGTGACGTTGTGAACTATTACGTGTTCAATCTATAGGCGCTTAGTGTTTCTTTACAAAGTGACATCGCCATCTACTGACCTGGCAGCAGAATACAGCGATTTGCGTGAATGGGGATCACTTTGTCTGTACGCAAAAAACATTTTAGTACATTGATGTCATGTAAATGTACCATAAATGCATTTGAGGAGCTTCTGCTCTGATCACATAGTGCTTGAAAAACTGAAGTCAAATAAAAACAGATAAATCTTTTTCTCTCTTCAGTATCGTACCAACAGTGTGCCCATAATGAAGACGCCCAAGACGACAGTGGCCACCAGTCTGACGGAGAGCACCACTCGCCGCACGCTCATCTACGGGATTCAGGATGACAACGGGACGGACATCCAGAACTTTCAGCTGGATCTGACCCCGCCTCCTGACGTGGTGATGCGAACACTTCCTGGCACCAGTGAGGGCATGAACGTCTTGGGGATTGTTATTTTCTCTGCCACCATGGGTGAGAAAGCTGCCACAGAGACAATAAATGACATTTGAGAATAATTGTGTTAATATTTTTATATCATATCTCTTCTCATTTTTGCGCAGGCATAATGTTGGGCAGAATGGGTCCTAACGGCAGTGCTCTGGTTAACTTTTGCCAAAGTCTAAATGAAGCAGTGCTGAAAATCGTTGCTATTGTCATCTGGTAAGATTGTTATTTTATTAATTTTTATTTTGTTATGACTTTAATGTTTAAAGTGATAAAACATTACCAACTTAACCTTGTAAAGTCTGACATATGAAATGATAGTCAGAAAATTTAACATTTAGACAAATTATTTTTTAAAAAGAAAAAAAGTGTGCATATGTGTTTTTATGGCTCATATAGTATGATATATTGAGAATATGGAGCTCATACTCAAAGAGTTTTATTCAGAGGCCCAAACTGAGCAAAAATATACAATTTTATGATAAAAGCTCGGTAGTTTTAAAACATATAATGCAATGCAATACAATGATGAACAAATAAATGTTCCTAAAAAGCCTGAGGGATCATATTTGATACATTTTAACAAGATTTTTCTAAAAAATGATGCATGGATAATCAAGTAAACCCAAGTTGCTTCAGTCCAGTAAGTGTTCATCTTGAAATTTTCTAACAATATAAAAGTTACTTGTGTATCAAAACTTGTGTACAGTTCATAGGGTTAAGCAATAAAGTCTAAGAGGATACATTTTGAATATAGTTACAGCTCATTTATGCCGTTTCCGTGCAGGTACTTCCCGTTCGGCATCGTGTTTCTGGTGGCTGGTAAGATTCTGGAGATGAGCGACCCGTCGGCGATGGGGAAGAAGCTTGGCTTTTACGCCATCACTGTGGTGATGGGCCTCATTCTGCACGGCCTCTTCATCCTGCCCAGCATGTACTTCTTCATCACCAAGAAGAGCCCCATCGTCTACATCCGAGGAATCCTGCAGGCGCTGCTCATCTCACTGGCCACGTCCTCCAGGTACAACCAAAGACTATAGACTAACACTTAAAGGGACTTTGGTACAACACACACAAACACCGAAAACAAATACAAATGTCACATTCATTCCTGTTATTCTTTTGCTAAATCTCTTTAACTAACAAAAGCCAGTTCCTTAATGATGTTTTTGGTGGTAAAACAGCACAAATGTCAGTATTAGCAACAAATCTGATGAATTCTGTTGTGTTTTGTGGTATTAACTGCTTTGATGGATAATACCAAAATTTCAGGACATATATATGCAGTACTGTTCAAAAATTTGGGGTCAGTAAGATTTTTTTCTGTTTAATGTTTTGAAAGAGTCTTTTTGCTCACCAAGGCTGCATTTATTTGATCAAAAATACCGTAAAAACAGTAATATTGTGAAATATTATTATCATTTAAAATAACTGTTTTCTATGTGAATATATGTTAAAATATAATTTATTCCTGTGATGAAAAGTTGAATTTTCAGCATCATTACTCCAGTCTTCAGTGTCACATGATCCTTCAGAAATCATTCTAATATGCTGATTTGCTGCTCAAGAAACATTTATCATTTTCAAAGTTGAAAACATTGAAACAAATGTGTGTGTGTGTGTGTGTATATATATATATATATATATATATATATATATATATATATATATATATATATATATATATATATATATATATATACTTACTGAGCCTAAACTTTTGAACAGTAGTGTGTTTTACCATAATTTAACCCTATAGTGCTGCTCACATAGCGGTAAAAAATGACAGAAATTTTTATTTTTATTTTAATTAAATAAATGTACTATATTTTAGTTTGATCATGTTTTTTATTTAATATTTTGTATTTTAGGGGATTTCATGGTGCTAAATTATATTTATGGAATAGTTATGATCCATTTATTACCTGTTAATTACTTTTTGAGCATAGACCTGAAAATGAAATTTCCAACTTAAACTGTCATAAATCTTGAATGTGTTGGAGCTCAGACTTATTTTTAAAGAAGACACTTGGCAGATTATTGCTGAAGTAAACAAAAAGTTAAAAAGTGAAACAAAAAAAAAGTTATTGAAGTTTAAGTTTATTATCATGAAAATGCATAAAAATACTATTTTTAAATTTTATATGAAATTTACATTTTCCAAAACACACTTTACTCTAAAACTGAGACAAAATCAAAACCATAAATCTAAACAAGTTGTGCTCCAAATTTAAGCTTGATATCTCAAAAAATGAGCTTTCAGTAAGATTTTGTTTGGGCGCAGTATCAAACATTTCCACTAGATGAAATTCGCTTCCCATGTGGTCATTTTTGACCATGAGGAGTACAAGAAGAGTGTTTCTCTTCATAACAAAGTGTTTGTTCACATAACAAATGCCAAAACCAAGATTCATACCATTCCAATGAAGTAAAACATCTAAAACACAAAAACAACATGTTTACTGCCAGACCACGGTTTGTGTCCCAGGAAAGTTTGTAGCTTGAGAGGTTTTGTGTGCGTTTGGAGTGCTTACAGATTTCAGCACACGCCTGAAGCTCTCATTTCAAACTACACACCCGTCGGGAGGAGGTTGTGACCCTGCATGCATCCATGATAGAGAGAGGGAAAACATCATAAATATTGGACAAGCACTCAACCACATGAGAAATTTCATCAATACATTTACCCTTTTGTCAACTCACTCTGCCAGTGGCTGTGGTTCACATGTGTCCACTTAAAAGAAAAATGCGCAAACAAATTTTTTTTTAATGGCAGTTATTTTCTTCTCTCTGTTGTGAAATATTATACACTTAAAAATATAGCTCCACCACACAACACTCATCTGTATTTTATTCATAACAATGATGCTTTACTTCAGTCTTTCTTGCAGTAATTGCATTGTGAATGTAAATATTTTGATGTGTGAGGTCGGGTGGTTATACAATATGAAGAGAAACTGTTGCAACAGATATTATAAATATATAGAAGCATTTTCTACACTGATTATGGTGATAAATATATGTGGATTTTCTCAGAATGGATTTAAATATGGCAAATTGTGTTTATGATGGTAGCTGTATATATGAATAACGAATGATGTGAGTTTGATATATGAATGACGTGAGATCCTTTTTCATTTGCAGTTCTGCCACTCTGCCTATCACCTTTAAGTGCCTGCTGGAGAACAATCACATAGACCGGCGGATCATTCGCTTCGTGCTGCCCGTGGGAGCCACCATCAACATGGACGGTACTGCACTGTATGAGGCGGTGGCAGCCATTTTTATCGCCCAGGTCAACAACTACGAGCTAGACTTTGGCCAAATCATCACTATCAGGTATGTTTGAAAAATTAAGTTCCTAAAAACATTTGTTCTCTATGATTTTTTTTTCCCCATAAAAGGTTTTATTGAAAAACAAAGTTCTGTCATGAAACTCTAGGTGGCACAGGCTAATAGGTCCTTAACTCAATCTGCTTGCAATAACATCATTCTCTATAGAGCAGAGCTGATTGGTTCTTGCTGTATCAGTAGCCAATGAGCTCGCTGCTCAACCTTCAAATACTTGGTCAGCATTTGCTTTAACAGTTGCAGCGCGCTTTCAGAAGCCCTCCACCCTCCCCAGGTCCACCTGTATAGATCTGCTACGGGTAATTCATTTATGCTATATTGTACAGCAGCAGCATGTCCTACTTGCTCACAGCGATGTGTCGTGTATGTATTGGCAGTAGCAAGTCCCGTACTTGCTCAGCAGCAATAACCAACAGCAGCAGCAATAACCAAAGCAGGAGCAGCAGCAATAATAGCTCCATCAGCAATAACCAAACGTAGCAGCAGCAATAGAAGCAACAATAGCAACAGCAGCAGCAATAACCACCAGCAGTAGCAATTCTTCTTCAGAAGTAGCAGCAATAACCAAAAGCAGAAGCAATAACAGCAGCAATAACAGCAGCAGTGTAGCAGATCTATTCCGCCAAGGCCAAACATATCAACAATGTCATATCCATTACCATGCCAAACACTCAGAGAGTTGTCATGACAGAACTAAGTGCAAACATAATGAAATACTACTATATATAGTCTGCATAAAGCAGAATTATTGCAGTTAGCTAAAACTAAATTCATGAAAAAATTGTTACTTGAAATAAATTAAAACCTTTAGAGATAGAGAAAATAAAAATCAATAAAAACTTTGAAAAGACAAAAAAAAACAATAAAATTAATTCAAATTTTTAATAAAAACTATAATAGTATCTTAACAATACTAACGCTGGTATGAGAAATTTAGCACTATTTGACCCATCCATCCATCGATCTGTTCACCAATCTAGCTAACTAGCTAGCTGTGGATTTACAGAATTTTGCACATGCAGATCTTCATGATCCAGAAACTGAATGAAACCGAAGAGATTCTTTAATCCAGCTGCATGATGCACAAAAGAGCATTATGTAATAGCAGTCCATTATTTATGTAATTGTAATGCTAAGTTTTTACTGTTTCAAAGCTCTTTCCACATGTTGAAGTGGCCCTTCAATTTATACAAGTTAAAGTGCTTCAATTTAAGGAATTTATATGCAATTTCAAGTTGCATTACTGTCTCAATATGAATGAAAGTATGCAAATATAAAATAATTATGATGCATGTAAAATATTTAGCTTGTGCATGGAAAATATTGAACCTATACCTATATTTATATAAATATTCTCCAATATCACCATGCCACAGTTTCATGTTGTGCTCAGTTTCAACTACAAAGAGGTGCTGTTGATATATACATGAAAAGAACTCCAGACCTCGGATAGATGGATCTGAATGGACAAGCTTCAGAAGCATCTCAAGACCTCAATGAAAACATTTTCATTAATAACAAAAGGCTTTGCCTCGTTTCAAAGTTGCATGCAGTGTGTATTTATTTTAGTACCCATATTAACAGGTTGTTTAAACAAAATTGTAATGCATAGCAGAATTTCAGCAGTGCAAATATAATATTAGTGATAGCATTAAATGTTTCTGAAACATTGTGAAATTTTCACTTGCCATTCAAATGTTTTACAAATAATTTACTCTGTTAGTTTCACATTTCCTCCATCCATGTGAGCGCGTGCACATGCTCATGTGGGGTGTATTTTAGCATGCATAAGACAGCTGCTGCTGCGCAGATGTGGCGATGCGTGCTTGACAGAACCATCATTCGTTAGATCTTTTGGCATGCAGCATTATCTCAGAGCTCTGGTGCCCTCCACAGAGTCATAAATATTCCCACAGTCATCCGGTCTGGACTAAAAGGAACACCAAGCACATAATTCGAAGTGCATACTTCAGAGTCTACTATGTGCACTAAATCATAGAGTGACGTGGAGACCTCACAATCTTGTGAATGGAAGGTCAGGTGAAGAAATGGAGGGTAAAGAAGATATAGGGATAGAGAGCCAGAGAGTGTTTTGGGCAGCGCTATTACAGGGATAAACGCTGCTGTCACATGGCTGTCTTACAGCAGGATTATTGCGCAGTTTTCAATTGTCCCCCACCCTTCCTAAAATCCATCAACTGTCTCTCTCTCTCTCTCTCATCCCCAGCTTTCATATGCTCTGTATTGGGTTGAACGAGCCCGTTTCACACCACATGCATGAGCAGGGCAATAGCACAATGCATTTATTGCGACGTCCATATTAACAGGTTACAGAGTTCACTCTGCATACTTATGCAATGCAATAGCAGCAAGCATTATTGCGGTGCTTATATTAATAGGTTGCTGTATTCACACTGTTATCAATGCAATAGAAGCATATACTTGGTGCACATACAGATTAAACAAGTGACAGCGCTCATTCTACACACATAAGAAAGGCAATAGTACTGTATTCATTTTACAAGTCTATGCAGTGCAATAATCGCACGTGTTGAAATGCCTTTATGTGTATATTTACTCTGTACACATAAGCAGCGCAATAGTGACAAACATTTATTGCGGTGCCCATATTAACATGCTACAGAATTCTCTCTGCACGCAATAGCACAGATGGTTACAGAATTTACTCTGTACACATATACAGTGCAATAGCAGCATGCATTTATTGCAGTGCTTATATAAACAAGTTACTATATAAGCTCGTTTCTGCTACTGAATAAAAAAGAAAAAAAAATGTAATTGCGACTTCTCACAATTCTGACTTTTTCTCAGAATTGTAAGATATAAACTTGCAATAGCGAGAAAGTCAGAATTGCGAGAAAAAACGTCAGAGTTGCCAGATGTAAACTCAATTGCGAGAAAAAAGTCAGAAGCATTGCTCATTGCAAGCAAATAACATGCAATTGCGAGTTTATATCTCGCAATTCTGACTTTATAACTCGCAATTACTAGTTTATATCATGCAATTCTGACTTTATATCACACAATTACGAGTTTATATCTCGCAATTCTGACTTTATAACTCGCAATTACGAGTTTATATCATGCAATTCTGACTTTATAACTCCCAATTACGAATTTATATCTCGCAATTCTGACTTTATATCGCGTAACTGCGAGTTTATATCTCGCAATTCTGACTTTATAACTTGCAATTGCGAGTTTATATCTCACAATTCTGACTTTAATAAGTATTATAACTCACAATTATCTCTTAAATTGTTTTATTTTGTGGCGGACACAAACTTCCATTCAGTTGTCTCTAGTTTGTTGTGTAACGATTTGTTTACCATGTTTTCCAGTATTACAGCGACAGCAGCGAGCATCGGTGCAGCCGGGATCCCACAGGCCGGTCTGGTCACCATGGTAATAGTGTTGACATCCGTAGGACTGCCCACTGATGACATCACTCTCATTATCGCTGTTGATTGGGCCTTGTAAGTATCGACATGTGCTGTATATTATGTGCATTTATTGCAGTGTTTATATAAACAGGTTACATGGAAGCTTGTTGCCACCACTGAATAAAAAATAATGTTTTATGTTTTTTTTATGTTTATAATGATAAACATCCATTTCTTTCTCAACTGTTTACGTTCACTTACGACATAACCGTCTGTGTTTATGAGAATGCTCGCTGAGATGGGTATTTTGACAATTTCATTTGTTGGCTATGTATCCGACCGTTCAGGCGCAAGAATATGCGAAAGAGGAATCAATTCGGTCTTTGCGCTTTTGACAATGAAATTAATCTGTGAATCACACCGAACCTGGTCCGTATGGATCACGGATCAACTATGATCCGTTACACCCCTACCTTTAAGTGAACTTTAACATAATGTCTGTTTGCCCTCACCTCTTCAGAGACAGATTTCGCACCATGGTCAATGTGATGGGCGACGCTCTGGCCACAGGAATCATGGCCCATATCTGCAGAAAGGATTTCATCAAAGAGGGAGATGGGGTGAGTTACCTAAAAACATCATATCATATCTCTATACACACACACACACACACAAAATACACTATAGCATGTCACACTGCTTGAAATTTCATGTAACCAGCCCAAATACATCTGGAAATTTAATGCATGTTCAATGACAATTTAATGTATTGGATTTAGATGGAACAAAACACCTTAAAGGAACCTTTTACACACACTTATACCTGCATATATTTCCACAAACACAAAGACCGTCTTCAATCCTCCCAAGGTTTTTCTCTGCCATTGTCTCCTCTCTGTGGGGTTTGTGAACTGCTATTCTTTGAAAATAATATGAATTGTAAAAAGCACTACACACATAATTTCACTGAACTGCAGTAAATTTCTCAAAATTACAAGTTGCATGGAGACAGTCCTCTCTGAATGATATTTTATCATGTGTCATCTATGTCTTTGTCAGTGTTTCATGAGGACAGAGTGTAATCTTAATTTTACACCCACACTTTTTTGCCCTCAACATGATAATGATAATGAGAGAGATGTGAAATAAGTATGTTAAGTAATTGATGAATATGGTTCTCAATTACAGAAAAAAATGGGTTTCATAGTTTTTTCCTTGACAAATACAACAGATCACCTGATTGAGAACTCACAAAGACATCTCAAGGATACTGTATTGAAAATCAGAACAAACTTAGTGGTGTGAGGAGTGTTCGTGACTATTGCATGCAGATATCTATAAACAGGATAGTCACGACGAAGTCAGGTGGAAAAACATGTTTTTTAGAAACTATATAAATATGACATGATACAAATGGCACCACAACGGACCCTTTTCACAGACTTCAATGCGGTTCCACAGCTAACTTTAACATCATAAATACAGCAGAAATTTTTTAATTAAAGAAAACGGGAATGCAAAACATCCATTTTTGTGGTTTTCATTGCAAATGGTTAAGAAAAAATATAATTTGTCTTTATTTTTTGCTAAAGCCTGATTGAAGGCATATGTGCACCAAATGTTGAGGGCCATTTCTAATTATTCTTCAGGACATGTGAGTGCTTCTGGGACTGTGATGATCTTATTTTTCCACTCTTAGTGATTAAGAAGTCATTTAGCAGACGCTTTTATCCAAGAGCTACTTGTAGTTCAAGGAGTATTCGACTGGACTAGTTCAAGAGCAAAATGATGATAGCTTATTTAACCCCTATACACCACACCACCAAAAGATGATCAAGTGCCCTCACTACACGATGTTTGCTTGGATTCCATGACAAAAAACCATATTGTAGTCAAATCGGCACTCATCTATATCTGATGCGTAACACACTGCCAAATCATAGCCATGCTGATATTCAGTAAACAGTGCATTTGTTCATCAAAATTTTGCTTAAAAACTTGTGTAATCAAATGTTTACTTTTTAGTTCATATTTGCTTATTCTTATAAAAGCAAATATGCACTAAAAAGTCAAAATCTTTCTGAAAATTGACACTTCATGAATAGTTAATTTTGGACACTGATTCAAGACCAGCTGCTCATTTCTGGAAAACTCCAACAATTCCCATTTCAAAAAACAGTAATATTTGCTCCATATTTGCCAGTTTCCAGGAAGTGACGATTTTGATCTCTTGAACACGAGATGGAGATGTTTTATATGATATTCCAATTTTGCGCAAAGATCGCAACTTTGGATAGAAACATCTATTGTTAGTTCATATTAGTTAATGCATTAACTAATGTTAACAGTGTTGGGGAAACTTACTTTTAAAAGTAATGTGTTACAATATTGCGTTACACCCTTAAAAAGTAACTAATTGCGTTAGATAGTTACTTTTTATGGAAAATAATGTGTCATGTTACTTTTTTAATATGTAAGTAATGTGTCATTACGTTACTCCTTAAAAAAGTAACTATTTAAGTTAGTTACTTTTTATGGAAAGTAATGCATTGCATTACATTTGTAATGTGTAAGTAATGTTACAATATTGCGTTACTCCCTAAAAAAGTACCTAATTAAGCTAGATAGTTACTTTTTTATGGAAAGTAATGCATTACGTTACTTTTGTAATGGGTAAGTAATGTGTTATTGCGTTACTCCCTAAAAAGTAACTAATTACATTAGATATTTACTTTTTATAGAAAGTAATGAAAGTAATGTGTTGCATTACTTTTATAATGTGTAACTAATGTGTTACAATATTGCATTACTCTATAAAAACCTAATTATGTTAGTTACTTTTTATGGAAAGTAATGCATTACGTTACTTTTGTAATGTGTGAGTAATGTGTTAAAATATTGCATTACTCCCTAAAAAAAAAAGTAACTAATTACGTTAGATAATTACTTTTTATGGAAAGTAATGCGTTGTTACTTTTTTAATGTGTTAGAATATTGCGTTGCTCCCTAAAAAAAGTAATTACGTTAGACAGTTACTTTTTATGGAAAGTAATGCGTAATGTGTAAGTAATGTGTTACAATATTACGTTACTCCCTAAAAAGTAACTAATTACGTTAGATAGATACTTTTATGGAAAGTAATGCATTGTGCTACTTTTGTAATGTGTAAGTAATATGTTACAATATTGCGTAACTGATTACGTAACTCGCCTTACTTATAATGTATTACCCCCAACATTGTTAACAAATGAGATTACAGAGATTTCAGTCGAACAGAGCAATAAAAGAAATGCTTCATTTGCCTTTCTCCGTTTCTCCATAGGTCCCTCTCATCTGCGAAACAAAGCCTGTGACTAACCAGGGTTTGCCAAACTGTCAGCAGAACAATGGTAGTTTCCAGCCCCCGCCACCAGAGGGCAAACCCGAGCACATTCCTCCAGATGTGGCTCGCCTCATGCAGCTGGAGGAAGGGGTCCGTCCGCCGCCTCCAGATCGGAAAAAGCCGCCCATACCACCGCGGCACCTGAAACACAGAGACAAGGACCATTGTGCCATCGACATGAATGGTCTCGAGACTAACGTATAGCGACCATCAGAACCTTTCAGGACGCAGACTGAAATCGATTGGACAAAAAGAGTCCACATACATGGGAACGGACGAACGGACATATTTTATTTCCTTTCCGTTTTTCTCTGAAGCGCTCATGAGGCAACACATGGTATGATCCTGCACATATGGGCCACAGTAATGCCACTGTTGGCAGCACATCCCAGTCGACCCATTCAGTGCATTAGATAATGTCAGGATGGAAAGAGAAACCAGGTCAAGGTCCACAACACCAAGCCAGCCTGTTTCTTTCAGTTCATGGCCTTGAGAGCGAAACTTTTCCTGTAGCGTATCAGAAAAATGATTGAAGACTGTCAAAAAGCATGAGTGAATTGTAAATACAACATAGCTATGTACTCTATGCGGTGTGTTTTTTTATTTCTCAAGTTTATATATAATTTTATATCTTATATTTGAATCTTGTCTCTTTAAGCAGGCCTTGTAAAAATATTGTAAAGATCGCAGGTGTGCGTGAAAATCAACATTCACTGTGATATTGAATGTTTTATGTCGAACAGTGTACAAAAATTATTTTCTTCCTCAATATTTTTGTCGTTTTCCAGTTAAAATTTCGAAATATTCTTAAAATATGATACATTTACCTGAGAAGAAAAATGACATAAGATGAGATGAAAAAATTATCAAAATTAAGTGACTTTACAAGAAAAAAAATCTCTGCTAGTGGTGTCAGAAAAATAAACTTTTAAAAGTCATATAATTTTGATACTTTTTCAGAAAGCAAGACTTGTAAGATGTAAATGTATGTGTTCGGGTCATTTTGACCCGGAGAGAATTTTCTTTTTCACGAAAATGCTAGTTAACCCAGGGTATAACTAATTTGGCAACATTTTTTGAGAATTTTTGCAAATGTTTTGTGGTGTTCCTGGTCAAAAATGACAGGCCTACAAAAAATTGCTTATAAATCTCTCTTACTCTATAATTAGGGGTGGTGAACTCTGGTCCTGGAGAGCCTCAGTCCTGCAAAGTTTAGCTCCAACCCTGATAAAAACTCACCTGCCTATAGCTTATAGCAACCCTTCAGACCTTGATTAGCTTGTTCTGGTGTGTTTGATTAGGTTTGGAGCTGAACTCTGCTGGACTGAGGCTCTCCAGGACCGACGTTAGACACCCCTGCTCTATTGTTTTCTTTCAGCTACTGATCATAAGCCTCCTTTATCTGAGCTTATGAACCACAATTTTTGAAAAAAAAAATAAAAAAGCATTATTTGTGCGTATTTTTGGCAATATGGAAACAAATTTAAAAAATATTCACACTACAATTTATCACACTAGTGTGCTTTAATGTTTAATTTAAATTAAAATCTACAAAAAAAGTATTTTTGAAACTGACTGATTGTAGGCCTCATTGATCTGAGCGCACACATTCATGTAAGTTTCAAAAGTAAAGACAAAACCTGTCGTAACTGAAAGAAAACAAGTTGACAAAAAGATAGAATCCAATTTTTGGTGATAATATAGAGTAAGAGAGATTTATAAGCTATTTTTGTAGGCTGGTCATTTTTGACCAGGAACAACACAAGTGTGACTTTTGTACACAATGAAAGCATTTCAAAGCAAACTTACTGGTTAAACATTAAAACACACTATTCCCCATATTTTGTTGAATATTGACAAATTTATCCACAAATAATGCTTTTTTCATTCCAAAACTGAGGTGCATAAGCTCAGATCAATGAGACCTACGATCAATCAATTCCAAAAAGAAATGCAAAACCTGTCCTAATTGAAAGAAAACAAGTTGACAAAAAGACTGAATCCAATATTTGGTGATAATATAGCATAATTTACAAGCAATTTTTAAAAGGCCGGTCATTTTTTGACCGGGAACACAAAAGGTGGTCCAGGGTTTTCAACACAGCACAAGGGTTAAATATTTGTACCAAAAAACAAGACAAAAACACAGAGGAAGAAAATCATTTTTGCAGTGGATATTCTCCTCTCCCGTTCTTGTGCGAAACACATCTGGGTCAGTCCTACTGTAAAGCGTTCAGCCAATTACTGCTATGACTAACTCAAAAAGCACTGAGTAAACCACTTATGGTAAGCAGTGCCAGTCTGGGAAAATAAATAAAAGTGTGATCCCAGTCATATATGGGCCGTGAAACTGTATGATTATTCAAAAACAAATATTGGTCTATTATATAGCATGCACATCTCAGAAAGTGTGCTAAATTAGGCCAGAAACATACTTTACGCAAGTACAAATGCTACATGATCTCATCAAAGGTACATTATCTTGTTGAACTTACATCTGTGTGTACAGAATTAAAATTAACCTTTATAAGCTTTTTGGTCATTTTTGAACAATTTCATTTATAAAAATGGTTAACTCAATCTGAGTGCTTCAACTCTTTGTGACCTTTTTTAGATATGCAATCTTAACAAACAAACAAACAAAAACTGGGCTTAACATGATTTTGACCTGACACGATGTCATTCCTCTAACCCAAATACATTAAGAGTCTTTCAAAATTCTTTGTTTCAACTTACACAAGCAATGCTGGGAATGTAATGCAGTTATGAATGTGTTCTGGCACAATTCAGAAATCATGCTTGCATTGCTAAAAGGGGTTTTTGTTCATGTGCACTGGTTACAAACCTACTCAAGAGGGCGACTGAGTTACCTTATCGACTTGTGCCGATATTCGGGAATGCGATATATCACGATAATGAATATGCATGATATTGTTATCGTGGGCACTTCAAAATACCGTAAATAATCATTTATTACCAATTACTAAAAATTTTTATAATGCATTTAAGAATACTTTCCCCATCAACCGTATAAAACGCACAACACCGCTGTATTCTGCGTCAAAAGGACACGCGCTCAGATGTAAACAAGCCCAACGTGCATGAGAAGCACATGGCGGAACGAGTGAAGGAGACGAGCTGAATGAAAGTGCACGTTCACTCTCTGACAGCAGAGGGCGCTGATGGAACAGCAGAATGCAGCGGTTACCCCGGAAACCCCACAAACAAAGCAACTGCTAGTGAAGTTTTTAAAATGCTTCAAACAGCCATTCATTTTTTTGTAATCACAGCACCAAATACTTAATACTTAAAGACTTAATAGGCTATTTATTTTCAAACTTAAACATTTTTATATTTTAATCTGGACTACAACATTCCCTAATGATTAGAAATGTTCTGATTATTTGTTATTGTTCAGAAAAACTTTGAGAAATACGGCTTCATTAGTTAATTCATTATTACCAAACTGACAATGAAAAATACTTCTAAAGCATTAATTATTCTTAGTTACTGTTTAATAGCATTACTAAAATCAAAAGAACTTATTTAATGGACCTGAGATAAAACTAACAATGATCAGTTGTATTTCTTAACTAACATTAACAAAAAAATAATACTTTCTGTAACAAATGTAGCTATTGCTCAATCTTAGTTAATGCATTAAATAATGAGACCTTATTGTAAAGTGTTTCCTGTTGTTCTATAGCCTAATTCTTTTGCACTTTAATCTGTTAATTAATTTTACTTAATATATTTTTTGTGTATTGTATTATTGTATTTAAACATTCAGAGTTTTAAACCTGTTACACTATGACTTTTTTGCAACTTATTTCAATATCGTGATAATACCGTATACCGTGATAAAAGCTTCAGCAATTAATCGCAACATGAAAATTTGATACTGTCACATGCCTACAATAAACAGGATGTTTGTAGCCAGCCACCTGAAAAATAAGTCATTGACAGCTTATCAAAACCCATTACCTGAGCAAGACTCTTTCTGCAGTTTACGCTATTCTTCTAGACATTTTATACTAATGGTTACTTATGGTGTGCACCTTCACACTCTTAAAAATAAAGGTTGTTTATTGGCATCTGCAGTTCCGTGAAGAACCTTTAACATTCAAATAAAAGTTCCAAATGTCTTGCCAAACTGCTGCAATGTCATAGAAGACCCATTCTGAGTTCCCCAAAGAACCTTTCAGTGAACAGTTCTAAAAAGAACCATTTTTTTTCTTAGTATGAAGAACATTTTAATAATCTTAAGAAGCTTTTTCACTATAAAGAACCTTTTGTGCAATGAAAAGGTTCCAGTGATGGTAAAGGTTCTTCATGGAACCACTGATGCCAATGAAGAACCTTTATTTTTAAAAGCATGGAATAACATTGCACAAAAGATTCTTTATAGTGAAACAAGGTTCTTTAGATTATTATACTACCTTAAAAATAAAGGTTCCATAAGAGGGGGTTCACAGTGTTGCCATAGAAGAAACATTTTTGGTTCTCCAAAGAACCTTTTCCACTATAAAGAACCTTTTGTGAATTGGAAAATTTCCATGGATGTTAAAGGTTCTTCATAGAACAATCAATGCCAATAAAGAACCTTCATTTTTTAAAGAGTGTGGAATCTTTGCATTGCACAAGATTCTTTATAGTGAAAAAATGTTATTTAGATTATTAAAATGTTATTTACACTACACTCTTTAAAATAAAGGTTCTTTTCACAGTGATACCATAGAAGAACCACTTTTAGTTCCCTAAAGAACCTTTCAATAAACAGTTTTTAAAAGAACAATTATTTTCTCAGTGTGAAGAACATTTTAATCTTTTCCACTATAAAGAAACTTGAATAGAAATGTTCTATGGATGTTAAAGGTTCTTCATGGAACCATCAACACCAATAAAGAAACTTTATTTTTAAGATCGTGGAATCTTTGCATTACACAAGATTCTTTTTAGTGAAATGTTTTGAAATATTATTTACACTGCACTCTTTAAAATAAAGGTTCCAAATAAGGGCTTTCACAGTGATGCCATAGAAGAACCATTTTTGGTTCCTCAAAGAACCTTTCAGTGAACAGTTCTTAAAATAACCATTTTATTCCTAGTATAAAGAACATTTTAATCATCTAAAGAACTTTTTCCACTATACCTTGAATGGAAAGGTTCCATGGATGTTAAAGGTTCTTCATGGAACCATCAATGCCAATAAAGAACCTTTATTTTTAAAAACTTGGAATTTTTGCATTGCACAAAAGATTCTTTATAGTGAAAAAACGTTATTAAAATGTTCTTTACATTACACTTTTAAAAATAAAGACTCCAAAAGGGTGTTTTCGCCATATAGAAGTACCATTTACGGTTCCCCAACGCAAAGAACCTTTGGTAGAATAGAAAGGTTCCATGGATTTTAAAGGTTCTTCATGAACCACTGATGGCAATTAAGAACCTTTATATTTTTAAGAAAATGGTTCTTTTTAAGAAAGGATGCAAAAATGGTTCTTCTATTGCATCACTGTAAAATGCCCCTTTTGGAACCAATATTTTGAAGCAGCACTGAGAATATGACAGTAGTTGACCTGAAAGTGTAGAGACTGTAGAAGAAATACCAGCTATATCACTTCTTGCGCCAATACGGAGTATGCAACCTACTGTATGCTTGCATTTGCGCTCACGTACTTGCATAGAGTATATTTCAGGTCTCACTCTGCAGTCAAACGTGTATGTCGCGGTCTCTAATCTCTGCTGAAGTGCGTCCCACTCTCATTTGTGCTGATTACGAAGGCCCATCTCAGTAAAGCCGTGGCACGCGGGGCGGTTCATGGCCGGCTGCTGTCATCTCTCAGAGCTGATTAAAGCGCTCAGCTGTACTCACAGCTTTTCTCATTGACATATATAGAGTGTTCCATGTGCTCTTTGTGATTAACTGAATTAGGTTGAAATCCCTCTCTCAGAGTTTGACATTGATGCACAGAATCTGTTCTCCACGGGTAAACGCGGACAGGATTTCCATGCATGGAGGAGAACTGCATCACGTTCTGCTCCACCTAAGAAGAGAGAAGACGTATATTTATTTGACTGCAGCTTCATTGGCAACGCCACACAATTTTCTGTCTTGTTTTCTTGTGAACTTTTTCGTAAGCCAATAAAAATACACTGCACATCACTCACCTTTTTCTCAGATGCATTTAATCATTCCTTAAGTTGGCAGGCAATGAAATTGATCGCAGTGTTGGACACTGAGTGCAGCAGCAGATTTATTGAGCTTAGAAACAGCATTATTTTTCTCTAGACCAAAAAAGCAGGAGAAGATGACATTTAAACAGCTTTTGTTGAGCTCACAAGGTCAAGTACAACAGTAAAAAGTAAAGCAAGACAATAAAAAAATAATAATGCATGACATTTTAGGTATTCTGCACAAAATAGAAGAGATCTCAGTCCGTCACATTTGCACATATTATTGATTTTTTCACAGGAATGACCACTTTCTGCTAATTATGATTATTCACTGGCCATTAATATTTCAATCAATGAAACTGTATCCTGCTGTACTTTTACTCTCATTTGCTTTATATATTTTTGTCAAAGGAATAGCCATTTTCCTTTTCATTTTTGTGGCATGCATTCATGTCGGCACATTTGAAGCCTGCATTATATTGAGTTGCAGTTTCTACAAAAGAAAGGAAATGCATTTTTAATGTACTCACCAAATCCCATTTTTACTTGCATTATATTTGGACCCTGCATTGAGGAACATCTGTGAACCAATATCCCCACTTCCTCAGATTATATCTAGATAATGAATGATATTTTGTTAAAACTGTGGGGATAAATGCATCAATAAAGCAGTTTATATACACTCATTGTTCGTGATGATTAGACAATAACGCAAGGGACTGCAAATTCCTTTCAAATAATTCGTTCTTGTTTAATAAACATTACTGATTATGTGCTGTAATACCAAAAGCTCACTTAACAAAATATGTCGAATTAGTACAGTGATTACAAGCGGTGTGTGCACAATTGGCACTGGACAGCATAACTATTCTAAACCATTTGCGATATATGAGCAAGAATTAGCTAATCAAATATTGTGACTTGCTGTGCTAAGGGAAGAATAGCAGTGTTGCTATTCTAAATACGAGTATTAAAATGCAACCAAACACAATCGTGGACAGCTGCAAAAATAAATATCAAGGGTTAAACACTTACCTTTTGTTTTGGTGTGAAAGGTTGTGTGTCCAATCAAAACCCGAGGGCATTTTTACAAATTTATCTCTCACTTGCTAGCGAAATTAGTCAGATTCTAATGTGTATATGCTATTGACCTCAAAACACGAGGTAAAAGAAAATACGACTACATTAAATAAAGGATAAATATTTTGTGTGGTGAAATATTAGCTGAGAAGATGAAATTTAGAAACCAATTAATACATTTTTAGCGTGATTTTAACCATGTTGTGCTCCGTTCATTTTGACACTGAGAGGATTTGCTCGTTAATGTTATCGCATTATAAAACATAATGACTTTACTCATGCACACAAGGTATAACAACTTCCCAAAAAGATTTTGATAATTTTTTTTTTTTTTTTTTTTTGTATTTTTCCCCTCACCCTGTTACCTTTTAAAAATTGCTTGTAAATCTCTCATGCTACATTCAGTCAATATAATTTAAATAGGCTAATAATTAATTATGCGCTATATAATCAGTCAATGCTTTTGGAAATAATCACATTCTGTCAGCAGCCAGAATTTTTTAATTTATAGTTCAAACAGTTTATCAGTTTTTTTAGGTGAATAAGCTTGAATGAACTTTTTTTCCACACAAAAACTGGTACATAAGCTCAGATCAATATGATCAATATCAGTTCCAAAAAGAAAAACCTGAGCTAATTGAAAGAAAACAAGTTGACAAAAAAAATGTAATCCAATATTTGGTGATAATACAGCATAATAATGAGAGATTTACTAGCAATTTTTAAAAGGCTAGTCATTTGTATGAGAACACCAAATTAGGTCAAGGGTTTTCAGCACAGCACAATGGTTAAGGACTTTTTTGCTCAACTATAAAATGTTTCTCATTTTCTTTTTAATGCCTGTTATTGTTTTCACTCAGCTATTATATCTGAAGTGATTTTATTACAATTAAGACTGCAAAATGTATGCTGTTAAAGAAAATGTTCTAAATATGAAATGAAACGAACTGCGAGGATGACAGGCTCACAATCTTGAGCTTTCAGTTGAAGGAAAATTAGAGCAAATTATAACTGTGGGTGAGATTTCAGTCTTCACTGGATGCGTTTGTCTACATATTTGCGTTGCATGTCATGTGCAGTTACCCGTCGCTACATGTTCATTAGTTTAGACAGGAAGTGAACATAATTAAAATCTTTCTGGGAACTGGCTGCTAGTTTAAACACCCCGTCTGCTACAGAAGAACTTTCTGTTCATTAAACTCTGAAAGCGATTTTCCCAGAAAATCACCACAGCGTAAATCTGCCTGCACAAGAAGTAGGTAGTTTTTAAAACTTTCTGTACAAGATGATGAGAAAAAGCATACAACTCTCTACAATATTTTGAATTTGGACTGCAGTACCCATTTCAACCACTAGCTGTCAATATTACATACTGCACTTTTAAAGGGGTGGTTGATTATGATTTCACTTTTTAACTTTAGTTAGTGTGTAATGTTGCTGTTTGAGCATAAACAACATCTGCAAAGTTACGACGCTCAAAGTTCAATGTAAAGGGAGATATTTTCTTTCACAGAAATCGTTTTTTAAGGACTACAACAAACGGCTGGTAGGGACTACAACAAGCTTCTTCTCGGGTTAGTGACATCACAAACCCCAAAATTTACACTGCTTTAGAGAAGAGGAAGAGTTGCTGTAGTAGAGTGTTGTTGTCATGCCGTCATTTTACGCCGGACTGCTTCACAAACGAGGGTCAATTCAACGCTGGATTTGCACAAAAGATTAACATGACGGCACCTGCTAGTCGATGAGTTGAATCAACTCCACAGCAACTACATAAATTTATCCACTAACCATTCAGAAACATCCAGTTTCATTCTAAAAGTTGTAACTTCTTCCTGAGTCTCTCCATCAGTGTCGACTCCGGTTTGAACAAAGGCTGAACACCGTTACTGACAATCCTCATTTTGGCTGCGTGAGATTCTCCAGCTTTGTTGTTGTTGAGCAACCGAAGCGTGAGCTGTTAAAGCTCCGTTCTCTTCTGGAAAGGGGGCCGGGAGCAGCAGCTCATTTGTATTTAAAGGGACACACACAAAAAGGGTGTGTGTTTTGCTCACACCCAAATAGGGGCAAATTTGACAAGCTATAATAAATGATCTGTGGGGTATTTTGAGCTGAAACTTCACAGACACATTCTGGGACACCAGAGACTTATATTACATCTTGTGAAAAGGGCATTATAGGTCCCCTTTAAGACTTTTTAAACTTAAAAGCCAACATTCATTTGCCTTTTTCATGTTAAAATTACACTTATTGTGGTTATATTTCCATTTATTCATTCATAAAATTTAAATTCGATTCTGGTTCCTCTTTGGTACCTTAGTTCCAATTCAATTCAAATTCAGGTATTGATGGGAATTTAAGAAAAACATTCTCAATGGATTCTGAATGGTGCACAATCCAGCAGTCAAGTTCTAAACAAACAAATATAGTGTATATCTCCTGTACACTATATTTCAAATACCTCCTTCAAAATCATACAATAGATTTGTGTAACAGACCAAAATTAAAGTTGTTCTTCATGGAAAAACCGTCTAAACGTAAAACTATCAATAACAGAAAATTTAGAGTTGCACATTGATGCACAACTTTTGAATATGAATGAGATTTAAGAGTGTCTGTTCCTCACACAAAGCTTTCACATGACTTCAGAAGAGCTGGTATACATCATACTTGTTCAGTCTTCCTTTACAGAAAAAAAATACTCAGATGAGGCTTTTCTCTGGAGAAAGAAATTATAATTTCATAGCACAAAATGGTTTCATACACAGACACAGTGAGCAATGAGTCATGATGAATGAGCAAACACCACAAAAACAAAAAATAAAAGACAACCAATAAAACTTTCCGGTATCCTGCACCAGATATTTACATGCTGTATATGACACTTGTTTTCTTACTATTGCATCCGATTACAATATAAAGCCAAATTTTTGATGAAAACAAAAAAGAATTAGTAGTAGCAAAATTTGTATTTTCTTTTTTCATGTCTGAAATATCTTCCCATGCACTCGGATGTAATCAGTCAATGCTTTCGGAAATAATCACATTCTGTCAGCAGCCAAAATGCATTTATGATTTCAAACTGGTTGTCATTTTCATTTTATTTTTGAGTGAAGGAAAGTTCAGGGCATGAATTTTACTGTTTAGCATTCCTTCCTGTCTCATGAGCGTTTCTCCACCTCTTTGTCATACGGTAAGTCCTCCTCCTCTTCTTCTCCTCCTCGGCCTCGGTTGGGAGAGATGTTACCGTGGCCAATGTCCAACACCTGAAGCTTGGACAGGTGAGAAAAAGACTCTTCGGATACCGAATGAACTGAGAGACGATTAAATCTGTGGGAGAAAGAGGATGAGAGGCAGAGAAATAGTTAATGCACTGAAAAAAAAAAAGAAAAGAAAAGAAAAAAGATACATTTACTTGAAAAGTAAAACGACTTAAGATGTTATGCCTTGTTTCTGAATGAAAGAATGAAAAACTGTTCTAGTAGAGCCTCAGGACTTTGTAAAAGGGCATAATAAGTCCCCTTTAAGATATCAAGTCTTGTTTTCTGAACAAAATCCAACAAAAAGAAGTGTTTAAGCTTAAAACAAGAAAATAGGCCTTCCAGTGGGGTCAGTAAAATAAACTTTATTCTATGATGATAGTACTATATTTTTCTGACCCCATTTTTTTTTTTTTTTTCAGAAAACAAGACTTAATATCTTAAAGGAAACCTATTATGCCCCTTTTACAAAGTCTTGATTTTGTTTTTGGGCTCTACTAGATCAGGTTTTCATGCTTGAATGTTCAAAAACACATTATTTTCCTCATATTCTCCATTGTTGCAGCTCCTCTCTTCCCAGTCTGTCAGTATCTCTCTGTTTAGTTCCTGTCTTTATGAAGCCCCTCCTTCTGAGAAGCACAATGTGCTCTGATTGGTCGGCTGGACCAGTGTGTTGTGATTGGTCAAGCACTTGGAGTGCGTTTGGGAAATGACCCGCCCCTTACCATAACAGCCAGTTTCAACACACTACTAACTAACTCAACCAAGCCCCGCCCCTTTATTTTGCATATGCATTGGGTGGGAATTATTTAAATGAGGAATATTGTGAATATTATGATAAACTCAAGACTATAATGGAGTACTAAGGAAGAACATAATTTTTTTGTAGTGTGCAAAGGAAGAATCACATAAAAGTTCATTTTCGAACATGCCGTCTCATTCCAGTTTTAGATGGCGAACGAATTCTCAGAAAAGATGAGTGGTTCAATCCTGGACCGTCAGATGTTCTCAAATCAAAACAGGAATTCAGCACTCCAGCCCATTTTGTTATTAATAGACTAGCTAAATTGCTTAAAAGTTACCGTGACATGGGTTGTAATGGCTCAGGCATGTAACTTCCATCAAGTCCATGACGTCGTCCACCCACGCACTTGAAACTGAGTGTTTTATTGATGCACATGAATCCATCATTCTTATTTTCTTCCGTCTTTTCATCTGCCTCTCCGACATGAGCATTAGGTTTGGAGAATCAACTCAAAATATCTGAATTTGACAATTTTCATGTTCTGTTCGGTTCTTGAATGCTTCTGTTCTTCTGCCAACGTGAAGGAACATTTTCATTTTTGGTGAACTACTCCTTTCAATTTAATAATTAATTTATTCTTGAATATTGTAAAAGTCCTGAACAGCACCTAAAATAGTCCAAATCTCAGTGTTTCTGAAACCAATAATCAGGTCAAGATGGGGAAACTATTTTGAGAACTGTTCTTAAAATGCACCATTTCATTCGCTCCACATGCTCCCCAACTTATGTTACTGTATGATTTTATGGGAAATGTTCTCACCTCACATTATGTGGGAGTAAGTACAGCTGTGAAAACTTTAAAATAAGTTTATTATAGCAGAAAAGATCCAAAAGACCACAAAAATGAATCGCAGAGTTTTCAGAAAAAGAAACCCATAATAAAATCACTGATCTGATCACAAATTATCATTTTACCCAATGAGTGTTTGCATGTACAACAAAACGCATCAGCTCATTAGAAAAACCAACAATGCAAGTAAGCCATGTTTACAGGAAATTCTGAAATCATCTGGGTTTTTTCCAGTTTTGACACCAAAACACAAACAGACATGCACTAACACATGCAGACTAACATCTAAAATCTAACATGTGCCGATCTGGTTTCACAGACAGGGCTTAAACTAAAGGGTTAGTTCACCCAAAAATGAAATTTCAGTTATTAAAGGGGACCTATTATACCCCTTTTCACAAGTCTCTGGTGTCCCCAGAATGTGTCTGTGAAGTTTCAGCTCAAAATACCCCACAGATCATTTATTATAGCTTGTCAAATTTGCCCCTATTTGGGTGTGAGCAAAAACACGCCATTTTTGTGTGTGTCCCTTTAAATGCAAATGAGTTGCTGCTCCCGGCCCCCTTTCCAGAAGAGGGTGGAGCTTTAACAGCTCACGCTTCGGTTGCTCAACAACAACAAAGCTGGAGAATCTCATGCAGCCAAAATGAGGATTGTCAGTAACGACAGTTAGTTCACGTTAACTAAAGTATTTAACTAATGTTCATTAATGAAAACATACTGTAAAGTGTTACCATTTTAACTAATTAAAGCACCATTTAAGACCTTTACATGACAATACATGCTGTTGGGTTAACAGCTCATTTATACTTATAAAATTGTATCACGGTTTCCACAAAAATGTGAAGCAGCACAACTGTTTTCAACATTGATAATGTTTCTTGAGCAGCAAATCATCATATTAGAATGATTTCTGAAGGATCATGTGACACTGAAGACTGGAGTAATGATGCAGAAAATTCAGCTTTGATCACAGGAATAAATTACAGTTTACTATATTCACATAGAAAATGGTTATTTTAATTTGCAATAATATTTTACAATTTTACCATATTTTTGATCAATTAAATGCAGCCTTGGTGAGCAGAAGAAAGTTCTTTCTAAATATTTTATAGTTTCGACTGAAAATCGTCTGAGAGTGGGACGCCTGCCTTACTACGAGTGAAAGTACAAGCAATACACAAAATCACAAGTGAAAGAGAGAAATCTAAAGGAGCAGAGAGTCACCTGAGGAAGATCCCTTTGATGTTGGGTGTGTTGAGGAAGGCTGTGGCGGAAACCGAGCTGATTCTGTTGCTCTGCAGGTGAAGGAACTCAAGAGACTCGGGCAGGTCAGGAGGAATGTGTGACAACATGTTACCAGAGAGATCCAGCGTCTGAAACACACATAAAACATGTTTCAGCATCCTCTCTTTCTCCATATATCACATATCAAAGGTAGATTGGGCCAAACCCCAAACTTTGAAATGTGAAACTGGACTTTACCATTCAGGAAACATCAGCAGAATCTGTAAGAGCATTGAGTCTGCTTTTCTTATCCAGCTGATAACAGAAAAACAAGCTCTCTTTCCACAGGAATAATAAAATAAAGATCAAAGTGATCAGATTCTTTTTTAAGGGGTCCAATTATGCTTTTGTTTTTAAATTTTAACTTTTTCATGACATTTAAATTTTAAATCTTTCATGAAAACAAGTTATTACAGTTTATTGTCATTTAAATGTTTATATTTCACCAGCAAACTGAAGAAACAATTAAAAAGTTGATATAAAAACTGCCTTATGTGCAATCTAAACATTTGTACAACTCATTTTTAGCTATTCGAGTATTGATTATTAAATAAGTTTGATTAATTAATTATTAATTTATTTAACTTCGGTTTTCGGCCAAGTGCATCCTGAATTTTCGGTTTCGGCCTATAATTTTCATTTAGGTGCATCCCTATTTATTATAAATGATTTATCTGTGCTCATATTATATATATTTTTATATATTATTGTTTACTGGCATGAGGGCGGGGCAACCTGTCACTCACATGAGATCCACCAATAGCAAACCACAACCATCCAATCAATTCCACATGGACAAAATCAAGCCCCGCAGTACATTTGTTCTTGTTTGAGAAGCAGTTTCACTCGGATATACATCACAATAGGGAAGAAAAGACTATCGCAACTTGCGTTTCATGCCAACACAAACCATTTTGAGAGGTGGGCTTATGGCTTTTAACAAAGCGGAAGCTGCTCTCTCATTTTTAGTTGTGTAACTTCAAAGTCAAGACAAACTATCGCTATCTCTCACCGTGAGCGCGCTCAGCTCCTGCCACGCTCCCTGGTAGATGGAGTTCAGCTTCAGTTGATTGTTGGACAGGTAGATCTCCCTCAGCGAGCTCATTCCCAGCAGAGCTCCTTCCGGTATCTCAGTCATCTGGTTGTCCTTCACCTTCAGAATCTGGAGGCTCTTGGGAAGTCCCAACGGCAGCACCTGCAGCTTGTTTCCCGACAGATCCAAGGTCTCCAGAATCCTGAGCTTCCTGAAGGACTCTCTGTGGAGCTTGGCACTGGTGAGGCGGTTGTAACTGAGGTTGAGCTCTGTGAGGGTGTAAAGCGTGATCAGATCGTTGCGTCCGATCTCACTGATGAGGTTGTGGAGCAGTATGAGGGTTTTTGCACGGCGTGGAAGACCACGGGGAACCCGCTCTAGGAGGTTGTTGTACATGTGGACGGTGTGGAGACGTTTGAGGCCCTGGAAGGCGGCCGGATGGATGGAGCGGGAGCGGAGGCGGTTGTTGTGGAGGAGCAGGTACTCCAAGTTTCGGATGGGCGTCAGAGCGTTGATTGTGATGCTCTGGATGTAATTCTTCTCCAGGTGAAGCAGGACGATATTGCGGGGCAGCCCGAGGGGAACCGCGGTCAAGTTGTTATTGGACAAATCCAGATATTCCAGACTGTTCAAGTGACTGATGAGAGAAGGCAGGATATTTTCCATCAGTTATAGCTGAGTTTTTACAAGAAGATGAAGAAGGAGAGAGCCGTGCAGAAGAAAGAGTGGGAGGTAAATTATGGTTTTCTTGGTTTATTCAGTCATGCTGACCTGAAGGTCTCGTTGTCCATGCCATCATTACTCAGGAAGTTGTTTTGCAGGTAAAGTTCTCGAAGATGAGACAAATTATCGAATGCACCTGCGGGAATCTTCTCCAGCTTATTGTTCTGCATAAAAACAGACAAACAGTCATATAAACAATTCATGGCTGTTTATTTTTGTTTCAGGGATGTGTATTGAGGCAATGATGCCATTGTGTTTCTTAGACAAACTTTATATTTGCCTTTTGTTATAATGACATCCTGTTGTTATTCTTATGATAAATAAAAAAAAAAAAAGGTTAGATTGCCCAAAACTGAAAATTTGCATTCAATTAAAATATGGCGCATCAAAACTTAAACCAGGTTTAAAGGGGTCATGAATTGAGAAATCAGCTTTTCCTTGAGCTTTTGATATATAAGAGGTCATCGTTCTATAAGAATACCCTGTAAGTTTCAGAACTGAAAACTTCCTTGTTAGTCCAATAAAAGCTTTTATTGACACAGGGCAAACAATAGGTGAAACTCCGCCTCCGCAGAAGAAATCAACGCCTACTTCGTCATTGCAACGTTAGCCCCACCCACTGGTGTGTTAGTGAGATGACGAGGAGAGAAGAGCGATACAGGACTAAAAATAACATTACCTTTCAAAGGATCCTAATGCTAGAAATATGGTTATTTATTTTCAACAATGTGAATGTCTCAGTTGAGCATTATTTGTTTGAATTCGGTACATTTCACTGTGGATTCTTTGGTAAATCAATCGCATTTCAGCACAGGCTTTGCAAACAGACTTTTACGATACAAACTCGACAGTAATGCAACAACATGTAAGTAACTGTGTTAATTCTAATGCCTGATCTGATATTAATGATTCATGTACAGTCAGATGTTCTTTGTCTATGTGTCAGTAATTCAAACCAGTGACTAAATGGTCAACTTCACGTTGTTTCTCTTAGGAGGATGAAAATAATCTGTTATTTAAACAGTGATTAAATTATATATAGAAAGAGATAAAAAAAAACAAAGAACGCTCCCTTTACAATCGCTAGAGCTGTCAATCAAACAGCGTGAGTTTATCAGTGACTGAGTTCTGAAGTCACGCCAAAACTCCCGTTTTAGTCAACGAATCTCTTAGTTACATCGCGTTTGCACTGTTAATTATGATGAAAGCATTCGTTAATGTGCAGAAATTGAGTTGTAATGACGAGATCACTGCTTTCATGCGCTCAACAACATGTCTGTGATCGGCTGTTCATCACTGCAACCTTTCATGCCACGATCTAAACCATTTGCCACACACATTTTTTATGTGTTTAAACTTATTTTGGATGCGATTAATCATGATTAATCGTTTGACAGAGCTAATTTTAAGTCATTTTAAAGGCTCTTGTTCACTTAGGTCTGGTTTTATTACCGCAAAAAATGTCAGATTAGTTGATTAATCGTAAAAATAATCAACCGATTACTAGAGTACCAAAATAATAATTCACCACAGCCTTAGATTAGTTAAAAAATTTCATTATTATTATTTATTTATTTATTTTTTTTTTTGCATTTTGTGCTCCTTTAAACCAGGGCTGCATTCAGCCCTGACAAAACGTTTTTTAAATGGAAACGGTGGTGCGTTGAACATCCTGTTCTGATGACGCAAGAGTTGTAACTATGGCAGCTAAGAAGGCCATTCTTTATGTTCTTTTTGAAGAATTTTCAGAGCCTGATGAAGTCAGTATAAATACGTGTTTAATACTGCAAAATATGCTTGATGTTACAGTCACTGCTCTTGCTGTTCAGAATAAAAGAGAACACATTTGTAAACGACTTTACCACTTTAGATTTGACAATGCATATCTGTGTTTCATAGAAGACAGAAAATGGTTTAGAACAACCGGAGTGCGAGTAAAAAATGACTGAACATTTGTTTTTGTGTGAACTCTTCATTTAATGAGCTCCGCAGTGGTCTTACCTTCAGGTGTAGGCGGTAGAGGGCAGTGGGTAGAGCCTTTGGGACATAACGGAGGAAATTACTGGACATAATTAGGATCTCGAGGTTGTCTGATCCATTAAACATATTCTCTGGCAGACCGGCATCCGTTAGCTTGTTGTTATGGAGATAAACTGACCTGAAGCACAGCACACAGACTGTTAACACTGAGTCACAAAGCAACACATAAAACAAGTGCAAAGAGCATTTGGGGCTTACTTCAGAACAGGCTTCTGACCAAATGTGTTGGGGTAGATTTTGGTGAGCTGGTTTGCAGCGAAATCAGCGCTGACCAAAGAGGGAGGGAGGTCTCTGGGAGCTGCTGTGAGCTGCAAACACGTTTAAAGGATAAAGTTAAAACAAGTCTGTCATTATGGCAAAATGAACACAAGCGTAAGGGTTATTTACATGGCTAGTTAGCAAATACATTTAAAAAATGGACATGAAAGATTAATTTGAGTTGAAATTATTTTATTATGTGAGAAAAAAGGGAGCACAAAGTGAAACCAGAGACATTAAACTGGCGCTCTGCAGTTCAATGATGCATTTATTTGATCCAATTTACCATAAAAACAGTAAAATCATGAAAAATATTATTACAATTTAAAATAACTGTTATCTACGTGAATATATTTAACCCCTTAATGGTCACCATCCCGTTATTGGGACGCTTGGCGCTCTTTTTTTATTGCCTTTTTTTCTTATCACATATTTTAGTAATAATCATAAATTAGTACCATTAAAAAGCTTAAAAACTCAAAATTCATCCAGTGAAAACAGTTTTGAAATCAGACATTTTAGCAGGGCTCCTCCCCCTAGTGGGCGGTGTCATGTTTGATATTAAAAAAATATATATTTTAAACCATTTTATAATCAAAATTTTTCTAATCTTGACAAAAGACATATCGTCAGAAATGTCTGAGATTAAAGGATCCATATATGGCAACTGTTTTGTGATAGAAGTGATATTGTGACAGAAATCTATTAATTTGTTACAGGAGAACGCATAAAAAAAAAAATCAATGGAATGTGGCTGTCACCCAGTGGCTATTTTTGGTATTACGTCTAAACAAAGTCTCGTAGCAACTTTAATTTTTGTGATATCAAATTCAATTTTGGAAAACAACTTGGATAGAAATATGGCTTTGATTTTATAGCAATTTTAGAGTAAAATATATTTTGTAAAATATATATTTTGTATAAAATAAAAATGTTTAGTACAGTACATTTGTTTTACAGTAAATTATATCCTGTGATCAAAGCTGAATTTTCAGCATCATTACTCCAGTCTTCAGTGTAACATGATTCTGTTATCAATAAAAAGTTAAAAAAAAAAAACAGCATTTATTTAAATATAAATCTTTTGTAACATGTGTATACATGTCTTTACTGTTACTTTTGATTAATTTAATGCATCCTCGCTCAATAAAACTATTAATTAACTTATTTTTTTAATTGTATTGATCCCAAACTGTTGATCGGTAGTGTATGTTGGAAATTGTTTGCCTGAGGCAATATGTAAATTACACAAATTAGCAATCAATATTTAAAAATATTTGACTGTAGAAAGCTGATGTCGACCAATCAGATTAGAGTGTTCCAGTAAGTCATATAATATATATATTATATAGCTTATTTTATAATATATGGCTTACTGGACCACTCAAATCTGATTTTTCTGATCATATATATATATATATATATATATATATATATATATATATATATATACACACACACACACATACAATTACATAAAATACATGTTTAAAAAGAAAGAAAAGAAACAGCATGGTGATATGATATTAGATCAGGGTGGGGAACATTGATCCTGGAGGAACATTGATCCTGGAGGGCCATTGTCCTGCAGAGTTTAGCTCCAACCCTAATTAAACACACCTGAAGCTAATCAAGGTCTTCAGGATTACTAAAGTTACAGGCAAGTGAGTGTTTTTTCCAGGGTTGGAGCTAAACTCTGCAGGACAATGGCCCTCCAGGATCAACGTTCCCCACCCCTGTATTAGATCAATATCTGAGTCATAATATAGTGATTTTAATGCAAAACTTCACTGGTACTTTCTACCCCAAAATATTAAATTTATCACAATAAAAATAATTTTAGGATGTCAGTACAGCATGGTGAGGTTAAATATTTCATTACGTTGAAATATACAATTCCTCACCTCTAGAAACCAGAATTTTACCCACACATCACAAAGAAAAAGCACACACACAATACACTGAATACAACTCAGGATTTCCAATGCCATTTGGTGACGCCAGCTGCGAATCAACTCTAACATACTCAAGGAGAAATATTTTATGTTCATTGAAAAAGTTGTATTTATATTACAGTTATGCGTGCAAAGAAAAGATTCAGGGAGTCACGGACCATGAGCCACTAAAAGAGCTGAAGTGTGAGTCTTAGTGCAGCGATCAAGGACTCCAGCATGAGTCCGGAGATTGAAGAGGGCTGCAGAAAGAGAAATGGTGTCCGGAGATCCTTCTGAGCACAACAGTGTGAAGCAAACAGATTGAAAAGAGAAATGATTTGAGCAGAGAGCTGACAGAAGACATAAGACCAACTTCACATGCTTCAGAGACTTACAAGCTGCAAGGTCAAACCATTATTGGTGTTATTTTTTATTTGAAATGCTTTCAGCAATGAGCTTTAATGATGTGTTTCATTATTTTCCATTATTTTTCCAGATTTCATTTATGCACACATAACTTTGGTTTCTCAGGCTTTTTAAGGATCTGTGTGAACCTATGTGAATGACACCTCTAGCTAGCAATATGTAATGCAATGCTGCGCTTTTAGTGTTGCCACAAGGAGCACTATAGCATGTATTTGCAAAAACTACAGCTGTATCCAAAAATCGTATACTTCCCTACTGTAGAGAAGGCAAAAAACAGTATGTGTTGTAGAAATTTATTCCCTCGCCATGGTAACACTGTTCAAGATATCAAATATCTGTTTACAGTTTAGCATCTTTAATGTCTTGGTATCATGTTGAAAAAGTTTGGTGTGAATCGTATAAACCCCCAAGGAGCAGTAGTTTAAAATTCACAGCATGATTTTTCAAAAAATCCACATTCAAACCAAAATAGCCGACATCCTGTTGGTCAGAGCTAATGTTTGTAAATTAGAAAGTTGTCCCTCTCGATGAGACCAATATATGTACCAATTTTCGTGACTGTAGGTAAAACTAACCCCCCACTTTTGTCAAAAGGTGGCGCTATAGAGGCCCTCCTCCTTGCCCGTTACTAAGGCTTTTCCCATGTCAACTCTGATGTGTGTGTCAGGTTTCATGCAATTTGAAGCATGCTAAGAGTCTGAAAAGCAGCCAAAAATATATTAAAGTTTGATTTGTTGCCATGTCAACAGTATTTAAGATATCAAGAATCCTTTCACAGGTCTACATTTGCCATGTCTTGGCATTATTCTAATGAAGAGGGCGATTTCAAAGCATTTTGAAAGTGACACACTTCCTGCTGCCTGTTGGTGGTGCTCTAACTTTGACTCACAATAGTCACATCCATGTGATCGTCCTTAAAAGTGAAACTGCGGGCTCTTTGATCGCCCCCTGGTGGCTGGATGCAGTACAGGTCATAAACCCCGCCCTCTCCATGTGAAAGAATGGCACTTGAGTCAAAATAAAAAAAATTACACTTCCAATAAAATAGCATAATTTAAAAAAAATAATTTTTTTGGTTTGATGCGCAGCGTTAAAAACTGGCCGACCAATGAGATTGCCGCATTTGTTCACGTGCCTGGAGCTGCTGAAGTTACAGTAAAACACGACCTGGTGGCGCTCAAGCACAAAACAGTCTTGCTGAGCACACATTGAAATCTAAGAAGAAGACGACGAAGAGGAAGTAACTAGACGAAGAAGAAGATGCAACGAGGCAAGATGAATTTAGTTTGTTATGGAGAGGAAGTGCAGATCAAATAGGATTCGATGGCGAGTTTCATTTCACTTAATTTTCTTTTACGTACATAGGCTTGTAAATTTCCCGCAAACTTTTGACCATCGCCATCATTTGTATGCTGTAGTGGAGGAGGTTAAAGCGCCATCTACTGTCAGGGAGTTAATTTGCACGTTCACTCGGTGCATCGCCAGTGAAAATTGCTTGGGTATGAACACAAAGACGCGTCAAATAACGTCTCAAAAACGCTGGCGATAAGAGCGCGATAATCATCCCGGACTCCTGGTGAGCATGAGGCTTAGTAACTAACTTTTTTTTTATCTTAACCACATATTTATTACCATAAATTATTTTTAATCTATTTACTTACTTTAATCTTATTAATTATTATTTATTTATTTGACACTCCCTTTCAGCCCCCTGGTTTGAAAACCCCTGTTATAAGCCACAAAGCTTTGCCAAATTCACTGATTATCTGTTCTTCACAATCACTCAAAACACTGACTCAGTACTGCAAGAATTCATGTAACACATCCAATGGGATCAACGGCAAACATTCACATCAGTGCGTATGTTTCTGCCATTTGCTTTGCCTTTTATTGGTGTGTCTTTGTCTTACTTTTATAGCACGACAGTGAGATTAAAATCTCAGTAGGATCTCTTTCTCTTGCCGTTATCCTTTTTAAGTCCATCAGCTACAAATCTGTCCAGCGCACACTCTAGAGGTCGTCAGGACCGCTTTAGCTCCCACCGCCTGGCATGCACAGCTGGGTGATTAACAGGGAAAGCTGGCACGGTATGTCCAGAGATGAGGGCGCGCTAAAGCCTGTTGCCACCGCATCGCTGTTACCAGCTGGCATAAGAACAATCCACTCCGCTGACGGAACGAGGGATTGCCGGTGCTAAACTGCAATGAGCCAAACTGGCTCCCGATAACACGACAACTTACTGTCTCATGACCAACATAAACATCAAACCCACCAAGTTCCCACCAGCCAGCGTTAAACAGACCTGGGAATGGCTTTACTCTTGGAAAACAAATGTTAAAACTCAAAAATGAGTCACTCTCAGGGGCTGTGACCGAAAACCCTGGCCTTTAAATTAAACTCGGTCTGGTTTTATGTCGAAACAACGAATTCTGCTGTTTTATGACTGGCAGGGACAAGGAGTTTGTTATGAAAAGCGTGTGCACTTGCCAAAAAAAAGTTGCAATTAAAGAACACCACAGCAAATCTTTTTACATGATAAACAGAACAGTGCAAAACAGAAACACAAGTTTGGTTTTTAGCACAACATGCTGAAACCTTGAGAATAAAGGCATAACTTAACATGCAAATGTGCTTCAGAAGTGATAAATGATCAGACGCACCATTTTCACCTGACTTTAAAAACAAGACTTTTACAAAACCAGACTTTAAAAAAAAATCCTCAAAAACCACATAGCAACATGCTGACAGCCATTAAGAACACTTTAGCAACCACAAAGCAACACTCTGGCAAACACTCTAGCCTTGTGACAATGAGAAAATGAGTAGATACAAAAGTGAAATTTGGATGCAAAAATGGCTTGTTTAGAATTCTTTGTAGTTAAGATGCCACAATCATTAACTCATTATCATATGACTGCCCATATTTTGACAGCTACTGGCTATGTTTAAGTCCAGATTTTTACTCTTCCCTCACTAATTTCCCTCCATCTCGTTCACTCGGATGTACATCATCGCTTACGCTGAACAAGCACCCACTACTGGTGGAACCCTTGTGATGTGTTTAAATGGAACATGCGAGCGCTGTGAGTTGCTGTTGTGATGGCACAATCGTGTTGCATTGTGGTCTATGGATCCGCCTGAAGTGTGCATATTGAGTAGACTCAAAAATCAAGGGGTCGAGGGTCTGTCTAAATAAACTTCCCTCTTCCACTTGACAAAGTTGAACACATTTCAAAATGGCAGTGTGGATTCCCCAGAGGGGAAGTGATGATGATGAACGACAGAGCTAACTATGCTGGAATACGAGGCCAATCATGACAGATGTCATTTGCATAAAGACTTAAAGGTACAGTAGCCAAAATAACTAATTCTAAAGATGGAAAAACAGTCATGGAAAACTAAATACAACTTTTTTTGGTGCAGAAAAATCTTTCTTAAATTATATGTGGAATACAGTTTAAAAAAAAAAATTCTACAAAAATGTGTCCAACCTGCGCGTAAAAAAATAAAAAATGCGGCAGTGAGCGTACAATACGCACAAACTCTTCTGATGACGAAATTCGCGTTACGTGCGCTGTATGCTGACCCTCGTGTACGCGATAAAAGAAGTAAACTTTGGGCTTTAGCCCCATTATACACTAATCATGAAAGCTTTACATCTAAGCATTCAAGTTAGACAGTGAAAAAAGGGGAGCGAGCAAGAGAGGAGAAAGAGAGAAGGAGAGAGATGAGTGTTTGAGAATAAACACTGGGGACTCACCTTATTATTTGCCAAGTATAAATAACTCAGCTTTTCCAGAATATGAAACCCTTCATCGTCAAGGCCTGCACACACACACACACACACACACACACACGTTATTCTTGAGATGCTGCACATAGCTTAATTTCATGTTTCATTTCATGAATTATTGTTTATATATATATATATATATATATATATATATATATACTCACACACACACACATACAGTATACACACACACACACACTCTCTAGTTCAAAATTTGAGGCTGGTAAGACTTTTTTAATGTTAAGATTTTTTAAAACTCTCTTCTGCTTACCAAGGCTGCATTTATTTGATAAAAAAAATACAGTAAAATCAGTAATATTGTGAAATATCATTTTAATTTAAAATAACTGTTTTCTATATATTCATATTATATTAATACGTTTTAAAATGTAATTTATTCATGTGACTCAAAGCTGAATTTTCAGCATCATTACTCCAGACTTGAGTGTCACATGATCCTTCAGAAATCATTCTAATACGCTGATTTGCTGCTCGAGAAACAAACATTTATGATTATCAAAGTTAAAAACAGTTGTGCTGCTTCAAACTGTGATATTTCAGGATATTTTGATAAATGGAAAGTTCAAAATAACAGCATTTATTTGAAATAGAGATATTTTGTAACTTTGCTGGATAAAAGTATTAATTTCTTTCTTTCTAGAACAGTGGCATGGACATTAACAGGAATAGTTCACTTACTGTACTGTTCAATATACTTTATAAGTCGTTCCACACCCCATGAGACCCTTTGAACTAGCACAACATGTTTGTGAAAAATAGTGTTTTACATCAATGACACCTTGAACAAATTATGGCTTCAAAATACTTGGAATTTAAAACACAAGTCATATGGGCAGCTTTTATGGTGATTTTTTTAGCTCATAAGCATGAATAGAGCAGCATGTGTGTTTGAACAACTTGAGGGCGAGTAGGCCTAAATAATAACAGAATTTTTAATTTTGGCCAAACTACTCCTATAAAAAAAAAAAGGAATCTGATATTTCTGCTGATTTATTTAAATAAAAACATTTTCCACTTCAAACAGTCATGTTGACCACTCATGCAGGAAAGAGTGGAATCCAAACACAGCAGCTCTTTCACCACCCTTCCCCTCATCATCCCTCCGTCCTGCTCTCTCTCTCTTTCATCCTGACCCTCTGTAACAGATTATTCTATACTGTTTTCAGCTGCTGTCCTCCGCTGACCCTCTCATCCCCCTCCCATCAGCTGTACCTTGTGTCGTGAGGCGGTTGTTCTGTAAGTTTAGTGTCTCCAACTGCTGAAGATGTGACAGATGCTCCAGCGTGACCTCAGTGATTTGGTTATTCTGGGACAGAGGAAAAAAAAAGGTATTTAACCCTATAAACACACACGGCCTCTGAATCAAAACTTTGCTGAAAAACCCGTTGAACTGTCATCTGATTGATACTTTTTAAGCAAGTCAAAGGCGTTTTACTACAGGTAAACTGTAAATTCATCCCCCTTCAGGTCGTGACACACGTCTTTTTGCTGGGAAACATTTACTGACTTTTATAAAGTAAACATAAAAATAACTTATATTTTTAGTAGGGATGCGCCGATATGAACATTTTGGCCGATACCGATAATTCTTTATATTTGAAAGCCGATAACCGATATATTAGCCGATAAATCTAAATCCAAATTTGTATAAAATTTTTGAAAGCATGATTACAAAGACAAAAGTCTCACCATTAAAGCCATGTCCCAAGCACACAGTTATAATGTTCTCATTATAATGTTATGTAGCCTATATGACACACTTGCGCTGTACATGTTGAACTTAACTGATTTCAATCATATTTCAAGCAATTCAAAACCATCATGGTGAACAGTGCACATCTGAAGTGTCTCAGCTGAAGGAAATAATCCATTATTTATCGGCTTTAATATATCGGCCAAATTTTCTTATCGGGCCGATAACTATAACATTAAAAATTAACATATATCAGCCGATACCAATATGGTGGCCCATATATCGTGCATCCCTAATTTTTAGTAATATTTCAAGACAAAGCAACCTATGTTTACTTGATTATACATACTTTTTTGGTAAAATCATGTTAAAATGTGAGTATCAAATATGCAAGTAAGATTTAAAAAAATAATGTATTTATTCAGCAAGCAAGGATGCATTAAATTGATCAAATGTGACAGTAAAGACATTTATAATGTTACAAAAGACTTCTGTTTCAAATAAATGCCGTTCTTTTGAACTTTCTACTCATAAAAGAATCCTGAAAAAAGAAAATGTATCAAGGATTCCAGAAAAATATATAGCAGCACAACTGATTTCAACAGTGATACTAATGAAAAAATGTTTTTGAGCATCAAATCATCATATTAGAATGATTTCTGAAGGATCATGTGACACTGAAGACTGGAGTAATGATGCTGAAAATTCAGCTTTGATCACAGGAATAAATTACATTTTAACATATATTCACATAGAAAACAGTTATTTTTAATAAGACGATTCTAAACAGTTAGATTTTGTAATAATATTTCACAATATTACTGTTTTTTACTGTATTTTTGATCAAATAATGCAGCCTTGGTGAGCAAGAGACTTCCTTCAAAAAAAAAAAAAAAAAAAAATATTATTTTGATTTATTAATAAATTAATCAGCTGGAGAACACCAGACTAAACTCCTATATACTTAAAGGGATAGTTCACCCAAAATGAAAATTCTGTCATCATTTACTCACCCTCAAGTTGTTTTAAACCTGTATGAATTTCTTTCTTCTGCTGAACACAAAAGAAGATATTTTGAAGAATATAGGTAACCAAACAGTTGATGGACCCCATTGACTTCTATAGTCTTTACTATGGAAGTCAATGGGGCCCAGTTTGGTTACCCATATTCTTTAAAATATCCTGTTCAGCAGAAGAAAGAAATTCATACAGGTTTAAAACAACATGAGGGTGAGTAAATGATGACAGAATTTTCCCTTTAACATTTCAGATGCTTAAGTTTGATTATTTCAGTCTGATTTTATCAGCAAATAAACAAGAAACAAAATACTCAGAGAAAACGTGCTGGGTAAACAATATGCAAACAAACCCACGCACCTGCAGCGAGAGCTGACGGGTCTGTTCGGATAACTCGTGTGGGAATTCGTTTAGGCTCGCTCCGTTACAGTCCACCGCCCCCTCCTCGGTGCAGCTGCAGTTCTCCGGACAAAATATCTTTTGCTCCACATTTTCCACTATTCCAGGGGCGTCCTCCGCCTCACCGTCCTCCTTTAAGTCTGTTTCCGCCTGACCGCGAACCAGAGTCCAACCCAGCAGAACCAAACACAGCAGCTCCAGCAGGCCGCGCCGCTGATCCATATCACTTCCGGGCCTGGATGCGTTCGCTCGGGCCAAAGAAGATCTGAAACCCTCGCTCCAACTCTGAAAGTTGTTTACCGATCCAGCCAGAACCGAACCAGATCTGGACCTCTGGGCATTAACACACACAGACACAGACACACACACAAAAAGGGTTGATGCAATCTGAATTTACCAAGTGACTTTTACTAGGGAGATTTCCTTCTTGTAAGTGTGTTTATTAGGGCTTGGCATTGACACAAAATTCACAATTCGATTCGGCTTCGGATTCACAAGCTTGTGATTCGATTCAAATTCCATTCAGTTAGATTCAATATCGATTAATTGAGGTAATTATCTGGTACATTACATGGCTTAGTTCCTCAAGGGAAAAATCTCTCTCAACGAATTATGCAAACTATACAGGGAATCCCAGGTAGTACATTTTAAAGGTTGAAATTAACTGATTCGTAGGCTACTTATATTTAAATCGCACAGAAGGAAGTTTTATATTAATAATAATACTATTAAATAATACATTTTATCTATTCGTTTTTTTTTAAATATAGGTCTATAAACATTTCAGTGGTAATAAAAACATAATGGATTTATTAAAAAAATATTAAATAGATTATTTAAGAACAGGTAAAAATGTAATGAATATGCAATAGTGCATATATTTAGCAAAATACTCTAGATAACTTTCCTAGCTGACTAACTCATTTTAAATGGCTTTGAGGTAAATGTAACATTACGTGACATTGTTTACAAGCTGTTTTATTGACGTCTTTCCACGGTTGAAACACTGAGCGATTATATGAGACATGATAGGGATTTCGATAAGTTGTACCGTATCTTTCAACATACCTTCTGATGTTCATTCATGTTTATTTTGTGCTATAACTAGTAGTAAAGTGGAAGACATGATCAGTTCACCTGCGCTCCGTGCTGCCACTTCACCTGAACCGAGGCGCTACAGCGATCTGTCAATAAAATTGACATAATTTTAAAGGGGTGGTTGATTATGATTTCACTTTTTTAACTTTAGTTAGTGTGTAATGTTGCTGTTTGAGCATAAAAAACAGATGCAAAGTTACGACGCTCAAAGTTCAATGCAAAGGGAGATATTTTCTTTTACAGAAAACTCTTTTTAAGGACTACAACAAACAGTTGGTAGGGACTACGAGCTTCTTCCCGGGTTGGTGACATCACAAGCCTCAACATTTACATAAACCCCGCCCCCGAGAACACGCAACAAAGGAAGCAGCAGCTCATTTGCATTTAAAGGGACACACACAAAAACAGCGTGTTTTTGCTCACACCCACATAGGGGCAAATTTGACAAGCTATAATAAATGATCTGTGGGGTATTTTGAGCTGAAACTTCACAGACACATTCTGGGGACACCAGAGACTTATATTATATCTTGTGAAAGGGGCATAATAGGTCCCCTTTAAAGCTGAGTCTTTGTTTCATATCAAAAGTAAAAAAGCACAAAGCTTGTTGTGATTTATTAGATGCGCTACAAAGATTTGTTCATTCATCAACTGAAAACAGCATAGACAGAAAGATTGATTATTGGAATTTAAGAATTTAAGAATCGATATCGGTTCTTCAAAATGGAAATCGATTAAAATCGAGAAATCAATATTTTTAACCAAGCCCTAGTGTTTATATTCAAGTTCAAATTTAACTTGTCACACACATAAAGTTAATTTTTTTTGACTCTCTGAATATAAAAAATAAAAGAATTAAAAGAAAGGAAAAATCACAAAGAAGATCTTTTGACATCTCTTTCAAATGTAATTTCTCAAGACAGAGGTAAATGGAGAGCGAACGGACTTTCGCTGAAGTCTCCTGCTTCTCAGATGTTTCTGCTGAGAAGAAGCTCTTTTCTGGAGGTTCAAATAAAATCAGTAATGTCTCGAACTGCACTCAGGTTTGCCAAGAAACCAAAGTCTGTGATCAAAAGTCAAATACTTCACAACAAATTCATCAGAGACCAAATAAATAAATTGAATGCTGACAGCAAATCTTGTTGTAAGTCAAAAATGTACTCCTTGGGTTATTTCTCCTTATGGAATAAAGTTGCTACATCCATTCGGTCTCCTGAACAATATAATGTTATAAATAGTTTAATCTCTATACAAAAGAGTAGCATGATCAATTTTTTTGTCATTTTTCCCTGTTAAACCTGTATTTCAGTTCTTGGAGAACCATATTTATTTGTATATCTTACAGTTTTTCATTATTCATATATTTATTCTATATTCATTATTTTGCGCTATGGCAAACAGCCAAACAACAGCATATTGTGGCGCTTCAAATTATAATGCGGCTTATTTCGCCTCAGTAAATAAACACAGGTCTGGATTCATTCACCATGTGAAAACACCACCAAACCCCTGATCTGAGAGCAGTTTTTCTCAAACGTGTTCATACAAACCCCCAACATTCCACATCTGAAGTCTCGTTTAAAGAATTGGAAGGAAAATGAACTGGGAAAAAAATTCTGGAATGAGTGCCAACAATCTCAAACAGGTGTCTAACATAAATACGGGTCACATCGCTGTGAGAGCTGGAGGGAAAAGACTTTCTAAAAAAATCTCAGTCTAATAACCTGTGCATGAGAACAGCTCCAAACCAGTGTTATTTTAGTATTATTTCTATAGTATATATTACAGGGATAGTTAAATAAAACAAACGTTTTGATAAAATAAATATAATAAACTTTAAACTGAAATAAAATAAAATAAAAAAACTAATTAGATTTCAGATTGCCAAGGCAACATTTCTCATTTTCAAGTAGTTTAACTTGATGTAAAATAACAAAAACTAAATCTGAAATAAAAATTAATAAAAAATAAAGACATATTAAAAAAAAACTTATAAAAAAAATAACAAAATGACTAAAATTAAAATATAAAAAGGTAAACTAATTCAAAATATGAATAAAAACTATAATAGTTAAATGATAATAAATAACACTGATTTATTAATATTTTCCTTTAGTTTTATTTTTATTTATTCAGTTCTCACTTTAATTTTAGTTTAAGTTTTATGTGCTTTTGTATTATTATTTTTTTTCAATATTTCTATTTAGCTTTAATTTATTTTCAATTAAGTTTTAGTAATTTTTGTACTTCAACTTAAACTTATTTAGGTTACAATAAAAAAAAATTGGTGTAAATTTACTTAATTGGTGTAAATTGGTCAAAATTTACTTTGATACAATTTAAGTAAATTTCACAAATAATTACAAAGAAACGGCAAGTAATTTTTTTCAAGAAGAAAGACTTAAATGGTATTTTCTTGTAAAACTATGTTCCAACATCATAATGTGTTTTCAACATCCTAGTCGAACAAACATAGTTGTAACCAACCGCAACATTAACTAAAATCAAGGGAAATGATCTGGTCAACCTTTAACCATGAACTTAAAAGCTGACAGGAATCTTTTTCCAGTGTCAACAAGGATGTTGATTCAGAAACATGTCCAACTTGGCAAAATCATGGTTATCGCAGAGTCTCAGCATCCCAAATATCCTTTTCACTGACTAATTTATATACAGCGAGGTCCAAAAGTTCCAGACTACAATAATCTAAACCAAAGAAAAACAAATGTTTATCATTCTTCACTGTGACATTGATCACATGATTTCCTTGCTTCCATTGACGCTCTTTGGATCATATGAAATCATGTACTCTTTAGGCCGAGTTCACACTGCGCGATTTTCAACGTCATCAGATTACTGTTCTTTTCACACTGCAGACTATCTGAGGTAGCATTCAGTCGCTGCTGTGTGCACATTGCATGATGGATCGGCAACACATTGCTTAACTTTACAATAGGAAGAATCGCTGACAACTCTGTCTGGTCCGCAAACTATGTTTCACAACCAAACACACACGAGAAGTAACGCAAGGAAATAATGCAAGGTCACGCGTGAGACTGGAATTGTTATTAAAAATGTTAGCCTGCAAGAAGCTTGTGATCCAAATTGTCTGTGCACTAATTTGCAGCGAAAAGGAGAAAAAGAAACGCGGGTCTATAAATCCTCCCCACACTTCCCTCTGCCCTGTATCTTGCTCTCTCATTGGCTGTAGGTAATCGTCGATTTCACACAGCAGGATTTTGAATCTCAGACAGATCCAGATATTTAGCATGGCAAATATCTCACGGCGTCAGCGACGCATCGTCGATTCTCTCAGATCGCGTCTTTGATAATTCACACTGAGTGATTGTCAAAAAATCTTGCGTGAATGAGCAACAATTTGCCTCCAATTTTAGGCAATTTGTTGGCGATTTCGCAAAATCTGTCAGCGAGTGAAAATCTGCCTAAAATCATGCAATGTGAACTCGCCATTAGGGGGCGTTTACATGACACCGTTTCAACTAAAAACGCAATTTATGCATTTACACGATAACGGCATTTTTAAGGCCTGAAAATGCAAACTTTTGAAGATGGATTCAAAGTGCAAGTTTTTGAAAACAATACCATTATAGTTTCCGTGTAAAGTAAAAAAAAAAAAAGCTAATTTGTAAAAACTTTAACGTCATACACATGCATATTACGTGTTCAGTCTATAGGTGTGTAGTGCTTCTTTACAAAGTGACATCGCCATCTACTGGCCTGGCATGAATAATACAGCGTTTTTAGTCGCTTTCATGGATCCATGGATGGTTTTGACAACATTGTCGTCTGTACGCAAAAAACGCAAAGGAAAAACGTTTCCATTTTTTAACATTAATCACTACTAAATCTCCCTTACCATTAATCTTGCATGAAAAACATTATATAACACTTCATTTTAGCATTTATTCTCCCTTTCGAATGCCATGGGCAAAGCATCCCAGCCCAGTTTCGGTTAAACTTAAGTTCATCTAAATTAAAATAAATGAGTTCATACAACTCAAAACAATGAAACGGTTCAGTTTACTTGAAATATATCAGTTCTGTGAACTCAAAAGAAAAAGAAAGTTTGAAATACTCATAACAGTTAATTTAACTGAACTAATTTGTTTAATTTAAGCTTGTCCTACTCAAACCAATTAAGTATTTTGAGCGTTAGGGTTTACAGTGTAGTAGAAAAGGTTTTATATTGAACCTAAGAACATTTTTGGCATAAAGAGTTCTTTAAAATTGAATAAAGAACCATAGGATTCTATATAGAACTCCATTGAACCTTTTTTCTAAGAGTATGGAGAACATGATCATCAGGTTTTGTTCATGCTGTTGTTATTAAAGCCAAAGAGACACTAAAACATTCTCAAATTCACTCAAATTCTTATGGCGATAATATAATTTTCAAAGAAAATTCAAAAAGAAGGCAAAAAGGAAGCATTTTTAAACTTTTGGACCACACTGTTCATATTTAATTCTCAACTCTTTTCTCAAACATTAAAAAGCAGAAAGAAAAACAGGCATTCTTGTTCACACTTTCCATAAAGTTCACTGTTATGTAACACTAACTGTAACTCCCGGGTCAGATACTATAAAACATACAGTAGTATGAAAAACACATGACACCAAGATAACACCTGCTCGACGTCAAAACATCAAAAACAGCTGGAATCAGTTCACATGCTCTGGGAAAACTCAATGGATCGGGAGAGAAAAAAGCATGTATGCATATTCAGAAAGTATAGATTCATACCTCAGTTCCCTCTGAAAGTATCCAAACAGAGTTAAAGCAAAAGTCCAGCGTGTCGAAGCTTCCTGAAACAGCCCAAACACATCATAAGATCCACAGCGCTGGAGAGACGCGGCCACCCGTTGTACCTTCCAGATGTGTGAAGAGCCAGAGAGGGAGAGAACGCAGAAGAGGAAAGAGGAATAAGTGGTGTTGCCAAAAAATTAACGTCTTCTGTTCCTCTTGAAAACAACTTTTCCATGATTGTAGTTGATATATGAGACTGGTGTGGATTTCATCTTCTGGAAAACATATTTTGCGCATTCAGTGAGTAGAAATGTTCTCACTTTCCTATATAAACAATATAAGTTTGTCATTCACATAAAGAAAGTTCCCGAGCCATTGAGAGACAAATAGGTCAACCCAGAAGAACATGTGTTTTTTATTTGTCTCTTGGGTTTGAACTGCATCATTTATAAGCATCCAGATCTTGAATTGCATGTTGTTTTAATTCACTTCTGACTGTTAATTCACTGTAATCTGTAAAATAAGGTCAGGGTTTTCATTAATAATACATTTTAGAAGTGAACTAACCCTTTAATACAACCTGAAAGGGACTACAAAGTAGCAAATCATAGTTCATGGCTGTAATTGGTGCATTGTTTCAAAATAAATATATGTCAGCACAGTTAAATTTATTAACTGCACCTGTTAATAAATGTCATGGGGTCTCTAAAGTTCTAATGAAAGAATGCATTCGGAATGCAGTTAAATTCCGAAATATGTATTTCTAAGAGAAAAAGAAATGTAGGCCTTGATTTTATCCATGGATAATTAAATAGATGATGTAATATGGGCTTTCATAACAGAATGGACAAAAAAAGCTTTTTGACTGGAACAGAGAGGCTAAAGGTCAAAATCACTTCAAAAACAAACAAGAAAATAAATAAGTTGATTTTACTTTTCATGATACATGTACAATGAAAATATTCAGAAGAAAACAAATCATTTTTTGAAACCTTCAGAATTGGCAGATTATGAATAGAAACAATTTTCTTCAGAATAGCATGCTTTAAAAAATCTTTCTCACTCGTTGTGATACTAATGCCACTCCCACAATGGACACGTGTCAAAGTAGCCGGAGCAACTTTTCTCTATTTACGGATATGACGAGGCACGCACGGACGGGTGACGCATGTATGCAGGTCTAAAATATGAACACTTAAAATAGACTTACAGTAGTAATTCAGGGTGAGACAAAAACACATTTTGGAATTATTTTTAAAAATTTAAGGCTACAACTCAATGTTTTTAAGTTGAAATAAGTGGACTTTTTTTTTACAGGGCTAATTTTGATGTCATGTTGACTTAAGTGTAGCATGTATCAAATGTATTAATGTACAAAAATTGCACGCAGATACAGGCATTAGAATTCTGCACGTTTTTTTAACAGTTGTTTCTGGGCAGAAGCACATGGACAAAGTGAGCGGACACAGAATTCACAAGCACACCAAGGACAAACTCTGATGTTAAAAACAAGGAGCGGCTCTCTTGTAAACACATTTCAGTCATTAACTCGACTGCACTTGCAGACTTTTTGAACGCACTGAAATTCCTTCTTAATGGCTATGAAATTAGACAATGGAGGAGACTAGGGTCACTGCTTTCTTTACGTCTGATGTTCTGATTTGTGCTGGATGAAAAGGCAAAGTAATCTTATACAAGCACTTAACCACAACCTAAAAACTGAGGCACTTACACAAGAGAGAGAGAGACAAAAAAAAAAAATCCCTCTTTTCTGCATTTCACCTCTGCTCAGACTTTTCTAAATAAAAAAAAAATGGCATTGTATACAATGAATATTGTTGTCTCTCATTTGTGAGTCACTTTGGATAAAATGTCGGCCAAATTAATAAATGTAAATCTAATATATGCATCCACAACCAACAGGGCTTCTATTTACAAGTTTCAATAAATGTAATAAATTACAGTCAGTAATTTATCCAATAACATCTGCATGTCATTTTCTGTCAGAATTTACTGAAAAGGTACACACACATACATACATACATATATAGTCTTATTTTATTATGTAATATAAATATGTATTATATATATGAATAATATACATTATTTTTATATACATAATTTTTTTTCTACAAATACTTAATAATACATTATTATATTACATTAATTTCGTTGTCCAACTTTTGACAAATAAACTAAGGATTCTTTTCTAGTCGCCACATATCAAATTCACAATAGATTAATTAATTAGCTCATTAACACATGTTTTGGCACAAAAGAGTCAAATAATTAACATGCATTCTTTAACACAAACAACACAGCCTTCAAGGCACTTCTGAGTCAACTTGCTTGATTTGGTTTGATTATTCATCAAGAGTGGAAATACAGTACATAATCATATTATTTTGCTTCTGGGATGGTTCATTATCATTATCATCATATCATAGTCAAAAAGAGCCAATAATGAATATGCCTGACGCAGATACACCTTATTCTAACACACGCAAACATACACAAAATTGCTGAAACACTTGCATTGATGAAAACATGATGACCTCATTATGATTTCCTGTCTCGTGAAGGGCTGAGGGTCATTAATTCATCAAGGTTTACAATACATGAGAATAGTGGATGAAGCTACCTTACACATTACACAGGTCTTGCAATCCAAGCATCACTAATTAATCACACTAAATAACCTGAAAAGACCTTTTCTGGGAAAAATAATTAATACATATATCAGTGCATGTTAAAGTGAGTCTGACTCACCTTCAACAGCCTGAACACTTGAAATCTGTTATGAAAGCTGATGAAACCTGCAAACACTGACTTAAAGGGACAGTTCACCCAAAACTGAAAATTATTAATGTTACGGAGCACATACAGTATGAGCTTTCGCAAGAACCAATGAGGTTCATTCTCGAGTGTTACGCATCACATTTGAGCTTCCTCAAGAACCAGTGAGGTTCATTCTCGCATGTTACGCATCACATTTGAGCTTCCTCGAGAACCAATGAGGTTCATTCTCGAGTGTTACGCATCACATTTGAGCTTCCTCGAGAACCAATGAGGTTCATTCTCGAGTGTTACGCATCACATTTGAGCTTCCTCAAGAACCAGTGAGGTTCATTCTCGCGTGTTACGCATCACATTTGAGCTTCCTCGAGAACCAATGAGGTTCATTCTCGAGTGTTACGCATCACATTTGAGCTTCCTCGAGAACCAATGAGGTTCATTCTCGAGTGTTACGCATCACATTTGAGCTTCCTCGAGAACCAATGAGGTTCATTCTCGAGTGTTACGCATCACGTTTGAGCTTCCTCGAGAACCAATGAGGTTCATTCTCGAGTGTTACGCATCACATTTGAGCTTCCTCAAGAACCAATGAAGTTCATTCTCGAGTGTTACGCATCACATTTGAGCTTCCTCGAGAACCAATGAGGTTCATTCTCGAGTGTTACGCATCACATTTGAGCTTCCTCAAGAACCAGTGAGGTTCATTCTCGCGTGTTACGCATCACATTTGAGCTTCCTCGAGAACCAATGAGGTTCATTCTCGAGTTACGCATCACATTTGAGCTTCCTCGAGAACCAATGAGGTTCATTCTCGAGTGTTACGCATCACATTTGAGCTTCCTCAAGAACCAGTGAGGTTCATTCTCGCGTGTTACGCATCACATTTGAGCTTCCTCGAGAACCAATGAGGTTCATTCTCGAGTGTTACGCATCACATTTGAGCTTCCTCGAGAACCAATGAGGTTCATTCTCGAGTGTTACGCATCACATTTGAGCTTCCTCGAGAACCAATGAGGTTCATTCTCGAGTGTTACGCATCACGTTTGAGCTTCCTCGAGAACCAATGAGGTTCATTCTCGAGTGTTACGCATCACATTTGAGCTTCCTCAAGAACCAATGAAGTTCATTCTCGAGTGTTACGCATCACATTTGAGCTTCCTCGAGAACCAATGAGGTTCATTCTCGAGTGTTACGCATCACATTTGAGCTTCCTCGAGAACCAATGAGGTTCATTCTCGAGTGTTACGCATCACATTTGAGCTTCCTCAAGAACCAATGAAGTTCATTCTCGAGTGTTACGCATCACATTTGAGCTTCCTCGAGAACCAATGAGGTTCATTCTCGAGTGTTACGCATCACATTTGAGCTTCCTCGAGAACCAATGAGGTTCATTCTCGAGTGTTACGCATCACATTTGAGCTTCCTCAAGAACCAATGAAGTTCATTCTCGTGTTACACATCACATTTGAGCTTCCTCGAGAACCAATGAGGTTCATTCTCGAGTGTTACGCATCACATTTGAGCTTCTCGAGAACCAATGAGGTTCATTCTCAAGTGTTACGCATCACATTTGAGCTTCCTCGAGAACCAATGAGGTTCATTCTCGAGTGTTACGCATCACATTTGAGCTTCCTCGAGAACCAATGAGGTTCATTCTCGAGTGTTACGCATCACGTTTGAGCTTCCTCGAGAACCAATGAGGTTCATTCTCGAGTGTTACGCATCACATTTGAGCTTCCTCAAGAACCAATGAGGTTCATTCTCGAGTGTTACGCATCACATTTGAGCTTCCTCGAGAACCAATGAGGTTCATTCTCGTGTGTTACGCATCACATTTGAGCTTCCTCGAGAACCAATGAGGTTCATTCTCGCGTGTTACGCATCACATTTGAGCTTCCTCAAGAACCAATGAGGTTCATTCTCAACTGTTACTCATCACATTTGAGCTTCCTCAAGACCCTATGAGGTTCATTCTCGAGTGTTACGCATCACATTTGAGCTTCCTCAAGACCCAATGAGGTTCATTCTCGAGTGTTACGCATCACATTTTAGCTTCCTCAAGAACCATTGACGTTCATTCTCGAGTGTTACGTATCACATTTGAGCTTCCTCGAGAGGTTTATTTTCGTGCGTGAAGCAGGTTCGGTTGAGCTTCTGTTTATGATTGCTGATCAATGTTTATATGTGAGTAAAAGCCTAAATTCAATCTGTTCATCATATAAAGTGATTGAGTCTTCAGAAAATTTGGACTAAATCACTCAATTCATATGGATTAGTTTTACGATCTCTTTATGAACTTTTTGAAGCGTCAAAGTGTAAGTTGTGTAGCTGTCAATAGAGGGACAGAAATCTCTAGGATGTAATCAAAAAATGTAATCACTTGTGGTCAGAAGATGAATGAAAGTCCTAAAGGATTGGAACAACATGAGGGTGAGTAATTAACGACAGAATTTTCATTTTTCTGTGAACTATCCCTTTAACCGCCTCCATCCAGTCTAGACACATTTTTCTTTCAGCCGAATTACCTGGACTGAACACAGCTGCATTCATCCTGCAGATCACTCACTGTGACTGTCACATATTAAAGATGAATTTACAATATAAACATTGACTATAACATAAAATATGACTCCAGAACTCAGCAAATGTCTTCACTCTGCCCCAATTTAAAAGATTTATTATCAGATATTATCAGACGCATGCTGTTTTTTAGACAGTTCATCCAAAGTTCACCGCAAAATATTTTCACTTTTTATTCCATGACATATATTACATCGTAATACGACATTGTAAAATACAATACCTTGTGATTTTACTTGTCTTTAACAAGGCGGTTGCTAACAAGTGTCTAATTGGGACTAAACATCATCACACTGAACAGATAAACTCGTCTATTCACTAGTCGCTTACACAGCCTCATTGTGTTTATAATCATGCTCTTACAAACTATTATAACTCAAACTTTCAGGGAAAATGTTTTTAAATAAAGACTGTAAAGAAGTGAAGCTTAATGAAGTCATGTGACCGTTGTGTAGTTTGTTTATAGTCTACATTTAGCTTTTTACTTCTTGTATTCAGCCTACAGAATTAATAAAAGTTGTGTTAATTTGTGAAGATTATAATCATGATGAACAAAACGTGTAAGAATCACTGGGTTTTTGTCGAAGGAAACAGTGATGGAAACTTACGGTTTTCCATTTCTGTGCCACTGTAGTATCCACAAATGAAGGATGACTCAAAATTTTGCTTACAGTCCCCTGTATATTAAACTAGGATAGAAGAAAGTATTTAAACAGAAAGAGAACGCTTAGCGTAACACCTGCTCAGATCTGCAGTTTAATAAAATTTTCTTTCCTTTTCACTACTCTGGTGACTGTTATGTTGGATCTGAGGAAACAGACAATAAAACTGATGGCCTAGAAATGTATTGCCTGAAAAAACTCTTCCTGGAGAAGCAGCAATGCTTCGTCAGTCTGACCAGGAAACACTCCCTGAGGTCAGGCAACAGATGAGACCTACAGCACACATTAAACATGACTTCCTTCTTTTTAGCTTTTCTCTCAGTGTTGTCACGATACTGGAATTTCCAACTTCGATATATGATACCTCGAAAAATATCGAAATTCAATACCATTTTTGATACACTCTCAGAAAAAAGGTACAAAAGCTGTCACTAGGATGGTTCTAATATGTATCATTTAGGTACTTATATGTACACTATTGGTACCTTTGAGGTATTAATATGCACTCTTAGGTACAAAGGTGTACCTTTTGAAAGGGTACCGCCCCAGTGACCGCTTTGTATCTTTTTTTCTAAGAGTGTACCACGGGGAAACTAGCCATACATACAGATAATTTGTTATTATCTCATCATTTTTTGATCATTTTGTTGCATATATTTAATACACAGAACAGGGAGACTTTCGTTGAACTAAAGTTGAACTAAAAAAAAAAAGACAAGTAAACAGTCAGTAATAAAATAAGACCAAATAAACAAATTGCAAAGATAGCACAAATAAATACAATAGAATAAAGAGACAAATTAAATAAACATGGCTTTAAGTTTTTCAGATGGGTCTAACAGTAGTACAGAAATTAAAGTAATCAAATGTGAAGACTATCCAGTATTATTTTAGTGTAAAAATGACTTATTACTACATATAACTACTTATAATAATATATAATAATGACATGGTAATACATATTAATGCTTACAATTAAAGTTACAAAAGTGAATCAGGGAGCAGCAAGTGATTTTCTTCTTTCTTTTTTGATTAACATGACAGACAGCAGCAGGTTTATTAGGCCGCTGTCACTTTAAGAGCTTACGCACTAATCCAATGTACTGATACACAACATGCATTTTCTCTCAACTATTTACATCCCAAAACTGACTGTATTTATCTGAATACTCAGCAAGATGGGCATTTTGACATAATTTTGTACGTATTCAACCATTTAAGCACAATAAGCCACGGAAAACAAGTCAATTTGGTACTTGTGAGCTGTTTGAGAGGTGGCTTTATGTGTGCTCGCTTTTTGTGTGAATGCGAAACCTGCGGGAATACAAGCACTATTCAACCGGAGCGAATGAGTGAGTGACAGGAGGTGGGTATGATATAAGTCAGCTGGAAAACTTCCGGTGAAATGTCACTTGTTGGTATGTCTGTATCTTCAATGTCCTGAGGTAGCTTTAACAGCGTCAGTAGTGTAATACTTAGTTAATAATCAGAATATATTCACTTAAATAGTCAGGTCTAACGTTACTTTAGTCATTCAAACGTAAGATGACTTAAAAAAAAAGATGTCTCAGTGTTCCTCCTCGGCAATTCAACCATCAGTTTTCACACTTTCTTGAGAAAAAAAGCAACAACACACTGTAAATGAAAGATTTATTGTGCACTTTAGTTAGATTCATTGAATAAAATGTGAGTTCTCACAAGTGTGCCAAAATCATTGAGGTTCCGCTGCACTGACTGACAGCTTCTGTGATTATAAAGGGAGAGTGCGGTACTTACTTTCTGTGTAATTCATTCACAAGAAAAGTTACTGTTTTTCATGAGATTTTGTGAGTACTTCATACTTCACCTTGAAAAAAAGTATTTTAAAACCTAGTGATTTTATAGAGTTTAATATTTATTCAAAAGCAAAACTGAGTGAAAAACTATTACAGGAAATGTCTAATATGAGCAAATAAATGCTTCTCTGCCGCCATCTGCTGGTTATAATGATAAAGTATTTTCTATCAAATGTTGGATTTCCTACATCTTGAAACATCTTGGTTTTACAAATGAGGACAATCTCAGAAGGATGAACAAATAATGTTTGTGGTCATCACATTAAAAATAACATTTGAAGTGCTGGGAAAATGTTGCGTGTCTAATTACCGCATTTCTTATTCAAACGTTCCCATTAGCTTAGTCTTCATTGCAATCAATATAACTGCTTTATTGGCAAATTAGTGTGATAACTGCATTAAAATATAAATACAAAGAAGACCTTTGGGTCAAAATGATCAGTAATAAAGTTTATTAATAAACTGATCTTCGGGTGCAGCAGTGGCAGTGTGCCGATTTTTGTTTATCTTTAGTGACACACTAGAAAACTGGACACATTTTAAACACCTATAGATCCACTCATATTCATGAAAGGTGCATTTGATGATTTGAGTTCCGCTCTCAGGAGAAGCTACAAAAAAAAACAATTTTACAGTGAAGGACGCTGAGAAACGTCAGATACAATAAAACGCCTACAGAGAAACACAGGGCTCTTAACAGTCATTTCACGTCAAAAGCTCCAGGACACTTGAGTAGAAGCATCAACAGCAGCAATTCCTGTCTAAATGTGCATTACTTTCTCAGTGTTTCTTTAACACCAGAGAAAAACAACATCTAGCTGTAAATGTAAGAATCTCAATCAATTATGAAGCTCTACATTCCACTCATATTTCTCGTGTATGCAGGTTTAAAAAGTTTCAAAGCACCTGTTCACAGCTTAATGTGTGCCAAACTCACTCTAGTGAAACTAATGTCAATGGCTTGTAATAAGAGCACTGGAACGAGCAACAAATTTTATAAAGCTATTTACTAAAGCAAAAAAATAAGGGGTGTTAAGCATGATGCAAAGCGGAAACACTGTTAACCATTAAAAATCACCTCAAGTTACATATTGCTTCCACAAAATCACTGTTTTCTGCAGAGCTGCTTTATAGATGAATTGAACTCATTTGATGACCTTTACACAGTTATTAAACTGAACTGAATCAACACTGAACTGACTCGAGCTGAACAATGACACTATTTTCTTTTAAGAGCTGCTTTACAGCAGAATTGAACTCTGTTTGGATCATTTAGATGTTGAGTGTTGCCACTGAAACGCATAATTCCCAGCCCGAGGGCATGAACAGCTCCAAGTAGAACTTCACGTGTTGTCATCTCGAAAATACAGTAATTACGACATGGTGTGAACGCAGCATAACAGCAAAACAGTGAGCAAATAAGTCATGGCGGTACAGACAGAAGGCTGTTCTAATTTTACGTCCTGAGTGTTCCTGGGCGATTGTTTAATATTAACGTGAGCAGAGTGGAATATAGAAAGTGATCAGCATGAATGATATTCAAAACTGCTGCTTTGTTTACGGTGTGCGTATCGGCAGCCTGCGGTGCCGGTCTCCCTTTCTGAATTATGAATATAGATGAATATATATGGAAAAAATAGACAACTGTATCTCTCGGAGCTACAATTCAAAATGACCTAATAATAATAATACAGTATTTTACCAGTAATGCATGTGATATGGAAGAAATAAAGGTTTCACATGAAGCAAAGAGAGAAAGTCTCAGCTGTGGAATGTAGGTCAGAGCTCGTTAACAGTTTCAGGGATTTAATGTTTCAGCTGACGTTTTCAAAGGAAAAACAAAAGCGTGGCAGGCTGGACACCGGCCATAACTGTGAGTGGAAACTTCTGAGTGCTGGAACACACTCTTACACTGGATCATCTCACAAGAAGAGCAAGAAAAAGATATACAGGCAAACAAGCTTCAACATGATCAGAGCACTTAAAAAGAAAAGGCGTTGGTTTGAATTTTTTCTTGCATCAAATTGGCTTTCTGAAGCATTGGCCTCCACATTAATAAGTAGTTATTAAGCAGACCATGTTGTGGCAAGCAGGGCGGGGCCGAGAGCTGTGGGAATGGAGCGAGGCTGGTGGCGCAAGCAGTGTCATCTGCAGCCACACCGGTCTCAAGTCCCACGCAGGAGCTCCGGAAGGATAAAAGGAAAAATGACAACAGCGAAGGACGAGAAATTTTAGCGGCATCTAGTGGTGAGGTTGCGAATAGCAATATAGAGAAGCTACGGTGGCCGACACAGGACAAAGATGTCATCTTCTGAGACAGAAGAGAGTAGCCAGTCAAGCAAATGCACTCTGTAGAGCAGTTTGTCCGTTTAGGGCTACTGTAGAAATATGCCGGCAAAAAATGGCGACTTATCATGTAAGGGGATCCGCGGTGTATGTAGATATAAATGGCTCATTCTAAGGTAATAAAAACATAATGGTTCATTATGTAAGGTCTTTATACACCACTGAAAACATAGTTATGTAGCCTATATTATATTGCATTTCTGTCAATAGATCCTCCTAAATATTACGCACTGGACAGTTAAGACAGTATTGGCTATGACTCGATGACAAATGCTACACTAAGATACACTTCTCCGCTGCTCAAACACATAAAAAAATAGTTTTTATATATAGTGTTTCTTGAGTAAAGAAAATGCTGTATTGTGATAAGATGTTTATTGTAAGTATTATCGCTTATTATTTCAGACATCTTTTTGAAAAATGACCAATTATTTATTGGCTGGGCCACAATTCAAAAGGCCCACCAGTAGCTTCGCCACTGAATTAGGGTATAGGGGGTGATTTCAAACACAGCCCTGGACTGAATATGAGCATATTCGGTATTTTCGGCCTATAAAAATACCAGGGCTGGGCAAAAAAATATCGATTTCTCGATTTTTTTATCGATTCTCATTTTTACGAACCGATATCGATTCTTAAATCCCAAGAATCGATTAGTCTAGTCTGTTTTCAGTTGATGAATGAATAGAACATTGTCTTCCCATCCAATAAATGGCAAGCTTTGTGCTTTGATACTTTTGATATGAAACAAAGTCTCAGATTTCAAATTCTGTCCATTTTATTACGAAATTCAAAAAAATAACCGTTTTGGCGCTGTTTAATGTGGCGTGACAAATGGCTGTAGCCTCAGATCAAGAGAGGCTGATCATCTCCTCCACTTTAATCCCAGTTACAGCGCGAAATTAACATGAATGAACACCCAAAAGTATGTTGAAATATACAGTACACCTTACCGAAATCTGTATCCTGTCTCATGGAATAGCTCAATCAGTGTTTCAAACACGAAAGACGTCAATAAAACAGCTTGTAAGCAATGTCACGTAACCTCACATTTACCTCAGAAAAACCATATTCAGTGACCAACCCGTTAGTCAGCTATAAAACTGAACTCTAGAGAATAGCATTTTGCTAAATATATGCACCATATTACAAATTCGTTATAATTTATAATGTTCTTCAATATTTAATGCTTTGAATAATCCGTCAAGTTTTTATAACAGCCACCATTTAAATAATGTATTTCAAAAAATGAATTGGAGAAATTTAATTACATAATTGTAAAGTTAGTATTTTAACTTTATTATTATAAAAACTTCCTTAACTTCCACTAATTTAAGTGTTTGTATACAAATAATTTTAACCTTCAATATTATAGTAATGTAGAACTGATTCCTATGTATAGTTTACAGCATTAGTTGAGAGATTTTTTTCCTTGAGAAAATTTGCCATGTACTGTTCCTTTTATATATAAGAATCGATATTGAATTGAATCGAAATCAAATCGAATTGCAAGCTTGTGAATCGAAATCGAATCGAATTTTGAAATTTGTGTCAATACCCAGCCCTAAAAAAATACATCCCTTTAGACCCTGGTGTGCTGTGAACCAAAGTTCAAGTTAGTTTCGGCTTGATTCGAACCTACAACCTCCTGCATGTCACAATCTCTTAGGATCCAAAAGCAAAAGAAAGTGATAAACACCAGACTGAGGGCTTATCATATAGACCATCATCCATCTACACAGACACTGAAAAGAGACACTTCCCATTTTCATGAGAAAGATTAAGTTTATTTAGTACAAAAGTATTTTAGCATTCACTGACATGCTTAAGAGACACACATGAAACGATGCTCCAATAACACCTGAAGGATACTATAAAATATATCAATGCACTGATTTGATGGACATATTTATAATTGCTGTCTATTTTATCAAAGCAGTAAAACAGAATAAACCAAGAAGAATAACTATAAAGATGAAAGAGAAAGAATTTCAATGTTGTCGTACATTTTAGCAAGACCTCCATCCATCAAAGCCCAACACCATGCAGTGTGTGTGTTGATAGTTTTGAGTTAGGCACACACACACACACACACACACACACACACACACACACACTGCAGCCACTTTACACCAGGTCTCACTTCCAATAAACCATTTCAGAGCAAAAACACACAATTTTTAACACCGTAGGAAATCGATCCACACACACATATAATTGAAACCGTTATGGGTGCCAGTCAAAGGAAAACCGTATCAAAGATATCAAATCGATCTTATTAGGAACAGTAGTAATTACATAGTACTTATCAGTATCTATCAGTGATTCATAATTAAATAATTCACCCAAAAAATGAGATTTTCTGGCATCATTCACTCACCTTCATGTTGTTCCAAACCCATATGACTGTTCATAACATATTTCGTTTGTCTCCAGAAGACTGTACTGCAAAAAAGTCTTTCTTCCTCAGTTTTTATTTTATAGTCGTTTTCCAGTACAAATATCTAACAATTCTTAAATTAAGATGCAATAACTAGAGAAGCCAAGTGATGTGAAAAACTGTATCAAAATTATGCTAAATTATGCTAAAATCAAGAAAACAAAAGTCAGGCAATGGTAAGAAGTTTTTCATTTAAATTCAGTTTATTTTTCTGACCCCCACTGGCAGATACTTTATCTTATTTTAAAGTCTTGTTTTCTGAAAAACTATGCTTTTCAAGTAAATGTATCTTGATTTAAGAATGTTTAGATATTTGTTCTGGAAAGCGAGAAAAAAATACTAAGGAAGAAATCAGTTTTTGCAAGTAATATGGACTACTTTTGTGGGAAACGACGGTGAGTAAACGATGACCATTTTATTTCTGGGTGAACATTCACTTTCCCTTGTTAGAAAGAGGCTGAACACTACAGCGCAGAAACACATTTGGTCTCTGACTCCTGTGCAGTTACTCTAATAGAGTGAACTCTATGGGAGGAGCTACTCAAGACTCCGCCCTCTTTGAGCTTGACTCCACCTCTTACAGCTTGGCTTTGCCTGGCTGCAGCTGCAGGTTTTGAAGTTTCATGGCCATGCCCATGTTTCCAGTGATCTTCAGTTTGCCTTGAAAGAATGCCTGCATGAATGAGAAGACACAGAGGAGTGATTAATATTGATTTTGAAGATCCTAACCTCCTGAGACATAGCAATTCATTTGTGGTCCTGTAGAGGACTTTTTTTCTTTTCTTTTTCTTCTTTTTTTTTTTTTTGTGAAGTATTTTTCGGTCTTTACATGCAACAGTTTAGTCTCTTGTCCATGCCTGAAAAACAGTGATTTTGAAATTATTTGTATCTACTATCAGCAATATTGTATTGATATTCAAATTGCTTCTTGTAAAAGCCTCTCAGAAAAAAAAATGTCAGTTTTTCAGTTTTCAAAGCAGAATATGATTTTCTTTTACAATGAATACACTGATTTTGTTTTTCAGTTACATTTTTAAAAAAAAAACATTATGTAGAGGACATCAGGCAATTTGACTGAGTGAATGACTGAATGATTCATTCATTCGTTCGTTCATTCAATGATTGATCGATTGATCGATCAATCATTCAATCAATCAATGATTCATTGATTGATTCATTGATCAATGAATGATTGATTCTTTGGTTCATTCGTTCATTCATTCATTGATTGGTTCATTCGTTCATTCAATGATTGAATGATTGAATGCATGAACCAATCAATCAATCAATGATTCATTAATCGATCAAATGAACGATCAATCATGATCAGTGGTTGAATGTTTAAACGAATCAATCAATCAATGACTGATTGATTGATTAATTGATTAATGAATTAATCAATCAATCAATGAATCAATCAATGATTAATTGATTCATTGGTTCATTCATTCATTCATTTTTTTCGATGATTGAATAATTGAATGAATCAATGATTCATTGATCTATTGATCGATCGAATCGAATGAACGATCAATCATCAAAAGAACAAATTAATGAATCAATCAATTGACTGATTGAATTAATTAATAAATCAATCAATGATTCATTCGTTCATTCGATGATTGATCAATAAATGGGGAATTAATGAATCACTGAATCAATCAATCAATGATTGATTTTGTTCATTGATTCATACATATATTCATACATTCATTCATTCATACATTCATACATACAGTTGTCCTACATTTCTTATGCAGGGGCATAAGACATGTTAATGTAATGTATAATAAATGAAAGAAAAAAAAAAGGGTTTTCTGCTGTGTCCCAGAAGAGAAACAATTCACTAAACACTGAAGGTACAATGAAGCTTTATCTGATTAACCTTCACCTTTATTGTGAAGAAGTTTTCAAGGTAAGGTGAATTATCTCCTGATCTGCACTCTAGTCACAGAAAGACATTTCGTGATATGACTGCATCACAGCAGTGATGACGAACTACAATGAGACAGAAATGCTCCTCGCAGAAGGAATGAATCCTGAAGCGGGTTCAGCAAGTGACTCATTAAAGAGCCTTGATTGTAAGCGCTGCACAACCGCGTGCCTCGATTACTGATAACAGGAAGAACTCAGGTAGAACTAAAACAGAGTCACGAGTGAAAGCGGTTAATGACTTCTCGTTTCAGTCTGTTCCCAAACATCCATTACCAGCTGCTTGGATGCAATTACACAATTTAAAAATGAATTAAGGCCAGATAAATATTGCCAGAATTCACACTGATGGATATTATTAAAAAGTGCAGCTCGAGGAAACAACCTCACTACTTAACCCTTTGATGACTCAAACTCTCACTTTCCCCATTCAGTTGTATTTGAAGACATAATGGAGAGATCTGAGAGAAATAGGCACAAAAAACATATATAATCAAAATTGTTCTTTAACATGTTTTTGACGGTTTGAGTGGATTAGAATGAACCTTAAATTAACTGACATTATGAGAATGAGTACGGAACATTCAGAGAGGTAAGAAGTTTGTTTGTGTAGAATTGGCTTTGTGGTCGCATAAAATCACAATTTAAACACTAGATCTGCATGTCCTTAAAGAAAAAAAAAAAACTAATAACTGTTAAAAAATAATGAATGTAAAGGTGGTTAAATTATGGAAGCTTGTTTCTGTCACTGAATAAAAAAAAATAAAATAAAAAAAAAAGGTATAATTGCGACTTTTTTCCTCACAATTCTGACTTTTTTCTCAGAATTGTGTGATGTAAACTCGCAATTGTGAGATATAAAGTCAGAATCGTGTGAGATTGTGAGATATAAACTCACAATTCTCATAAAAAGTTTCCTCAGATTTGGACTTTATAACTAACAATTCTGAAATTTCAAAGTCAGAATTCTGAGTTTATATCTTGCAATTGTTAGTTTATAACTTGCAATTCTGACTTCATTTCTCGCAATTGTGAGAAAAGAATTCAGAATTGCGAGAAAAAAGTCAGAATTGTGAGTTTTTTTATATCTCGCAATTCTGACTCTCGCAATTGTGAGTTTATGTCATGTAATTCTGAGAAAAAAGTCAGAATTGCGAGAAAAAAAGTCAAAATTGCGAATTTATATCTTGCAATTTTAAGTTTATATCTCGCAATTCTGACTTTATTTCTCGCAATTCTGAGAAAAGAAGACAATTGTGAGTTTATCTCGCAACTGCAAGAAAAAAGTCAGAATTGTGAGAAAAAAGTCAGAATTGCGAATTTATATCTCGCAATTGTGACTATTTCTTGCAATTGTAAGTTTATATCTCGCAATTGTGAGTTTATATCTCGCAATTGTGAGTTTATATCTCGCAATTGTGAGTTTATATCTCGCAATTGTGAGTTTATATCTCGCAATTCTGAAGTCAGAACTGTGAGATGTAAACACAATTGTGAGAAAAAAAGGGCAGAATTGTAATAAAAGTCACAATTACCTTTTTTTTTATTTAGTGGCGGAAACAAGCTTCCATATTAAATAGATGCAAGAAAGAAAACCAAGTCAATTTCCATGTATTTGTTAGCAATATGCAAACAAATGCAAGAAAGAAGACCAGTTACTATCAAAGTCTCTTTAAGACAAGTCATTTCACTCAGCGGCCATCTTTGAAACGCCTCTCGGGCATTCAAGTGCAGCTCCTATCTCTTTGAATGGGGAAACATCAAATTCTCTAAAGCTGTTTGCCAAGCTTTCGATTAAATTTCATATTTGAAATCACCAATGAAATCTGACAACAACTGTCTCATAAATTTTGTTTCTAAACGCTCGAATCATGACAAAAAACCAGTATTTTTCAGACTGGATCAACCTAATGCGCATGCGCAGTCCTAAATGCGCGTCTCTTGTGCCTCATTTCGGAGGCGCGCGTCGGACTGTTTCTATAGAAACCAGAGCTTCTAACGGCAGCTGCAGTGACACGATGACTTTACCAGTCGCCGATTGGCTCTTATTTAGAAGGCGGGACTTATTCCGCCATATTGTGCGTTGCACTTTCTCGCATTCATAATAATACGAGTGACGCGTCTTGTGTTATTCTATAGTCTTTGTTACTATTCAGCCATCATAATTCATCATACAAACATTACAATGACGTCATCACTGTCTGTTACATTTTGAATGCTGAACATTCTATCAATGGAACTCTTTGAGAAACTTTCACATTTAAATGAAAAGCTGAAAAAAGGCTTAAATTTGAGAATAATGGCACTTTTTATAGTTTAGTTTTTATTGTGTATAGTCGTTGACCTATATTTCCCAAATATTAATAGATAAATATCTTACAATAACCTATGTAACAGGTTGAATGGTTGAAAATCACGAATGCAATCAACACTACATTATTTAAAAATCACTAACATAAAAAAAAAAGATCCAAACATTTAGAGCATATTTAAAATGTGTCTCCTGATAAAAAAAAAAAAAAAATTGTGAACTTGGCTACTGAACCAGTTGAACATCCCCAGGTTAAATGGTCTCACTTGAGCTTGTTGATTTGTAATGGGTCAAAAATGTCTTTTGCTCCATCTGTGGCTTTTCCATGAAGGGTGAGGAGCTTAGATTAGAGGAAGCGTGGAAACTTGGAGGCATGGAAACTTGCTCTGATCCAGACGGGAGGCAGCACAATCTCTCTTTCTCAACATGGGCCATTAGCATTAGAAAAGGAAAGCGAGTGGGGAAAGTGTGTTTTTGAGCGTCTGTAGAGAAATTGTTCATGGAAAACAGTAGGTGGGTTTAAGACAATGTACAAAAAAAAATGGAAGCTACACAATGCTCAAACTTGAGGTCCCTGAAAAGACAGACCTTGAAAAACAAAAATAAGAGTGCATTTGTAGCTAAAAACAATACTGCTTTGAATTCATCACCATATGCAGGTGCAGCTTTTACTGCAAACCTACGCAAGACAGTGTCAAAGAAAGAAAAACACCGGGGTTATGTGGGATGAGTCTCTGTGGTTAATCCAAACAGGAAAACTGAGACCGAGATCAGCCAAAATTATAATTATAACCATACAAACCACTTGGAAATGTTAAGAGATCTGCTTTTGCAACCATTCCCACTCTTTTCAAGACATTATTTTCAAGGATTTTATTTTATGCAACATATGCTTAAAAGTCGGGATGAAATGACATTCGCAACCTATTTGACTTGTATAATTTGACGTACACTACTGTTCAATAATTTGGGGTCAGTCATATTTTGTAGATTTTTTTTTTTACAGTCTAGCTTGTAACTGAAAAATTGGATAGATGATTCATTTTATTTGAGGAACAGTCATAGGGTTGTTTTGGTGATTTGGCTTCATCACTACTTACGGTCTGTGGATTCATCTTTCCAGTCATGAGGTCTAGCAGGTCAGAGTCGGCCATGGCAATAGTGCAGTCTGCTTTCTTTTCTGAGAAACACAAAAGGAGAACAATGAAGAGCCCAATATAATTTAAGCAAAATCAAAGAACAAACTGGTTTGACGTCATTTCGTCAAAATCAGGACAAAACAAAGTTCATTTCAGGAGTTTAAAAGAGTGTTCAATTTTAACAGCATATTTTAATTGTTTTATTCATAGTCTTTTGACTAAAATGCCATTTAGTTTTAATCATACTTAAGTCATCGGAATTGTTTTAGTCAACTAAAATTGAATAGATTTAGTTCAATAGTAATGCATCAATTAAGCATCTCTCCAAAGTTTCCAAACTCATTATATACACTGGAAAAAAACATCTATTAACCTGTTAATATGAATGATATTAAGGCTTGAACATGCAATACAGACAGATATAACTGCTGTAACATATAACGTCTTTTTTTTTTATCTTAAAATTAAATAAAACCACTTCTCATAAAGAAACATGGTATTTTCAATTATGATATGCATTCTTTATAACAACCTGCATTCAACATTCTTCATTCTTTCAAGCAGACATATTTATTTGTATAGATTAAATATAGATTAATCCTTATTAAAGCTATTAAAGTTATTCAGTCAAGATCAGTGAGTGATTTTTTTCCTTTTTTGTTGCCGTTTGATTAACATTAAAGGGCTAGTTCACCCAAAAATGAAAATTTTGTCATTTATTACTCACCCTCATGCCGTTCCACACCCGTAAGACCTTCGTTAATCTTCGGAACGCAAATTGAGATATTTTTGTTGAAATCCGATGGCTCCGTGAGGCCTGAACAGGGAGCAATGACATTTCCTCTCTCAAGATCCATTAATGTACTAAAAACATATTTAAATCAGTTCACCAAAAATATTGTCGTCGCTTTATAATATTAATATTGAACCACTGTACTCACATGAACTGATTTAAATATGTTTTTAGTACATTAATGGATCTTGAGAGAGGAAATGTCATTGCTCCCTATTCAGGCCTCACGGAGCCATCGGATTTCAACAAAAATATCTTAATTTGTGTTCTGAAGATTAACGAAGGTCTTACGGCATGAGGGTGAGTAATGAGGGTGAGTAATAAATTACATTGTTTTGATTTTTGGGTGAACTAACCCTTTAATGACGGAAAGCGGCAAGTTTATTAGACTGCCGTCACTTTAAGACCGAATGCACAGATCCAATATACTGATACACATTGGATATTCTCCCAACTGTTTATGTTCACTTAAGACATAACCAACTGGGTTTAGATAAATTCTCACCAAAAATTGATATTTTGACATAATTTTGTATTTGTCTGTTCAAGCATGAGAAGTCGTGAAAGAGAGCTCAATTCAGTACTAGTGTGCTGAGAGGCAGCTTTCTGTGTGCACAGAAAACCGTACAGTTTTCACTTTTGTGTCGTCACTCTTTTTCAGATCTATCCATATTGTCTGCTCTTCTCTTTCTCCCAGATATTAACATTTTTGAATGTTTTATGAGACATGCAGCAAGTGTATGCCAACAGCGTTGCGACAGTGTATTGCTAAAAAGGATTAACATGTTTACCCCAGTGAAGTACAAAAAAAGAACTTCACCATGGGTATATTGGTGCCTACAGGGGCAAAACTTATGGAAGCATGTTTTCCCCACTAAATAAAAAAAATAAAAAAGGTAATTGCTTTTTACCTCACAACTTGCGAGTTTATAACATGCAATTTGGACGTTATAACACACAATAGTGACTTTATAACTCGCAATTCCGACTTTACGTCATGCAATTCCGACTTTACTTCATGCAATTCCGACTTTACGTCATGCAATTCCGACTTTACGTCATGCAATTCCGACTTTACGTCATGCAATTCCGACTTTACGTCATGCAATTCCGACTTTATAACCCGCAATTCCGACTTTATAACCCGCAATTCCGACTTTATATCTCGCAATTCCGACTTTACGTCATGCAATTCCGACTTTACGTCATGCAATTACGACTTTATATCATGCAATTACGACTTTATAACTCACAATTTCCACTTTATATCTCACAATTCTGACTATAACTCGCAATTGTGAGTTTATAACTCGCAATTTTGAGAAAAAAAAAAGTCAGAATTGTGAGATAAACTCGCAATAACCCTTATTCCATGGTGGAAACAACCTTCTAGAAAAACTAACAGGAGTGAGAGGTAAAAATAGTTGGGAAACAGCCTGACAATGCAGCTCAGCACCTGTTGGTTTGGTGTCTTTAGCTCGTTACACAAAGAATCAGAATCCGGCATGTGTGAGTGGGTTTGATCCTGGTCATTAGGCCAAACACACTTTCACTTACTTTCATTTCCTCTCATCCTTCACACTAATCTCATGGCCGTGGACACACACACACACACACAAATAGAGGGTATGCATAGACACCACTTTCCTGCAACATGATTAGATTTAATAGGGGACACTGCAAAAACTGAGTAAAAAAAGATGATCTTCTTAAATTAAAGGCAATTACTCAACGGTGATCCTTACAACTTATCAAAGAACCAGTGGTCCATATGGCCAGAAGTCGGGATTCATGACATTTACATGTATCTGATTTCGACCCCGGGGAAATGCATAAAGCAAAGCCTGTGAACGCTTTATCTGCTAGACAAAACTAATACAATATAGGTATATCTAAATCCAGGTGATCACTTATATCATTGTTATACATCATCATATCACCCAGCCCAAAAACTTGTTAAAGCATAAAGGCATTACAGACACAACATTATGACTTTCTGCAAAGCTGCTTAGAAACAATGTGTATTTTGAAGCTAATCTATCTAAACTTGCTTAAGGAAAACTGGGTTTGTCTAACATCATCTAACCATCCCTTTTTATAGAACACAAGGCTCATCATAATGAATGCTTTTTAATGAACGCTGACAAAAAAACTGTTTTTGGGAAGTGTGTTCTGATAATGGTTCGTGGTTTTCAGAAAGACACGTCTACTGGGTAAAAAAAAAAAAATCAAACCTCTCCTTCAACCTACAACTATTTTCTCCTTCAACCTTAGAGCTATTTTCACATTAACTACACCTGGTCCAATGCATTCAGCCCATGACACTGATGATGAACAAGGAAATGTCAGCGGTTCGCAGCATCTGCATCCTCGCCTGGAGTTTATAACAGACTCACCGGCATCATTGTGAACGGAGCCTTTTCCGTTCTTAACGTCAACGATCCAGGTGGCTTCCTTTCCGTCCGGCCCGTCCTTCACCTTGAAGGCAAACACACCGCCGATCTTCTTCACAAACTGCTCTCCGTCCTGCACACACACACACACACACACACACACACACACAGGTCAGAGAGGTCATCAGTTGCACACCCACCATAAACTGTGTGAACCGCAGCTAAACTTAAATGGAGAGTTAACGTTTTGTCCCCTCAAACAGATATGAATGTGTAAATTTTATTTTGAGCCATTTATTTATATACATTATATGGTAACACTTTACAGTAAGGTTTCATTAGTTACGTACATTAGTTAACATAACCCATGTATGAACAATACTTCTACAGCATTTATTAATCTTAGTTAATGTTAATCTCAACATTTACTACTATTCAAAGTTGTATCTGTTAATTAACATTAGTTAATGCACTGTGAACTAACATGAACATTTTTAACTAACATTAACAAAGAATAATAAATGCTGTAAAAATATATTGCTCATTGTTTATGTTACTTAATGCATTAACTAGGGCTGTCAAGCAACAACAACAAACAAAAATCTAATTAATTACACAATTAATTAATGGCAAATTAACTATAATTATCTATTAACTATAACTATCCCTTTAATAGTTTTTTTTTATTAATATGGAAAAATTATTTAATTTTTTTTTTAATGAAATGATACTCTAAATAAGAAACTAAAACTACCAGTAGGCAGCGGTAAATGTCTAAATGACATTCCGTCTCTTCTTTCAGAAGAACACAATCTGAGATACACACTACCAGTCAAAAGTTTGGACACGGTAAGATTTTTATAATGTTTTTAAAAGAAGTTTCGTCTGCTCACCAAGGCTGCATTTATTTAATTAAAAATACAGTAAAAACAGTAATATTGTGAAATATTATTACAATTTAAAATAACTGTTTTCTGTTTGAATATATTTTATAAAGTAATTTATTCCTGTGATCAACGCTGAATTTTCAGCATCATTACTCCAGTCTTCAGTGTCACATGATCCTTCAGAAATCATTCTAATATGCTGATCTGCTGCTCAAGAAACATTTATTGTGTACAATTGTACAAAATATTTGTGTACAATATTTTTTTTCAGGATTCTTTGATGAATAGAAAGTTCAAAAGAACAGCATTTATTTGAAATATAATCTTTTGTAACATTATAAATGTCTTTACTGTCACTTTTGACCAATTTAATGCATCCTTGCTGAATAAAATAATTAATTTCTTTAATTTCTTTTCAAAAAATAAAAAATAAAAATTCTTACTGACCCCAAACTTTTGAACGGTAGTGTATAATGTTACAAAAGCTTTGTATTTCAGATAAATGCTGTTCTTTTGAACTTTCTATTCATCAAAGAATCTGGATACTTCATAAAATATATTCAAATAGAAAACAGTTATTTTAAATTGTAATAATATTTCACAATATTACTGTTTTTACTGCATTTTTAATTAAATAAATGCAGCCTTGGAGAGCAGACGAAACTTCTTTTAAAAACATTTAAAATCTTACCGTGTCCAAACTTTTCACTGGTAGTGTATTTAAAAATATTCTAGCTCTTCCAAGCTTTATAATAGTAGTGAATGGCGCTCCTGATCTTGAAGCCCAAAAAAAATTGCATCCATCCATCATAAAAGTAATCCATACGGCTCCAGGGGGTTAATAAAGGCCTTCTGAAATGAAGCGATGGGTTTTGTATGAAAAAATATCCATATTTAAATCTTCATAAATTAAAATAACTAGCTTCCAGCAGACGGCCTACGCAAGTCGTGTTTCAGCAAAAGAGTAACTTCTGACCTCATGCATGATGTATTGACGAATGTGGAAGTGCAGAGGATAGAGAAAAACAAAACACCGGTCACGAATTAAAATGAGAATTTTTTAAAGAGAAATATCAGATGATTTCAATTTAAGAGAAGAGGAGCTTATTTGTTTGAACCGCGAGAGGCGTCTAAGCTTACGATACTCCTACTTCCTGCGTCATACATCGCGTCACGGGTCACTCATTTGCGGTAACTCAACTTGTGTAGGCCTTCTGCTGGAAGCTAATTATTTTTAAGTTTTAAATATGGATATTTTTCTTACAAAACCCTATTGCTTCTCCTCAGAAGGCCTTTATTAACTCCATGGAGTCATATGGATTACTTTTATGATGGATGGATGTGCTTTTTTTTTACTTGAAAATCAGGAGCGCCATTCACTACCATTACAAAGCTTGGAAGAGCCAGGATATTTTTTAATATATCTCAGATTGTGAAGATAGTCATATACACCTTGAGGGGGAGTAAATCATGGGATAATTTTAACCTTGAAAACAGATGACAAAACAGTACCAAACGCTTGCATTGCATACAAACAACATTTCCATCGTATTTGTTACACTTGCTGGCTTTTTACACAAACCAGAACTGTCATTAAACAGCTGAAAAACAACAGGGAAATGTGGCACTCGTAACATAAACCGCCTCGCTCAGCCTTCCAGCCTGGGTGGGTGAAACATTAAATTTCCTCGTAAAGTTACACGCTGCATTGCAGAGTGTAATGGAGCAAAACTGATCTGAAAGCGCATCAGTTTTCCCCCAGAGTACTTCTGTTGTGTAACAGGCTGTTATTTGAGTAATTTTTTTTTGGCAGAAGCTGAAATGTGGCTCATAGCGAGATTATCAGTGTCTCGCCTCTCAAGAGGGTGAGAGTATCACTGATGAACAATAACAAATATGCATCATTTATCCGCGCCTAAGAGAACCCAGACTGAATCTGAATACAGCCAAGGCACTGATGAATAAACGAGGGCTTTAAATGGTTAGTTCACACAAAAATTAAAATTGCTATCGCTTACTCACCCTCATGTGGTTCCGAACCCATCTGAAAGGATACAACACTACACAATATATTTTGCAAAGATATTATGGTCATTTTTACTATCAAGCTCCATAAAGACAGCATAAAAGTAGTTGATACAACTTATATTACAGGCTATCTGAATTCATACTGTCTTTTGGAGAAAAAAAGGTTTTAAAAATGTTAATATATTATGTTAACCATAATCATTATTAGTTTTTACATTAACCTAATTTGATCATTTCATTCTGCTTTCTAAAGACTGGTCAGAAATTAATTAATTGCAGATTATTTTATTTTATTTAAACAGGTTAATTGCAATTATTTTATTATAATTATTTAATTATTGACAGCATTATTTAAAAAAAAAAAAAAGAAAAAAAACTACATACAATTAAATGGAAAAAATAAATATAATTATTAATTGTTATTCTCAATTTGCATGATAGTTAAAAAAAATCAATTATTTAATTCTGGAAACAAAATTAAATGTGGTCTTTAACATATAACACAATATTTTTCTCACATAGAATAAATGAGTTTTAATGTAAAATAATAGCTGCTTTTTTTCTTTCAGGAAAAAGTTTGAAAACTCCTGATATATACTACATTTATTGTGCCGTTTATTTGATTTTTGTAGCTTAACAATATTTATGCACTGCCGTTCAGGTTTGGAATCGATAAGTCTCTTCTGCTCACCAAGGCTGCATTTATTTGATAAAAGAAAAAAAACTATAAAAACAAAAATATTGTGAAATATTATTATAATTTAAAAGAACTGTTTTCTGTTGGAACATATTCTAAAATGTAATTTATTCCTGTGATCAAACCTGATTTTTTAGCATCTTTAGCATCATTACTTCATTGTTCAATGTCACATGATAATTCAAAACTTTTGAACAGTAGTGTGTATATATATATATATTCTATAATATATACCTTCAATGTATGGAAACAATATGTGGAAAATAACTATTCCTGTAAACTCAGATGACGAGGCTGAGCGGGTAAAGGCACTGTCATGCCTCGATTTGAGGTATTAAGCAGGTCATGAAACAGCAGTTTGAGGAGGGGATGGACACATATATTGCAGATTCATCGAAGTATGTGATACACATGAAATGACACGAAAAGGATCGTCTAGATCGGACCGAGGGATTTGGATTTAATGAAATGATGATCCTTTCAGCACCCAATAACTGTAGTCTGAATAAAAAGCTTTCACACAAGCCAGCGGGGAAAAGCAGGCCTGACAGCGGATCATCGCTGACATGATTAAAGCTGGGTAATAACCCCAATTCAGATCCATCTTGATGTAGCCTCGGGCAGAAATGCTGAGGTGTTAAGAGGCTTTACCACTACAGCCAACGAATTCAGATAAATTAACCCAAGCAGCCTTCTCGTACCTCATGCAGCTTTTTATTGATCTCCTGGAAGACAGCGTGAGCTTTGAAGCCTTCTAGACCTGAGGATGCACTGGTCAACAGTGCCTGGATCCGTCGAGAGCTGGGAATGAAAGATATACACACATGAAAGTCACAAGGAAAAATTTTCAAGGAAAAATTCACCCAAAGAGTTCTTCTGTGTGGTCCACACACTGTCAGAAAAAAATAAGGTACAAAAGCTGTCACTGGGACAGCACCCTTTGTACCTAAAGAGTGCATATTAGCTCCTAAATGGTACACATTAGAAAGCTTTTGTACCTTTTTTTCCTGAGAGCGCAGAAAAAGGAAAGTTGTACAGATATGGAACTAATATAAGGATGATTTTGGGATGAACTATCCCTTTAAGAAGTAACATGGCTTTACAAGTATGCAGTTTTATGGAAGCTTGTTTCCGTCACAGAATAAAATAAAGGATAATTGTGACTTTTTATCTCGCAATTCTGACTTTATTACTCGCAATTCTGACTTTATTACTCGCAATTCTGACTTTAAAACTCGCAATTCTGACTTTAAATCTCGCAATTCAAAATTTATATCCCACAATTCTGAGTTTATATCCCACAATTCTGAATTTATATCCCACAATTCTGAATTTATATCCCACAATTCTGAATTTATATCCCGCAATTCTGAATTTATATCCCACAATTCTGACTTTATATCCCACAATTCTGACTTTATATCTCGCTATTCAAAATTGATATCTCGCAATTCTGAATTTATATCCCGCAATTCTGACTTTATATCCCGCAATTCAAAATTTATATCTCGCAATTCTGAATTTATATCCCGCAATTCTGACTTTACAACTCGCAATTCTGACTTTATTACTCGCAAATCAAAATTTATATCCCACAATTCTGAGTTTATATCCCACAATTCTGACTTTATATCCCACAATTCTGACTTTATATCCCACAATTCTGACTTTATATCCCACAATTCTGACTTTATTACTCGCAAATCAAAATTTATATCCCAAAATTCTGAGTTTATATCCCAAAATTCTGAGTTTAAATCCCACAATTCTGACTTTATATCCCACAATTCTGACTTTATATCCCACAATTCTGACTTTATATCCCACAATTCTGACTTTATATCCCACAATTCTGACTTTATATCCCACAATTCTGACTTTATATCCCACAATTCTGACTTTATATCCCACAATTCTGACTTTATATCTCGCAATTCTGACTTTATATCTCGCAATTCTGACTTTATATCTCGCAGTTCTGAATTTATATCCCACAATTCTGACTTTATATCTCGCAATTCTGCGAAAAAAAGTCAGAATTGCGAGATGTAAACTCACAGTTGTGAGACAAAAGTCACAATTACCTTTTTATTTTTCATTCAGTGGAAACAAGCTTCCATACAGTTTTTAATCCAGTCAGCATCATATTCTGATCTCTCCACAATACTTTCCTATCTTTCTCTCTCTCTCCATCCTGTCATAAACACATTAAACTCCCATATATTCAATCAAAAACAAGCAATGGGGCTGTTTTAAGTTCAGTACTTATATTTAAGCACAGGAAGACATCCAGACACACAGATCTCTGGACAAACTGATCTCACAACACACATGTGGAGTTACTCAGAGACTTTCCTCACATAAACATGCTGGAGACAGCAGGATAAAAACAACAAGCTCTTCAAAAAGTTACACAAATGTTCTTTTGTGTATCAAAAACAATTTCACGACCTTTGATGTTTTCTCATGGGTGAAAAAAAGAAACAAATACATTTTTAAATGAAAATATAATACCATTGCACTGTTACAGTGCATTTTAGGTGCTGAATTTGTCTAATTCCTAAGAATTTAGACTAATTTGAGTTCTAATGAACCAAAAATCCCTTTCAATCATTGGATCAATGCATCAAAATCATCTGAATATTTCATATTAGCAAATCAAAAACAGAAAGCCTGTAATGAATTGCTCACACACATGTAAATGACCTACATAAGATGCTGTCACACTCTCTCAGCTCTGCAGAATCAACAAACACACGGTGTGATTATTAGCACATAATGATTTTAAACACAGGTCTGATCATCATCATCATCATCCTCACCTTGACACCTGAGGGACAGGCATTGTTCTTGAATATGAACTGCAGACAGGTGATCAGAAGGCCGCTGGCACTCGAACAATCGGCGATACATTCGTTATCCGAACGCTACTTCCGTGTCCTGTGGCCATGAGCCAGACCTGAATAATCAAACACTGATTGAGAGCCAAAAGTGTGACGTTTTTATTCGCATGTAAGGGGACCCGCGGTGTATGTAGATAGAAATGGCTAATTCTGAGGTAATAAAAACATAACGGTTCATTATGTAAGGTCTTTATACACCACTAAAAACATAGTTATGCATATTATATTGCATTTCTGTCAATAGATCCTCCTAAATACCACAAACTGGACATTTCTGGCCTCTGGATACTGAGTGTACTAGTAGCATATGCAGTTTATCTATCGCAGAAGATAGAAAGATATTGATTGGCTAATTTTGGGATGGCATGCTAGCTTAGCAGCTACTTTTTATATTATTTATTTTTTATTATTTTATTAATTAATAGAGTGTAGGTTATATTCTTTTAAAGCTAGCTGGCGGGAGAGTTCGATTTAACAGAATAAATCATGTTGTTTTGATATATTGCACACATTTTCGTCATGCATTTCATATGAAGTTTAAGTAAGTTTCGTAGGTATTGACTTAGGTGATATGTTAAATGCGACTACCTGTACGTTTCAAAGAAGAGACGGCAAGTTTAATAACACACACACACACACACACACACACACACACACACACAGAGAGAGAGAGAGAGAGAGTCTGCGAGAAAACAGAAGATGGCCTTTGCTGCCTTCTGCCGGTCAGATATGGTTATTCCCATTCTTAATGTACATGATCCAATCTGCTATCTCACTTTTAAACAACTGATTTTCCACGTGACTAATCGCTCGGAATGCCTTTCTCATTGTCTATATTAATTTTATAAAATTAAATGCTGGACTATAAAACGTCATTTCCTCTGTAACTTCACATTGCAGGGAAAGACAACGATTTTGGAACATGAGGGTCGAATTTTTCAGAATCTTAATTTGGGTGAATTAAGAAGAACTTCTAATTTTATTCAAATTCTAATATAAAAAACATTTTGTAAACAACCCGGAACTGTTTATCACGGCTTCACAGCACATGGCAATAATATCGATGTTACACTTATTCCTCTTGCGTTTACAGTAGAAATTAAATAAGAAGATAGAACAGCAGTTGTAAATTTAAATATTTAAAACGGTCCGAACGTGTCACTGTCAGGTGATGTTTGAATGACGCATTTATAAATGCCACGCATATATTTAATGTTAACGATTACACTCCTCAAGTGTTTGTTCCAACAGAAATTTTTTTTTTTTTTAATTATATTTAAATAAATACATTTCAACAGGGGATTGGGAATTTGAGCCATAAAGCGCCCCCTGCAGGCAGAACTCCTCTGTGCCTCATAGGAAACCGTTATTTGCGCCAACGTTATTTACGCATACGTCAGTTTTCCGTGTTGTTTGGCGTTTAAATCGATAGTGAAAATGTCTAATTCAGTAATTTCAGTCATTTCCAGGTTTTTGGAGGAATATGCGTCCAGCACGCCGAATAAACTGAAAGTGGTAGACGCGTATCTTCTCTATATCTTGATGACAGGAGCGCTGCAGTTTCTCTATTGTTTATTAGTCGGGACGTTTCCGTTCAACAGCTTTCTATCTGGTTTCATATCGTGCGTTGGGTCGTTTATTCTCGCAGGTAGGACTAATTGATGCATTGTTGTTATTTCGTTATTTGTTTATGGGTATAATAACTATCCAGTTTTGCCATTGTTTGTTAATTTTTGGGTTAGCCTAAATCGAAATAAGATCTTTACTAATTATTTAAATTGCATTTTAATGATTTTCAATGACATGACTCCATCTCTACTGCAGGTAATTTATTCATTCTTGTTATTTAGTTGATTTAGTTTTAGGTGTGTGTGTGTGTGTGTGTTGTTGTTATTATTTAGAAATTATTCATTTATAAATTATTTACTGCATTACAATTAGTACATATATAAAGTACTTATTTATCCTTTTATTTGTACTGCGTTTGAATGATTTTCAATAACATGTCCCCATCTCTTCTCCAGTGTGTCTGAGAATCCAGATCAATCCTCAGAATAAAGGCGAGTTCTTGTCCATCTCTCCAGAGAGAGCCTTTGCTGACTTCCTGTTCGCCCACACTGTGCTTCATTTGGTTGTTATTAATTTCATTGGTTAAATGTCCAGGTGTGCTGATAAAAAGGTAAAGTAAAATAGTTTATAATAACAGTTTGCTGTATCTGGCCTTAGGAATAGGGTGCACTATTTGCGCCATTTGCAATTTAAGTGTTTAATATTACAGTTTGTTATGGCAATAAAAAAACCTCCTGTACATGTTTGCACTGTATTAAACCATTTAAAGTGATTTTATTTGTTTTTGCCTCATTTGAAATGTTTTCTTACACATGTTTATCAATGAATTTCCTTCTTTTCATGCAGATAGATTGAGGAATGACCAAACCTGGAATGCGAATGTATCTTACAGGAAGCAGAGAAGAAATTTTATGTATTTTCTCCCATCTGCTGACATGCAGCACCTGCAAACCTTATTAAATTTTCCAACAGTGCATGTGACAAATCCTGAAACTGGCCAATGCTACTTGACAACTAAATAATATTTTGGGCCCTGTTGCCTCCCAATAATCAGTGATGATTGAAGAGTATTCAGCCCGTCTGATATATTTTCTTTTCATTCAAACAAACATGTTTGTACATGTTTCATTATCAGTGTTATATAGATATATATTTTTTGTTTTATTAAAAAAGAAATTATAATGAACCATGTTGACTTATGTTGTCTGTGGCCAGAACATATGTGACCCTGGACCACAAAACCAGTCATTGTGTGGGTCAAAATTATCGATTTTTCTTTTATGCCAAAAATCATTAGGATATTAAATAAAGATCATGTTCCATGAAGATATTTTGTAAATACCGTAAATATATCAAAAATTTATTTTTGTGAGTGGATATGCATTGCTAAGGACTTCATTTGTCCAACTTTAAAGGTGATTTTCTCAATATTTTTTTTTTTTTTTTTTTTGCACCCTCAGATTCTAGATTTTCACATAGTTGTATCTCAGCCAAATATTGTCCTATCCTTTCAAAAATTTGACCCTTATGACTGGTTGTGTGGTCCAGGGTCACAAAAATATACAAAGAACAGCTAACTGTTATATGGATACAACTAACTTAGCTATCGGATACTACACAAAGCATTCACTAGTGGCCATAAGGCCAAATCCTCAGAAAAGAAACTGTGCTTCTTTGGCGCTGGACAATGAATTAAAAGTGAATAATGACAACTGAGAAGGTTTAATAGCTATTAAATTAAATACAAAGTAGCTATTTGAACTAAATGATTCATTATTTAAACTAACCCCGCCCATTTTATCACCCCCGTTTCAGGCAAACTGCCTTCTATCGACTTCAATTTCTATTGTTTTCCACGCCCGTGACGTCATCAGAGAGCATGCGCAGTAGAGTCTGTCTGCCCAGCGCTTCCTAAACACGAACGGATTCAAACTCTTGCGGGTAACGTTTCTGTTTATACACTATTATTTCTGGGTATTATTTGAATTGGGTTAGAGTTAGGGTTAGGATTCAGTTTTCTCTACGTACGCACGTACTTATCGCTGTTTTTTCGTATTAAATTAGGTAAATTTTGGCGAAGCGTAAACATTCAGCGATGAACCTCAAAACACATATAATCTGTTATTTTAAGCCTGTTTACAGGATTATAATATTTAACAATTAATAATGAATACAATTGGTGATTACACTAACAAAAAAAAAAAAAATACCATGGTATTACAATTTACCATGGTGTTTTTAAAGCTCATTTTGATACTAAGGTGGTTAAACCATCATTTTACCTTACCTTTCCCCACCCATCAGATGCTGATTGACAGCTGTCAGATGCTGATGACCTCATGGCATCGTCCTCTGAGGTGAATGTACACATGGAGGAGGTGGTGGTGGTTACGACCCCTGACACCACGGGCCAGACTTCATCCAGCGATGAAGAGAAGAATATACTGGTGGCTACAGACCTGGAACAGTCTGGGTAAGCATTATTTCTGACTCCCATCATGCACCTCTGACAGACTCACAGCAGCCTTTGTCATTTCCTGAACAGGGAAAACATTATGGAGCAATCCCTGGAGTCTGAGGCCGAGGCTGAGTCGAGCACCACTATCTCTCTGCCCAAGGACACTGTGTTGGGTAGGAAATGAACTGTATTTTGGAGATTAAAGACATTCTAATAAAGCAATAATCCACTCGAGGAGGTTCATTACAGTGATTTTACCACAGTAACAGTTTAATAGTACACGTAGTATCATTTTTTTTGTTACATTTTTAATTAGATTTTTATATTTTAATTTTAGTTGAAGGTCGTAATTTTGTTTTAGTTATTATTATTAGTTTTATTTTTAAATATAGTTTTATTTTATTAAAGTGCCCCAATTATGCTATTTTAAAGGTTCCTAATTTTTCCCTACAGCAGGTTTACAGGCATCAAAAGGTCAAAAAACACTTTAATTTTCCCATAATACACACTGCACATCACCTCATTTCTCAAAGAGTCTGAAAACGGTTCGTTCAAAGATTCGGTCTTCCTAAACCCCGCCTTTCCGAGAGCCTACTCTGCTTTGATTGGTCAGGTGGCTCAGTCTGTTGTTATTGGTCGATCGCTTACAGCGTGTGTCGGAAACCAAACGGCCATTACCATATCTGAATTTGAGCTCTGGATTTTCCTCAGCGCTTGATACACAATGATACGAACAGTAACGATAGCGTCGGTTTTACCGCATTAATTTGAGCGCGAGTCTCATCCTTTGAAAGTGCAGCAAAGTTGCAGAGCTGAAAACAGCGTCTTCTCGACGTGACAACAACATGAACCAAACTCTTCCACTCTCAGCTACAACTACAGTGACTAGACGTTGTTCGTCGGCAGCCAGTGGCGACCATAGACTGGCATTATGCAAATTTGTTACATTGTTACGTAGGTTTGTAACAGGAAGTGAGACTGGATTTACTGATGACTCATTTCAGTAGTTTAGAATCGATTCTTTGTTTTAGGAGACAATAACTTTTATTTGTTTAACTTAGATCTTTGAAACTTTGCAGACGTTTTACTTTCACAAACAACTGTATTACACACGACATGAAAGATAATATTCGAAAAAGCATAATGGGGCACTTTAAGATTTCGTTTAACTTAAAACGAAAATGAGAAATGTTGCCTAGTTTTATTTTATGGCAGTTCATGTTTATTTTATTTCAAGTAATAAAATGTTTTTTGTATTGTTATTAGTTAAGGATATAGACATGCCATGTAACAATATTCATGCCATGTTCATATTTACGCAGTGAAAATATCTGATGATACGGATGTAGAGGGTGATATTCTCTACCCAATAACCTGTGGAGACAGCAAAGCCAACCTCGTGTGGAAGAAGTTTGTGTGTCCCGGGATCAACATCAAATGTGTGCAGGTAAATATGTGATGCGGTCTGTTTCAAAACACTACAACACTGTGTTATGGATTGTTTTAATCAAAAGTTTGGACACACTTAAATGAATTTATGTTTCTCATGATCTTTTTGATTTAAAGGCTTGTGCTTAAGGATGTCTGTCGATTCAGATACAACTCAAATTATGGAAAAGTTAGGACGTTTTTTAAATTTGAATAAAATGAAAACTAAAAGACTTTCAAATCACATGAGCCAATATTTTATTTACAGTAGAACATAAATAACATAACAAATGTTTAAACTGAGAAAGTTTACAATTTTATGCACAAAACAAGCTCATTTCAAATTTGATGCCTGCTACAGGTCTCAAAAGTTGGCACGGGGGCAACAAATGGCTAAAAAAAGCGAGAAATTTTGAAAAGATTCAGCTGGGAGAACATCTAGCAACTAATTAAGTTAATTGATATCAGGTCTGTAACATGATTAGCCATAAAAGGGATGTCTTAGAGAGGCAGAGTCTCTCAGAAGTAAAGATGGGCAGAGCTGTGAAAGAGTGCGTAAAAAGATTGTGGAATACTTTAAAAACAATGTTCCTCAACGTCAAATTGCAAAGGCTTTGCAAATCTCATCATCTACAGTGCATAACATCATCAAAAGATTCAGAGAAATTGGAGAAATCTCTACGCGTAAGGGACAAGGCCGAAGACCTTTATTGGATGCCCGTGGTCTTCGGGCCCTCAGACGACACTGCATCACTCATCGGCATGATTGTGTCAATAACATTACTAAATGGGCCCAGAAATACTTCCAAAAAACCACTGTCGGTAAGCACAATCTGCTGTGCCATCTGCAGATGCCAACTAAAGCTCTATCATGCAAAAAGGAAGCCATATGTGAACATGGTCCAGAAGCGCTGTCGTATCCTGTGGGCCAAGGCTCATTTAAAATGGACTGTTTCAAAGTGGAAAAGTGTTCTATGGTCAGAAGAGTCCAAATTTGACATTCTTGTTGGAAATCACGGACGCAGTGTCCTCCGGGCTAAAGAAGAGGGAGACCTCCCAGCGTTTCATCAGCGTTCAGTTCAAAAGCCAGCATCTCTGATGGTATGGGGTGCATAAGTGCATACGGTATGGGCAGCTTGCATGTTTTGGAAGGCACTTTCATGCTGAAAGGTATATAAAGGTTTTAGAGCAACAATAAACGAAAAATACGTCAAAGACAACCACAAACTCTTCAGCAGCTGGAAACCTTTATCAGGCAAGAATGGGACCCAATTCCAACACCAAAACTCCAGAAACTCATAACCTTGATGCCCAGACGTCTTCAAACTGTTTTGTAAAGAAGAGGAGATGCTACACCATGGTAAACATGCCCCCGTCCCAACTATTTTGAGACCTCTAGCAGGCATCAAAATGACATGAGCTCATTTTGTGCATAAAATTGTCAAATTTCTCAGTTTAAACATTTATGTTATCTACGTTCTATTGTGAATAAAATATTGGCTCATGTGATTTGAAAGTCTTTTAGTTTTCATTTTATTCAAATTTAAAAAACGTCCCAACTTTTCTGGAATTTGGGTTGCAATTAAACGCAATTAGACACATAAATGTATTCTGTTTTTAGCTAATGCATTAATTTCCTTCAGAAATTAGAAAAAAAAAAGTAAATAATGCTATTATTATGTCTGCATTATTATATTATTATGTTTGCAGTGCTAATCAGGTTTATTATAGTTAACTAAAACCAAAACAATAAAAAGTATTTTCGTTACTTTGAAATAAAATGTTAACTGAAATAAGATAAAATATAGAAAAACTTATTGTATTTCAGCTAGTTGCCAAGTCAAGATTTCTTATTTTTATTTAGCTTAACTTGATGTACTAAAATAACTAAAACTGAAATAAAAATGAATAAAAACGATATAGATATATTTTAAAAAACAATAATAAAAAATTTAAAAACATACATCAAAATTGCTTAAAATATATCTAAAATTAAAATTTAAAGGGAATATATAAATATAAAAATATTAATTAAAACTATGGTAGTACTAAAATATCACTGGTGTTAATTACTCATCTCATATAAAAACAGCATATTCCATATTTCTCAAAATGCATCATGCACATGAAAATGCTAATGCTTTTTCTAATTCTTATTAAAAAAATAATTAAAATATCACAATTATTAGGGTCAATTAAGTCCCGTCTCGCATAAGAACGACAGATTTTGTATTTCTCAAACTGCATGAAAATCTTAATATCTTAATATAAGATCTTAATGAAATGTTTTATTAAGATTTTGTGTTGTAGTCACTGCATAATTCCCATACTTTCATTAGTGTTCTTTCATAGACTTGATGGCGTTCCTATTATTCTAAAATGTGGGAAACAGTATTATTAAAGAATGAGCAGATGTGAATAATAATGTTTATGATCATAAATGAACCTCATTTTGCAATGCAAATTAAGAAAATAATTCACTCCTCATATTATGAATAATTTCAGAAAAGATCTGTAAGCAATGATTGAGATGTTGTTACTTTGTTTTTACTCTGATTGTGCTGCTTTGAGTAATGACAGCAATATCTTCGCCACATAGACCATTTTACATGTGCTTGATTTAATATACCTGTCTGTACTGAACGACACCTCATAAAGCGCCGTATTGACCCCTGCTGTGTTCCAGCTGAACGAGCATCTCATCAGTCCGAAGGAGTTTGTCTATATAGCGGGAAAGTCTACGCTGAAGGACTGGAAGAGAGCCATTCGCCTCAATGGAACCATGTTGAGGTTTGTGACATGGCAGAAAAAGAATATAAACCAGAAATACATGTTTTATATTAGTGTATGGTGGAATATAAAGCACAAGCACTTGTCCCACTAATGTATATACCATATATTGTGTATGTATACCATAAATTCAAAGCTTTCTTTGTTATAAATTCTTTGGAATACTGTGCACTGATGAATTGTTCACAATAAAGACCAGAAACGCATATTAAATAGTGACATTGTGATTTCATGCAGTCTTCCTTATATTGATTAAGATGAATAAACTATTGTTCAGCTGTAGCTCCTGGTTCTTTCTACAGGAAGATCATGGATTCAGGTGAGCTGGACTTTTATCAGCACTCCAGACTGTGTTCAAACACCTGCCGCAGTACCAAGATTGACCTGGTGGGGTCACGGGTGTCTCTCAGCAGCCAGCAGTCCACGGAAACGGCTCCTGCAACCCCCGCCTCCATGGATGGTACGAACACACAAAGTTAGACTTTTACATATGTTTACACATAATTGTTTGAACAGCAATAATAATGTGTATATACACTACCGGTCAAAATTTGGAATCGGTAAGATTTTTAATGTTTTTAAAAGAAGTTTCGTCTGCTCACCAAGGCTGCATTTATTTAATTAAAAATACAGTAAAAACAGTAATATTGTGAAATATTATTACAGTTTAAAATAACTGTTTTCTGTTTGAATATATTTTATAAAGTAATTTATTCCTGTGATCAAAGCTGAATTTTCAGACGAAACTTCTTTTAAAAACATTAAAAATCTTACCGATTCCAAACTTTTGACTGGTAGTGTATATATATTAGGGCTGTTGAATTAACACATTAATTTGGTGCGATTAAACACGTTAAAATTATTATTAATAAGGCTGTACTTCTCTTATATTGCATACAGTTTAGTTGCAAACATGATGCAGGGCAACGACTGACTGTGTGATGAAGCCTATTAAAATGCAGTTAAAATGCCACTAAAATTCAAGATGTGGAGGAAAAAAATGCCCCTGTATGGGTTTTTGTCTTATATTTATATCATATGATATAGTTTAGCACTATCACATGAGCAAGAGGTCTGTTTTTTTTCCCAAATATCTGCACTATTGCAAATGTCATATTGATTTCATACAAGTTCAATAAACAAGAAGTTAATATTGTGTTACATTTTTGACACAATATTGTCTGTTTTTGCTCAATTTCGCCATTGAAAATAGTTCCAATGAAAGCCACAGCAGAACTGTTGAGCGTCTCAGCGCAAAACAGCGGCGTTTCATTACTGAATGAATCTGTTTTTTTAACGAATCTAGTGAGCCATTGATTCAGCGACTCATTCATAAAGACTGCCACTTGCTGCATTCCTGAAATAATCAGCCGTTTGAATGAATCGGTTGAATGAATGATTCAATGATTCTCTCATTAATACAGTGACTTGCCGCCACCTACTGGCGGTTTTAGTTTCATATTTGGATTATCATTTCATTTTTCATTCATATTAACCTCGGAGCTACATTACAGTCTGTGTAAATATACCTAAATGTACCACTTCAGATGCTGCTTCTGAAAATTTTTTTTATGGCCACTCATTGTAGCCTTAAAATAGCTATCAAAATATTTCTGTCTAACGCTATGTTTTGTAATGTCTATTCAATGTATTTCTACATTTCAGCATCTAACACAATAATGACTTTAAATTATCTTTTGGGGAGCGTAATTTCTCAGCAAAAATTGAAGTGTGATTTATTTGTGATTCATTTGAATAATTAAGTGGCACATTATATATTTTGAATTGCTTAACAGTGCTAATTTATATTGCTGTTTCAGTGAATGGATCTTCAGCTTCGTTTTCCACTGATGGTGACGACAGCACCGAATGGGTCACGGCTATAGGAGGTGCGAAGGGCTCGATAATGTTTCTGACATTTTAAACTGTCTGTGTATTTAATTGGTTTAATTCTTTCAATGGACGTTCTTTTCTGTGTCAGAGGACACTATGACGTTCTGGAGAGGACTGAGGGATGCTGGACTGTTGGAGGAAGTCATGGAGGACCTGGAGAGACAGATCCAGGAGATTCTCAAGGGCCTGGAGGAGCGAATCCAAGACCCGCCACTGCAGGTTAAAGGTCAGAGTTACATCACTTAACCAGTTCATATTAAACAATCTGATGTTGCAATCAGTTTGAGCCGCTTACATTTAATTACCATATTAATATGGAACATGTAACATTAATAATTATATGATATTAATATTGTATAATTAAATAATATATATAATATATATATAATAATTAATATAATAAAATATAGAAATATTTTAATATAATATTTGTATGTATTCTCAATATTTCAGAATATATTACATCAGATTATATTCTTGTTGTTGTTTAATGGTTTAATGTTCAGTTTGAGTTTGTATCATTGATTAGATTAGAATATACTTTTATATTCTGTTTTCATTTTAATTTTAGTTAAATATTTAGTAATTATGTTGTGCATTTTTGTCATTTTTTATATGTTTTTTTAAAATGTCTAAATAGCTTTTATTAAGATTTGGTTTATTATTTAAAATGAGAAACTAGCTGAAATAACATAAGGTTATGCTTTTTTTATGTATTTTATGTATTGTATTTAATTTCAATTTTATTTCAAGTAATAAAAGTGTTTTAGTTAATGATAATAATCCTCCTGAGATATATATATATATATATATATATATATATATATATATATATATATATATATAATTAACTTTAAAAATTAAGTGCAATTAATGTTTTATAACATTGTATGTATATACATATAGATATTATAAAAAATATAGATTTTATTTTTGTTGTTTATTGTTCAGTTTGTAGTAGACGAAAGAACAGATTACATGTTGAATATAAAATTTTATATATTCTTATTTTTTAACTGAAGCACAACATTTATGTAAATATATTCTATGTCTGTTTTTTGTGATTCAGTTTGCTGCAAATGTACCCACATTAAACTTCAGACTGATTTAATATTGTTCATTACTTGAATCTGTCACTAGATGCCGCTCTGCTCAATAATATAGTCCAGAACTTTGGGATGTTGGACCTGGTGAAGAAAGTTCTTTCCAGTCACAAAAGCCAGATGGACCGCTGTAGGGAGCAGTACACGCGCAGCTTAGTGGGTCAGTACCTGTGTGTCTCCTTATCTAGCCACAGATTTTTGGTTTATTTTGTGTGGTGGCAGCATCAGGTTTGTAAAGATTACTAAGTTACTAGAGCTGCATGATTAATCGAGGTAATATAAAATCGCAATATGGCTCAGTGCAATTATCAAATCACGAAGGCTGCAACCTAATTAAATAAATATATGCATGTGTTTTGTGAACGCAACATGCGCTAACCATCTTCCCAAACTTGTAATGAGAAGCTTTAAGGGCTCCCTGCAGTGTTGTCAAAAAGTTTATTTAAAAAAAGTAAAAATTAAAGGATTAGTTCACTTCAGGATTCAAATTTCCTGATAATTTACTCACCCCCATGTCATCCAAGATGTTCATGTCTTTCTATCTTCAGTCAAAAAGAAATTAATGTTTTTGAGGAAAACATTCCAGGATTTTTCTCCATATAGTGGACTTCACTGGGGTTCAACAGGTTGAAGGTCCAAATGTCAGTTTCAGTGCAGCTTCAAAGAGCTCTACATGATCCCAGATGAGGAATAAGAGTCTTATCTAGTAAAACGATCGGCCATTTTCTAAAAAAAAATAAACCATTATATACTTTTTAACCACAAATGCTCGTCTTGCACTGCTCTGCAATACGCCACGCGTTACGTAATCACGTTGGAAAGGTCACGCGTGAAGTAGGCGGAAGTACCGAGCAAGTGTTAACAAAGCGAGCTTGCAAACACTAAGTCAAACCTTAACAAAAAAAGGCAAAACAACGATGTCGGACGATTTTGTTGGAGGTGAAAATTTTCACCCTACCACGGTACTTCTGCCTACATTACATGTGACCTTTCCAACATGATTACGTAACGCGTGGCACATCGCAGAGCAGTGCAAGATGAGTATTTGTGGTTAAAAAGTTATTTTTATTTTGTTTAGAAAATGACCAATCGTTTCGCTAGATAAGACCCTTATTCCTTGTCTGGGATCTTGTAGTGTCCTTTGAAGCTGCATTGAAACTGACATTTAGAACTTCAACCTGTTGGTCCCCATTGAAGTCCACTATATGTGGCCAAAATGTAGAGCCCTATAAAAAGAACAGCAAACTTGGATTTTTTTTAAATCGCAATTTTTATCACAAAAATCCCCAAAGCAAGTTTTTAGGAAGTGATTTTTAACGTTTTGCATTTATAGCCCTGGAGCAACAGTGTGACGAGCATCGCAAACGCGCCAAAGAACTGAAGAGCAAATCTCAGCACCTCAACAACGTCCTGATGACCTTGACCCCCGTGACCTCGCCTCCCACTACCAAGCGCCCCCGTCTGACCCGTGCCGTTTCGGGCCCTGCCACCGTGGCCGCAACACCCGCCCAGTCCACGCACTTCACCCTGCCCATCACCCAGCTCACCGGCATCCCACTGGACAAAGTCCTGTCGGCTCAGACTCAATCTCCACTGATCGGCGGATACACAGTGCTGACGTCACCGGGGGGGACCGAACTCCATCCTGAAGGCTCTAATCTGACCGTGCTGAGCACTGGTGGCGTTCCACAGGGGTCCTCGGGACCTACGTTCGTCAAAGTGGTCAGTCCGTTTCAGCTGGTCACGTTGCCCACAGTGGGAGCCGGAGCCACATTGCAGAACCTGGCAGCACCAGTAGGGGGCGCTGCGGGCAACACTGTAGTTGCGGTGCCCATAAGCACGGTTAATGCTGTCAGTAGCATAAACACTGCCGTCGTTGAGACCGTTGGGCCACAAGCAGAAGCGGCTACAGAACAGAGAGATGACCAGAAGGAGTGAAATTCTTCTGAAACCCAGGAAATAGTTGCGTAACGTCAATGTATCATATACTTTGTATACGGAGGATGAACTTTTTTGTAGTTTTATGGGAAATTTGCAACTTTTTTGCAAAAACGGCCATGGTTTGGTAATGAAAGTCTTTTGTTGTTATTGCATTTGATTTAATTGTAATCTGATTACAATGTGGTGAAATACAGTTTAAGGACATTTTATACAAAACATGAGGCACATTTTGTCCTTAAAATTTTGTGATTGACCAGTGTGTATAATTTGTAGTTATAATGTGTTTTGGATGTAACACTCACTTCCTTATTTATACTGTTCACATCATTTTTCCATATTGATGTCTTCCATATTAAGTACTTACAATGGTATCTGTACTTGACCCGTCATTGATTATTTAAAATTGATTAACTCAGACCATCTTGTCTTTCATAATAAATATACATTGTACAATACAGCAAATTGACTTTATTATCAACAATCTGATATCCAAGATTGGGGGATCAAATCTACATTTTAAGAATAGGCGGTCGATATATAATAGGCTAAATATTGCTCCATTGTGGACTGTTTTGCAGTCTTTTAACCACTTACCATAGTAAAACAGTGTGTTTTAGCTGTTTCACAGAATAATCAGTATAGAGTCATATGCTCTGTGGTGCTTTTTTGAGTCTTTCTTCAGCAAAGTACTACAGGACTTTTTTCAAGCGTTGAATTTAACTTGTAATTTTGACCAACAGGTGGTGCTGTTTACCTAAACATTATTCTGTTCATTCATAATGAACGGGAATAACAAGGGAACTTTTTTAAGCTGGAAAAAAAAAAGTCACACAAAACATTTCCCCAACAATTTTAGCAGGTAATGATGTTCTTGCCCTTTATTGGTCATCTTAAACAAGCATTATTTGCAGTAGCTATGTATTGATTGCTTACATGGGGTAAAGTTCATGGGAAACAACAAGTAGTCGGTCACTGAAACGTCCTGAGGGCATGATTGACAGGTTGATGGTAGATGATTGATGGCGTCCAAAGATCAGCAGCCATTTGGGATAATAAAACAGCCTCAACACGTGTAAGATCATGACATTTTTGGGGAACTGCAATGCGTTGGCAAAATGAGTTCTAGTTGAGTTATATATCATACAACAGCCTATAAAGCATAGTCCTCGTACGATGAGGGCTCTTCGTCAGAGCGCACGGAGATTTTAAAATGGCGCCGTAAAAAACCGCCATATCGCTTTTGGTTGTCCCACCTCAACTTCGGGCGAATTCTTCGCATAAAACCACCATATCGCTTCTGCAACACCTGCTGGCTGGTGTTGTCCACCAAGACGCTTCTTTTTGGGCCGAATTTGCGAAGAAACCCACCGTAACGTTTGACTTCATTTAAAGGAACTTCGTTGTCGTAAACTCCCGTTTCGTTTTCCGCCGTAACATCGTCGCCCTCGTCGTCTTCCGTTATCGACGGGACGTCTCGCTGGCCCAGTTTAGAGATGGATTCTCCGTATTTCTTCGCGAACAATCCTTTTAGTATGGCGTTCTCCTTCCAGGGTGAGCCAAAAAATTTATTTTTATTCTTATCGATCCTCTTGATGAATCCCCCGTATCGTTTGACCAAGTTGGATGCCTTGTCTTGGAGATCCTCCGCGTTTAGTGCGCTTCGTTCGCCGTCGGCGTCTGGGTTGAGGTCCGCTAATTCACCTGAGAGCTCCTGTAAAGCTTTCTCACATCTGTCTAGTGTACTAGAAGATGGGACTACTCCTTCACATTCTAAAGTACAAGTCTGCAAAAAGAAAAGTAGGTTAAACTCGACTGAGCACTATTGAAAATAAAAGTTCAGTTAGAACCAAAATGATTTTACATTCTCTTGCCTAAAGTTCCTCAAAGAACGGTTTATTTCTTAGTTATTAAAAATCAAAAAAAATCAAATAAATACCTCAGAAACCAATTCACGGTCTGTAAAACCATATTAAGCACTTTTCAAACTCAAAAGAACCTTACAGAAACATAAGAAACAATTTGGGAGTGATGCCATAAGAAACTTTTCAAATTCTAAACTAAGTACATTTTATTTTCTATACTATAATTTTTTTTTTAATCTATCTCTCTCTCTTTTTTTTTTTTTACTGAGACTATATGCCTAAATTGTGTTTAATTGTGCAAACTATTCTTTCTGTAATTGTATTGCCGAAAGCAAAATCTATATTTTTCCCCCTCAGTATATCAATGAAGTCTTCCCCAACATTATAATCTAAACGAGCGCGCTATCGTCGCGCTCTCCATGGTGCTGAATGCGCGCGCCCCAATGAGAGTTTAATTGCAAATGACAAAAGATGCTACCATTTTCAATTTTGAAATGTTTCTATTACAGATAGACATTTCTATTTTTAATTTATAAATGCTCGATATATTTATTTGACGTTGTTTAAAACTCATTTGATCTCATTTTTTATTCATTTTACATTATGCTGACATTTTTGCTTCATTTGCTATTGGGACTCGACCATAATTTATTTAATGCTATATACTATTTACACTTCTGATTAGATGCTAACTTTATTTTTCTGTACATACTACAAGTACAAAGCCAAAAACGATAAAGTTAAATCAATTTCTATCGGGTTTGCCCTGCTCGTGCATCACATTTATTACAAAATTAAGCGCGTGTAAATTAAATCTGGACATATGTGGTGCAAAATTAGGAGAACTGAGAGTGATCTTACCAAGCGGTTCACTGCAGAGTCCAGGTCGGAGATCTGTTGCGCGCATCTCAGGCACTGCGCTGAACAGTCTGCCTGACTCAAGGTTGGCAAGCTCAGCATCAACACCAAAACATACCACTCCATCATTTACAGGGATTCCTGTGGTACGAGAGAAGAACACATAAAAGAAGTGCAGGCTTTAAGTACACTATCTTCCTCACAGGATCCACTTTATCTTCTCTGCTGGGAGGTTTTTCAAGAATTCATCACTGATGTTTGAGGTTAGTAAGTGCCTTGTTTGTCTATGTTGTCTTACCAGTTTCATATCCAAAACCTTATATATACGTGTGCCAACACTAAATCTACTCCGTTACCTTGAGTACCTACAAGAGCTTCTTGTTGTCCAAGCGTCAAGGCGATCACTTGGGGAAGCTGGTTGAAACTTCTTTGTTCTGTCCTTTAATACTCACTCTTTATCCATCCACGGCTCTTATTTGGACTCAACCCAGTCTCCATACTTTTATTCACGCAGCCCACACAGCCAAATGAATGAACGTTTATCTGACCAATGGGAACAACGAGCCTGTTGATTGACAGGTCCCACCCACGCGATGCCTTAGCGTCACAGCAATGATAATAACAATAATAATGATAGCCTAATAAAATTGCTATGAAGTGCAAAAGGGTTATGAATGGCTTGTAACATTATATGGACATTCCTAATGATTTTTAAATAGGCTATTCACTTAAGGATAAAATACATAAGTTAGTCTTTCATAAAATTATAAACACACCCACTTTGAGGAGAAGGATGTGCCACGGGTAACTTGTTGAGTCAAGGCTGCAGGCTCGTCTTCTCTGATCAAAGATATGACTGCAGCCCCTCGTTTCTATTTTAGTTCCATTCAGCAAGACTTTGTTAAGAATTTCCTAGTGCCAGAAAGCACATTTTTGATTATAATTATAATACGCAATATCCGCACGAGATCAAGGCCCTCAGTTCCACGAATGAAGTCTTTGTCCTCCATTAACCAGAACATCCTGGACTTAATGAAGGCTGTACCGGTTGGCATTGTGTACCGTTCACTGGTTTCTGGAACTCCAAAACACGTCCAGCTGCAGTAAATCTTGTAATTAGTGCGGCGGAAATGTCGTTATAATATGACTCATTTCTAATGAATCTGCCTCGTAAAATCGTCTTAAACGTTCTTTAAAAAAAAACTAAAGTTTTTGTATTACGCCTGTTATATGTAAATCTATAATAACGTGATAATAATGGCATGTATTAATGTTTTTGCTCTATAGCCGCGTAACGCAAAGTTCTGTTGCTATGGTTACCTCCTCACTCACTGGAACGTTATTTTTGTTCGCTATAGCGTTAATTAGCGTCGATTTAAAAACAAGTAAAAAAACGCGCTCTGACTAATTATTCAGCCTTTTGGTGGACTAAATTGCTAACGAGCAATTGTGACCTTCAGGGGTATTTGTTAGTTTTTCGGGATGCGATCTGTGGAGGTTCCTCTTGCGCAACCAAAACTGTCTTTTGCTAATGCTAGCTAGCTTACAGACTTTTCAAATAAAATACCAAAACATATTATTTTTGTAATAGCCTATGTAAATCTATTTTTTAAAAAAGTGACAGTGGTAGGCCTAACAATTCCCGCCCACTTTTTCAGAACGCTGGTTCTGGAAGTATTTTTTTCCCATAGGGATTTCAAAAAAGTCTTTGTTAAAGCGTTATAAGCCATGAACAAAACCAACCAGATACGAAGTGTATTGCAACATTACAAACCTTGATTTGAAGCAAAAAATATTTGAAAATTGGACAAGAAAAAGGTACAAGACTGTACGTAACGACTTTAGTGATAGAAAGAACTACAATCCCATGAAGCATAGAGTACCTCAGAGAGGATGTGTTTTTGTAGGCCAACCCGGAAGTTAGCGGCGCACGGGTTCTCTCGATCGAAAGCCTATGCATTTTTCCCATAGACTTTTGGAAAATCGCAAAAAATAAGCTCTGTGCTTAACAAAGGGTTATGACACTTACACGTTTTGTCTATCAAGATAATCTTTACAAGTTAACACAACATTTATACATTTTGAAGCCTAAATAAAGTCGTCAGATATAAAAAGCTAACAGTAGGCTAAACGGACTACAGCACACCATGGTTGTGGATCAACATCACCACCAATCTTCCTTAAACTTTATTTAAAAAACAACTTTATTTAAAAACATGTTCGCTGATTATGATCTGCGCTGTGTATGAATACTTATCCACTTTTTCATGAGAAATGCTGTCCAAATGTCCTGTTTGTCATGATGACGTCTAAAGTCCCCGCCAAAGGAAGTAGTCCCTTTTAGCAATTTGTTAGCAACCGCCGTTTTTAAGACACAATAAGGGTTTTAAAAATCGCAAGCGGGTTATAACTGGTGTGTTTTATGTCATAGATCAAAACGTGAAAACACTTAGAGGCTTTGTTAACCAAAGACCTTATTTCAGGCGATTTAGCAAAAAACCCATTCAAAAAACCCACAGACTTTAGGGCGATGGAACCGGAAGTGCTAAAATGCTAACTCGCTTCCGGATTTTGCCTACAAAAACATGTCATCTCTGAGGTATTCTATTGCAAACTACTTATTTAAAAATAAAAAACAATATAGCCTATTTTAAGTTTATTGCAGAATATTCAAATATTTAAGTATTTAGAAAGCGTAGGGAGACTGACTCAATTACGTCAATTGCGGTGTTTCATGGGAGTGGGCGGAGCTAATGAGATATTTGGCGCTTATTGCTTTGTTTTGACACTCAGATTAGTGGAATTTTCTATACAGCATCATGGGTAATGTAGTTTTTCCCACCATGAATTCTGCTGTTAAATACGATTATTTTAAAACTAAGCTGAAATAATGTGCGCTGACAGCTTCAACAGACGCATATACTATCAATTAACAACATCATAGCTCACATTAGGGCTGTCTTTAAAGAGTTATAAGTTATCATTAAAAATCAATTTCGCTCAAACCGTCTTTAGTGCATTCTGACTAGTTGTAAGTTAACGTTTGTGGTTGCTAAAGTGTTGTTTGCAAACAAATTAATGAAGAATAAATGATAATGGTGTTAAAGTTATAGGTAGGTTTTTGTTTTTGTTCTGCATTTAAAAAACGAAAAGGCGAATCACAATTCAAAAATTACATCATCTAAGTCAGTGGGAGATCTTTAATTTTATAAAAAGAGTAAACTCTACAAAAAAAGAAAAGAAAACATAAGAGAATGACACACCTAAGGCTAAAATTGTAGTAAACAAAAACTAAATGTATGTACGCTAAAGCTGAACTAATTTGTGAATCTTTTGTGTTCAAACCTACAAACTTTCAGTTGCCAGCTCAGATCTGTATACCTCACCCCCAACACAACACCTCAGTAAGAACTAGAGCTATGTGATGTGTTGTGTCGTAGTACAGTGAGAGACACTGTTGTCAGTGATGTTCAATCAATAAATGGCAGTTTCTAAGCAACCTCACCTAACAGTATAATGTGTGTTAGTCTCCTGAGCTCGTTTGGACATGTTGATCTTCCTGCTTGTTGCCAAAGAACCAAAGAAAAAAAAATTAATTTAGGTTGTCACGGAGGACGCACAAATTGATCTTCTCTCCTCGCAGTTCAACGACGTGTATGAGCCAAAAATGAAATGTTAGATCTATATTTATTCACAAATGGTATATGTGAGGTTTTAATAATAATAATAATGGAATACTTGTGGAACTGGACTTGTATCGTGAAGAAAGCACTGAAGAAAAGATGCAGTTTACAACATGCCCCTATGGTTGTCACACTGTATGAGGTGTGTGTGTATATATATATATTTTTAATTTTAACAGGTAATACCTGACTGAAAGCTGGAACATTCTTCCACACAATCCTGGAGGAGGCGGTCCGGATATAAGTGTGTCGTGTACCGGCTCTGTTGTAAGTCCTGAATAAATCATTAATCTAATGGGGCCTGTTCAAACACAATACTCAATTATGTGGGCCCGGTGAACACTGTTTTTATATACTCTACTGTTCTACTGTCAGTGTTTATCCTTCCCTGTAACCTGGAAACAAAAGCACGTCAATCCTGAGTCATTACAAACGGAAACATCCTCTTTCACATCTAAAACTGACTTTTGAAAATGCTTTTAAATGTTTGTGTACGTGAGACATGAACAGTGCCCGCAAATTAGCCTCAATATGAAATATGTTTTAAAAAGAGTATGTTAATGGCCCTTTTTCAAATATATAGAGTACAAATCGATGTTCAGGAAGGTGCCCAGCTATTAAAAACATTTTGTAATAATGTTTCCATTGAGTTATGAAAATTATATTTCTGAATGTTTCCTGCACGTTCAAAATGTCTAGTTTTTAAATGTTTTGAAAATGTTTTTCTTGGTTTTGCAAAAGTTTAGGGAACATTCCATTTTAACATTTTGCAAACATATGTAGACAGCAGACAACAGAGCAGCACACACGGTTTTTGAACAGAGTCATTATTGCATTTATACTTTTTAATTTGGCAGATTTGGTCATTGAAGGTGGTTAAAGGGGACCTATAATGCCCCTTTTTAAGAAGTCTCTGGTGTCCCCAGAATGTGTCTGTGAAGTTTCAGCTCAAAATACCCCACAGATCATTTATTATAGCTTGTCAAATTTGCCCCTATTTGGGTGTGAGCAAAAACACGCCGTTTTTGTGTGTGTCCCTTCAAATGCAAATGAGCTGCTGCTCCCAGCCCCCTTTCCAGAAGAGGGAGGAGCTTTAACAGCTCACGCTTCGGTTGCTCAACAACAACAAAGCTGGAGAATCTCACGCAGCCAAAATGAGGATTGTCAGTAACGGTGTTCAGCCTTACATTGTTCAAACCGGAGTCGACACTGATGGAGAGACTCAGGAAGAAGTTACAACTTTTAGAATGAAACTGGACGTTTCTGAATGGTTAGTGGATAAATTTATGTAGTCGCTGTGGAGTTGATTCAACTCATCGACTAGCATGTGCCGTCATGTTAATCTTTTTAATCCAGCTTTGAGTACATTGCTGAGTATGTTGAAGCTAATCAAGAGGGCAATGTCTTTTTAAAATATCTATTGGATCAAATCACAACTGCATCAAAGGGCTTCAAATGAATCTATGATTCATATTAGTGAATTAGTTTGTTTGGATGGTTCATTGGCGTACACTTTAAAGTTAAGTACAAGAACTAGATCATTTAAAACTTTTTACTTAAGCTACTGTAGTTAGTAATTTATTTTAAGGTGTCCGTGTTAGAGTGTAATTATACATTTAAGTACTGAGTAATAATAATTAACATGTACTTACTATAGGGTTAGGATTAGGGTTTTATTTAGGTTAGTTGCATGTAATTATGCATAATTTATAGTTATTACTAACTACATATAACATGTAACAAGGATATGTTTCTAAATATACAACAGTTAGATGATTTATTTGTCACAAAAACATTTAGGTTAAAAGCACTGAACGTTTTAAACATACATTTAAACTAAATACAACTAATAAAACATGCTTCCTGCATGTGGTTCCTCTATTTACTGTGATTGCATGGAAACATTTCCTACTGTTCTTCTCACCCGATTAGGCCGTAATGAGTTTTGAAAGTCGATGACGTAAAGATAGTGAGGGAGAAACATTTATCTCATTTAGATTGAATTGCACCTGAACTTTTTCCTGCGTGTGGTGTGAACGTAACCATAGCAGCAGAGACAATTGTGTTGTTGCCATAAATAATTACTGTGGGAGTTGCAACTTTTAACTTCTCATTACATCCCATAACCCCCGACTCATCGTCAAGAACTGACAGGACTGGAGAAGCATTTACAGGTGAAATGAGAAGACGCATATGAGTAATTTCGCAGCTTTGGTCAATGGAAAGATGGCATTGTGTGACGTACTGCATTAGGTAAATGTAATGTCCTTTAAGAGCTCAGAGATGTGTTGACAATGTTTGCAGTGATTCATTTTGATAAAAATACATCTCAGAGAAGGACTTGAAACGTATAAAAGCTGTTGCAAACACCTAATACCTTGTTAATCAATCGTGCTCTGCTTTTGAATACGCAAATAAATGGAGCTATTTTAGTCCTATTCATACTTCATGTCCTAATGTGCATAATATGCTTTATTTTTGTGCACCAAATACAATAGAAATGTGATGAAGTGCTTATACCATATAAGCCCAATACATATATGCAAGAAATATTGTTAAGACCAGTGTACCTGAGACAAAATGAGTCTTTTTAATCAAAATAACTTGCCCTCCCTCTTGTCTCAGCTTGAGGGCGGGGCAACCTGTCACTCACATGTGATTGACCAATAGCAAACCACAACCATCCAATCAATTCCACAAGCCCCATCCTACATTTGTTCTTGTTCGAGAAGCAGTTTCACTTGGATATACGTCACAATAGGGAAGAAAAGACTGTTTCTGTTTCATTCCTTTACATATGAACAGCGACAACAACATTAGAGATGCAAAGAAAGACTCGATATATGCAAAATAAAACATGCAGTCATTATTAAAGCTCATTCCAATACATTAATAGAAAGGTTTGGGTGTGCAATGAGATAAAATGACATCTTTGACGCAAAGAACTCCTGATAAACGTGCTAACAGCTTTACTGGCTTGTCCTTTAGTCCTTAAACTTATCCTTGAGTGAGCGCGCCCATGCAGTAACATTGAAAAAATCATAAATATAAAGATGTATGACGTGTTTCTGTGTGAGTGAGAGTCTGAATAGCTCTTATTTTCACACTTGGAATTAGTAGCCTACGATAGAAAATGACCTTGGTCTCCAAAGATACGGCAGGAAAAAAAATCAAGCGTGTTAGTGACTAAGACGGATTGACTTCCGAGTCATCTAATCAGAACTTGAAACAGAGATTCAAAGCCTCTGCTTGTGACTGATCTGCTTGGTCTTACTAAATAACATTCAGCGCTGGAGAAAATACTCAGCTATATATTACACTGGAAAAAGATATTTGCTGCTTATTCAATACTTAATTAAGATGAGCTTAAGCAACTCAATTGTTGAACATTTTATCACAACGTTTGTAAAATATGTACACTCTTGGTTAAAAACAACCCAAATTGGGTTGGGTTAAATGTTTGTCCAACATGCTGGACAGTTTTATTTAAAGCTGCGTTTGTAATTTTGCCTTTTGTCACCATCTCTGTTTGAAACCTGCAATTGCAGTTGTTTGCGGAATTATTATCTGTATGTGTTGTGCCTCGGCTCGACTCCTCAGCGCGGATGAATCTCATGTTTGCAGTCAATCACTACACCTGTGTGGATACTGTACAGACTGTAGTCTTGGAAGTATGACCAAAATAAGAATTTTCACTGGAAAATGTCATCTGAACAGGTAAGTAACATGTCTGCCACTTTTGTTCTGACCAACTGAGGGGAAAAAAGCATTACAGTAAATCACACTGCCAATGGTGATTAAATCTAACAATCGCTTAGCTCATATCATGTCAAACTGTGCAAATTATTATTACTGTTATACTTTGTTCTCAAATTGTTAATGTTAACAACATCAGCATTGCGTGTGTATTTAGTGTGTATTAGCATTACCTGTAGATCTAATCTCTAACATTAATTTGTCATACCATACAATCTGCCATAAAAATGATAAGTTTAATTATTGCAGCTGCTGTGAGAAAAGGCTATAAATGATCCGTCTCACATGCAATATAGCCTACTTGCTGGGATTCGTTCTTTCTGTTTACAGACATGACGTAATGACGCAGAGACAAACAGCGACATGCTCGAATTTCCCGCGGAAACCCACCAGTACCACCCGAATTATAAAACATTATTACAAACTTACCATTGTGAATCGGGCTAAGTTATGTACATGCTGAAAAATTGATTTTGGATAATTTTTAACCAAAAAAAGTTACAGACAGCAGCTTTAACCCAACTATTGTTTAAAATTTCTATATGGCTGGCTTAAAATGAACCCAAAATATGTTGGAAATTAAAAATCAGACACATAATTACTAGAGGCAACAATAAAAATCAAAAGGTGAACATTCATTAATAAGCAATACAATAAATGTTTATTGTTTAATTATTATTCATTAAATGTATTAATAAATGTTCATTTATTAAACATATTGATAAATGTTAATTGGGTTCATTTTAATCAAGCAATACAGTAATTTTTAAACAGTAGTTGAGTTAAATAAAAACTACCTAGCAGGTTGGGCAAACATTTAACCCAACCTCTGGGTTAAAACAACTCAATTGCTGGGTTAGTCCATTTTCAACTAAACTTGGGTTGTTTTTAACCCAGCATTTTTTAGAATGTATGTGTAGAAACATTGATAAACAGCAGCATTTTGCTTAATATTTCGCTAAAAATAAGAAGAGGTAAAATCATGGGGAGGAATCTGTGAATCTTTTATTTTTTGTGCATAATGTGACCAGTAACTACATTTTTTACCACTGTTGTTTACAAATCGTCCTTGATAAAGGATGCATTAATTAATTTCAGCCTTTTTTTGGTGCTTAGGGAATCTTGGTGATTTGGCTAAATCCTTTTTAATGTCATTCAAATAGTCACCAAGCTCCGTTTTCAAAGATTACAAAGGCACATGATGTGCACGGATAAATAATTTAATAAATACAAGGATTGTCCATTTCGATTTCATAGCTACTCCTTTCTGTTTGATTGCTGAGAAATAATTCAGATCAGAGTCCGCTGCTTCTCCTCCTGTAGTCCTGATTTGAGATCAGTTTCTGAGATCCCCTTTGACATGATGCTACACATAGCGGTTCTGATCTTAGAACAGGGTTTATAATGGGCAGAGCTCTGTGTGTCTCGTGAGCAGCATGAAACCCTTGTACGCGCGTGGAGGCTAAAAGCTTTCCGGCGTTTCCGGACGGTTGACAAAAGCCTTCCGCTCTGATGCAGCAGGACTGTGTGCCCGTGGTTCAAGGAGAACACGACAGGGACAATGACTAGCACACATCTGTTGGTTCCTGAAAATTGGAAATGAAATTACCCAGGTGTAAAGCCAATCCTATAAGACTTCGAAACAGGAATGCAGTCAAAGACGCTGATTGAATCTGCTATATGATTGTGTTCTGCATCATCACCTTTGATTAACATTGACTGTGATCCCCTCTATTACTGTATTGCTTTTAATGTGATGACCAATGGCAAGACAAACGCATAAATGTAAAGAAAATGATCCCAAGCTGTGAATTACTGCAGAGGAATAGTTTATGAAAAAACATGCTGTAGGCTACTTTTTTTGTGTGGAACATCAAAGATGAAAATCTGTTTGTCTTATATATAGGCTATATATATATATACACACAGCCTATGTTTGTGTAACGTTTTGTCCAAAGATGATTAAGATATATCCAAAAAGATCAAAATAAAACAAGGTTTATTAAATAACTCAAAATAATGTAATCCAACAAACAAGCAAACTCATGAAACAGTGTGCAAACAAACAATACCGGACAATGAGGGAGAGGAAGTGAGGAACTTAAGTACACAATGGTGATGAACTAATATCAAACAGGTGTGATAATGAGTGTCCATGGAAACTAACGAATGACAGGAAACTAGAACAAAAGAAACAGGAAACTGATGATAAACTAACTAAAAGTCCATGAAAGTGAAACTAACATAATTATGACAGTGAGAGAGAGAGAGAGAGACCAATAAGCACAGTTTATGATACCACTGTTGTTCATATCACAAAATTTCCTTGATAAATGATCAGTTATAATATTTTAAATATCTTATATTTTAAATTTGACCGCCTCTTCAAAACCCCACCTTCAAAAGTCATATCACACAATGATTGACAGTCAGAAAGTGTTTACGAGTTGCCAAATTTGTACGAATTTGTACGAATGAGCTACCCCTAACCCTGCCCCTAAACCTACCCGTCACTGGGGTTTAGGCAAATCGTATGAATTCTTACAAGTGAGGTCGTGGACAATCCAACCCTCTCCATTGACTTTGTATTGCGTGAAGCTGCCTCCTTGTTATTTCTTGCTTCTAACAAAAGAAAGAACAATGCCTAAAAGCTGCTGTGTGACAGGGTGTACAGCATACAAGCTAAAAAAAACCCAGAACTAATTTTTTATAAGCTACCAAACCGTAAAAGCCAGCCTTTAAGGAGACAAAAGTGGATACAGGTAATAAGACATGAAGCATCAGCAGTAAATTGTGGGTAAATTTTAGTTTCTCAGTATATCTCCTCCTCTCAGGTTCACATAGGGTGGTTAAAAAAATTAATGTCGCCGATTACGTTCCCCTCCAGTGGGCGTACTAGTTCTCAGAGTAATATGACACGTTGCGCTCTGTCTCAACTGGCTATATCCACTTTTGTGTCCTTAAACGTTTTATTTATTTTTTTTGGTCGACAGCTTATAAAAACTTAGTTCTGGTTTTTTTTTAGCTTGTTTGCTGTACACCCTGTCACATAGCAGCTTTTAGACATTGTTCTGTTTTTTGTTATAAGTCAGAAATGACAAGGAGGCATCCTCATGCAATACAAAGTCAATGGAGAGGGTTGGATTGTTTTCCCTCTGGTGGGCGTGGTTTTCAGATTATGACGCGTGTCGCTCTGTCTCTATTGCTTTTCGGATTCATTTTCGTTGTTTACAGATAGGGCTGTCACAAAGACAAACATCTCAAGATGCTTTTCTGTCAGGCATTAAGGACAATTTTTGTGTGTTATAAAAGATCCTGCATGAACGTGTCCTTTAAATAATCGCTAGAGCATCTACATAGGCCTGTAAAAAGATGATTTCTGTGTCTTGCAAAAAAAGAGCTGTGCAACCTTGCACATATACTCTGTAATTGTTTTTTCCAACTAGAAAGAGAAGCTCTGGATACGGACACTTTTGTGGTGTGAAAAAAGAGAAAGATTTTACGTCATGTATAAAAATTTTTGAATGCTGGATGAAATCGACAGCACTTTTCAATAGATTTTTCTTTCTACACGGGTTATCATCACACCTCTGGAAGCTTTTGTTCATCTCAGACACACAAAGTGCTGTTCTGTGTTCAGACAGAAGGGGGCGCCAGGCACCAGTCACCATCACTCAGAGGGGGAACAGATGTTCTGCCTCCCAAGACAATACAGTCAAGACCAGCCACACAGCCAGATAATCATATAAATATGTAAATTAGCTTGGAATTTAATCTGGAATTTCCTATTAGTGTTATAATTGCTTTTATTAATACTCAGAACTTTTATGGTTTGAAACTATATGGAGGTGTTACATCCCTGACTTATTTTGTAACACTTTCCACCGCCTCTTTCTCTTTTCATCCACTTCTAGTGTTGTTCAGAACCAAGAGGTCTATAAACAATAAAGTGGTGCAAATAGACACTCCTAATAAAAACAAAATGTATAGCTTTTCAATAAAAATGGTTAATCTAAAATAAATAAATAATACCCTACATTTCGTGCAATATTACAAATGCATATTTATTTATTTATTTTATGTGAGTCTCTAATGAAGGAGAAATGAGTGATTGGTTGCGGAAGCATGATTTGAGCTGGCGATTATAATGATCTTAATGTATTTCAGAATGTATGTGGTTAATAAGAGAGTGAATTGTTGTTTAAAAAGGGAGAAAATTTGTGGAGGTTATTATATTTTTCTCTCTTCTCTCTTTTGAATCCAGTGGGCTAGAGCTTGAAGAAGAAGAGCTGCCTCTTTATTAGTGTTCGTTTGAAAATCCCTGCTCTCCTCAAGCCTCATCTCAAAGGTTTTTCATCTGTAAATCCCTCAGTTAGTCCTTCAAGACTCACACATTCTTCCCTACAAGAGGCTCTGCTACTATAAAGATTTATTTTAACAGCCAAACAACATTATGTCATACGCTCATGAGCCTGTCCAGCTCCGGCTGAGGGTGTTGTAAAAGTGACAAGTTACTAATCATTTATATCTCCCTCATTTTGTTCACTACTATTTTGTAGCAGTTATGTTCAACTCTTATGTTGTGTTTTCTTTGGTTCCTGTGTTTAGTTCTTGTTCCTGTTGTTAGTTTGTTTCTATGGTCACTCATCGGTTAATTGATTATGTTCACCTGTGTCTTGTTTGGTTCCTCATTTAGCCATGTATTTAAGCCCTCAAGGTACGTTTACACGACAATGATGTACTAAAAATTAGGGCTGGGTAAAATTTTTTTCGATTTTAATCAATTCTAATTTTTACAAACCGATATCGATTCTTTAATCCCAAGAATCGATTAGTCTAGTCTGTTTTCAGTTGATGAATGAGCAGAATATGTAGCACGCCTCCCATCCAATAAATCACAATAATCTTTGTGCTTTGTTACTTTTGATATGAAGCAAAGTCTCAGATTTCAAATGACTTCCATCTTATTATGAGATTCAAAAAATAAATACCGTTTTGCCGCTGTTTAATGTGACGTGACAGATCGCTTTAGCGCACAGAGCGCATGTGAACATCCTCTCCTCCGCTTTAATACCAGTTACAGCGTGAAATAAACATGACTAAACATCTGAAGGTATGTTAAAAGATACAGTACAACTTACCGAAATCTGTATCATGTCTCGTGTAATAGCTCAATCAGTGCTCAATCAATAAAACAGCTTGTAAATGTGTATATGTCATTCTAAACTTTATTTATAATAAAAACATCAAGTGTAATTTAAGTGTTTGTATATAAATAAGTTAATTTAACCTTAAATATTATTATAGTAGTACCAGCTGACTTACATGTGTAGATTATAGCGTTAGTTGAGAGATTTTTTTCCTCTAGAAAATTTTCCATGTACTGTAACTGATATACTACATCCAAAATAATCGATATCGAATTGAAATCGTAACCGAATCGAATCGAAAGCATGTGAATAGTAATCGAATCAAATCGTGAAAACTGTGTCAATACCCAGCCCTACTAAAATAGAAAATATTTTCCTTTGCATTTTTCATGTACAGTGTTGTCAAAGCAATCCCAGTTCACATGGATCCACAGAAACAACAAAAAACGCTGTATTCTGCTGCCAGACCAGTAGATGGCGATGTCACTTTGTAAAGAAACATTACGTGCCTATAGACTGAACAAAGTGTGCCACGCGAGTCCTGAAAAGTGAAGCCAAAGCGTCTCAATCGTCCCCAGGTGGCTTGATGCAGTATAGGTCATAAACCCCGCCCTCTCCATGAAATGTAATGGTATGCGAGACAAACTAAACAATCAATTTACACTTTAAACATTTTTTTTCCAAAGATGGTTAATGTCATTTTAGGCAGTTTTTATCACGCTGGTGTTAGTTCAAGTGTTCGTTCTTTAAATAAGTTTGGTTTTAGTTAGTTATTTGATGCTATAAAAATGGGAGTGAGACGTCATGATTGACAGCTGAGATTGACAGCTTCTCTAAGTGAAGTAGTCACTGAGGCGCCAACAGACTTTTTTCTGGATCTTTGCAAGGTGATTGGAGCTTTAACTTTAATTTCTACATTTCCAGAACTGTTTATTTCACACGACACAATGAGTTGTTCTGAGTTTGGGTGGGACATTGATATCACGGCTCCACTTAGCGCTCACTACTGCGCAGACTCAAGACTCAAGATGTCAGCGTCATATAGACACACTGGTGGCTTCAGTTACTACAATGGAAGAGAGTAAAGGTGCGTCGTCCATATTTTTTTTCCAGTCTATGGACTGAAAATGTAATACACATGCGCAAGACGTCACCGTTTTCACAAATTCGCATTTTAGTAGTTTACACGGAGACGATAATAGTATTGTTTTCAAAAACGTGCACTTTGAAACCTGTTTTCAAAAGTTTGTTTTCCTGTTTTCAGGCCTCCAAAATCCCGTTTTATGTTGATTCTTCCCTTTCCTGCACGTGACACTATTAAAATGTCATTCATTGTTGTGATTTACATAACTACATCAATACAAATGTTTAGCTGAGCAAACACCAAAAAAAGTAAATAAAAAGAAATAGGCTATCATTAAAGGGTTAGTTCATCCATAAATGAAAATTCTGTCATTAATTACTCACCCTCATGTCGTTCCACACCCGTAAGACCTTCGTTCATCTTCAGAACACAAATTAAGATATTTTTGATGAAATCCAAGAGGTTTTTTTTCCTCTATTGAAAGCAACGAAATTACCACATTCAGTGTCCAGAAAAGTAATAAAAACATCGTTAAAAAGTCGACGTGACTACAGTGTTTCAATGGTATAAAGTGATGAGAATACTTTTTGTGCGCAAAAACAAAACAAAAATAATAACTTTATTCAACAAATTCATCTCTCCCCTGTCATTTTGCTAAGCTATTTACATTGCAGAGCTTCAGTGTTTACGTCCGAATGCCGGCTCAGTATTGGCCAGCTCTGGTCACGTGAGCAGCACTATTTTAATGTTTTTAATAATTACCACAGAAGTACTGGGATCAATATTATAGTTCAGATATAAACACTGATGTCTACGGAAGCGATCAAAATAGAGTAAATCTGATTTGAATATAACTTTAGTGCTTCAAATAACGATTGTATCAATAACATCATTATGCCATTAGGTGGGCGACAACAAGTATTTATGAGTGAGTCATCGAATCATTCATTCAGTTCTTTTTCAATAATTCATATTAATTAAACATTTTAAATAGACTGCAGCAATTAACATTTTGTCAGAACTTCTGATAAATGACATGTTGTTTTGTTTAGTTGTCTGTTCAGAATCGTGATCTCTGTTTGAAACAAAAAAATGTGATTCAATTTATCCAGAATCGTGCAGCTCTAGTTTCCACTAATTAATATCAGATCCTGCTTTTTACCTCTCTGCAGATGATAAACACAAGCATGTTATTGTGGAGCTGTTTACGTGCTTTTTCATTTATCTTTGTTGAAAAAAAAAAAATATGCTGGCCTTCAAGTTGCCGTGGCAACGCAAGTGACATGATGCAGGGTGTAAGAGAGTGACAGACAAAGAGGAGAAAGAGATTATGTGAAAGACAGGCATATGTGAGTCATAAAATAATGTGACCCTGAAACTTGTGCAACAAAATCTGCCTACAGTTAGAAAGAACGAATATGGAAGGTCAAGAGAATTATGAATGTTGCAGCCAAAATGACCTAAAAACAGTGGTTCTGCGGCAAATCGCAATGGTTAGTTAGTGAGTCACACACTATTGCCCGAGAAATGTAATCAAATTGCTGAAGTGCCTGAAGAATAATAGAAGAGAGTGATGAGAAGCACACCAGTGTGATTTCTAAACGTGAGGAGGTGTCTTGCAGAATTTAATGATGTGAAACCATCTTCATGCTTCTTCTACTCATGTCTCAAAGAGCCGTTTTAGCCTGGAACTATCACTGGCTTTGAGTGGGCTGCAATTAAAGCTGTAAAGTCTTGAGCTCGGCCCCCGTGCTCTCGTCAATTCAAAGTTGTTGAAAGGCATTATATTCTTTCTGAAGGTTTCGTGTCCATTCTCCAGGTTTGTGCCTTGGAGTATGATGGAGATATCAATGGAATTGATGCAAAAGATGGTGCTGTTTGACATTTCACACCACATTAAAGAGAAAAAGAAGCTACTGATGTGGGTATACTCTAAAAAATATAGCTGTAAAAAAACTAAACAAGTGCACAGTAAAATACCCTTTTCCATTGAAACAGTAATATACCGTAAAAACAATGGATTCTGGGTAATATTTGTCGTTTTAAAAAAAAATGTTGGTTTAACTTAAAAAGTAAGTTATCTGGTTGGCTTAAATTTTGTGTTCCTTGAAATTAAAACATTTGAATTAATACAATGAAGGCGATTGGTTTAATAAATGGAAACTCAAAATATTATCTGAACCACATTAATTATTGAATTTGATTTGACAAAAGAAAAAATGTTGTGATAACAAATCATGAAAATAATTTTTTACAGTGTAGCCTATAGGTTACTTTCTCAAAAATGACAAATAATATTACCCAGGATGAATTGTAATATACAGAAGTAATATACTGTGAAAAAACCCCCAAAAAAAACAGTGCATTCTGGGTAATATTTGTCATTTTCCAGAAAGTAGCCTATAAGTTATGCATAGGAATGCATTGTTTCTATGGTATATTACTGTTTCACTGGAAAACTGTATTTTACGGAGTAAATTTGTTTCATTTTTTTACAGCTATCTTTTAGAGTGAAAAAACTAATCTACCACTCGTATAGGACACCAATTTGGCACCATCACACTTTATATATATATATATATATATATGCTAAGTTTAGACTAATAAAAATGTTCACACTGAGGTTACATGAAAATTGTAAGTTAAATGTGTGAATTCAAACATTTCAAGTTAAGAACAATTAAAATGTATGAGCACAAAATAAAAATCTGCCAGTTCTGCTTACTTAAACTTTGAATTTCTTAACTCAAAAATTTTGAGGAAGCAGAAAACTCAAATTTTTTGAGTTTTGCCAACTTATTCGGGTTAACAGTGTTAACTTTGCATATTACTGATTTCCTCAAAATGTTTAAGTTAAGAAATTCAAAGTTTATGCAGAACTGGCAGATTTTTATTTTGTGCTCATACATTTTAATTGTTCTTAACTTGAAATGTTTGAATTCATACATTTAACTTAAAATTTTCATGTAACCTCTGTGTGAACATTTTAATTAGTCTAAACTTAGCTAGCTACAACAAGCCAATTCAGAAAATGCTAAGTTGTTAGTTTGCTAACATGTTAACAATAGCATGGTATAGCACTTGCTGAATGAGGGCAGAAATATAAAGCATTTAACACAAACCAAGCCACATGCACCGCTTGTCACCATGATGATAACTCTCCAAAAACCCACATTAACAGAAATTCTTTTAAATTAGCATAACAAAACATTAAAACTAAATCTCCCACTTTAATCTTGCACACATACAAAATAAATAAAATAAATCCTATATATATATATATATATATGTTACTTTCCCATAAAAAAGAATATTTATCTGTGATTGTTATTAATTATTTGGCAGAGAAAATTATTTTTGTATTTATAGTTTGTTATTATCTCCTGTGGGAGATTAATTAATTAATTACTATATAAGGTGATGTAGCTGCCTCGCGTGCAAAATATGCAATTAGTCGATTAATGCATATATATGTACCAAGGATGAAAAGGAAAAATAAGCCAGAGTATAGTTGAATAAATCAATGAGTACATAAATGGACAGATATGATGATGAATCTGCACATCACTGGTTAAGAGAAACCTCTATCATAAAAACAAAGGAGAAAAACAAAGCAATATACTGGCACAAAGAAACGGGGCTTCTGACATACACATATATGAACATATCTCTTCGATGACGTCATGGTCAGTCCGTGAGTGGCTGAGGGAACATGTGCTGGAACATGCTGTACCGCACGTGCCCTCCTCCCCCTCCTTTCACGTGTAATTCGCATGTAGCAGGCGAAAGACCACCGCACATCAACTCCCATGGTCCCACCCCACCGATCAACTCCGAAAAAATCTATAAGATGCTGTAATTTCATACGAGCAACATCGTATTTTCCTTATCAGATGATGTTTGATGAATGTCAGTGTCATCAATATCAAATTTAGTGCAATTATGCCACTTAATTTAGGCTACCCACCCCTGTGAAGAAATGGGATCCCCCTACTTTGCATATTACAGTATGACGCTGGGAGTCCTTTAACCACATGAATACACAAAGAATATACATTAATTGAATTTACATGAATATTTAATAACTCAGATATGATAAATTAGTGGACAACCTCGTGCGAAAAGAATTTTAATTATGAATTAAAAATGACTTTTACCATGTAGTAGGATTACAGGTATTGTTCTTAACACAGTCATAGGCTAGTAACTTTATATTTGTTTTCATATTCTCTCTCTTTCTCTTTTTTTTTTTAGTAAAAATTACATATTTTTTCACTATATTTTAGTGGACACAATATTTTATTTTATTTATTTTGTTTCCAGGTTATGAGTGAGTCAGTCCGCTTACAGTCATACCTGCTCCCAGACTATATGATATCAAGTTCAAATATATATATATATATATATATATATATATATATATATATATATATATATATAATTTCCTTTCATTTTGTAAGGTTTGTCAGTAAACACATACCCAATCTTGGGTATGATGGAATTATTGAATTCTTAAAGAATTTTACTTATTTTCAATATATAAAAACACCCTTAAATGTTTATTATTTTTTAAGTCTGTGTATTTAAATAAACACTGGGCGAATAAATTGCTTAAATATTGTTTTAACTAGAAAAAAGAATGAAATATGTTTGAAATATGTCTTATTTGTGTCACCCGTCTTTTGAATGAAATGGAACAGTCCGTTGAGGCCACGCCCCCTCTGCGCTCTCCCGTTGATGTTATTATTGTTTATGTCAGTCAGGCGTTTGATGGAAGAAGTGACAAAAAACCCAAACAAACCTGTCGAGTGTCCCCAAAAATGACAACTGTCAGCCCACAGCTTTCAGATAGATAGGGACGTTATGAAAAATAGGATTATTGCCCCGAAACATATGTTAACAAAGGGGGCAATAAACTCATGGAGCTGCGCAACGGCACACAGGGGAGAATAACGAGCCTCCGGCGGGGCTGCAAGAGAGTCGAGCCGCCCATCGCGAACATGAGGCGGGATGTCAGTAAAGTTCTGCGCCCGCTGCCCGTGCAGACCAACGATGACGATGAGCCCATGGAAGAAGAGGACTGTTTCTCCGCGGGCTTCCTCAAGAATGCCAACCTCGAACCCGCGATGCTCTTCGCGGCGCCAAGGTATAGTTTGATTCGGGAGGTGGGTCGCGGGAGCTACGGTGTGGTGTACGAAGCCATCGCCCGCAGGTCCGGAGCCCGGGTGGCCGTGAAGAAGCTCCGCTGCGACGCGCCCGAGAAAGTGGAACTGGCGCTGGCGGAGTTCTGGGCCCTGGCGAGCCTGGAGAAGAAGCACGAGAATGTGGTGCAGCTGGAGGAGTGTGTACTGCAAAGAAACGGGATGGCACAGAAAATGAGCCACGGGAACAAACGAAACAAGCAGTATTTGAGATTAGTGGAAACTTCACTGAAAGGTAAAGAAAGTTTGACACATGATGACTGACCAGGACAGAGCTTTTTGAAAGCATTGGCACTGAATGCATAATTCATAATATGAACTAAACTGTTTATATCTGATTTATTTTATCAAGATCTTAGGTCAGACTAACAATTGTTTTGCTTTGAAATACAAATGAAGGTTGCATAAAAGCAATGTAAGCAGCTTAAATTGCACACTTTTAATAATATGCATGCATCAGCATTAAAACCCTTTATGATATTATTGTGCATCTTAAAGGCATCAAACGTGCACAAAGTAGGAAGAGAAGCTAGGGAACATCATGTTCTAGCACACATGATGCATTAACCCCTTCACTCCCTTATAGGCCAGATTGAATGCACACCTCAAATCTGCTTTGGTCATAGTGTGCAATTTTCAAAACTTGAGTCCATTACTTTTCCAGTAGGTTCAATAATTGTGTCATTTTCACATCATTTGTATTGCCAAAATCAAATTAAACTTTGCTGTCATTGTGCAGAGTGTATTTACAGGATAAAGATTCATTTTTAAGTCATTGCAATCAGAAACAAGAATTTCTAGCTCATTAAATGTTTTAGAGTGGTTCATAATGTCATAATGTAATGTTTTTTCATGCATTTTTACAATTTTATTATATTATTCGATCATTTTGTGGCCTGAAAATCATTTATTTTTAATTCCCTGATATTTCCATGATAATGTGAACCCTGATTAAAGCTTCATCCATGTTTGGACTCAAAGTCTCACAATTGTGCACTTTTATTTAATTAGTTTCTCCTGTGAAATTTTGAAATATACACGTCATATGGTGTACTGTACTCCATCTAAAATGATTTTAAATGGTATTTTGTGAATCAGTTACATTACAAAGTGACAAAATGATAAAGTCACGTTGGTGTTTTTGTGGCGTTTGGTGTGTTGAGGTGACGGTGAGTTGCGTGTTTGTGGTGTCGTGTGAGTGCTATATTTGTGGTTGTGCTCAGCAGTGGCAGGATCTGTTTTGTGCTGACTGGTGTTGTTATGTAAGTGCCACCATTTAGTGGCCTCGTCTACAATGGAAAAACTAATCCTGATGTTACAGGCGCGCTTAGAAATGATCCGAATATAAATGTTTTTGCTGATGGATTTTGGGTTATGTAAAGGATTTTTGACAAAAATACATTTTTATGAGCCAGAATCGACCAGGCCAGAGTTTAGTTTGTGACCTGTATTCAGTCAGTTCAGTCAAACTGAACAAATTTACAGATCACACCTTACTTTATATCAGGGATTCACAAACTTTGAACTAAAGTATTTACTTGAAATACCCTCAGAAATTTAAAGTTAATATTTCCATAATTTAACAACACATTCACATGTTAATGCTTCTCTGATTTCAGTTAAAGTGCCCCTATTACGCTATTTTAATAGGTTATTAGGTTATTGGAGTCTCCTACAATAGGTTTACATGCATCTAAGGTCAAAAAACACTTTAATTTTCTCATAATATACACTGCACATCACCTCATTTCTCAAAGAGAGTGAAAACGGTTCGTTCAAAGATTCAGTCTCTCTTTTGATTGGTCTACTCTGCTCTGATTGGTCAGATGGCCCAGTCTGTTGTGATTCGTCGACCACTTACAGCACATGTCGGAAACCAAATGGTCATTACCGTATCTGAATTTCAGCTCTAGATCTTCCTCAGCACTTGATACACAGTGATATGAACAGTAACGATGGCGTTTTAACGTTTTAATTCCAGCCCGAGTCCTCATCCTTTGAAAGTGCATCTAACTGGATTCTCAGCGCTGAAAACAGCGTCTTCTCGACATGACAACAACACGAACCAAACTCTTCCAGTCTCAGCTACAACTGCTGTGTTTGAGGGTCAAAGTAGACGTTGTTCATGAGCAGCCAATGAAGACCATAGACTGGCATTATGCAAATTCATTCATCCTATGAATGAATATCAAAGTTTGATAACCCCCATGAGATGACCTACATTTGTTGTTTTAGGATTATGGGAGATACGTGTTCTGAAGTGTTTGTTAGTTGCTATCACTTCCACAGGTCACAGTCCACCTGTTCACCATGCATTTCCCAACCCTTGTTTCCTGAAGTTAAGCTATGTTAGTTATCACAGAACACAGACAGATTATCAGCTCTTAGTCTCATACACAGCTTTTTGGAAGGGCTCCAAACGTGCTGCTCAGCGGAAATCTGTGCTCAGCTAAAGTCTGATTGGTGTTTTGCTATCCCATCTGCGCTATCTAAAGCAGCACTTTAGTTCTAGCTGGCGTAACACTCTTTGTTGAAGGCTTGGGGTTTGAACAGTAAAGCCGCTGTAGTTTGAACAGGACCGGGTGTAATCAAACACAGCGCTGTCAGACACAACGGCTTATCAGTTAGAGACCAGAAACATTCAGTGAAGAGACGTTTGGCCTTACTCAGCAGAAATAGCTCAATGAAGCACATGAGTAGATTATATGGACTGGAGTGGGTTTGATTTGCCAACATCCTGATGTGGTTTACAGCTGTTCTCCTGGTTAAAATAATAGGCCACTTGGAGTACATTGTTGTCCTCTGATGTTTTCTTTAAATCTTTTTATTGGGACTTTATGCTTTGAAAGCAAAGAGCTCTTAAAAAGTCAAAGAAATTGTTAGTTGCTCAACATGAAATGAAAATTGACCCTGTTTAGTTTCTTAAAGGGGTCATGAACTGCATTTTCTAAATTTTAATTATGTTCTCTGAGGTCCACTTATAGTGTTATCAAGATTTTTACATCAAAAACATCGTAATTTAGAAGTAATAAGCTATTTCTATCCTGTTTTTGGGCAATGTCCACAGTAATACATTTTAGTTTGAAAACGCATCTTTTTCGTTTTGGCCTTCCGTCCACACTGAGACGGCGTTTTTCTCAAGGAAAATGTAGCTTTTTGAAAATGCTCTCCAAAGTGGATAAATTTGAAAACGCAGTTTTCGTGTTGTAGTGTGGCTGTTGAAAATGGAGGTATTTGAAAACGATGACGCATGTTTAGTCATGACCCATATTGTACCCATAGATATCCATACTGAGCCTGCATTTTTGTGCCTTCTATTTACTGTAACAGTTTTGCTCAAGACAAATTCTCCTTTATAGAATCTTCGTATTACATTCCTGTGAAGATGACAGAGAATTTACTCACATTTGCTGTCCTGCGCGGCAAAACATGATGACAGTTGGGTTTTAAACCCGATTTTGAGCGCGACCTGGGCGCAACAGTGAGTGTTGTGATCATATGCTAATAAAATGATTGTGCCAGAAGAATAGCGTGAGAGCTTTATTATATCTGCTCTCTCGGCATCATCTCGTGAGTGTTTAGTATGTTTTACGCTTGCGCAGTAAGGGGATTTAAGCGTTTCAGTGTGGATGTGCAACTTTTGGGAAACGCTAGTGTGGATGGGGAGCATTTTTAAATGAAAACTTCGGTTTCAAATGTCTCCGGATTAATGCAGACGTAGTTTGCCATCTCTTTTGTGCCACATTGGAGACTTAGATGTAAATGTCCACTGCTATGATTGGGTAACAGTTTTGCATATTAAAATAAGTAAGTATTTGGAGTTACCACAGTTATAATTGACAAAGGATAACTTGCGGTGTTTCATGAAAATGGAATTATGATGAATGAATGTACTATAGTTTGGTTTGATTTCTAATCTTATTGTGATATCTATACCTCTGAAATGGATTTCCAGATGCCGATTCAACATGCTTAATCGGCCAAAAAGCCCCTGATGGGGTCCATCTAGTGGCAACGGTGCAGAACACACTGCAAAAACTGGGCAGCTCGACGCCCAATGAAGGCTAACTGTCAGATTGGTGTGTCAGGGCCTTAAAGATTGCCACATACTTGAAGATTTTAAGCCCGATTTTGGGTCTGATTTGCAGCCCCCAATGATCTGGGGGGTGTGGCCCAATTCAAGGCTAAATCGGGTCCTAAACCGACTTTTTGTCCAAAAAATCCTCAATTGTGGAGCCCACACAATCCCAAATCATGGGCTGCCATGATACCCGCAATAGCCAATGAGAGCGAGCAAGCTTCACCAACCGGATGTTGCATGCTTTTTTAGCTGAAACTTAGCAGCCTCAAACATGCCACAAAAGTGGAGTATTGAGAAAAAAGATCACCCATTTTCTTTTTTTCTCCTTTGTTTTTCCTCCCGTAAAAGAAAAATCACACCTGGAGAACCAGCTGACGATGTAGATCGTCCTCCTTTTGCTTTTCTTCTCAAGTCACGTTTGATCTTGTGAGTCTCCATGAGATCTCGTCTCACTGTGAAAATGTGACTAAAATCGACAGGTGTGTGGTCTCACTGTCTGGATAAATCATCTAGTGTGTGCACCTTTCGGAGGATTATAAGGCTAAAAATTGTTAGAAACTGCCCTTATGTCTGTGGTGTCCCACAGTTTTAAAATCGGTTAAGATTTGAAAATCGTCTTGTGTGTGGCCAGCCTAAGTTTCAAACAGTGTTTGCTTCTTTTTGACTAGTAATACACAAGAATTGACTGCAAATTTTAGTATGGAATCTCTACTTATGCATTTGCATTGAATAATTCCCACATTCTACTCTCATTCCAGGTGAGCGTATCCTGGGTTACCCAGAGGAACCGTGTTATCTCTGGTTTGTTATGGAGTTCTGCGACGGCGGCGACCTCAACCAGTACATCCTCTCCCGACGACCTGATCCACGGACCAACCATAGTTTCATGAAGCAGTTGACGAGCGCTGTGGCCTTCCTCCATAAAAACAACATTGTCCACCGGGACCTCAAACCAGACAACATTCTTATCTCGCAGAAATCGGACGGTCCTGTGATCAAGGTCGCCGACTTCGGCCTCAGCAAGGTGTGCGCGGGACTCAGCTGCATTGAGAACGAAGGCGACAACCAGGTTAACAAGAACATGGTGAACATTAACAAATTCTGGCTGTCGTCAGCATGCGGCTCCGACTTCTACATGGCGCCGGAGGTTTGGGAGGGCCACTACACCGCCAAAGCAGACATTTTCGCGCTCGGCATCATCATTTGGGCCATGATAGAACGGATCACGTTTATCGATGCTGAATCCAAGCGAGAGCTCCTCGGCACGTACATTCGCCAGGGAACCGAGATCGTCCCGGTGGGCGAGGCCTTGCTAGAGAACCCGAAGATGGTCCTGCACATCCCTCAGAGGACACGCAGCATCATGTCGGAGGGCATCAAGCGGCTTCTGCAGGACATGTTGGCGGTCAACCCGCAGGACCGGCCCGACGCATTTCAGTTGGAAGTTAGAATGGACCAAGTCACATGTGCGGCATAAGCTGACTCGATTGGCCAAAACAAGCATGCTTGCTCTTTCAGGTGGGTTGCAAATTCTTGATATCATTTTAAACATGTTGTATTTGCCATTTTTTTTCATCTCAGACCAAAACCTTCAAAAATCAAGAGTGCAGTTATAATGCTCAAAAACAAGCCTCTTGGGTTGTGAAAAACGTGAGTGCTGGAGTGATTATGTATTTTTGTAGTTCGCGTCACACTTCTTCCCTCAACAAAAACCCAATAGGATTTTTCCATTTGCTTTTTGATTATTGCAGAAAATAAGCTCTGTGACCAAGTTTATGATTGTTTCTAGTGCTATCGAATCGATTACTAACATAAGTAACTAACATATCAACTAACATAAAAGTTTGTAAATATATAAAATGTGTGTGTATGCTTTTATATATATATATATATATACACACACACACACACACACACGTGTGTGTGTTCTTATATATATATATATATATATATTATGTATTTACAAACTTTTGTTAGATGCGATTAATCGCGATTAAATAATTTGACAGCACTAGAAAGAAGTTTTTTCTTCAAACTTTTATGTTAGATGCGATAAATCACAATTAATCGATTTGACAGCACTAGTAAGAAGAATATATAATATATATTTTTGAACTTTTATGTTAGATGCGATTATTCGCGATTAATCGATTTGACAGCACTAGTAAGAAGAATATAATATTTTCAAACTTTTATGTTAGATGCAATTATTCAGGATTAATCGATTTGAAAGCACTAGTAAGAAGAATATATAATATATATTTTCGAACTTTTATGTTAGATGTGATTAATCATGATTAATCGATTTGACAGCACTAGTAAGAAGAATGAATAATATATATTTTCAAACTTTTATGTTAGATGCGATTATTCAGGATTAATCGATTTGACAGCACTAGTAAGAAGAATGAATAATGTATATTTTCAAACTTTTATGTTAGATACGATTATTCAGGATTAATCAATTTGACAGCACAAATTCTTACATGTATTGTTCATCATGATTATTTTCACAAATTAACAACTTTTTAAAGTTAAATGCAGTTTATTTACAAGCAACACCACGGTCACATGATTTCAATGTCACAACCATTAAGCTGTAATAATTCTTTCAGTCTTTATTTAAAACCATTTTTCCTGAAAGTTTGAGTTATAATAGTTTGCAAGAGTGCGATTATAAACACAACAAGGCTGTGAAAGTGACTAGTGAGTAGATGAGTTTATCTGTTCGGCTGATAATGTTTAATGTCCGACAACAACCTCTGTAGTCCCATTTAGACGCTTGTTAGCAAACTGCCTTTTTTAAGACAAGTAGAAGGTTTAAATAATTACAAGCGGATGTTACTGACACATTTTATGTCATAAAATAAAACGTGAATATATCTTGAGCTTGTGTTACCGACAGACTTTTTTTCAGGAATTTAACCAAAAATCCATTGACTTCAGAACCAGATGTGCTAAAATTCTTGTTTCTGGGTTTCGGCCTACAAAAAATACACCATCCGTGCAGCACTCCATTGGATGCCTTTACACTACATAAGTGATGGTTACATAAATTTATTTTGGAGTTAAGTGTTCTCACTTCAGAGAGTTCTTCGCCTATTCTAGTACTTCTCGTCCTTCTCGTCCTTCCTGCTGCTTTGTATTTCTTTAATCAAACCCACATATAGGCCTCAGGGGCAACATGTACCCTGTGAGGCTGCCACGCTCTACCCATCGCACTTCTCGCAGGCCTGTTTAGTTTCCCGCACCACGCCCTGAGCTCCTATGAACATTTTGACTAACAAGATCTGACACCTTTTTAGCAGCAGAATGCACTCTGCCAGGGGCGATTGTGTCAATGTGTAACACGCAGCATACGCCCAACCAGGTGCGTTTTGTTTTTGGTAGGAACAAAATGCTATACAACGTCAGTAATACCAGAATGCCGTTCCCGCAGAGTTTATTGCATTCTTTGATGGATTTTGTATTGGACGAGGTTCAACTGAAAAGGCCAACGGAAATTAAATGCATTTTAAGTCATTCAATAAATTAAATTTTACTGTAGCTATATTTATGCTTTTGCTGCTTTTTTTTAAAATGAAAAATATTCACACTTTCAGTAATTCACGCCACAGTAATGCAGTATATTATTGTATTGTATTGTGTAAATACAGTGTCAATTTAGTAAGTTTATTCAATGTTTTCTTTTATTATTATTAAGATTGTATTAATTTATAATTAATTAATTAATTATAATAATTATTAATGTTATTTATAATTAATAATAATTATTAATATTGTTTATATTTAATTTTATCTAAATGTATTTATTTATTGGTTTATTGTTCTTGTTGGAAGATTACAAATTTAATCAAATGAAATAATATGCTGATTAATCTGATTCATAAATATATTCACACTTTCAGTAATTCACATCACAGTAACGTAAATTTAATGTGTAACATTAATAATATTCAGTATCAATGTATGTTTATTATTTTTAATGAATACTATTTTTTCATTTATTTAATTGTTTATTTATATGTAATTTTAATTTATTTATTAAAAAAATTATTTATTCATTTGCTTGCTTATTTATTTATTTATGGGTTTGTTGTTCATGCTGGATAATTAAAAAATTAACAAATTAACAAATTAAAATAAAAAAAATAGCTGAATCAGTAATAATTATATTTCAGTAATAATTATAGCTATTATGTTTTCATCTAACTTCCTTTTTATTAAAATCTAGTGCTGTTGTCAAAACAATTTAATCAAATGAAATAATATGCTGAATAATACAATTTTCCACAATTAATAAATTGTTAATAAATTAATAAATATATGTCTATAGGTTAATATATGATATAATAAATTTATGTCTATATATTCATGTATATTTATATTTAACACACACACACACATATACAAATATACATATGTTAAATATTAATATACATTAATATATAGACACACACACACACACATATATATATATATATTGCATTCTTGTAAAAAGTATTTTATTAACTTAAAATTCACACTTGAAGTCTGCTGTCTTAATAAAACCAGGTGCTTCAGGTTTTGGGAACCAGTTGTTATTCAACGTCAGTAATTCCGGAATGCCATTCCCGCAGAGTTTATTGCATTCTTTGATGAATTTTGCATTGCACGAGGTTCAACTGAAAAATCCAGAGGAAATGAAATGCATTTTAAAGCCACTTTATAGCACAATTTTAATCAAAACTTGCTTCATTGTTGTCCTGAGGCTAGAACATACAGACCTCATTCAGACTAGCACGCATCTCCAGCGAAATGCAATGAAGACGGCTTATTTGGTGTCAGATCGGTGTGCATGGGCTGAGTGGACGTGTACGTGACTCGTGCGTCAGGGGTTTATGGCCTCGTTGTTTCAGCATATAGAGCAGTTATGCAACACACCAGGACCCAAACCCTCCTTCCTCCCCCCGACGGCCTGAATGGAAGCAGCCATCCGTCAAAACAAGCATGCCTGGGAGTAAGCCGTGAGTCTGCCTGTTTGTCTTAATGGGGTAAGAGGGGGTACTTCTGCGTATTGACACCAGCAGGGACAAGGAGATCACTGCGGCTGCACACGGAAGGCCCCGCTCCACCCTCCCGTCCTGAAACACACACACCCATTTTTGCAGCCCGTGAGACACTGAGGGGTCTGTGGTCTCGGCGCTAGACTCACGTTCAGAACATTGTGTTCTTTCCCTGCCAGCCTGTATGAGTTTCCATTGCTATTGCGTATACACTGTCAGATTCATCATTCACACCGGAGGAACACACATTTGCTCAATCGTTTAGATTTGAAATATACCAATGATGATATTGCTTCTCATCTTTCAGTAATTCACACCACAAGAATGTAATAAACATGTAATGTGTGACAGTATGTAAATTATATTAATTCATATCAATAATAATCTTTTTTGTTTCATACTTTTATATTATTTTTAATATATAAAAATAATAATTATTATTATTATAATATTATTCATTAATATCGGTAATGATGTTTTATATTTTTAATTTTATTTATTTTTATTTTAATACTTTTTGTTTTTAATATTTGTATTTTGTATATATTTATATTATTAATTAATACTATTTATTATTATTATTATTATTATTATATCAATGTATGTTTATAATGCTTATTGCTTTAATGAATAGTAATTTACATAATTTATATTTACATAATTTATATGTGTAACAGTATGTAAATTAAATTCATTCATATCAATAATAATGTTTTATAATCATGCTTTTTCATATTTCTTATTATTTTAAAACTTATTACTTTAACATATTTATATTTATTTATTTATTTTTAATTTTATGTTTAATATGTTTTAACATTTTTGTATAACATGTATAACATTTTTATTTATTTAACTTTCATTATTAATAATTTATTTTATTTTATTGTATTATTTTTAATACTGTTTAATAAATTCACACTACAAAAATGTAAAGTACATTATATGTAACAATATGTAAATTATGTTAATTCATATCAATAATAATATTTTATAATGTTTCATACTTTTATGTTATTTATTTTTCATTTTATTATTTTTAATACTTTTTATTTTGAATATATTTAATAATAGTAATTATTATTATTATATTAACATTGGTAATTATGTTTTATAATGTTAATTTTTATTTATTTATAATTATTATTTTAATACTTTTAGTTTTTAATATTTGTATCCATTTATATTTACATTTTATTAATTAATACTATTATTATTATTATTATTATGGGTTTGTTTGATTAAACATTTTAATCAATTAAATAATCACTTCTGATTGATATGATTAATCAAAATGAATTGTCTATATATCAGTATTTGTTGAGAAAAGCCTAAAATGAAGATAATTCAAATACATTACATTATTGTGCCAATATTATGGTAAATTTGTAAAATAAAGTCAGTAAAGTATTTTATTAACTTGAAATTCACATTTGAAAGTCTTCTGCCTCAGGCCAGTTTGCAAGTTGTATTTGTTACTATTTATAAATAATATAATTACTCTTATACTGCTCAAATCATTCGCAGACGCAAAACCACCTCGAACCGCACAGACTGAGCTGCGTTCGTCTAAATGTGGCCATGTTGTATATGTGATTATAGTCATTATATAAGTGGGTCAGTGAGTGCAGAGCAGCTGTAATGTATAGTACAGTGCGTTCTCTATGGCCTGTGGGTATGTCTCTGTTCACGGAGGGCCATGTCCTGTTGATCAACACTACAGCTTCTGTATGTTTATGTGTAAGTTTGAAAGTTGTCCCGTTAGTTTTGATCTGAACAAAATGCAAGAAATGCATTAGAAAGCAACAATGTCAATCAGATTTCACAACATTTGCAAGTTAACAGATCATTTGTCTCTTAAGATTGCAAAACTACCATTTTTGTGTGAGGTTCAGATTCCTTTGGGAAGTTTAGGGGTGTTTTCCAGGATTGTTGGGGAGGTAATGACGGAGCGATTGTTTACAGACTGTTATGTAAGCTGGAATAACATTCAGCTAATAATTGTGTTAAAAACATGCTGTTTTTCCATGTATTTAGCACACTTTTTCAATCAGAGGTTGCTTTTTTCTATTGTTAAACTGTTTTATTAAGTTGAGATGAAAAATCTTCCTTGAACTAAAGAAGAACTGCCTAAAACCCTTTAAACTAATAATAAGTTAATGTAAGATGTCACATGAAGTCGTTGCACTGTAAAAAAGTATTTTTCGAAGTAGTAATTAAAACAAATATTATTGGACTACATTTTACAAGAAGATACTATTTCAGTGTTTCTACTTTTAAAATTTAAATGTTTCTTTGTAATTATTTGTGAAATTTGTGAAAAATTGTTTCAAAGTAAATCCTACACCAATTTTTCTGTCTCATTATAACCCTATGGAAGCTTGTTTCTGCCACTGAATAAAAAATAAAAAAGGTAATTGCGACTTTTTATCTCACAGTTCTGACTTTATAACTCGCAGCTGTGAGTTTATATCCCGCAATTCTGACTTTCTAACAATTGTGAGTTCATACAATATGCCACAATTGCTATTTTTTTTTTATCCTGCAATTGCAAGTTTATATCCCGCAATTCTGACTTTATTTCTCGCAATTGTGAGTTTATATGCCGCAACTGTGAGTTTATATCCCGCAATTGTGAGTTTATATCCCGCAATTGTGTTTATATCCCTCAATTGTGAGTTTATATCCCGCAATTGTGAGTTTATATGCCGCAATTGTGAGTTTATATGCCGCAATTGTGTTTATATCCCGCAATTGTGAGTTTATATCCCGCAATTGTGAGTTTATATCTCGCAATTCTGACTTTCTCACAATTGTGAGTTTATATCCTGCAATTGTGAGTTTATATCTCGCAATTCTGACTTTCTCACAATTGTGAGTTTATATCCTGCAATTGTGAGTTTATATCCTGCAATTGTGTTTATATCCCGCAGTTGTGAGTTTATGTCCTGCAGTTGTGAGTTTATATCCTGCAATTGTGAGTTTATATCTCGCAATTCTGACTTTCTCACAATTGTGAGTTTATATCCTGCAATTGTGAGTTTATATCTCGCAATTCTGACTTTCTCACAATTGTGAGTTTATATCCTGCAATTGTGAGTTTATATCTCGCAATTCTGACTTTCTCACAATTGTGAGTTTATATCCTGCAATTGTGAGTTTATATCTCGCAATTCTGACTTTCTCACAATTGTGAGTTTATATCCCGCAATTGCGAGTTTATATCCCGCAATTGTGAGTTTATGTCCCGCAATTGTGAGTTTATATCCTGCAATTGTGAGTTTATATCCCGCAGTTGTGAGTTTATGTCCTGCAGTTGTGAGTTTATATCCTGCAATTGTGAGTTTATATCCCGCAATTGCGAGTTTATGTCCTGCAATTATATCCCGCAATTGTGAGTTTATATCCCACAATTCTGACTTTATTTCTCGCAATTGTGTATTTATGTACCGCAATTCTGAGTTTATATCTCACAATTCTGAGAAAAGAAGTCAGAATTATGAGATAAAAAGTCTCAATTACCTTTTTTTATTTTTTATTCAGTGGCGGAAACAAGCTTCCATATAACCCAATATTTACCCAATTTTCTTTATGTAATCCTTTTGTGGAAAATATTTCTGCTACATCTCTGTAAAGTAACTTCGATCAGGTCAAACTTAGAAAAACAATTGGACATCCAGCATTATTGGATTACCGTACAGCCATAGTTGGCTGAGGATGAAATCGGATCTAATGCAGAAACAGCTTGGATGACAGACACCATGTTGCATCAGTAAATCATTCATTCGTGAACTGCCCGACACATGGACCTCGGATTAGAAATACTAGGAGAACAACAACAAGGCCTGTAATTGTAGTGCTCTTGAGTAGAATATATGAGTGAAAGGTATTGTCACACACTCTGTGGTTTGTTCTGTGGTGAAGGAGACACGTTTGCATGTGATGTTTGGAAGGAAGCCAGCATGTAGGTGCACAACAGCTCTCAGCTCTCAGCTCTGCCTGGGCTTTTAACAAAGCGTGGTTAAGTTCACCTTGACCACTGTGGTGGGTTTCTGCTGACTCGCATCCGTCAACAGCCGGATGTTATTGGGTTCAGGACAGATATCGGCTGTCTGCAGAGCTGGTGCGATCAATAACCAGCTGATGTGTGTAGTTTTTGCTCTGTTATCCTATCACATGCTGATTGGCTGAATTATTGTTTTCAAATAAGTTATTTGTGATGTTTTCTAAATATAACTACTGCTTACTTAGTGCAGATGACATAAAAAGTCGATATTATGACAAAAAAAGTCATAACTATAAAATACAATTGACATTAAAAAGTCATGATTATAACAAAACATTACTTGTCATTAATTCTAACTTTTTATCACCTAATTTCTACCTTTTGTCATTAACTTTTTAATCACCTAATATCTACTTTTTATGTCATAATTTTGACTTTTTTTATCTCTATTACTGTCATCATCATAATTTTGACTGTTTATCTCCTAATTTCTACTTTTTATTTGACTTTTTATCTGATGATTATGACTTAGCATGTCATTGTTTCTTCCTTTTGTCATAATTTCAACTTTTCTAATTTCTACTTCTTGTGGTCATTTTGAATTGAGTAATAATTATGACTTGTGTAATAATTTTGACTTCTTATCTCATAATTATGACTGTCATAATTTTGATAGTTTATCTCCTAATTTCTACATTTATTCTATCTGATAATTGTCTTAGCATGTCATAATTTCTACTTTTTGTCATAACGATGACTTTTTAACTCCTAATTTCTACTTTTTGTCATAATTTTGACTTTTTGTTATATTTTTGAGTTTTTAATCACATAATTCCTACTTTTTTGTCATAATTATGACTAGAATGTTGACTTTTTATCTCATAATAATTTATCTCATAATTATCTCAAAATTACTGTCATCTCCTAATTTCTACTTTTTATGTCATGATTTTTTTATTTTATTTTATTTTTATTTTTTTGAGTAATAATCCTGGCTTTTTATATAATAATTTTGACTTTTTATCTCATAATTATGATCATCATAATTTTGACTGTTTATCTCCTAATAAATCTATCTTAAATAATTTATACTTTGTCATATCGATTAATTTTCTCTTAGTTTCTACTTTTTGTCATAATTTCTACTATTTGTGTCATAACAATGACTTTTTATCTCCTAATTTCAATTTTTTTTACATCATTTTGAATTTTTATGTAATAATTATTACTTTTTATGATAATTTAGATGTTTTATCTCATAATTGTGACTGTCAATTTTATCTTTTTATCTCCTAATTTCTATTTTTTTTTTCATAATTTTGACTTTGTGTTATAATTATGACTTATATCTCCTAATTTCTATTTTTCTTTCATAATTTTAACTTTTTATGTCATAATTGGGACTTTTTTGTCATAATTATGATTTACCAAATCATGTTTGGTGGTAATATGCTTTCTTAGGGAATGTGTGTGTTTGCTTGAGTAACTGTTTGGTTTTGCTCTCTCTACAGGTTTGCAGAGTAGAATTGCTCTCCGATGGAAATGAAAAAGGAATCAACGAATCCTGGAACTGTGAATTTGTTTTGTGCTCGCTTCAGGAAAGCAGAAGTGAAAAGAAAAGTCTCGATATCTATATTAAAGACCCATCACGTGGAAATGCTATGCAGGTATCTTTCTCAACACGCTCTTTTTCTACTTCAATGCATCGGATTCCTCGTACAAGTCTTCCAAACTGACGTCAAAACTTACGTTTTTTTCTGCTCAAATCTCACCAGCAATGATTTCACGTCCCTCTCGTTCTCTGCTGTGACTCGTGCTGTTGTTCTGGACCAGATTTAGACACACGTTGCACTATGTCCTCAAATAAGCATATCCAGTCTGCACATCTGTGAAAACTACCTTCCGCCTCATCCGTTTGGAAGGGGTTTACCAGACAGTATAGATGTAAATACTTAGATGTAGATAATGCAGCACTAGGATTAATCGAATGTTGTTGTTGAATGCTCTAAAATATTCACGGGACAACAGAGAAGGAAGTTATTATAAAGCTCACAACCATGAAGACACACTGTGAATGATATAATGTGAATAAGTGGGTACATAGTGACCCCGTCTCTCCTGTAGGTGTGAATGTTTCTAACCCGAACAACAGCACCTCTACAAAAAGAAAAGAAAAGAAAAAAAAAAAACTCCGTTGTGCCTTATTTTTTATTTTTTTTTAAAGAAAGTGTTTGGATGGTTTTCATTATTTTATTTTGTATTTTTTCTTTAGGATATTTTAAATGATTTTGTTTTATCTAAAATGTTATTTCCAGGCTAATAATATTGGTTTCAAATGTTTTAATATGAGTTCTCTTAACAAAGCTTTTGCGCAAACACAAAAAATGTGAGAGGTATTTAAAAGCAGTTGCAGTTTCTGTCAAATAATTTCTTTTTTTTTTCTTTTTTTCTTTTAGTCATTATCCTCTGTCAAAATGCAGATCAGGTGTAAACAAAATGATGACACCTTTTTTTGTACTAAAAACACAGTTGAAAAGGAGATTATTTCACTTTCTATGCAGTCTCGACAGTTGACGTTGTGTAAATAATGAATTGGTGAGGGATCAAATATTGTGGTTGTTAATCTTGGTTTTCATCTTCACATTTTTGTAGCAAAATGTGTAATTTCCTTTCAGCGCAAAAGGCCTCAAAACGGACGTGACGTTCACATCGTCTGGAATGTTTTAGTTCCGTTGGAACAGTTTGAATTCTGCCCCGCATCATGTGATTTTATATGGAACATTGCAAGATTCTGTTTCTATGGGAACCATTGAGACAATGTAGCTTGATTCTCCTCAGTACTGTTTGACACACACACTAACACATCAGGACCTTTGTGAAAAACAAATGTGTTAAAAACTTGTTTTAATTATACAAAGGGATGTTAATTGTAATCTTGACCACACAAGGTTGAAGTACACACATTTGAGGTCACAATAGTTGATATTTCGCTAGTGAGAAATAGCTTTCCTTCTGTATTTTAGTAATGATTTCTGTTCAGTGTTCTTGTTTACAATAGTCAGTGTTTCTACCTCACTTTCAAGACATCTTTAACCTCACTTTTCCTTGCTGTGGTGCATTGCGTTTGGTTCAGTCTTTTGCTGCTTGCATCTTTTCAGCAGCAGTACTTTTATCCGTATAACGTATTAAACGTCTCGAACAGACTTTGCATTTCACTGTTTATGTTGTTATTTTATTGTGGTGTCTGTGAGTTGCAGAGCAAGATGAATCTTCATTTATTACGGTAAAACAAAAAGGTCTTTGCATTTAGCATTTAGCATAGGTTCTGTATGGAGCCCATGGTGGGACATGGTGATGGGAAAAAAATGAGATGGGAGGAGGAAAAAATATATTTCAATGCTTTTGTGTAAGCGAACAAAGTTTCTCGGGGGAAGCAAACAATTTGCAAATGAACGCAAGCATTTTGTGAGCGAATGCAAAGTTTCTTGGGAGAGCGCAGAATATTTTGTGAGTGAACAAAGTTTCTCGAGGAAACGCAATATGTTTAGTGAGTAAACACAGTTTCTCAGGGAAATGCAAACATTTTGCAAGCGAACGCAAAGTTTCTTGGGAAAACAAAAACATTTTGCAAACAAACACAAAGTTTCTTGGCAGAAAGTAAACAATTTGTGAGCGAACGCAAAGTTTCTCTGGGAAAACAAACATTTTACGAGCAAACGCAAAGTTTCTTGCCAGAAAGTGAACAATTTGTGAGCGAACGCAAAGTTTCTCTGGGGAACGCAAACATTTTGCAAGCGAACGCAAAGTTTCTTGGGAAAACAAAAACATTTTGCGACCACATGCAAAGTTTACAATTTGCAAGGGAACGCAAAGTTTCTCTGGGGAATTCAAAATATTTGTGAGGAAACGCAAAAGCATCGACAAATAATTTTTCCTCCCATCTCATATTTTTTTCTTTCACCATGTCCCTTTAGGCGCTCTGTAGTTTTCTGATCTCTCTATGGATCAATATAGTTCAAATATTCCTGATATACCTCCTCTGCCAGTGTTTCAGAGTGTTTCTTTCTTCAGACTTTTTATCTCTTAGGGAACTTCTAGCCTTTCTTTTATCAAGACAAAATCCACAGGAAGTTCATGTCTTTGACCAGTGAATCATATTACAGGATGTTTCAGGTCTGAAAATCATACATTAAGTGTAACTCACCTTGAAATACCAAAAACCTCATCGACTCACAGTAAGGTCATGTTTCTTGTCCCTCAGGTGTTCACTGTAAAATGTTTGCAGGTCAAACAAACACGACGACCATTTAACAGTCTAGAGGAATGCTAACCTAAACAGATACGCACATTGACTGATCACTACAAACATGGAAACCAAACTGTTATCTTTCTACTGAATTGTTTTCTTTCTATCCTATGGCGATTTGTTGGTTAATTTCACAGATTAGTTTGAGATTACAGATATTTTATATTGTACAAATGTCTTTTCATAGTAAATATTAAACTGGGTTTGGTTTGTGATGCTATGAGCCATTTGATGTTTTTGCAAAGCGATCTTTCTCAAATGTATGTAGCCTCTTGTTTTCTTGAAATAAAGAAATAGAAATAAATATTTCTGTCTTGATTATTATTTATTATCATGTAAGACTTGATTTTCCTGCTAAGACAAAACTGAGATCAAGTGCCCTGCAATAAAAAGCAATAAAACTCATCTGGAGAGAAGATCTCAAAGAAATAGCATAGGACAACACCTTGCCCTCACAACATCTACAGGATGCAACCCCACACACACACCCTCCTTCCCTTCCCCTAACTCAAGTCACTGAAAGTTCTTCAAGATGTATAATGTAACTTGTGTATCTGTTGTTTTTCCCCTTTCATGTTTGGTATCATTTTAAATGTCTCAGTGCGATTGGTAAAATGGTCTCAGTTTCACAGCAGTCACGTATGTTATGAGTAAGATTGAAAACTAAGGAGAATTCTGTCCTCCTTTTGTCTCTTCAAGAGATCTGATAACCCACTCCTCTCCCCAAAACAGGTGTTGGTGTAGTAAATATTTACAATCCTTTTGTTCTGGTCTGGGTATATAAGGTAAAGTGCAAAGCCGTCATGTGGGATCTTCTGTCGCCAGAAACCCCCATGCAGAGATGGTTGAATGTCTGAAGACATTCACACATCACTGTGTGTATATGCATTTCTTTGAACAATTGATGTTCTGCATTTATTATTTCTGAATTGGCTTCTAATTGTCCAACTATGTAATTGACATGATACATTTTACTTGACAAAATAAAATGTTATATTTGATTTACTCTGGATTCTTCTGAAATCATTATGACTAGTAGATTACTAAAGTCCGTCATTTCCGTAAATCTGCGTCAGGACAGGTCAAACTAGAGAGCCCCATGAAAGGAGCATAGGGGCACATCATGGGACTTTTGAGTTTGTCTGTTATTGGCTTAGCAAGTTGCAGTATCGTGACTAAGAAAACTGTATTTTTGTATGAACAAGCATGTGGCGGTTCGACTCAAATGCATTAGTAAACTCTGCACCCTCTGACTAAGAATCATAAACTGGCGAATTTATGTCCGTGAGACCGCAGCCGGCCGATGTGAAAGTCTCTAAGCGATGATGGGTCCGTAATGAACGAATAATTGAAAATATGGGATACCCAGAATAATCAAATATCTAAATTAATACATAACGAATGATTCATTTCTAACTGGAAACACAACCTAAGAGTAATAATCATTTGAAATTGGAGTCAGATTAAAGCAGGTGAAATTACGTGAACTTCACAGGGCGCTGAAAAGACATACACGCGTTAACCTTCGCCCTGGCCGTCGGATTCCGTTTTTGGGCCGATGGGGGTTATTTATTATCAGGTTTTACTTTGTGTCATAAATACTTACGATTTTTATCACCTAATTTTTACTATAACTTTTCATATCATGACTATCATATTTCTGTTTTATTTATATGAATATAAAAAATATAAAAAAAATTTATAAAAAAAATCATGTTTTATTTTTTTTTTATATGAAAATTATGACTTGGTATGTCATAATTTGTTTTGTTTTTTTAATTTATCTCCTAATTTCTACTTTAGACTTTATAATTTCATAATTTAGACTTTATCAATTTATCAATGACTTTTGTCAATTTTACATTTTTGTCATAGTTATGACTTTATGTAATAATTTTTATATTAAATTATTGTTATAATTGAATTTTATTTCCTAATTTCTATTTTTGTCATAATTTTCCATTTTTATGTCATGATTATGACTTAGTATGTCATAATTATTACTTAGTATCTCATAATTTAGACTTTTACTGCCATAATTATGACTTATGTCATTATTTTGACTTTTTATGTCATAATTATGATTTACCAAAGTATATTGGTAATTTTTTTTTTATGTGGCGGAAATTGGCTTTCATAATTATGACTTAGTATGTCATAATTTTGACTTTTTGTGTCATAATTTTCACTTTTTATCTCTTAATTCAAATTTTGAATTATGTAATAATTATTTTTATCTCCTGATCTGTACTTTATATCATAATTTTGCATTTTATGTCATGATTTTGCATTTTGTCATATTTTTTACTTTTAATCTCATTAGTATGACTTGGTATGTCGTAGTTTCTACTTTTTACCTCCTAATTTCTACTTGCTATGTAATAATTATGACTCTCATTATGAAATCACACTTTTTTGACATTATTTAAGACTTGACTTTTAATAGTCTCTTGTTTTCTTGAAATAAAGAAATAGATTCTTGATTGTTATGTTTGATCAGGTTATGATATTATATTATATTATATTATATTATCAGAATATTAGCTATAATTATCATTACCAACTTGGTCACATTTGGCACATTTGAAAATATAATCGATTTTAGAATTGCCTTTGGATTTAAGGTTCACTTGACTACTCGTAAACATGTCACAGGAGATATCTGTCAAACTTTCTAGTCTTTGTTTTTCACCATTGGCCTGTATATACCTAATTATCTACGCAAATCCTTGCGCAGCATGACGTGACTTTGTGGTGAGCTTCTGTTTAATACATGACTGACTTGAGACTCATGAAACTTCATGTTCAGTGACAGCATCATCACGTAATGGTCACATAATGTGAGCTCAGTGAAAAGTCACCCTTGAGGTCCACATTGTTGGAAAGGGTCTGTTAAAGTAGGTCAGTAGTGTGTGATGAACCCTAATCCGTTATAATCAGTTTTGAAGTGACGGGTCAAGCACATAGGTGCAGCTAATGGCCTTAGAGGTGAGTTGTGTAATAAAGTCAAGGAGGTTCTGTAATACCTGGAGAGAGCCATCATTAGCATTCACACTGTATCAACTGGACTACAAAGAAGTGTTCGTCATATGTTGCTTATCTATCTATCTGTATCATTTCAATTTTTTATAAATCATTTATTTTATACAATGAATATTGAATTTTTTAAAAGTTTTATTTTGAAATTACATTTGTTCTACTCTGTTTAGATCATATTTTTCAACATGGAAATTTAACCATATTGTTAGAATGGATTTAAGATAAAACATCTGAAATGAATGAGCGAATAAATGTCAATTAGGATATGTCATGTATGGACTAAACACTGCAAAGAAAATACACCATGATCAGATAAAGAAAGAGGACATTGTGTACTCCTCGAGAGAGAGAGAGAGAGAGAGAGAGAGAGAGAGCAGGAAACAGATCCTATAGAGCGGCCCAGTCTGTCTTTTAGCATAATAGAGCGGCTGAACCATAAGAATGAAACACGCCATTTACACACATGGGTGGAGACTGATAATGACAGAAGCACTGAACATATCTATAGCACCAAACAAACACACACACACACACACACACACACACTATAAGAATACTGCCTGGCCAACAAATATAAGCATTTCAACTTATAAGAGTCAGAAGCTACAGAAAACACGTGTAGCAGCACTTGTCCTTGTATTTTATGTTATTATGAGTAGGCGCTTCAGGCACAAAGTCACCATACAACGTCTCACTAAGACTGGACACAAATTTTTTATTTCTAACAGTGTCCTGAAATGATGAATTGTCAGAGGATTTGGAGAAACTGAGCAGGTAAACACAAAAATCACATGCACACTAAGGAGGAAGTGAGAGTTTTTTACGTGCCAAATGCTCTATACTCTGCAAGGACAGGAAGTGCTAGAGCACAATGATGTACTTTTCCTTTCAGAGCTTCTGCGATTGGATGGTGTTATTACCATGACGACTGCAGCACATCACGGCAGATGTGTGAATGAAATGTTTCTCGCTCTTGTCCGGTAGTGTCACGCTGCCCTGAAACTTTTGAAAATGTTACGTATGCTGTTCAGACGGTTTATTTGGTGTTTCTGACATCTAATTAAGGAATTTAGATGATAAACAGCAATATTATTTATCATTTTACCCACACTTCACTCCATTACTCCAGTCTTCAGTGTCACATGATCCTTCAGAAATCATTCTAATATGCTGATCTGCTGCTCAAGAAACATTTATGATTATTATCAGTTGAAAACAGTTGTGCTGCTTCGTTGCGGAAACCAAGATACATTCTTAGAAGAAAAGGTTCTATTTGGAACCTTAAAGGGTTCCGTCAGGCACTTCATATATAGAATCTTTTAGGGGTTCCCATCATGAAGTTAATTTTAATTAAATTTTATGAATTAAAACATTTAAACATTTATCACTGCAAAAAATTGAAATAACCTGTTGAACATGAAAGTATTTAAGACAGTTCTCCTTATACAACCTTTTCTTTTTGGCATAAAGCGTTCTTTAAAATTGAGTTTTATATAGAACCCCATTGAACCTTCTTTGATGAATAGAACGTTCAAAAGAACAGCATTTATTTGAAATCGAAATCTTTTGTAACGTTATAAACATCTTTTTTGTCACTTCTGATCAATTTAATTCATCCTCACTGAATAAAAGTAGCATTTATTCACCGCAAAGTTTAATTTAAACTTTCACAATTACTTTTTTCTTTTATATTTTTACTCTGGAGACATAAACAGACCTTCATAGTTTTTTACATGGAAACGTTATTGTGTGAATTTAATATTAAAGATAATGATAAATAATAAATGGTACTGTATGACTTAAAAGGAACACATTTCTGGTTTAAGTTGGTAAAACAGAAGATGAAACGAACATATCAGAATAAGATGATTCCTCACATCCATCTTGTTGATGAGCGTGACTTTAAACTCTTTTTGTTGTGTTATTCATCACTGAGATCCTCCACGGTCTTCATTATCTGGCTAAATGTCAAATTAATTGGACTTATTCATGATTGTGAAGGTTCGTATGAATCATTAGCTCTTGTTCTCTGTACGTGCTTTATGAAGAAGCAGGAGAATCAGACTCTGAATGTAATTAAACTCATTGAGTTCAATACTGCCAGGAAACCTCGGGAGATCCTTTGTATTTAGTCTCTCATTTACTTTGCATTGTGAGTTAAGAAATACAGGGAGAAAGAGATGATGATTTGGGAGCGAAAGATACTTTCTTCTCATCGTCCTTAATGTCACCATCACAAAAGACTCCATCGACACATTAAGAACATACAGTATTTGTGTTTCTCTCTCAGTAACTAAAAGGACCAGCATTGATCTCTTTTATAAACAGATGTGGCTTGAAATGCACAAAAACATAATAAACATCAGTCCACCTTCCCTTTTAATGAGCTTCTAGAGGATGACAGACATCAGTCTCATGTTGAGTCACCGCCACAATCACAAAAGAGCCGAAGCTTTGAGGGCTGCGAGAAGTGCGGAGAGCTAAAAAGGTAAAAACTAATGGATGACACTCCTTTCATACCAAGAGAATCACTCATAAAGGACCAGACTTGGGGATCCATTAAAAAGTCGAAATTTCATGTACATCTGTGTTTGGATAATATGAAACTCTGTATGTAGGCTATATAGCTTTACATTTTGTTGTTGTTGTTTACTTCAGTACACTAACATAAAACTTTATTGGGGGCAAAATTGTCCATTCTGATGAAATTGATGTCACAACTGACCTTTACCTTTAAGCTCAACTATTTCAGATACTCACATTTAATTTCATTTTTAATTAATTTTATAATCAATTATATTGTAACGACTGAGACAAATCAGACACAATTATTTGTTATATTTAACAAATAATCTTTAAAACTCACTTTGAGGTCTGTGGACCCATCCCCCAAAAGATAAACTTGGGCAAGAAGGGCCTCAGTGACCATGACCAACTGATAAGATGTTTATTGCTCTAAAGACGTGGAAAAGCAGAGGCCATAGCCCTTAAAATAGACTTTCCTGCATTAATTTATAGATGAACTGATCTATAAATGAACATGCATCCCAGGACATTGTGTGTATGATTATAACTGTCTTATAAAGTGTCTCTTGCTTTGTATTTTGTTTTATGCATGCCTTATGAGTGAACTACTAATCTAAATATATAGTGTCTCCTATCAAATTAATGCTCAAGGATGCGTCTTATACAAAAGAGTCCCAGGCTTTGGAATTTCAGAATGATCATTGCATCATTTCAGATGCGATGAGTCCGAAGATTATTCCAGTTATGAATTAATCATTCTGTCACAGACTTTTTTTAATGCACATGTTTTATTCCTAATACATTTATAGAAGTTTCTTCTCTAAGTATGTTTCCATCATGTTTTATGTGCATTTTATTTCGTTGAATAAAAGTATCCACCCCAGCAAGTGTACGAGTTACATGTATTCACATCTTGTGCAGACGTAGCCTTTTTTTTTTTTTTTTCAGAAAACCAATATGACTCTTTCAAAATTTAAAAATTCTTACATTACTTCATGCATAAGTTTCAGAAACCCGCTTTAAAAATGACAGAAAAGCGAATACCGGTCAAATACAATAGATCATTGCTAAGACATGGCATACTCAGCTTCTTAATGATTTTTAGTAGGCCTACATTTAACATAGGCTATAGCAAGTTATTGACAACATTATTTCTATTATACTTCATTTTTCTGAACATATGTACACAGGTTCTGTCTTGCGCACAGACGCGCTTGCGAGCCTTTGAAAGTATTTGGCTTCAGAAAGACATTCAATTCACTCTCGCATGGGCTGTTGTACAGTACATACACTGTTCGTGCCATCACAAAATAATTGGGCTGCACGCGGACGGGGAGTGTGGACGTCTGGTGACAAAAATTACGCAATGCAGATGTGTGCAGATGCACAAAGTACACTTTGGGGTTAAGCCCGTAATAGCCCGGGCCCATATGCACGTGCATACCCTGCATACCCAGACGCTACGCCGCTGCTCCTCCGACTGACTCTCGGCATCTCCTGGTTGCTGTGTGGCCTCTTTGGTTTGATGAAATTTTCCACTTTAAATGCTGACTACTGCACAAGAGTCATACTAACCATGCAAGTTCGTCATCATTTCTTCATTCAACGCAGGAGAAATTGATTGCAACTTCAACACCATCGATTCACTGAATCATTAAGAACCTGTTATGAACAACAGACTGTTTCCACAGCAAAGGCCATGCAAGTACTGAATATTTTAACTAAACAGAGGTTTAGGATAATCAGTAAAATCCTCTTAATGAGGTGTTTTGAAATCAGAGACTGATAGTTCTTTTCATGGTTTAATTCCATAGCTTCATTCCCTGTTCCTATTTCCTGCTTCCTTCTGTCACTTTTCATTTTACCCATGTATGTGTGATTGTGTGTCTGTGTTTGTTAGATTAGTTGTGTTCGTGATTTAGTCAGTAAAACCTGTGCACAATACATATTTGGTTCTGACTCCCTGCCTGCAGATAATTGTCACTTAAATGATCTTGATTTTGTTATACGCTCTAAGCGCTGTAAAGGCTAAGAAAGAATTATTTTTCTGTGGCCATAAAAAATATCCTTTTCTTAGAATTAATTAATAATCAATACTGAGTGTTCACAGGACGAACTCACCTAACATTAAAGTTTTTAATATATTTTGTGTATTTTAATACTTTCAGATTGAATCTGAATTGAATCTCCAAAATAATGTAGAAATATTTGTTTAATGTCATCTTTTTACTAAGCATTATAATGAAGGCCAGTATCAGGAGTTGTAGTATCAGTATCAGTATCATTTAATTTCATTTTTAATGTGCTGTGCATTTTTCATATTTTATGATATTTTCATATTTTTAATTCTGCATATACATGTAAGCCTTTATCTATAGTGTGTGTAACTGAAATTAAACTTGAGTTGAAAGGTATGATGATGTAAATAATATACAAAGATTTATTTTGATTAATAACTATTTGACTCGTAACTCTGGTGTACAAGAAGATCAGTTTGAGTGATACAGAGGTGAGCCAGTAATGGTCATTTGGTGGTCATGAGCGATGCAGACAGAACAGAGACGGGCAGGACATGATGTCCCAGAACAGTTTGTGTCGGCTGACAGATCTGACCCACTTCTAAAATCCCAACTAGTCTGTCTCAGCTGGCACGTGCCACAGCGTCGCCTGACCGCCAGACACCCACGTGATCGGCGCGTCTTCGGCTGAAAGCTTTTAAAAAGCAGACTTGATATATTCTCAGAATATATATAACCAGACTGCAATGTCTGATAATTACCGTAAGTCATGATAGATAGATAGATAGATAGAATTACAGAACATTTTTATGATCATGTATGTTCCACTGTTCAGGGACCCCAAAATTTACATAAACCCCACCCCTAAGAACACACAACAAAGAGGGTGAGGCCATGTTGGGCTGCTTTAGAGAAGAGGAAGAGTTGTTGTAGTAGAGTGTTATTTCCATGCCTCATTTTACGCCGGACTGCTTCACAAACGAGGGTCAATTCAACGCTGGATTTGCACAAAAGATTAACATGACGGCACATGCTAGTCGATGAGTTGAATCAACTCCACAGCAACTACATAAATTTATCCACTAACCATTCAGAAACGTCCAGTTTCATTCTAAAAGTTGTAACTTCTTCCTGAGTCTCTCCATCAGTGTCGACTCCGGTTTGAACAATGTAAGGCTGAACACCGTTACTGACAATCCTCATTTTGGCTGCGTGAGATTCTCCAGCTTTGTTGTTGTTGAGCTGTTGAAGCTCCGCCCTCTTCTGGAAAGGGGGCCGGGAGCAGCAGCTCATTTGCAATTAAAGGGACACATACAAAAATGACATTTTTTGCTCACACCCAAATAGGGGCAAATTTGACAAGCTATAATAAATGATCTGTGGGGTATTTTGAGCTGAAACTTCACAGACACATTCTGTGACACCAGAGACTTATGTTACATCTTGTAAAAGGGCCATTATAAGTCCCCTTTAACCATTTACAAAACACTCATAAAACATTTACATTTTTTACACACATAATTGACTTAGCATAAAATACACAGCAGTTTGATGACCTAATATTGGAGGATCCATGTTAAGGAATCCCACTGACTGGCTCTTCCGATCAGTTTCCTTACAGCTCCTGGATGGGGTTAATCCCAATCTGAGTTGCTGTTTTCTGGGAATAGAACAGCTAATCTGTTCTTGGCTCAGTCAAATGGTCACAAATACTCGTCTACACAATACATACATGATGCTGGAAATGCCATGCATATGAAAAGTAGCTCTAAAAAGTTTTTGGACACTTAAAGTCACCATAATATCAAAATAATGAATCAGAATAACTTCCCCTCCCTCTTGCAGCGACATCTCTTTTCTTCTCTGATGATGAGGGCGGGGCAACCTGTCACTCAGATGAGATCCACCAATCCCACAACCATCCAATCAATTCCCCATGGACAAAATCAAGCCCCGCCCCACATTTGTTCTTGTTCGAGAAGCAGATTCAAATGGATATACGTCACAATAGAGAAAAGACTATCACAACTTCTGTTATTGTTAGATGATAAAATATGAAAGCAAGAGTCTGTATCTGTGCTCAAATGCAGATTAATGAAACCCTGGATCTAATTCAGTGACATTCAAACATTCTTAAGCATGGCTCCAAAAAACTTTTTGGCCCAATTTTAGAATATAAACATGTGCTGATACTTGAAAACAACAGATGGAAATGTATGAGGTCAACACAGCTGTATTTTCCATAATGTGGAAGAAAGTTTCACTAACTTCACGGACATTGTAAACACACTGTTATAGTGATAAAGTTCATAGATATCCTTCTGAAAAAGACTTATATGACTCTCTGATATATTTATATCTCATAAAACAGCCTTTGCATGCTGACTAATGTTTGTTTTTGCCTGGATTGATGTACTGCTATCTGGAATTTATGTAATCCCTGTTTTTTGTAGAGCATTTAAACCCAGAGGATTAATATGTGGGTAAATAAAAGGTGGCACATACTGAAATATCTTTTGAAGACAGATGATACACGATGACAGAGCGCCTTCAAGGTGTTGTGGTGGGATGTGGGAGTTGTTCCCACTCTGTGCAGGTTTTTGCGCCAGTGGCACGAACACACAGCGGCCGTGAACACACAGCCGCCCACCAAGAGTCATCGGAGAGGGCAGATCTCCATCTCTCTGTGTTCAGTGCTGCAAGGGACATGAGCAGGAGTGAACGTGTTGACATCAGGGTGACTAATGTTATAACCTCCTGACAGCCAGCAATGCATTGTTGTGCACTGGAGTCGACGTGTGTTTCTTTTTGCTAATACTTCTGAAAACATGTTATGATGTGGTCTATTTGTTTCAAGACCTGCTGTATGTTAATGAGGCTTTTTTGTCATACCAAATGATATATATATACACTACCAGTCAAAAGTTTGGAATCGGTAAGATTTTTAATGTTTTTAAAAGAAGTTTAGTCTGCTCACCAAGGCTGCATTTATTTAATTAAAAATACAGTAAAAACAGTAATATTGTGAAATATTATTACAATTCAAAATAACTGTTTTCTGTTTGAATATATTTTATAAAGTAATTTATTCCTGTGATCAAAGCTGAATTTTCAGCATCATTACTCCAGTCTTCAGTGTCACATGATCCTTCAGAAATCATTCTAATATGCTGATCTGCTGATCTATATATATATACTGTATATGTATATATGATTAACTTGTTTTTATATTAATTTATATTTTATATATTTATTATATATGCTTTTTAAATATGTATTAATTTATTTATATAATTTCATTTAATTACATGTATATATTTATTAATTTATATATTAATATGCAAATTATTAATTTATATCATTTAAATTATATATATATATATACACACACACACATATAATGCTGATATATTTTAATATAATACATAATGCATTTAACTGACTATTTTAATATATATGTTTAAAGTTATTTATATTTTATTTTTTAAAATGATCTGATATATACATTAGATTTATTTGATATTTTAATATATACATGTACAGTAATTCTTACTTTACATATTTATTAGATATATTTTTAGAAAAGTTATATATATATAGTGCAGATATATTTTTAATATATTATATACATATATTGTTAATATATACATATATTGCATATATTACATAACATTTATTTTATTAAATTATATATATATATATATATATATATATATATATATATATATATATAGTGATATTGTTGTATTATAATAATTTGGTTAAATTTGTTTAGAATTTATGTATTTATTGTATATAATTATTTTGTAAAATTTATATACATACATTTTATAATTTTATTTCAATATTTTTTATAAATTATAAAATACTTTATAAAATTAAACATTAATACATATTGTAAATAGCCTATATAATATAGCTATATATACATATATAATATGTAATATTATGTTTATATATATAATATCGATATATACATATTTTTTGAATCTAAAACTTATCAATATCAATATTTTGAAAGAAGAAAGAGATTTAAAAAGTCAAACGCACAAATGAAAACTTTCGTTCTTTTTGAGCTTTGCCTTTTGGTTACAGACCAGGAACACGATTTGACCCTGAACGACCGAGAAACAGACACGCGCGCGCCCTCCAGCGGTGAAGAGGCGTCGTGTCTGCGGATGACCGACTGCAGCGAGCAGTAAAACAACTTAAGGGCAGCAAGAGAGTATCATGTAGGCCAGTGTAGCGTCTCATTTCCTCCGCACTTTGCTCACAGCACCATAAATATGTGTCTCAGTGGTCAAGGACGAAAAATCCATCTCAAAGCTGCTGCAGACATGACATAAAAAAATAATGAAATATGCAGGGACTGGGGCTAGTTGTCACAGTTTTTACTCTAATAGTATTTCTTAGGATGGGGATGATTTTTAAAGTCAGTTTCTGTGCATACATTAAAGTCATTCTGACCATATAAAACACACCAGAACCTTGGGTTATTGTCATTATTATAACATGCTTATATATCGATGCTTGTCTGAATATATATCAGTGCTTAAAATGTTTTAACATAATACTCATTAAATCAGGCTTGCATGCATACACAATCAATAAATATATTTGATGCACACAGCCAATAAGATCTCTGTAAAGAAACGACCACATTTCTGGAGTCTGAAGGCATATTTATGAAGCTGGATTAAAGTTCATTCTATGCAGAAATGACCAGAGGATAAAAAGCAGGTGGTTTTTATGACTGCGTAAATTGTTTGCATCTGTTGACACCGTACAGCGGAATGGCTTTGCACTAAAGTGCTATTAACATTTGTCTCGAGAAGCGCGAGACCTCTTGATTTAATATCTGTGAGGATATTTCAGCCCTCGAGATCTTCTGCATTCATAGTCTGACAAAGACTCTCTCCGCGGGGGATTCTTTATTTATTGTTGTTTATTTCTCAAACAAGATGCGGGGCCTGGAGACTATCTCTGACTATCATATATTAAAACAAACACACACACACACAGCATGTGCAAATGAAGTATTTACTGCAAATGAACAGGTTATTTCGACACACGCGCGCACGCCACGGTTGCCAGGTTTTCAAAACAAAACCCGCCCAATGGACCCTTTTCACAGACTGTGATGACGCGTTTTCACAGCCATCAGCATCATAAATCTTGCAAAGTTTTTTATATATACATATATATATATATATATATTTAAATGTATGTACATGTATGTACTGCTCAAAACTAGCCCAAAACTAGCCCAATCGTGTTTCAAGGGGGTTCCCAGGTGAAAATCACGTTCAGGGTAAAATCTGTGTTTTTGGCAGGGTTCCCCTGGTAAAATTTGCATTCCTGGGGCTAAATATCATATTATTTATGGTCGCTTCAACTCGCGGACATGAAAAACAACCCGCGGCAACAGTGTTAAAGTAGCCCAATTCCATGTGAAAACAGCAGACTTGGCAACACTGGTGAAACACCACCTCCGCAGAAGAAATCAATGCTTACTACTTCATCATTGCAACGTTAGCCCCGCCCACTGGCGTGTTAGTGAGATGACGAGGAGAGAAGAGCGATCCAGACCTAAAAATAACATTACCTTTCAAAGGATCCTAATGCTACGAATATGGTTATTTAATTTCAACAATGTGAATGTCTCAGTTGAGCTTTATTTATTTTGTATTCGGTACATTTCACTGTGGATTCTCTGGTAAATCAGTTGCATTTCAGCACAGGCTGTGCAAACAGACTTTTACGATATGGACTCGACAGTAATGCAACAACATGTAAGTAACTGTGTTAATTCTAATGCCTGATCTGATATTAATGATTCATGTACAGTCAGATGTTCTTTGTCTATGTGTCAGTAATTCAAACCAGTGACTAAACGGTCAACTTCACGTTGTTTCTCTTAAGAGGATGAAAATAATCTGTTATTTAAACAGTGATTAAATTATATATAGAAAGCGATTAAAGAACGCTCCCTTTGCAATCGCTGGAGCTGTCAATCAAACAGCATTAGTTTATCAGTGAGTTCTTGAGTCGTGCCAAAACTTCTGTTTTATTCAACGAATCTCTTAGTTATATCACGTTTACACTGTTAGTTATGATGAAAGCATTTGTTAGTGTGCAGAAATTGAGTTGCAATGACGAGATCAATAGTATCAATAGAGCTGTAATAGTAAAAACATGCTAAAAGAGAGAGTATTACTTGGCTATTTCATATGCAAACATGTTAGCCAATCACAGCAGTGGGCGTTTACACTGAAGTCTCACAGCAGACACGCCCCTTAAAACAGAGCGTTCAAATCAGAGGGCTTAAAAAATGCCTTTTATTTCTAAGTTATGACAATTTTTGATGTAAAAAGCATACTAATTCTGCAGGAAAAAACGCGAACTTGGCAACACTGGCACACACACAGATTAACATATAATAGATGACTTCTTAATACAGACAGAGCGGCTAGAAATGGAGACCCTGAAATCGCGTGTCCTTCATTTGCTCTTCATGTCTTTGTTCTCTAGTTGGCGTGTTTTTTTTTTTTGCACAAGTTTCTAACTCCAGTGAAGTTTAATTACTGTCTTTGTTGATAATGAGTCGAGAGATTCATAAAAAAAAAAAACCACATTAATTAACACACCGCAGGGTCTGTCATGCGTCACTAGTGGATACAAAACCCTTAAAACTCTTCCCAATGTCAGCCGAAGGCAGAGTCACTCCAGACGCGTCTTCAATGAAAGCTATTAGCATTGTGGACCTTTACAACAGACTGAAGCTCTCAAAGATTAGCTTTAAAACTGACGGTCTTTGTGTCAGATTTGTAATGGTGTGGTTCAATGTAAAATCTTGAGATTGTAAGGATTTGTTTTATTTGCTCTGTTGGACACATTTTATTTGTCACTTCATGGTAATTTTCAGAGAACTGAAGGTTACTGCTAAAATGAATATATAGAAATTATGATAGAATATGATTATGACTGTAATATATGGATTATTTATTAGGGTCCTACGGAAATTACTGAAACCCCTACTGAAATTGTTAGTTTTCTTCTTCTTCCGCTCGAGTCTATGGCAGCCCATAGAACCGTATGGTAAAAAGTTATGAAATTTGGCACACAGATAGAGGACAGTCTGAAATGTTACCATAGCAAATTTGGAGTCTCAAACCCTCTTGCACCACCAACAGTTCAAATATTCACTCATGTTTATGCTCATTACTTAAGTCCAAGAAACAAAATTGTTTTTTCCTCTGATTCCATGGCTATGATGCCATTTCCATCATGAACATCATTTTCCGCCATTTTGAATTTTCCAAAAAAACTACTTTTTCGAACTTCTCCTAGAAGCATTTGTCCAACTTGAAATTTGGTATGTAGCAAAAAGTTATTAAAATATTTTTGATCGGCCAATCCGTGCTCGTATAGCGCATCAACGAATTTTGATGGCGAGCATGCAAAAATGGATTTGATGCTGTATCATTGATTTAGTGTATTGACACCAAACTTGGTATATGTCATTACAGGCATGACTTGGGGGTACATGCAAAGTATCATCACAGCGCCATCTACTGGTGCCGAGATAGGAAAAATGGCTAATTTTGCTTATAACTTTTGAATGCCTTGTCCTAATCATGAGGATGGTCTTAGATTCCTTGAGGCAAGCCGAGTTGAATGATATCCAATTTTCTTTGGTCGACCATTTTAGCCATCGGCCATTTTGAATTTTGTCATAAAATGCTGTGTTTTACAAACGCATGAACGTATTGTTACGAAACTCGGTATGATTCATCGAGGCCATGTAGGAGGAAGTTTTAGGTCAAGAGTGGTCAAGAGATATAATGACATTTATGAAAATGCTTATAATATATTAAAAATATCAACATATTGTCATCTAACTTACATTATTAGATTTGTTGGCTTATGCCGAGTCCAACGATACAAAAATTGCCATATTCTACATTACTTACTGTCCGCCATATTGAATTTTATTCAAAACCTACTTTTTCAAATTCCTCCTACAAAATTTGTCTGATTTGTATGAAGTTTGGTATGTAGCATTTACAGATACTCGTGACAAAAAGTTATTAAAAGATTTTTGATAGACCCAAGTATTGTTTTATACCGCGTCATCAAATTTGACTGTGAGCACGCCAAAATGGATATGCGGCTTTATCTTTGCAAAAGTTTTGTGTATTGACACGAAACTTGGTACATGTCATCACAGACATTACTTGAGGATGCATGCAGAGTTTCGTCATAGCGCCACCTACTGCTCAGATATTAGAAACCATGTTATTATGTTAGAAGTGCTTTAACTGAAGTCATTTAAACAGCTTTATCCTGACTTCATGATCACAGATTTCCACAAATATTTCCTTTTCTGCCCTTATTCGGCTTGACCCTGTAATTGCTGCTTGCAGCTATATTTAATATATCTATCTGTTATAAATATAAATAAATAAACATGTCTATATGTCTATACATAAAATTATATATATATATATATATATATATATATATAGCCCATTAAAATGTAATGTGATCCATTGGAATTGTTGTATATTTATAGAAAAACATGTAAAAATGAAAATGATTTATTTAAAATAATTATTCTTATGCATAATACTCTAACCGTAGTTTTATCTATCTAAAACCTTCAGTATTCTGTTGGGAGCATACAGCATACTAAATCATTTTTGTTTTGTGAGAACGACTCTATATATTATGATATTTCTGTTCTGTGTTGAACAGATTTCACCTTATGAAAACAGAGTGACCATTCAGTCTTTTTATCATCTTATTTTTGAATGTCCAGGAATCATCTAAGCATTGGAGATAAGGATCAGTCAACTGAATATTTCTCTTTCTGCTTGCTTTGACTTCGTCCTGCTTGATTTCCAAGTTTGAAGAGTTCTCCGTCTTCATTCGCTAGCGTATAATCCAGCATCAAAGCGATGTAATGTTGCTCAGATGTGTGGGTGTTTGTGTCTGATGGTGAAGCAGGCTTATGGTAGTCATGATAGATGTGAACAAGGTAAAGCTCTCTGGCCCAGTGGAATTCAATAGGCCAAGACTTCATCTGGATGAGGTCCATTAATCTGGACATCAGGCCTGTGTAGACACCACTGGATCACACACTCTGAACATGTGAGAGAAAGTCAAAGAATGAGTGGGTGAGTTTTCTTAAACTTATGAGGGAAAAATATTAAGAAGAGAACAGAAGAAAAAGAGAGATCATCAATGAAGAGTTGAACCAATTAGCTCTGAGATAAATTCATACAAAATTCATACAAACTTGAAACGAAAAGTTTAGGAAATTGCAAACAAACAAACAAACAAACAAACAAACAGTTTTACATAGTAAATAAAAAATAAACAAATATTTTTAGATAAATCATTTTAAATTAGTAAATAAATATTAAAATAAATCATAATATACATAATAATTAAAATAATTTAAAATAATAAATTATTTGATTAAATTATTGAAATAAATAAATAATGATTTAAATAAATAAAAAGTAGATAAATTATTTTAAACAAACTAACAATTTTTACATAATAAATAAATTTTAAATAAATAAATAATTTTATATAAATAATTTTAAAATAAAAGTAAATAAATAATAAAGAATAAATAATAAAATAATAAAAATAATTTTAAATAACAAATAAATTATTTAAATAAATAAATAAATTATAGATTATAAATAAATAATTTAAATAAACATTTTAGTTAAATTATTTTAAACAAACATACAGTTTTACATAATAAACAAATAAACAAACAAATAATTTTAGATTTATAATTTTAAATAAATAAATAATATAATAAAATAAAATAAATAATAATAAAATAAATAAACATTAATTTTAAATAATAAATAGATATATAAATAAATAAACAAAATAAATAATTACTATAAATGCCATAAATACTATAAAAACTATAAATGAATAATTTAAATAAATAAATAATAAATAATTTTAAATAAATACATACATTTTAAATAATTTGAATGAATGCTAGCTTGCTAGATAGAGATAGATAAATAGATTTTTTATGAATTTATGTATTCCTTTACTGTGTTTATAAAAAAGTGTCGTTAAAAACCTCTACAAAACAGAAGGCACAAGATAAACCTGTTTGCTTTTGCAATTAATCTTGTTTGTTATGTCGCGCGCGTCAGAAAGTCAAGGTGGCTTTGACTCACTCGAGTGAACCGTCGACAGAATCACACTCGGGACGGATAAACACATGACATAACGATCAAAAAGTTCAAGTGATGTCTGGTGAATATCCCATCTGATGGATCTAATCCCGTCGTTTATGTGCAGCACAGACAATATGTGAGATGTTGACATTTTGTTCTTTACAAATGTTAATCAGTCCTGCTGAACAGGGTTGATATGAGGAAAGGTCTAGTGCTGGATTTCACTTTGAGTAATCCATTTGTCCAAGTGTTTTAATCCTATTACCCTGAATGAACAGAAATAAACAAGGCACTTGATTTGATCCAAAACATGTCAAAGCAGACGCACGTCTTCAAATTTGGATTAAAAAATAAATAGGCCCAAATAAAAAAAAAAAAATAGTAGGCTGTTCTGTATCTCTAAGGCTGATCGTATCTGTATACTGTGTATGTTTTATATTATATTATATTATATTGAGAACCAAGCATGTTGTAGGAAGGCCTACACTCAGTACGTGGTGTAGTTACAACATCTACCAGCAGGGGGAAACTAGACAACAAACATTCAAGTCGAGATGGTTGAACGGTTAAATAAATAAATTAAATTATTTAAATAAATGAAGTGATTGAAGTGATGTCATCTCCCTTTCTTAGATTGATTGGCTAGAGGAGGAGCTGTCAATCTAGAACTAGTGGACCAATGGTGACGCTTAAACCCGGCCTAATTTACATGAATCTCGAACTGCAACATTTGGAAACGCAAGAGTGGAAGAAGAGCAAAGAGAAAAACAGCACAAGCGTACAAAAGAGTAAAATATGAGCAGAAAATGTAAGAGAGCACAAAATACAGAGTAATAAATGCAAGGAAAACAACTTTTAAGAACACATAAACACAAGATTTGTGCAATATCAGTTTTAACGTGTTTAAAGTTTTGATTCATGCTTATTTTTTTTTTTAAATGCGCCTTCAATTTTTCCATTCACGCTTATTATATTTCAATCCGTGACCACGTTCTTTGCCATTCTGATCATTTTGCATTATTTTTTTTAAGTTTGTATTAGGCCTATATATTTTTACATGTGTTTTTAAATTTTTGATTCACGCTTATTATTTTTTGATCCGTGACTGCAATACTATTGGCGGGAATCTAACACCATACCTTCAAGAACCAGAGGATGATGAAGAAAAACCTGAACTTGTTTTTTGTATTCAAGCCAAGATGACTTAGATGCTTAATATAGAGGCACATTATTTACTATTCACTGATGCTTGTCATTCTAGTGAGAATTGTTCAAAAAGTGTATACAATCTAGAGTCCAATGCTATTTTGGTGTTTTCCGTGAGCTGTGCATTTTAAATGTTTATCTAGGCTACTAAAAGTGATTTTTGATGTACAATATCATGTATATGACCGCAAAGCTAATAGGCATGGACTAAAAGTGACAAAACTCACTTTTTAATTTAACTGGGCTTTAAAAATGCAAAATATTCGCTTTAAGTCCATTAAAACAGAAAGGTGTCAACACGTTTGAGTTATACTGCCATCTAGTGATGTTTTCTGTGTCCAACATGCAACAGCATCTTCATCATCTGAGAATTATGATTGATGGAGATGATATTCAGTGATCCGTCAAGTATAAACAAAATATAGTGGATATATATTAAAGAAAATGACCAACATAGGTCATTTTAAATAGCATAAATCATAAAATAATGGAGTAAACAAAATAAGAGTGGATCTGGTTTTAAGAAGCATTCAAGTTCATTTAGGTTTTCCCATTCCAGTTTTTACCAGCTTAACACAATATAACACATTATACATGACATTTAGCCCACATATAATACATGCCAATACATGCTATATTTATGAACTTTGCTAATAATATATACATGTACTTGTGCATTGCATTGTAATAATTCTCAAATTGTTCACTAAAACTAATGCTATCAGTCTATAAAAAGCATGACTGTCATGCAAAAGCTGCATCAAACGCTCCACAAATTCAAACCATGAAAATAATTTCCAGCAAAAGTCACACATCTTACGGTAAACTTGAGAAGACATTGAGATGAAAAGATGATATAAAGCTTTAGAAGCTCGTTTCTGCCATGGAATAAAAAAATATCACACAATTCGGACTTATTTTCTTGCAGTTGCAAGTTTATATCTCACAATTCTGAGGGAAAAAAGGCAGAATTGCAAGTTAGAAACACTGAACTGCAAGAAAAAAGTCCGAATTTTAAGATAAAAAGTCGCAATACCTTATTTATTTTTTATTACACGGCGGAAACAAGCTTCCATAAAAAACTGGCTTGTATGACATCATCTTTTCAACATTTATAAACAGTTTTCATTTCACTATATAAAAAGCTACAATAAAACAAAAGGTTAAATTCAAACCATCTGAAGTTTTTACTTCACATTCACATTCATTTACTCTTTATGTCTTAGTTTTGTGTTTTCTACCATGTTTTACAGTGGATAATAATGCTACTGCAGTCCTAATTAAATCCTTTGGTGATTATGAGTCAGGAGTTTCATTGGCAGGTATTTCTTCTTGTTTTAAGCATTTTTCATAAAACAAGGCTCAATATCGTATGTCATTTTGCTTCTTAAGTAAATGTATCGTCTCTTCAGGATATGATGGATCTTATCCACTCCAGACTCTCACAAAACTAGCACCAGCCCGATGAGCATCAGATGAGATAAGACGCTTTCCATCTTGGATCCATGATTCTTCTTCTCATTTTCCATGCCTGTATCTTCAATTTTAACGTGCACATGTGTGGGCTCTCCGGGAGTATCAACGGTCGTGTGGGGACGCTCAGGTAAGACAGTTGTATCATCACTGTTGTCCGGTTCCTCAGATGGATGCCACTTCTCAGCCACTGTGAGGAAAAGAGGAGGGTTTACAACAAAAACAGGCATAGTATAGTTCTTCATGACTGTTTTCCACCACGTTTTATTTCATGTTGATTTGCATTGATAAAGTTTTCACTTTACCGCAGATGTTGTCCTCACACATTGGTATAGTATCTGGACACTTTGAGCACGGCTCTCCAGACTCGTATGGCTTTAGTTCCTCAGAATTTCCTCTGAAATGAAGGAAAAGGGAAGAGTGAATTTTATAGATATCTCACTTAATTATGTGAAAGGTGTTTTAGATCAGTGGTTTTCAACTAGATGGCTTAAATGTAAGACAAAACAGCTAAAAGTCAAGTCTTAATTCCCTCAACAACTGTCGTGTTCAAGTCTTAAAAAGTTATATATATAAGTCATGAAAATGTATAAAATCGTAAAAACACCTGTACATTTCTATAATACATCTTTCTAGTTGTGTCAGTCTTTAAAATATTTTGAGTTAATTTGCCATTTGTGAGTTAAAAATATTTGTAAAAACACTGAGGATTTTCAAAAAATACAGCATATATATATATATATATATCTGAGCTTTAGCTTCAATATAATAATATTAAAGTAATACAAATACAAAAAAAATACAAATTTAATCAATTGTAATAATTTTATTTATTTTATATAAATAATACAGATAATGACACAAATGATACTTATTTTGACTGAAGAAACTAAATAAATTCATTATTGGACCCTGAAGAACAAGAACTGAATGTTCTTCAGGGTCCAATAATGAATTTATTTAGTTTCTGAAGAACATTCAGTTCTTGAATCTTCTGAAATTCATCTATATAATTTTATATTTGACTATATTGTCACTCAATAACAAAAAAGTTTGAAAACAAGCAGCTTTGATATTACAACAGAAATATATTTGGGTGCCTTTGAAAATGGTCTTGGAGTCAAAAAGGTTAAGAACCACTGCTTTAAGCCCAAAGTATACTTCACTTTTACGCATATGCAAGATTCAGCTTACAGTGCGCGTGACGCAAATTTCGTCATCAGAAGAGTACGTGCACGATCGGATTTTTGTAACCGTGCGTAATTTTACACGCAGGTCGCACGTGCGCAACCGTGCCCTGGGGGTGTCGATTCACAAGGTAGTCGAAGAAAAACTGCATAAACGGAACAGACCGGTGTGGTGAGAAATCGATTCTCCCTCCCAGGAATCTTGTTTCCTTTAGGACCCAGACGTAATGCCTGATTAAAAGTTGTCATCATGATGTCTTGACTAATTATACCCTATTTCACTATTGTATGATGTTTATTACATTAAGTGCACAAACAACATGCTTGAAATATAAAATGACTGCGTATGTATTGAATAATAAAACAAACTGGAAACACAACCATGCCTAAAAATTTATTTTTAAATAAGGATAGAGATTGTTGCAACATGCTATGTTCTGTAAAAGTAATTTAATATTAATTTTACACAATAATAGCAATGTTATATAGTATATAATATTACTATTCTAATTTTTTAACACATTAATTGTCATGCTAAGTACACACACACATCATTAATTTGAAATGTAATTGGGAACTATATTGAAAGCAAAAACATACCTAATACAATATAAGCTAAGCTAGCAGGCTAATCAGGTAGATGTATGCTATGCTAGTACATAAGCTAACTAAAAAAACAGAACGAGAAATGCTTGATTTCACAACCTATAGCTTCAGATATATATGAACCATGTCATTTCAAAGACTTTAATGGTCATTATAACTCATTTTAAACACTATAAATCATAACGTGATTTTGCAGGAATTATAATCAGGTGCTAAAAATACATCCCATTAAAAGTACGTTGAACCAATGAGCTCACTTAGGGTCCTAAAGGAGACCCGATTCCTGGGGGGACTCGATTTCTTACGACACCGGAACACATGCAAGTTACAGCGACGATGAAGGCCTACATAGACGAGAGATTGTGCGAAGAGGTTAGAAAGTAGCCTACCCTCATTTGTACGACTCTAGCAAAGATGTTTACATGGGTTGTAACTCGTGGCAACAGATAGCTCAAAACTGTGCATGTGTCGAATATGCGTACAAGTCAAATGAAGTATACTTTGCAAGGCTGTACGTTTGATTGTAAAAAAAAAAAAAACTAAGTATACCCAGGGCTTTAGATAGTTTTAAAGCTGTGTTTTAGTATTAGCTGATAGTATAGACTTCTAGACTAAAATATTTATATATATGAATTCATATGAGGTTAAGTTGCAACTTATACCACAATAAATATTGTAGAACAGGCCATGTTCTAGAATGTATTAGAACACTGAGGTCATGTTCAGTCTGGATTATTGAAATGCACCTACTGAGGGAAGTAATTACAGACGAGAAGAGTGGCCTTCTCAAAATATAGACCCTTAAGAGTGTCACACAAATGAGTAGCACAGCCAACTCTACTGCTGTTGGCCCACACCATCTGCAACAACAACAGAGAAACACATCGTCACATCTGCATATTCATAATGTGAAAACCAATCAAACGCACCAAACAGAAATGGTGTTCACCTGAGTGTAATGGCCACACATTTTGTCTTCAGCACAGTCATTTTTTTCATAGTCATAATCCTCATATTCTTTATACCTTCAGTGCAGAGAAATGAGTAGCATTATTGCTTATAGATAATATTCCTGCATATCGCAGATCATTGGTATTTATTCTTTTATCCACCAGTCATTCATTCATTCTCATTTATGTTTTAGTTCAGATATTTTTCATACCAGTTCAGCATTGCTTTGGTTGCATTAAATCGTCCAGTGCTGACAAAGAGATTTTCACCCATTGTAAGATCCTCAAGTTCAGGGTTGTGAGCCCAGATGCATTTTGTGGCGTAAGATTCCGCCACCAGACGCAGTGTCTCGTCCCACACCTTAAATGATAGAAACATATTTGATATTATTTGACTTTGAAGTTTGTTAGTTTTGTGACAGCAGAAAAATATATTTACTTAACTCTTAAATCAGTGTTATTTTTACATTATTATAATTATGTAATTAACATTGAGTGAATATCGCAGAACATGGTCGTACTTCATGCTAAGATCTAAAAAAGAAAAAAAAAAAATTAAATTTTATATATATAAAATTGTATATATACATACTATATATACACCGATCAGGCATAACATTATGGCCACTGACAGGTGAAGTGAATAACACTGATTATCTCTTCATCACGGCACCTGTTAGTGGGTGGATATATTAGGCAGCAAGTGGACATTTTGTCCTCAAAATTGATGTGAAGCAGGAAAAATGGGCAAGTGTAAGGATTTGAGCGAGTTTGACAAGGGCCAAATTGTGATGGCTAGATGACTGGGTCAGAGCATCTCCAAAACTGCAGCTCTTGTGGGGTGTTCCCGGTCTGCAGTGGTCAGTATCTATCAAAAGTGGTCCAAGGAAGGAACAGTGGTGAACCGACGACAGGGTCATGGACGGCCGAGGCTCATTGATGCACGTGGGGAGCGAAGGCTGGCCCGTGTGGTCCGATCCAACAGACGAACTACTGTAGCTCAAATTGCTCAAGAAGTTAATGCTGGTTCTGATAGAAAGTTGTCAGAATACACAGTGCATCACAGTTTGTTGCGTATGGGGCCGCATAGCTGCAGACCAGTCAGGGTGCCCATGCTGACCCCTGTCCACCGCCGAAAGAGCCAACAGTGGACACGTGAACATCAGAACTGGACCACGGAGCAATGGAAGAAGGTGGCCTGGTCTGATGAATCACGTTTTCTTTTACATCACGTGGATGGTTGGGTGCGTGTGCGTCGCTTACCTGGGGAACACATGGGACCAGGATGCACTATGGGAAGAAGGCAAGCCGGCGGAGGCAGTGTGATGCTTTGGGCAATGTTCTGCTGGGAAACCTTGGGTCCTGCCATCCATGTGGATGTTACTTTGACACGTACCACCTACTTAAGCATTGTTGCAGACCATGTACAGACTTTCATGGAAATGATATTCTCTGGTGGCTGTGGCCTCTTTCAGCAGGATAATGCGCCCTGCCACAAAGCAAAAATGGTTCAGGAATAGTTTGAGGAGCACAACAACGAGTTTGAGGTGTTGACTTGGCCTCCAAATTCCCCAGATCTCAATCCGATCGAGCATCTGTGGGATGTGCTGAACAAACAAGTCCGATCCATGGAGGCTTCACCTCACAACTTACAGGACTTAGTTCACTTCTGAATTAAAATTTCCTGATAATTTACTCACCCCCATGTCATCTAAGATGTTCATGTCTTTCTTTCTTCAGTCGAAAAGAGGAAAACATTCCAGGATTTTTCTCCAAATAGTGGACTTCACTGGGGTTCAACAGGTTGAAGGTCCAAATGTCAGTTTCAGTGCAGCTTCAAAGAGCTCTACACAATCCAAGATGAGGAATAAGGGTCTTATCTAGTGAAACCAAAAATGTATATACTTTTCAGTCCTTCAAGGATTTCGCGGGACTTTTTTTCTGATTTTTGATGCCTAAAATTTGTGGCTTTTCTCAAAATCTGTTGCAATATTTACAGCATTTCTTGTTGTTTTGCAGTGAAAATATACAACAGACAACATTCTTTTAACATCATTATTACTTTTCTGACCTCGAGAACCATTGCAGGGCTCCAGACTAACATTGGAGGGCAGTAGCACCAGTAGCATTAGCAACCATTAAAGGGTTAGTTCACCCAAAAATGAAATATCTTAATTTGAGTCCTGAAGATGAACAAAGATCTTACGCGTGTGGAACGACATGAAGGTGAGAAATTAATGACATAATTTACATTTTTGGGTGAACTAACCCTTTTAAGTTCTAAGGTGGCACCAGCCCCTGATTTGGCAGTGCTGTGAGGGCTAACAGAAAAGCACTGAGCTTGAGTTGTTATTAACTTTTATTTTATTATTAATAAATATTAACAATATATACTAGGGTGTGGAAGTGGCTAATAAGCCAATAACTCCTCTGCAGCATCTACTACAGTGGTAATCTGATGTCTTTTTTATTTCTAAATAAGTGTTTGAATATAAATGTTTTTTTTTTTTTTATTAGAAAATGACCGATCGCTTCTCTAGATAAGACCCTTATTCCTCATCTGGGATCATGTAGAGCTCTTCGAAGCTGCACTGAGACTGTAATTTGGATCTTCAACCCGGTGAACCCCAGTGAAGTCCACTATATGGAGAAAAATCCTGGAATGTTTTCCTCAAGAACCTTAATTTCTTTTCGACTGAAGAAAGAAGGACATGAACATCTTGGATGACATGGGGGTGAGTAAATTATCAGGAAATTTTCATTCAGAAATGAACTAATCCTTTAAAGGATCTGCTGCTAACATCTTGGTGTCAGATACCACAGCACACCTTCAGGGGTCTAGTGGAGTCCATGCCTCGACGGGTCAGGGCTGTTTTGGCAGCAAAAGGGGGACCAAAACAATAATGTTATTCATGATCGGTGTATATATGCTTTGTTTTCTTTATGCAAAATATAATTTTGAATTTTTTCTCTTCCTTTTGCAGTGAAATATGACCCAGACATGTTGTTGTTTGTACAATCCACTCTATTGTTGTGTAAATGTAAGTGAACAAAACATGTTTCACATGACGCCCAGAGTCTTTTCCAGTGAATCCTTCCATCGCCATGCTCTGAATTTCACCCACAATACAAACACAAGAGAGTAAGACAGGATGACCACATGGGGCTTTATTAAAACACTCAGACTCAGCACAGTGTTCCTGCCGTCTCTTATAATGTTCACATTCCTCAGCATGTTACACATTGCGCAACGGTATTCCGTGCATCCACCCACCCACCCACACTCCATCCAGTCAGAATCAATGTGAAAATTCCCTCTTTATCAGATAAAGGAAGGTCTCATGCATTATAATACCAGCTTTGTGTGTTTGTTTCTTGCATTCACATGACACACAAGTTGAGGTGTTTCACACACCAGCAATGAGTTTTTACATACTAACATTGATACTAAATAACTTTATGCTGAGTGATTTATTAAATATAAGTTTTCATTTTGTAAACTACAATCATGATTACTGTATTACTTCGACTCCCTTGTGTTTTGAAGTTATTTGCGCCAATGAATATGCTTCATGACACAATTACCATGGATATTAATGTGATAATTGTTGTTTACAGCAGTAATGAGACCATTAAAGATGTGATTCCAGTGATTGATGGAAGATGATTAGATGTTTTGACCTCATAAGAGCATCCAAAGACTTTAAGCTCACACCAAAACATCAATAGTCCAGAGAGAGAGAGAGAGATGAGAGATCAAACTCAGACTTTACACATGTTTGGCAGGGAAAGCTATTTTCTATGTATCATGTACACTACCAAGTTTGGGGTAAGATTTTTTTAAAGGAAAGTTGAAATGACAAAAAGTTGAATTTTTGCTCTTACACCACTATAACCAAAGTGAAATACACTGCCCGGCCAAAAAAAAGTTGCTGTTTAGATTTAAATAGGTAAATACTTAAGAGTCTATGACTGAATCATTGCAGTGATTATTATGTTTCTAGCATGTTATATATTTGGCAACAGTTCTTCTAACCCTAGCGGATGGAGCGTGTAGCTTTTAATTTCTTAAACAAGGAAGACGCATCATGGCCATATTCCAGAATGACAAAGTCAAGATTCATCAGGCTCAGACTGTGAATGAATGGTTGTGGGGGAGAATTGGCACCTCTGAGTCGAGACCTTAAATGCATTGATAGTCTTTGGGATGTGCTGGAACATGTGAACATGATTCTTCATGCTCCTTCCCAACCATTTCACAATTTGAGCCTGATGAATATTGGCTTTGTCATCCTGGAAATTTGGCCATGATGTGTCTTCCTACATGGTTATTTAAGAAATGAAAAGCTACACACTCCATCAATTAGGGTTAGAAGAACTTTTGCCAAACATATGCTAGAAACATGATAATCAGTGCAATAATGATCCAGTCATACACTTTTAAACATTTGCCTATTTAACTCCAAACAGTGACTTTTTTTTTCGGCCGGTCAGTGTATGTTGTGTGCATCAGTGCATCTCTTACCACTTTCTGCATGAAGGCGGCGCTGGGATGAACCTGAGAGCGGAACTCGTTGTGCATGTCCACGATGGTTGATTTCTCCTGCTCAGTCAGCTGACCGGCGCCTAAACTCAGAATCACCCAGAGCCCGGCACTCCAGAGGGCCACGTCCCAGTACATGCTGCCTGTCCGACTGCTTCTTCCCTGAGGAGACTAGATCAGCTGGCAGTGGTCGGATAGAACCTCTTCTCTTTGTTCTGAGCTGTTCTCCACAGTCTTATCCTGTCACTTGCTGTCCTTAATTCCTTCAGAGCATGTTAAAGTATCTCTTTCAGGGCTGTTAGTGTGTGTAAGTGAGAGAGAAAGTTAGTACAGGACCCCAGAATAAAACTCCCACCCTATTTATCCTGTAGCCGCCCCTTGCTCATATTACACATCTAACATGCACATGAACACACTCCACTAGTTTACTCACATTACTGGGCTTATGTGACTCTTTCCAACTGTCCAACAAGTCAACAGGCAGCAGTAGATCTCCAAAGCATTGAGAAATTAGTGTAGTCACAGGGCATGTCATAGCAGTTCTGCTTGAGGAATGCCTGAGATAACGGATATGATTTGATTTGACCTGCCTGTGTTTTCCTTGAAACTCTTCTGTACTTGTATTACTAAAGTCATTTCCTCCGTAACAGGTTCTGCTCTCTCCAGCGAGGATTCACCCTTATATTAACCCTAAAGTACCTCCCCTCAGCAGGTTACACAAACCCAGATCTCATTTACTGTAAGTGACGCCAATGAAATTCTTTCCATCTTTATAGCTGAGCTGTAAACATAGAGGATTATTTGATTTCAAGGATAAGGTCTGAGTCGTTAAAACTGATAACACAGTTGAGCTGTTCCTTTTGCCCTACAACTTGAGTAACAACATTTCAAGATATAGATTTGTACATATTCTGATGAAAAGGTGAGTGGTGTTTTTTTTATTGTGCAAAAAGGCAAAAAGTGAAAATATGGAAGCTTGTTTCCACCACTGAATAAAAAAAAAAAAGTAACTGACTTTTTATCTCCCAATTCTGACTTTTTTCTCAGATTTGCAAGTTATAAAGTCAGAATTGCATGATATAAAGTCGCAATTGCGAGTTACGAATTCCAAATTGCGTGATATAAAGTCGCAATTGCGAGTTACGAATTCCGAATTGCGTGATATTAAGTCACAATTGTGAGTTATAAAGTCACAATTGCATGATATAAAGTCGCAATTGCGAGTTACGAATTCCGAATTGCGTGATATAAAGTCGCAATTGCGAGTTACGAATTCCAAATTGCGTGATATAAAGTCGCAATTGGAAGTTATAAAGTCAGAATTGCGTGAAATAAAGTCGCAAGTGCGAGTTACGATGTCAGAATTGCATGATATAAAGTTGCAAGTGCGAGTTACGAATTCCGAATTGCGTGATATAAAGTCACAATTGAAAGTTATAAAGTCAGAATTGTGAAATAAAGTCGCAATTGCGAAGTTACTTAATTCGACTGTGATATAAAGTCACAATTGGAAGTTATAAAGTCAGAATTGCGTGATATAAAGTCACAATTGGAAGTTATAAAGTCAGAATTGCGTGAAATAAAGTCGCAAGTGCGAGTTACGAAGTCCGAATTGCGTGATATAAAGTCACAATTGGAAGTTACATAGAATGTGTCTGAAAATCGCCCCCTAAACCCTCATTCATTATTTCCTACATTACTCCACTAATATAGTCCACTTGAGGGAGTGAATGTAAATGAGTGAGTGAATTCGGACACTGAGTGCTGCCACTTTTGCATATTTTGTGCTTGCTGTTTAATAATCATTTGAAACTTAGCAAACTGGCAGCTCCAGTAGTAATGAAAAGATTTTTCTTGAACTCTGTCATGGAAACTATTAAACTATTTAATAAGCAATTAAAAAGGAATTTATACCTGTATGATTTTACACTATGGCAACATTGGACCAGCAGTTTGGAAAATGGATGGATGGATGATTCAGCTGCAGGCAATTCGGATTTCACGCAATTCGGACTTCATTCGGCGCATGACTCTCACAGTTCATTATAGGTATTCTCTAGCCATTGATTGTACATTGGTTGTACACTTATTATTGTGATGCATTGTGGGATTAAATGAGTGCACACGATAACATTCACCATGGTTTCAGACACCACTGAAAATGGCTGTCCCCTCAAATAGTGCATTATTTATAGGTAAGGAGGCGATTTCGTTGAAGTGCGTCTTTTATTGTTCTTTCACTGCTGGAGTGATTGGCATCCACATGTTAGGGAACTCATTTTCACCTACCTGTCAGACTCTGCTTTATGATCTCTTATTAATGACCTGATAAACTGAACGGATGCCTTCTATTATCAGTTATTACATTTGATTGTTATTCACTTGCATGTAGCTCTCCAGTGATGCATTCATGTGAGTTGTACTATAAAGTTTTAACTACTGTTTTTGAAAGGGAAAGGGTTGATCCTTCATATGTTGAACTTGTCTATTTTCTTTCTGCTGTAGGGCGTTGTTCTAGGCGTGGACCATTTTGCTGTTCAGATATTCATTTCCAGCAGCCAGATGTACAGGCATAGCAACACCAGTCTCCAAACACCATAACACATGTGAGGCCCACATCCAATGATGTATTGCTGCATTGTACAAAAATGCACCAAAAATCCCCCGATTTTCTGAACCTGTTTTGTATTTTAAAATTGTCACTTGTCATTCAACTCTTTTTATACTAAATGACTTCTTGAATAGGCTGCAACAACACATGCTCATATATTCATAGTACATATTCATATTTAACTGGTAATTTGTTTATTGGACAGAGATGCTTAGAGATGAGAAAAACACAGCTCATCTGATCAAAAACCCATCCGGACCCCAGGTGAATTTCTGCTTTGTGTTTCCCAGATGTGTATCACTCATTTGCTCATCCATTTTCAAGTTTTCCAGTTTTAAGTGGATCTTCATTTTAACTGATTGAAATGTGTGGAGTGGATTTTATGCCCACAGGAGTAGAAATTACACAGCATGTACCAGTAACCTGTAGAAAAAGATAAATTGATTGCAATTATAATATTATATATGACATCTTCTTAAAACGAGATATTATTAGATAGAGATAAAATTATTTATAATAATAATGTTATTATGCACCTGTTAGTGGGTGGGATATATTAGGCAGCAAGTGAACATTTTGTCCTCAAAGTTGATGTGTGAGAAGCAGGAAAAATGGGCAAGCGTAAGGATTTGAGCGAGTTTGACACGGGCCAAATTGTGATGGCTAGACGACTGGGTCAGAGCATCTCCAAAACTGCAGCTCTTGTGGGGTGTTCCCGGTCTGCAGTGGTCAGTATCTATCAAGAGTGGTGTTATGTTAGTTGAGTTATGTTTCTTGAGCAGCAGATCAGCATATTAGAATGATTTCTGAAGGATCATGTGACACTAAAGACTGGAGTAATGATGCTGAAAATTCAGCTTTGATCACAGGAATAAATTACATTTTACAATATGTTCAAATAGAAAACAGTTGTTTTAAATTGTAATAATATTTCACAATATTTCAGTTTTTTTAGATTTATTTTAAAAGGCACTGTATATATATATATATACACACACACTGTATATATATATATATATATGTATATAAATGGCTTTCAGATCAAGCTAGAAATGTTATCCTAATGGCAGAATCAGCCATACATTAATTATAGCTGATTTGTTTTGAACTGAAGCACATCAGAGCAAGACGTCTTTAAATGAAAGTGATTCACATGGGTGGAGAACATTTTACTCAGCATCCTTCACTCATGATGAATCACATAGTACATTAGTATGTCTTTAAACGACTTCACAAATGACATTAGGTGATGTCATTCACTAATGTACATTTCATGTCTGATGACTTCACAGGGCTGTTAAAAATATCTGTAACATTATTTAACACATTCTAGTGTGTTGATATTCAAATTGTGTTACAGGGCTGTTGCATAAAAGTGTGATTGGGATTGTTATTGTGAATTATCTGATGGCCGCCTGTAGAAGTGTAGAAACATCCAAGAGCACTTCCAGATGTGTTGGGAGGGGAGATGGAGGTCTCTCTAGGGAACTTATGGCCGGGGTCTTCATGATTTCAGCAGCTGTCCCGCCCTGATGTCACGATCTTCAGCTGCCTGTATTTTAATTTCACATGCAACCACAAAATGTTCTGGCAAAGATTTGAATCAGTCAAAGAATCTGATCAAAACAAATTCATTATGATGTAATATTTGTGCTGGTAACAGAATGCAACAGTTGGGTTCTGGATGTAAAAACAACTCATAAACCTTTAAAGACAGCCTTACTGTGAGCTACGATGATATTTGCTCCAGATGAAGCCGTCAGCCGTTGTTAAACTTAACCCTCTATGCAATCGTCATTTATAAATTATGCTATGAAAATTGCATTTAAAATTGCATTGTTTTTTTTTAGTAATATCATATGACATCTTCAGCCATCTTAAACTTGTTTGTGATTTAACAGTTAGTCCCATAGGGTTCAAATATATTGCTTTTTACATATAATCAACATTTTTGAAAAGTAGTTTTTTATTTCTCCATCGTTTTAACTCGATTATGCTGTTCACAATGCTTCATGGGATTGTAGTTCTTTCCCTCACTAAAGCCATTAAGCACACAGTCTTTTACCTTTGTATTTTTGTCTGATTTTCAAATACTTTTTTGCTTCAAATCAAATTTTGCAGTGTTGTGATTCACCTCGCAGCTGGTCGACATGGTTCATGGCTTATAACGCTTTAACAAAGACTTTTTTTTTTTAATCCCTAAGGGAGAAATGAGTGGAAAAAATACTTCCAGAAAAAGGAGGGCACTGTTGCAATCTATAGACTTTTTTCTTTTACTTGTTAAAAAGGTGCTATGACCTACAAATACTGTTTCTAGAATTCACACTAAAGCCTTTTAAATTATATTCCAATATATATTCCAGTTATATTTAAATTTTGACTTGTAACTTGGAGTATATTCCAAGTTACAACAAGGTGAAATGTTTATTGACTTATTTTAACATTTATTTTAAAATAATAATATTTTAGAACTATAAATATAACATATATTTATATATACTTAATATGTTTTTAATTTTATAATATATACTTTTTAAATGTTAGGTAAAAATTAGATAAACATATGTAAAAAGTTAAAGTAAAATTAGTTACTGGAAATTTCTAATTAAAATTTTTAAACAATGATTTTTAATGATTTGCTGAGATATTCATCATGCTGCTTTTAATTTTGTTCTTTCATTTCTCCTCCTCTAGATGTCCCTTTTGGGTTCATGGACTAAGGTAAGGAAAAGGTCTTGATGGCTCCAAACCGAGATCCTTCCCATCCGTCTCAATGGCGTTTGCTCAGCTGATGCAGGAACACCTATGAATACATGATTTGAAATCTGTGGTCTTTGCTCATATACTTGAGTCATAATAGGGGCTAATGTTTAAAAGAGCTCAGTACATTTTTTAATCTGTATCTAGTTGGTTCTCTATTAACTGTCACAAATTAGAAACCCACCCTGATGTACAGTAACTAAAGCTAATGCTGATATTTGTGACTGTTTGTGCTTCTGTTTTAGCTGAACGACTGCCGTGATTCACAGGGATAGTTCACCCAAAAATGAAAATTATCCCATGATTCACTCACCCTCAAGCCATCCTAGGTGTATATGACTATCTTCTTTCAGACGAACATGATCAGCGATATATTAAAAATATCCTGGCTCTTCCAAGCTTTATAATGGTAGTGAATGGGGGCCGAGATTTTGAAGCATCCATCCCATCATAAAAATAATCCATATGGCTCCAGGAGGTTAATAAAGGCCCCATTCTTTATTAACTCCCCATTCCCCCCAACCCCCCATTCTGAAGTGAAGCAATTGGTTTTTGTAAGAAAAATCCATATTTAAAACTTTATTAACTATAATAACTAGCTTCCGACAGACGACCGTACGCATACTGCGCAAGTCGACTTACGCCACAAGAGTAACCCCTGAAGCGATGTATGATGCAGGATGTAGGAGTATCGTAAGCTAACAAATAGGGCTGTTCAACAAACTCAAGCTCCTCTTATATCGAAATCCTCCGACATTTCTCCTTAAAATATCTTGTTTTAAACTTCTAATTCATGACTGGTGCTTTGATTTGCTCTATCCTCTGAGCTTCCACGTTCATCATTGCGTCATGCGTCAGGTCAGAGGTCACTTTTTTTTTTTAACAAAAACCCATCGCTTCGTTTCTGAAGGCCTTTATTAACCCCTAGGAGTTGTGTGGAGTACTTTTGTGATGGATGAATGCACTTTTTTTTTGGCTTTTTCACTCCCATTATAAACCTTGGAAGAGCCAGGATATTTTTAAATATATCTCTAATTGTGTTCATCTGAAAGAAGATAGCTGTATACACCTTGGATGGCTTGAGGGTGAGTAAATCATGGGATATTTTTCATTTAAGGGTGAACTAACCCTTTCACAAGCCACAAGTAAGTACTCAAAACACAGTTGTAGTTTCAGCAGGTGGTGGGATTAAGTCACAGTTGGTTAAAGTGGATGGAGAGAGGTTAATTCAGGCTAATCCTTGGCTTGAAACTGTAAAAGAAAGAGTGTTAGGGGTTAATCATGTTGGGACTGGCCTGACAAGACACATACACATTGTCAAAAATCGTGGTCTGTACTTCCTATAACAATAAACTTATTAAATGTGGGTTTTTTTTTCCTGGTTTGAATATTTTTAATTTTATACCACGGAATGATTTATGCAAGTCATGTTAGCACATTTTACGTCATTAATAATATTTTCCGACTGAGATTCCAGTTCTTGCATTATTTTTCAACAGTACAAAAGGAACTCTAAAGGGAAACTCCCTTATATTGCCTGATCTTGTCCTTTGCTTTGTATCTGTGATGAAAATGAGAGAGAGGCCATCGTTATAAATAGTCTTTAATGGTAATTCCAGCACCTTAACTTCAACAAAGAACCGCTTTGTCTGATATAAACCTGAACTTACACCCACAATTCAAGGTAGGTTTACATTGATTACATACCATAAACTCTTTAACCAAGTCAATGAATGACCTGATGGAATGCCATCGTTAAACAAAAGCCATGAGCTGATTACTCAAAGTATTACTTCTGTTTGTTTTTGCTAATAGGGAAGGTTGCAAAATATTTGACCTCTTTCCCTTCAAAGGAAAGAGCATTTGTTCTTGGAAATGAAAACGAATGCATCTTACTCTACAATAACAACATAATAAAACATGAATTACAAGTCTGACGCTTGAGGGTGTTGCGGAAGAAGTCGTTTGGCCTGGAATTATTTTTTAAAATGGTTGTGTAATTGAAACACACTAACGGGGTACAGGCATAATGCTTGTGCAATAATAACTTGTACAAGTTACTTGCACTTACATACTTATATACAGTCAAACCAAAAATTATTCAGACACATTGAACATTTCATTCATTAATACAGTTTATTCACTATAGTTTAAGAGTTTATTTACCTTAACTATGTCAGATAACGCTTAAGCAAAACATGGTCAGGTCAAAGTGTCTAAATAATTTTTGGTTCCAAATTTTTATTAAAGGTGCAATATGTAAGATTTTTGCAGTAAAATATCCAAAAACCACTAGGCCAGTGTTATATATTTTATATCTTTTTATATATTTTTGTTATATATTCAGTATCGGTATCGGCCCGATACCAAGCTCGTGTACTTGTACTCATACTCGTAAAAATACCCCGATACCTCACGTGACGTAACTGACAGAATTTTGCACAGAGACACCGGCAGCAGCAGAAACAATGTCAGTCTCAGAGGTGTGGAAATACTTCAAAATTAATGATGACAACACATGCGAATTGCATGCTTTAAATCACAATTCGTTATCGATTAGTGAAAGCGGGATAGGCGGAATCGCGCTGAATGACACAGACCAGAAGCGCTCTCTCTCTCTCTCTCTTTCGCATGACGCACACGCTCTCTCTTTCTTGCGCGCGATCCCAGTTTTCTCAGACAGCACGCGATCAGTTCTCCTCGCGCCTGAATGATCAAATGCACACATAGTTGTCAAAATGTCCATATTGTGGAGTATCTCACGTAAATACAGTCGGTTATGGCTTAAGTCGACGTAAACATTTGGGTGAAAACAGGATATGTGTCAGTATCCATGGATTCGGTCTTGAAGGGACCGTAGCCTATAGCCTATTTGTCATTAATGTTAATAAAACAACAAAATGTTATATATGTTAAATAAAATGTTAAATAAATGTATACATGGTAAATAAACCTACTGTATCTGAAAAACAAGTTTATTTCATTTGTATCTATAGTATTTGTTGTATTGTTTGTAATTTGTTTGTAAATTTCTTTATATATAACAACAATTATATATTATATATTGGTAATTATGCCCTTTGAAGGTTATTGGACGCTGTGAAATTTTTGTTCTTTTAAGTTTGTGACAAGCACATAAAAATGATTACTTTTTTTCATTAGAGTAATAATAAAGAAGCTGTCCTACATTCATTAGTCTCACTGTGTTGTGCTTGGAAAACTAATTATTGTTATATAGCTCAACACGTTTAGTCTTATTGTTTTAATCTAATTTTCTTGAGTTTTTGCAAGTACCATGCTTTACCATGCCTCAGAGAAAAACTATTTTGTGAAGTAGCTAACTTAGCATAATCAGATGCAGCTTTATTTTTAGTAACAGTAATACAGAATTTTCTCCATCATACAATACGTTTTAAAATTAATTGCATGCCATTTATCAACACAAGCCATCCAGCATTTAATATGATATTATAAAATCGATCTATCTTACTGCAGTGTGCAACAAGTGTCTCACAGCAGCCGCCGAGCGAACGCACAGAGTAACGTTATAACATCATTTTCAACACTCTCAAATGTATCTAATATCGTACACATAACCGGAAAAGTAGAAGCAGCGCCGGCGACTGTGGCATAATAAAAGTTCCGCTTCTCGTGAGGTGTGTGTTCCAGCGCCTCGTTCAGCTCCCACAACACTCGGTCCTGCTCTGCTTCATACTACAGTAACGTTAATAATCTCATCCATGAACATGATTTCTGACCGAGTCCTATCTCAATTCTTTTGCACCGTCCATGGAGGTGAAGACCACATGTCCCAAGATTCCGTGCTCAAACTTGCCGTCATCAAGCTACGCCTTTGTTTTGAATAGGCCTCTAGCGACCTCTAGCGGACAGAAATCCTACATACTGCAACTTTAATTTTACTAGTAGTCCACTGTATGAAGAATTTTTGGGTATAATATGTCAGTTTACTTTATTTTGCTATCCACACTTACATAAATGAATTATAGTGTCCTGCACCCACTAGTAAAAATATATAAAAAATGTCTGAATAATTTTTGGTTTGACTGTGTGTGTGTGTGTGTATATATATATATATATATATATATATATATATATATATATTCAGTATACCAGTCAATTTTTAGGTTCCAGGCTATTTTTTTCTATAACTTGTCCTCTGAAAAACAGATATGAGAATAATGTTGGAAAAAGATGTTTAGAAAATGTTTATATTTTGTGTTTTGTATGCATACTAGTGCCTGCATTTAATAGGTGTTTAATGTAAATCATGGTTTTCCGGACTTCAACAGCTCCAGGAAACTTCCACCTGAACCAAACTATGTACAAAGATTCTCAACTATTATATGAAAGGTATTAGAGAATACTATTTTACTTTATACAATATGTAAGCATGGCCAAAAATGGGTTTTCCCATTATATACAATGTATATTCATTGTCTCTAATTTGCACATTAATGTGTTCTTTAGGCAACAAGTAATGAAAAAAAGAAGTAGCTATAATAAGAGATGAGAGTAACTTGGCAACGTAATATCTCATATTTCATAGAAATATATATTGATAATTTTTTCCCCCTATTCACTTATTATGTCTCCCTAAAATGTAAGTCCTGCTGTATAATGATGCATGTCTCATAACAGAAAGTCATATTCTGATTTGAAACCCCACTAAAGTTGTCTTGAGACGTTAATTTACGACAAACAATATGAAAATTAGACAAATTTAAATGATAATTACAAAATATTCTGAAAAGAGTGCTGAATTCAGACATTCAGCAATATTTAAAGATCAAAGAGAGGGTGTTGCCATGGTGAATCCTCCAAACATTTAGTATCTCTGAAAAGCCCTGAATGTGCTCTTTACATTAAGACTGTAGCTTATATGTTCTCAAATACATTTGCTAAAATATAATGTCCTCTACCAGAGGAAAAAACATAATTGCTGAGTCTCAGGAGGATATTTTTAGATAATGTTTATGACACAGTATGATACTGTTTCATTCTAAACAGCAGTGTTTACCATAAACTGTTGATGAGAGTGTGTCTCAGGCGTTCAGCCAATCAGCTGCGGCTTTGTGTGTGACGCATGCTCAGATTAGCTCAGAGCGCTGCGCTGTTGAACAGACTCCCTCACGCGCTGTTTTAGTTCAAAACAGCAGAGAGTCACGCAGGTGAGCGACTGCAATTCCTGAAGGACAGGTAAGACTTTAACTGCCTTTTGATACGTTTTTGACGGGTTTTCAGACTCTTATAATGATAACGCGTTGCATATGTTTTAATAATAAAATAAATAGGCTGAAAACTATAGTGTAAATGTCGGTAACAGATTACCTGTGTGTCAATAGCAGTTTTTATGTCAACTGTCATGGCAGTAGGAGTTTATGTGACAGATGTCAAATCCCTGTTCATGTACAGACGCTTATAGGCTACTTATATGTGTTTGTTAGTGAAACACTGTTTCATAATTAAATGTAGTTAGAAATTAACATTTAGATTTAATAATGTGTTTTAAAAAGATCATAACTGCTTAATCTGGTCATTTGGTCATCTTTATTCACTATTCAGAAGTCATTTAATCTATATGTACTATTTCAGTGAAGTCTCAATAGTAATTTTTTGTCTGGGCCAGCAAGTCAGAAATATATAGCCTATACACACACAATTACTGTTCACTATTAAATTACTACTAAATTATTGTTTTAGTTTTTATTTACAAGAATAACTGGACATTATAGTGCTTTAATGTAACTCTAATGAACTTTTGCATATTGTGCAAAACCTTTGTGTGATGCTTCCTGGATTATCATAAGCCTTTCTTGCGAAAGCTCATTTGTTTAATGTGTTTTATGTGGTTTTGTTTAGTGTTTAGTTCACTTGACAGCTAACCAGCCAAGGGCTGATCATAAATTTTTCCATGGCGTAGTGTTGTTAGATGGGTGGTGTGTGTGTGTGTGTGTGTATGTATGAATGATGGGGACAGTATATCGAATTATGCAAACAGAGAGGTCTGCGGCTTTCATGTGTACTTTGCAGGTGGATTCGGACTATGTGTGTTTGTTCTCTGTAAATGATTGGCCAGGGCCGCAGATGAGTGGCCTTCATGTCATATAGGCCAAATATTTAACTTTTTTCTCTCTCTCGTTTGGTCACATTAAGCTTGTTGAACTTTGTATAATAGTGCAATTATGTAGAAAATCAGTTGTCTGGGACAATTATACAGTCATATATCATTATGCTAAAATATAGATCTTATGTAGCCCCGCCCCCTTTCAGTGCTGCGCTCGTCTTTTGACTTCCGGTTTGTATTTCCACAGCGACCTTAGGTATTTATGAATGAACTGCTCGTTTTAAAATTTTCCCGGTCTACTGACATTTGTTAAGACATCTTTAAATGTTACAATGCTCATGATAACTTTTTTTAACTCTACAATTAGTAAATTCACTTCACCAGCTAATTATTCTTTGACAGCGGTGCCATAGAAATATACACGGCTACCGCAAAAACGGAAGTTCGAAGACAAAATTCTAAAGATGGCGTCGCGCACGTTTCTCTGTCGCATAAGGTCTATACAACTAAGTCCCTTTAAGACAAGTCATTTCACTCGGCGGCCATCTTTGAAATGCCTCTCTGGCATGCAAGTGCAGCTCCTATCTCTTTGAATGGGGAAACATCAAATTCTCCAAAGCTGTTTGCCAAACTTTCAATTAAATTTCATATTTGTAATCACCAATGAAATCTGACAACAACTGTCTCATAAATTTTTTTCCAAACACTCGAATCATGACAAAAAAACTGAATTTTTTAGGCTGGATCAAGCTAATGCGCATGGGCAGACCTAAATGCGCGTCTCTTGTGCCTCATTTCGGAGGCACGCGTCTGACTGTTTCTATAGAAACCGGTGCTTCTAACGGCTGCTCAGTGACACGATGACTTTACCAGTCGGCGATTGGCTCTTATTTAGAAGGCGGGACTTATTCCGCCATATTGTGCGTTGCACTTACTCCCATTCAAAACAATACGAGTGACACGTCTTGTGTTATTCTATAGTCTTTGATACAACCCAGGGTTGCCAGGTTTTCACAACAAAACCCGCCCAATTGCTCCTCAAAACTAGCCCAAAACTAGCCCAATGGCATTTCAGGGGGGTCCCACGGTAAAATTCGCGTTTTTGGCAGGGCTCCCCTGGTAAAATTCGCATTCCAGGGACTAAATATCATGTTATTTTGGGTCTATTCAACCCGCGGACATGAAAAACAACCCGCTTATTATCTGATAATAAGACATGCACAGGAACAATTATGGAAACACATTGACCGAATAAATCAAATCCCTCAATCAGGGTTGCCAGGATAACTGGACTAGCCAGCGGACCAATCACATCACAGCTTCTCAAATGTTGGTTTGGTCATTCTTAAATGCCTGAGCTAAAGTCTGTCATTAGACAGCTATAACATGACAACATTTATTGCATTTTGTCTGCGCTCTGAAGCGCTAGTCGTTTACGATGGAGGACAAAAGAGCCTCATTGGCTTCCATTTTGTTAGATATTTTGCACCAATTCTTTCAGGAAGTGACGATTTTGTTCTCTTGAACACATGGGATGGAAACGCTGCTTTAATCAAAAATGTTTTATACGATATTCCAATTTTGAGCATATAAGTTAAAATCGCAACTTTGGATGGAAACATTGCTTTTGACCTTTAATCAATTTCACATTCTCTGGCGTTTCTCATCCACATCACAAGCTTATGCTGAAATTACAATTGGCTGTGAAACTTTAAATTAAATTTAAACAAATGCTGGTTCTACTTTGTCACTAATGCCCTTGTCACTATCTATTTTAAGCTGCCACACCTTTAAATAAACATGAACACATTCATTTTATGAAAACAATAGTGTGTGTGGGCTCAAGGGCAAACCTAATACTCCGCAGAACCTGATTACTTCATGCTATTTTAAAAGCTTCATTTAGCTCAGTTGTCTCATTATATTTGATTTCACTTGTTTGCATTCTAGTCATAGTCAGAGTCAAACCATCCCCATTTTGTTAATACGTGAATAAATTCTGTGAACATCTGGAATTCGCGGCAGATCCAATCAGGCACAGTGGCATTCCAGGGCGAACCCAGCTTTTTTAGGTGTTGGCTGAAGCCGTCACCTTCTTCATTCCGTTGTTTCTCTCACGGAGAGGTGTGTGCTTTTGTGATTACCTCTGCGAGGCACAGCGGCCTGAAATATGCTGAACAACTTGAAAACTTTCACAGTAACAATGGCTGGCATTCACACCTGTTCATGTTTCTTGAGGCACTGCTGTCCTTTTTGTTTTTCTGTCTCTCATTTTTTGCTCTCGAGTCTCTTGGTAAGTTATTTTGTAAGGAAAGTATAGAAAATTTAAAGGATTAGTTCACCCAAAAATGAAATTTCTGTCATTAATTACTCACCCTCATGTCGTTCCACACCCATAAGATCTTCGATCATCTTCTGAACACAAATTAAGATATTTTTGATGAAATCCGAAAGCTTTCTGATCTCTCTATACATGTTATTACCAATTTCAAGGTCCAGTAAGGTAGTAAAGACATCGTTAAAATAGTCCATGTGACTACAGTGGTTCAACTTTAATGTTATGAAGCGACGGGAATACTTTTTGTGTGCAAAAACAAAACAAAAATAATGACAAAAATATCTTCTCTTCCATGTCAGTGTCCTACGCAGTTTACGTTGAAGACAGTGCAGAGCTTCCAGGTTCTACGTCAGAACGCCGACTCATTATTGGCCGGCTCCTGCGTCAACATGCGTCATGCTGCTCACGTGATCAGCATCAGCCAATACTAAGCCAGCGTTCTAAAGTAGAACCTGGAAGTGCTGAACGTAAACAGCGTTCGAGAATGACACAGATGAGAAGATATTGTTGAATAAATTTGTTATTTTTGTTTTGTTTTTGTGTACAAAAAGTATTCTTGTCACTTCACAACATTAAGGTTGAACCACTGTAGTCACGTCGATTTTAAAGATGTCTTTACTACCTTTTTGGGCCTTGAAAGTTGCAGTGACATTGCTGCCTATGTGTTGTTCAGAAAGCTCTCGGATTTCATCAAAAATACCTTAATTTGTGTTCTGAAGATGAACGAAGGTCTTACGGGTGTGGAACGACATGAGGGTGAGTAATTAATGACAGAAATTTCATTTTTGGGTGAACTAACCCTTTAAATGTGGGCTCTGTTCCAAAACCTAGTGACCTGTCTAGGGAGCCATTCACATACAGTAGAACACATTCTTGCATTTCTACGCTATTTCTTACATACATATGATATAAACTACTCTACTGCTCAAAAGAAATTAATACTTTTATTCAGCAAGGATGCATTAAACTGATCAAAAGTGACAGTAGCTAAAAACGTTTATAAAGATTTTTGTTTCAAATAATTGCCGTTCTTTTGAACTTTCTATTCATCAGAGAATCCAGAAATACAATTCATCACAGTTTCCACAAAAATATAATAATCAGAAATTTTTCTTGAGCACAAATCAGTATATTAAAATGATTTCTGAAGAATCATGAAGACTGGAGTAATGATGCTGAAAATTCAGCTTTGATCAATTACATTTCAAAATATATTAAAATAATAAACAGCTATTTTAAATTGACATTAACGTCTACCAATGATCTTATTAAGATGGAGACAGGAGCTTCGCTGCAGTTTAAACAGCTACAGATTACCCTAAGAGTTGTCATTGGCTGTGCTAAAATCAAATGCTTTTAAGTAATAATATTTTTAACTGGCAGTTTGCAGTCTGGGCACATTGTGTTCTCTGGGCGTAGGCTTTCAGCTGTTTCATTCGGTGTGGTTTTATTCTGATGTGCTCATCTGAACAGGTGTGTCAAACATGCTTATATTCTTTCATGTAACAGTGAGCTTGTGTACAGGGTGGATGCAGTTTACCTCCAGGTGTTTAGTGAACATCTAGCCATCTGTGCTTAGAGATTCATTGATGAACTAATCCATTCACAGCCTGTGCAAATTATGCAAAATGAGCAAATCATTGTCAGCAGGGTTGGTCTGCGTAACAAACCTAGCCCAATTGCCCAAAAGTAACCTAATGATAATATCCCAAATATCAAAGCTCAAAATATGCCATTCCCATACCTAAAATACATATTTTACAGCCACTATATCATATTGATCATAAACACAGCTAAAAGGCTCCCTACCGGTGGCCAGGGTTAATTTTTATAAAAGAAATGTATGCGCAGCTTCTCAGTGAAGCACGGCTCTGTGATCAATAGTAAATGCTGCTCCATCTGAAAGCCAGAGGGCGCTTTCGCACAGAAACTCCAAATATACCCCGCAGAAGAAAGATATCACACGTCGTTTCAGGAAATCCCTATGGTCATCATACTATCACTGTAGCAGAATAAACAGAAGATTGAAACACTTTGATTGATTAAACATGACTAATTATAGATGGAGCAGAAATTTCCTACTGATCAAAGCTGTGTGTTCAGTTAAAGGGTTAGTTCACCCAAAAATGAAAATAATGTCATTTATTACTCACCCTCATGTCGTTACACACCTGTAAGACCTTCGTTCATCTTCAGAACACAAATTAAGATATTTTTGATTAAATCCAATGGCTCAGCGAGGCCTGCATAGACAGCGATGGTACTTCCTCTCTCAAGATCCATAAAAGTACTTAAAACATATTTAAATCAGTTCATGTGACTACGGTGGTTCTACCTTAATATTATAAAGCGATGAGAATATTTTTTGTGTGCCAAAAAAACAAAATAACAACTGTTTAACTATATCTAGTGATGGCCGATTTCAAAACACTGCTCCGGAGCGTTCTGAATCTTTTGAGTCAAATTAGTGATTCGGATCGTGTGTCAAACCACCAAACTGCTGAAATCATGTGACTTTGGCGCTCCGAACCACTGATTCGATTCATAAAGCTCAAAAGCTTAATGAAACAGTGTTTTGAAATCGGCCATCATTAGATATTGTTAAAGTCGTTATTTTGTTTTTTTGGTGCACAAAAAATATTCTCATCGTATAATATTAAGGTAGAACCACCGTACTCACATGAACTGTTTTAAATATGTTTTAAGTACCTTTATGGATCTTGAGAGAGGAAGTACCATCGCTGTCTATGCAGGCCTCATTGAGCCATCGGATTTAATCTAAAATGTCTTCATTTATGTTCTGAAGATGAACGAAGGTCTTACGGGTGTAGAACAACATGAGGGTGAGTAATTAATGACAGAATTTTTACTTTTGGGTGAACTAAACCTTTAAACTCTACAGCATTTTGGCATAAATTTATCTGCCTTTCAGTATAATCTAGTCAAATTATACTGATGCAAACATGTACAAGATGCATGTGTAACCCCTCCGGTTCTACTCACACCGCTCCAAGCGGGATTCGAACTGGTGTTTCCGGCATGAGAGGCGGCCGCGCTCTAACAAGGATGCTAAAGACCGCAGGCTCTAACATCAGTTGCTAGAGCAGCTCTTGAGGCCAGGGCAGTGAGGTTTACTCGCACAGCTCTTACTAGCTAGCCTCCGTTACACTCACCTGCCTAAATCTCACTCCCATCCGGGTCACGGCACCAATGTACCCCCTCCAGTTCTACTCGCACCGGTTTCAGCAGAATTCGAACCGGCATATCTCACATGAGAGGAGGGCGTGCTAACAAGGATGTTAAAGACTGCAGCCTCTAGCATTAGTCACTAGCGCAGCTCTTGAGGCCAAGGGAGTGAAGTTTACTCGTACAACTCATACTAGCTGGTCTCCATTACACATGACATATCCTTGTGCCCAAAAATATGCAAGATGAAATCAAATTCGACCCAGACTATTTTAAGAATTAGTTTGTGAGTCTGTGCCAAACTCTTGACTGTGTAATTGTAACAGTGTATATCATTATTCATATCTGTACAGTGTGACGTCAACAAGAGTTACACCAGTCATTTTTACCAAGATGACCCTGATAGGGACATTCCCTAACAGAAAAATGCTGTAGAGGTAAAGTGATGTTATGAGATGGGGAATACCATTACACTTTGAAATAAACCATGGCACAGCACTGAAGAAAATTTGAAGTAGGATTTACTTTGAAACAATTTTCACTCAAAAATTGCTAGTAAATTTCACAAATAATTACAAAGAAACCTCAAATTTTGAAATAGAAAAACTGACACTTCATCTGAAATCACTGTATATAGTAGGTACTACATTTGGTTTGAAACTTACTTCACAGCCATTAAAAAAGTATATTCTACATAGTATGAATGTGCGCAGTATGAATGAAATTCAGACATACTACAGTACTTCCACTAATTGTACATCTGATGTGCACGCCGGAAGTAGTAAGTCATCCGGGTATTTTTTGCCCACTGTTTTTTGCATACTATGTATTCGGACATACTACTCTGTTGGTGTACTGTTTTTCGCATACTAGTAGGGAATGTTAAAATTCGGACACAGCAACATAGTGTTTTTACATTCTTTGTGATTAGCATAGCCATATACTATGGTATTAATGTGATACTACAAAGTACTTGAAGCAAAATCATCATAGTAGTGTTCAAAATACAATATCTTAAAAACATCATATGATATAGGTCATTGTATATTTTTAGTAGTGCTTGCATTATTGTTATTATTATTATTGTGTTATCTGATTATTTATTTGTTTATATTTTTATAGATTGGTCCTCTATTTTCCATCATTAAACAAAGCTCCTTAAAGACCCGTGTCACTACCTGACTCGCACTTTTTGTGCGATGCCAAAAAGTGACACCTGGCCAGGGGGCGTTGTCATCGAATCTGAGTCTGGTATGGACAGCGCAGGAAGCTATGATAGTGTGCTCAGCATCAACTCTGGATTTGTGAGTACAAAGACATTTTCTGATTTCCTAGAACATCTTAAAGGGACAGTTCACCCAAAAAATAACACTCACTGACCCATCTATCCATCCATCCCATAGATCTTTTTTTTTTCATACAATGGCCATATCTGTTATGTTCCAAAAAGAATAAAAACACTATAAAAGTACAATTAAAAAACTACTCTATATAAATGATTTGAGTATAAAAAGTTGTTTTTTCTTTTAACACATCTCAGAAGAGGAACAAGGAAATGCAATGTGATTTTTTTGTTATCTTATTCTAACTAATCTTAAGGGAATTTTTTAATAGTTCTGTCATCGTTAACTCATTCTCTTCTTATTTCAAACCACTCTGACTTTATTCTATTGAACACAGAACTACAAGAATGTAGTTCTCTGCAATTACAATAAATGAGGCGCTTTCAGGCTCAGTGTTGAAAACAGTTTGGCAGCTTTATATTTCTGTGAAAACCAAGATACTTTTTTTCAGGATTCTCTGATGAATCAAATGTTCAGAAGAACAGCATTTAATTGAAATAGAAATCTTTTGTAACATTATAAATGTGTTTACACTCTTGTAATCAATTTAATGCATTCTTGCTGAATAAAAGTATTAATTTATTTTAAAAAGCACACTTTTCTTTGGGTGATAGAGTGATGACAGTCTTGAGCACCTTTCTGCTGAGGAGAGAGCATGCCTCATGTTTCTGGAGGAGACCATTGAGTCTCTGGAGGTAGAGGAGGACAGTGGTTTGTCTAACGACGAGCCCGATGGCCCATCTAATGGCCTAGAAGGAGAAACTGCTCATCACACATCCATCTACCAGAACAATACTGGGGGTAAGCATTAATGCTAGAAATATCTAGAGCATATCTAAACTCGGTCCTGGAGGGCCACTGTCCTGCAGAGTTTAGCTCCAGCTTACCTCAACACACCTGCCTGGAAGTTTCCTGTATGCCTAAAAACCTTGATTAGCTGGTACAGGTGTGTTTAATTGGGTTGGAGCTAAACTCTGCAGGACAGTGGCCCTCCAGGAGCAGGACTGGACACCCCTGATCTAGAGGAATAACGTGGTCTGATTCAAAAATGGCTCATACAGTAAATGTTCTCTTTCAGAGCTATCAGCCCATGAAGATCCAAACAAAGTGTTCGGAAGAGATTGTAAACCTTCTCAGAAGTACCTTGTGCCAACTCCATTGCTCCTTGCCAGTGGGAATGCCAAGATAATCAGCAAACCAATGGAATCATCTTATATAGAAGCACCTGTGGCATTTATTGATGCACCTGATGGGTTCAGATCAAGCCCTGACCATCAACAACCTGGACGGACAGTTTCTGAAGAAGCTGCTTTGGAAGTAGCAACTGCTAAACCAAGAATTGGACAATCAAGTGATGTAGTGGACTTGCCACCTTCCTTCATACCTGAACCTCCAGTTAGAACAAGTTTGCCTAGTGACTCTAAAGCCAAAGATGGCATTCATAAGAGTTTGGATGTGAAGCCTCAGCCGAAGCAGCAGAAAGTTTCCTCAGAGGTGCCGCTGGAATTCATTCCTCCACCCTCAGACTTCATGGATGAGCCAACCAAGAAGATAAGCCTCACTTATTCGCCACCACCTCCACCTGCTTATGATGAGCCACCAGAATGGATTCCCGAACTCCCCAAAATGGAGCCGCATGTTTCTGGTGGATCCATCAAGCCAACCGAGGTGACCAAATCAAGGAGTGTAGACCCAGAAACGTCAAAAAGGCCATTATCCAACAATGAGATCGAAAACCTGCGCAAGAAGGCCTCCGTGAAGAAAGCACCTCACTTGACACCGATAATGGTTGCACAGCATTCTGCGGCAGACAAACCGATGACACCTTCGCCATCTTCAGAATATGTTCCTGCTGTGCCAAAAGAGTACAGCGACCCCAAAAGCCCACCAGCTGTGGCGCCCAAACCCAAGAAACTCCCATCTAATATCATCCTCAAAAGCCACAAAGACACCGGGAACACACATCCGTTACTTCTGCAGAGCGAGCGCACTCAGATGGATCCTCAGAAGATCCGAATGGAGGCTTTGAAAAAATTGGGCCTGCTGAAGAACGAAGAGGTTGAAACAAGCCCCGGCGTCTCTCCCTCTCATTCGCCAACATTCAAAACTAAAGCTCACCCACAGTCTCCCTGTAACCCAACAGCACATGTAGAACCCGTGCAAGAACTATCTAGACTATCTGAAAGTCCCGTACCAGGGGATGTGCAACTACGTGCAGACACTCTAAAGCACCAAGACGCAAAAAGCAGGGAAGGTTCTTTGAAGAAGCAACCAGTAAGGTCCTACGAAATCAAATCAGCATCCCTGGAGCGCACAGGGATTGGAATGGTCATTGAACCCATGCCACAGATGAAAAACCCAGACAGGACCCATGTTGAGTTTCCAGGTCAGTTACGAAAGAGTCAAGCTCGACCTTCATCTCTAGGGAGCGCAAAGGACTTTGGTATTGGCCATCAGGCTGATGATTCAACCAAATTGCTCCATGCTGCTGCGGTTCAGCCAGGCAACGATGCCCAAAAGTTGCCCCGCTCCAATGGAATAAGCGTGATGATCTCCCCGCACAGTAAAAATGGCGAGAACCGACGGGAAGCCTTGAAGAAACTGGGATTACTGCGGGACTAATAGATAGTGGCCTTTCTCTGGGAACTTATTTCACAATTTATTCTGGGTATTTGGACCATTAGCATTGAAAGGAAGAATGCTGAAATGTCTCAAATGAAATGGACTTTGACATCATTCAGGATGCTTTTGGTTTCGGCTTTGTGGTCGATTTGCATCCTTAAGTACCTTCTTAAGTAATTAATACAGTTTAATATATGCACTTTCTTCTTAATTGTTTTGGTAAGGCTACATCCACATGAATCTGGATGAATTTGAAAATGGTGTTTTCATTTCGAAACGCTGTCCATCCATCCTTTCAAAAGTTGATGGTCCACTCGGAAACATCTGAAAACACAGGAAAGCTAAATGAAGATTGTACAACTTAACATTTATCTTATCTTGCTACGTGCTTTCATAGTTTTATCTCTTAAGTGCGTCACAACTAAATATATGTCATTGTTTTGAAATGCCTCCGTTTGCAAAGGCCATACTAAAACTCGAAAATGCCATTTTAAAATGTATCCATTTGGGAAAAGCTCTGTTTTTGCTGGACAAAAACATTGTTTCAGTGTGGGCCAAAACATAGAGATGCCTCAAATGTTCTCAAAAGATGTGTCTTCAAATTTGTCCTGATTAATGTGGATGTAGCTTAAGAAAAGGAAATGTAAATACATTTTATTTTGGCACAAAATTAAGATAATTATGGCTTCCAGATCACTTTCACTTTTTGTATTATGTAAAATGTAAATGTAGTTTGCAGTATTTTCCTCGTAAAGAATTGAAACATTGCATTCCAACAAGATGAATATATTCAGTTATTCTATATTCTGATTGTTTTTCAGTGGCTCAAATCTAATTGTTGGTGTATATATTTCTTTGTGCCATTCTCACTTTTTAAAAACTTTTAAATAAAAATAAAAGTTGTTATTCTTGTAAAAGAACACTCTCTTCATAAACATTAATACATGCCAGTAATTAAATTCATAATATTTATGAGGGGTTCTTGTTAAAGGTTTAGATTACACTGAAGAGCTCAGACATCTACATTTTGGAGGAGTTGAGGAAAATCTGTAAATATGATACGTAGACCTATTAAAGTGTTAGGTTGACATGACTAATTCAAAAATAGGATCCTGTGTGGATCCGTGATACTTGGAGTCAAGAGTTCATTGTCCTTGTCTCTGACGCACAAATACCGATCCATGTTTTTCTTGTCAACAGAGTTTTGCTGAGGTAACATTCTGAAAGTTCCTTTCGTAACATCAGCTGCTTCTTTCAGACGAGGCAGGAACTTGTCAAACCTGATCCGAGACAGGAAGATTTTGTGATCTGGATGGTTAATGACCTGCTTTACTTTGTCATCAACCATTTGAGCCTGCAGTGAGTTGGACTGATCAGGTTTTTTAGCCCATTTACATGCTTCGTCAAGCATAAGAATATCATTTGTCATTTGAACAGATGCAGGAGTTTGTTTATTTTACAAAATATCATAAATAAAATGGCACAATAAGGGCAATAGCCTATACAAATAGACAGGATGACAGTACATTACTCTGCAGTACAATACAATGGGTGCAAAGATTTAAAAAAGCTGAGGAACAAATGACAAAAGTCACCAAAAAGTAGCTATGTCAGACTCTGGAATGACAGCAAATAAAATGCCTTTGAGAGAGAAAACATGCTTCAGTTGATTTTAAATCCCATTTGACATGAGAACTGATAAAACATACCTGAAATATTTTGCGTGTGCACATTTTCTGTGTTTGTGTTTTAACAAACTTGTTAGACTAGATCTACTAATTATGATTTAATTATTGAAATTCATATAAATTGCACAGTCATATATGAAATTCATATATGACTGTGCAATTTATATGATCATAGCTGGCCACTGTCCTGAATATATTCCTCAGTGTCTTACATGGATGATAAGTGATGGTGTCAGGAGAGATCCATGGTGATTTTTGATCATATCTGACTGCAGTTTCTTAAACCTGTGATGCCCTCTAGTGGAAATGTTTATGAAATGATCCATGTGAACAAAAATTATTCTTGCTCAATTTATTTAATTAACCCCCTGTTTTACAGACAAGTCCCTGACTAAAATGCATGTTTGAGCTGTTTTAAAGCAACTTGCACTAACAAAATATGACAGTGCCATTGTTTTGTCTCAAGATTCACCCCACCATGGCCCGGTTTCAAGGGCTTAGCCTAAACCAGGATTAGGCCTTTGTTCAATTAGGGCATTTAAGTAGCTTTTATAAACTTTCACTAGAGAAAAAAAAAAACATTTCTGGTGTACATCTTGACACAAAACAATGACACTGACATATTTTAAGATATGTCAGTACAAGTTGCTTTCTGTTAAAACAGCTCAAACATGCATTTTAGTCTAGGACTATCTTAAGCCTCATCTGTGAAAACAGCACATTTATAAAACTTACTTAAATGTCCTAATTGAACTAAGGCCTAATCCTGGCTTAATCTAAATGAACTAAAGGAACAGTTCTTTAACTTTTAACACATACATTTGTAAAATGGAAATGAACTTACATTAATGTTTTGTTGTTGTTGTTGTTTGTTTGTTTTTTGAGAATTATAGATCCCAGTATGCTTTTCATGGGATTTGATTGTGAGCCTAATAAAGAGACTTGTTAGTGTTTAATGTTCAGTTATGTCGCAGGTTTAGAAGACTTTATATGGTGTTCTTGTGGTTATTGGTGGTCATGGCGGTCGGCTACAAGTAAAACAGTAACGTTTGAACATTTGTGTGGTAATGCATAATTCACTACTTAATAATAACAAAGATTACATGTAAATAAAGGTAGCGTCACATGTAGCCTATTGTTGCTTGGCGAAATTTCGCGGTCAAAATTACTTAATTACTATAAGAATCCACGCCATATCGGGAGTTTCCCGTGAGGTCGAAACGCTCATTTGCAACGCTGGCCACCAGAAAGCTGCTTGTTTTGAAAGCGAGTTCTGTGTGAGTTGTGCTTTATACATCGTAATGCTACTGAAAAGAGACGATGGACCTTTTTTTCGCCCCCGAAATTTCTCTGAAATATCGCTAATGTGATCGAAACTTTAGCCTATAAAGTTTTAGCTTACTAACATGTGACATTGCTAACTATTAAACTGAAAGAATTACCGGAGATTATAGCTAATTGTTTTGATAAATTCAGTTTCCACAACACAGCTTGTTCAACAAAACTTTATTTGGACTTGCTCTTGCTAGGTACAAACTTAAATTAATTTTGTGAAAAAGTTTTCCTCAATTTAAGTTAAGTGAACACATTATTTTTGTGTGTACACTCTAAAGTGAAAGATGAAACTCAGGGTGCTTAGCTAATCTAAAATGTAATCAATTAAAACAGACTACATTAAAACCTTCTGGGGGCTGCTGAAAAAAAACAGCATATGCTAGTCAGGTAGGTTTTGAAGCTGGTATGCTGGTTTGAGCTGGTTTACTTGACCAGCATAAAAGAGCTCAAACCAGCATACCAGCTCCAAAACCAACCTGACCAGCATATGCTGGTTTTTTCAGCAGGGGGTGGATTCAGACTGCCGAATTTCTCTGTCAAGGTGAGAGTGGGGGGCTGAAGCGGACCCCCCAATAGTGCCCTTATCTCCCCACCCCCCTTTATGGCGCTCCTAGTTTTAGTTAACAATTGCAACACTGGCTGAATTTGAAATAGCATGCTAGCATACTACTTTATTATTTCTGCCATTAAAAAATGGTAGTACTCCATTCCAAATTTGCATACTCTCCATTGTATACATGTATATACTACAGCGATAGAGTACAATGCTAGTATGATATTCTGAACAAACAATCCTGACAGTGGCGTCAACACTGGCCAGTTGGTCGCAGACCCTGCAGAGAATGTAAATCACCATAGCGCTGTTGTATCCTGGTGGTTAACAGACATGTGTGCTAACCAAAAGTTTGCAGGTTCAAACCTCCCGAGGACTGGTTCATGAACAGCCATCATTGTGCCCTTGAGCGAAACACCCCAGGTTACTCCAGGAGGTTTGTCCTTGTAAAACTGTAAGTCACTCTGGATAAAAGCTTCAGCTAAATTAGTAAGTAGTAATTAAATATCCACAGGAGGTCCAGATGGTCGGTTTCTAGGGGTCAGAGCTGTTTCCAGCCTTGTTAATGATAAATGAAGGGAGAGCAACATGTCTTTTTTAGGTCGCTGGTGTTCAGTTGTTAAACAGCAGAGCTGATGCTAGCTGTCCTGCTAACTTACGCTATTAGCAGTGCCATTCATCTTGATTCAAGTGAGACATGTACTATAATGTATTGAAATGCTTTAATTGAGTAGCTGTTTGTGATATTTTTATTCAGTTATTCACTTTTTCAGTCAGGGCTCTAGTAGAAGTTTTAATGCTTGAATTTTCAAAAACACATTATTTTTCACATATTTGACATTGTTGCAGCACCTCTCTTCCCAGTCTGTCAGTATTTCTCTGTTTAGTTCTTGTCTCTATGAAGCCCCTCCTTCTGAAAGCACAGTGTGCTCTGATTGGTCAGCTGGACCGGTGTGTTGTGATTGGTCAACCGCTTTGAGCGTGTTTGGGAAATGTCCCGCCCCTTACCATAATCGCGAATTTCAACACACTGCTAACCAACTCAACCAGGCCCTGACCCTTTATTTTGCGTATGCCTTGGGCGGGAATTATTTAAATGAGGAATATTGTGACGTGTTCGTTCTTGGAAGAAAACTCAAGACTACAATGGAGGCGTTTCAGGGAGTTCAGAAACACTGACACTGATATAGAGAATAACTCCCGCTGGAGCAGAGCTTTTTTATGCGCAAACATCAACATTACACACTGAAGAAAAATGAACATGTAAAAAAACAAAAAAAAAAAAAAAACATGATTGACCCCTTTAAAATATTTTATTAGGTCTAATTAGTAGAAGAAGAGAGCAGTCTGCAAAAATACATCTGTAATTCACCCCCCTCCTTCACATCTGAAGAAGAGGAAGCAACAAATTTGAAGAGAATGCCTTTTATTGCAACATCCTAGAGCGCTTTAACCACAGAGACTCGGCCACACATCTGGATGAAAATGGTGAATCAGACCCACAGGATGGCGGCGGTGTTACGTGCCTGACTGCCATCATGATCTCCTCAAACAGAGGTTCTGGAGATTACTGCGGTTTGCAACAACAAAGTTACGAAACTTTGAGGTTAACCAGCAAACCCTTCAATGACCTCCCAGAAGAACTTGCAGTAATAATGAAACAGATATTCAGACATTTCTGTGAAATGACTGGACAATTAGATTTAGAGCTGATTTATTTGTTTTTCTGTTTGTTTGTTGATATGCTGAGGGAAGCAATGTCCTATATAGGGAATAATAGTTAAGAACCAGTTATAGCCTGCGTCAACAAAATTCCAACAAAATGCTTTTCATGTGAGTGTATTTTCTACTAATTGTAATAACAATGAAACCGTGCTGTAAACTAAGGTTTGGGGTCAGTACGATTTTTTATACACCGATCAGGCATAACATTATGGCCACTGACAGGTGAAGTGAATAACACTGATTATCTCTTCATCACGGCACCTGTTAGTGGGTGGATATATTAGGCAGCAAGTGAACATTTTGTCCTTAAAGTTGATGTGTTAGAAGCAGAAAAAATGCAGGAAAAAAGCGTAAGGATTTGAGAGAGTTTGACAAGGGCCAAATTGTGATAGCTAGATGACTGGGTCAGAGCATCTCCAAAACTGCAGCTCTTGTGGGGTGTTCCCGGTCTGCAGTGGTCAGTATCTATCAAAAGTGGACCAAGGAAGGAACAGTGGTGAACCGGCGACAGGGTCATGGGCGGCCGAGGCTCATTGATGCACGTGGGGAGCGAAGGCTGGTCCATGTGGTCCGATCCAACAGACAAACTACTGTAGCTCAAATTGCTCAAGAAGTTAATGCTGGTTCTGATAAAAAGTTGTCAGAATACACAGTGTAACTCAGTTTGTTGCGTATGGGGCTGCATAGCCGCAGACCAGTCAGGGTGTCCATGCTGACCCCTGTCCACCGCCGAAAGAGCCAACAGTGGACACGTGAGCATCAGAACTGGACCACGGAGCAATGGAAGAAGGTGGCCTGGTCTGATGAATCACGTTTTCTTTTACATCACGTGGATGGCCGGGTGCGTGTGCGTCACTTACCTGGGGAACACATGGCACCAGGATGCCCTAGGGGAAGAAGACAAGCCGACGGAGGCAGTGTGATGCTTTGGGCAATGTTCTGCTGGGAAACCTTGGGTCCTGCCATCCATGTGGATGTTACTTTGACACGTACCACCTACTTAAACATTGTTGCAGACCATGTACACCCTTTCATGGAAACGGTATTCTCCGGTGGCTGTGGCCTCTTTCAGCAGGATAATGCGCCCTGCCACAAAGCAAAAATGGTTTAGGAATGGTTTGAGGAGCACAACAACAAGTTTGAGGTGTTGACTTGGCCTCCAAATTCCCCAGATCTCAATCCAATTGATCATCTGTGGGATGTGCTCAACAAACAAGTCCGATTCATGGAGGCTTCACCTCACAACTTACAGGACTTAAAGGATCTGCTACTAACATCTTGGTGCCAGATACCACAGCACAGGGGTCTAGTGGAGTCCATGCCTTGATGGGTCAGGGCTGTTTTAAGAGCAAAACGGTGACCAACACAATATTAGGAAGGTGATCATAATGTTATGCCTGATCGGTGTATATTATTTGTTAAGTCATCTACCAGTAGGGGCTAAATGCTGACTAACCAGCTAAACTCCACCCCCTTGGTGTTTTTCTGGCATCCAATTTGCTGACATATCTTTGTAGGGCGGGGCTTTGGGCAAAAGGGTGTGGTCAAAGGAATTGGGTGTAGTTTAATTCAGTGGCTTCTTTGGCAAATTAACAGTATGGCTAACCCTTCATAGCTGCTTTAACTAATAGTTGAAGGCTTGAGGAGACATGTACTAGAAAATCACCAGAGGGGAATGATATCATGGGATTACTTTCCTTGTATGCCCGTATGATCTTTGCAGGCCCAAGTGCCTCATCCTACAGGTAGGTCGAGACCTCGTGAGAACATGTAGGCCTACTTACAGTAGCTGATTACCAGTGCAATCAACAAAGATAATCTTATGAGCTCATATCTTCAGCAATTACCCTCACAGCTATGAACTCAGATTAAACCCTCCTTCAGCCTTAAGGGTGCAACACAATTACAGCTTACTTTGGTTTATTGGCCCATTAGAGACAAATCGGCCTCATATAAGATGTATTGGAGCTGCTTCATTGTGTTTTGTCTTTATAGTCAGCTGCCTTCAATGGGAGCGCATAATTGAAATGGAACCTAAGTGCTACACAGATAGTGATACAGACAAGAGACAAGAGTTTGCCATTCGTATGCATGTAATACTTGTAAAAAAAGTGTATATATATGTATATATATATATATATATACAATTCTAGTTTATTTAAATTAAAAATGCATTTCTTAAACCACTATTTGACATGTGACCTGTGCTTTAATGTACTGGGGAAAAAATCAGCACTGCAGCTGATTTTAGGGCCTATGATGCCTTAAAATGCTGCCTAGGTAGGTTCTGGAACAGAGCTTTAATCTTGGTCAGATGTTGTTTAATTGTGTCCAGAGAATTTTTCCACCTAATCTCCTCAGCCCTGATTGTGATACCAGACAATGTCGTGACTATATTCTGGCCAAAACACGTCACATCATCTTCTGATCAAAAACAAACACACATCTCATAGAGGTCTACATCATACCTGTATCTCCACCAAACACTGATTTGCAACTTATTTAATCCTGTATTTCCTGAATTCATATGGACATTTTTAATGATGGTTTTTTTTTGTCCTTTTTCTGAGCTTTACAGATGATCACTATGAACTGCCAGGCATTAACACCCTGCCAAAGACCTGCACATTTTCACATTTTTTAAAGGCGTGTAAATAAGGACAGAATGTTACTTTTTTCTTCTTCACATCTCTATCTGATGCTCATCATCATCAGCTGTATGTTGTACTGCTCAGTACGACCTCTAGATGTCCCTAGAGCGCACCTGGAGTTTCCATCAGATTATATAAATCCGCTTGATACTTTCCGCAATCTTTAAAATCTGTTTCTCCTTTGAAAAGATTAAAGTCAGATGAGTCAGAATCCCATCAAGCAGATAAAAAGGGACTTGTGTCGGCTTTCTGAGTGTCTCTTTCTGAGATGTAGTGAGACTGCACTTGGTTTAGTCTAATTGCATGACTCAGACTCTAGTATACTCAAGAACTGTGTGGGCAAATCCAGGTTGATGAAGCTTACAAGACAATCAAAATATCCTGCCCGACATTGCAAAACATCTGTCCACTGGGTGGTCCATTCGACCGGTGTGACTAATGTGAAAGTATGTGGCAGAGACACACAGCAAGTCTGAGACCATGAGTGAAAATGCTTCATGAATTCAATATGAATTCAAATTTGTATAGAAACATTGACATGAATATCTTTCCATTTTGCTTTCATGACAGCAGTAGGTTACTAGGTCTAAACAAGGTGTCGTGTTCCATAGAATGATTTGAGCTTAAATGGATGTGTCAAGACAGCTCTTTGAGTGGTTGGCATGGTAATGGATATGGCAGTGTGGATATGTTTGGTCTAATGCTGCTGCTGTTATTGCTGTTGCTGTTGCTGCTACTGTTACTGTTGGTTATTGCTGCTGCTGCTGGTTATTGCTGCTGCCAATACATACACGACATGCTGCTGTGGGCAAGTAAGAGATGCTGCTGCTGTACAATATAGCGTACATGAATTACCCGTAGCAGATCTATACAGGTGGAGCTGGGGAGGGTGAAGGGCTTCGGAAAGCGTACTGCAACTGTTACAGCAAATGCTGACCAATATTTGAAGGTTGAGCAGCGAGCTAATCGGCTACTGATACAGCAGGAACCAGTCAGCTGTGCCCTATAGAGAATGATGTGATTGCAAGCAGATTGAGTTAAGGTCTTATCAGCCTGTGCCATCTAATTTCATAACAGAACATTGTATTTATCAAAAGTTTAATAAATTAATACTTTTATTAAGCAAGGATTCATTAAATTAATCAAAAGTGACTATTCAAAATAAATGCTTCTCTTTTGAACATTCATCAACAAATTTTAAAAAAATAATGTTACGTCTTCACTTTGTATCAGCTTTTATTTAGATGTTTATGTGGGGAAAACCTAAGGTTTTCTCTGATCCAGAGCATCAGTTGTTCATGAAAGCATGCATAGTAACTAAATTAAGCATGCTTTTACCAAATTTTCAAAATAAATGTGTCTGTGAGGAATAGATTCTGTGCTGAAGGGAAGGCGTTTGAAAGCTTTGTGTCGTGACCCATTTCTCACATTGTGACAAATGCACGCCACACATCGAGAATATTACAGTGCGCAGAGAGGTGAAGTCATGCGAATCAAGCAAGAAGCAGTTCGTTTAAAAAAGGTGAAGCATATAAAAACTAAACAGTAACTTCAGCGAGTGCAGTAATGATGGAGTGGGACAGGCTGAAGCTTGCCTCCGTCTGCCTTTGTTGAACTGTACTGGGGCTTGACAGGACGAGGAAGTTTGTAGAAAGATCGAGCAGAATGTTTAATGAAAGCATGGAATCTGTTATTCCATGAACACTACGGAGGAGTGACCTCGTGTTAACGTGAAAGCCAGAGGAATGCAATTATCTGGCAATATTGAACGCACACCGGTTGTCCTTCCAAAATAAGACTGTGGATCTCATTCACTTTGTTTGGATGTGTGAATAATGAGACGACTTGTTCTCCAGGACAAAAGCTGTGGTAAATTCCCTGTTATGAAACCGTCAGAAAGGCCAAAGGTATAACATAATCACACCAGATGTCTGAAGTCGTGAACGACCCTTCAGACAAGTTTCCATCCAGAAGTTTCTTTTTCCATCTGCTTGTAGTGAAAACGATTGGAGTTTTAGCATGAAGTCACACCTCTGGCATGCTTTTTTAATTGTTGCAGGGGTTAATTGTCTGCGGTCAAAAAACACAGAATCATTTTTGTGTTTGAACAGGCCTGTTCTGACATGATTATTCTCGTGGCCTACAGTCTTTCAGTACGTGGGCTGCGGTGCGCACGAGCAGCTCGAAACAAATGCCTTGAGGACGTGAATCTGGGAGACGGATCGACTCAGCCTAAAAGCCGAAATATGCAACCGAATATTAATTATCAGTTGCTCAACGTGACTCAAGTGCCCCAGAGTATACGAAGCGTCCCTACTGCACATAGTTTCAGAAGTTTGTGGTGAGATGAGAGGGAATCCATGAATTGCACGTGGCTCCCGGAGTGTCTGACCTCTGTTGCCCCACGGAAGCCGTTTCCATGGCAACCCCCCACTCACCCGCAGTCCAGCCCGCTGCTGAATGTGAATTCCTGCAAGGTCAGAAAGAGTGAAACTCGTCCATGCACTTGGAGACATTGATAAAGCAAACTGTGCTGTTGTTTACTATGTCGTTAACTGCTAATTATTTCATAATCTTCTTTGTTCTATCTACAGTTTTTTGTTCTATCTACAATTTGTTATTGAATGCCCAATCATTAAAATTGACAGGATGTGCATTTAAAAATATAAAATGGCCATGCTTTAGTAAAAAGAACTGCTTTTGTCTGCTGCCAGATTTGAACTTAAACATATATTTAAGTTTGCTGAAGCAATATCTAAAATGAGAAAATAGTCTATTTGAATGTTCCTTATTGCATGTAACTTATCACACTGAAGTGACATTCATATCACAATAAACAAGAATAATAACAACCGTTTAGAAATTAGCATGCTAAATAATTATGCAGTTTTGTAGCCTCACCAATTAGCAGCCAAATGCTAATGCCCGCATTTATTTGTTTTACACTCTGGTGTTTTCTTGAATTTAACTTGTTGGCAAAAGCATTAAATGGTCTGTTAAGTATTTTTTGGAACTTTTAATTCTTCTTCTTCTTTTTTTTTTTTTTTTTTTTTACATTTACCAATAGAGATCCATTGAGTGAGAAAGAGAGAGCGACACGTTGTTGTGCATCTCTCCTCCCCCTTCCTCTCTCTCTCTCTCTCTCTCTCTCTCTCTCTCTGTCTGTGTCTCCTGCAGGACTGAAGATCATGAGCGCTCTGCTCGACCGTGTTTCTCCTCCTGATCTCCGCGCGCACAGTCTCCGCAAGACCAAGAAATAAAACACACATTCTCTCTCTCTCTCTCATATTCACAGCAGCTTCGTTTCCAGCGCCGGGAATAAAGCTTCATCCACGTCTGGACTCAAAGTCTCGCAGTTGTGCGCTTTTATTTAATTAGTCTCTCTCTGTGAAGGTTCAAGGTGTCTAAAATGATGTTCATGTATGTTCTGATGCGCGCTGGCTTTGGATTATTCAGCGTCGCTCTGATCGCCTTTGTCCAGCGGCCAGCCGGCGCTTCTGCCAGCAGAAACCCGCAAGGTAAGTTTCCCTCTCGCCCTCCACATGATATGTACCTTTTGGCTGTGGAATTAGTCGGGGAAAAATAACTGTTTGATGATTTGTGCTTAGTAAGAACAACTTATGGGACACGGTTTTCCCCAAACACAGCGCTGAAGCAGACTTAAACGGGTATTTTTAACTGTTTATACTGTGCAGGTGTGTTTATTATAACGCTCTTTATGCCCGTAGAGAATTTCTTGATGGATTCATTTGCTCCTTGACAGCAATAATGATGCACCAAACTGTAAAATATACAGTCCTGTTCAGTCATGAGTCGCTTTCGTACATTTTTGCTCATTGCATAGGTATGCATCTTGTCTTTTTTTTTTTTTTTTTTTTTTTTTGGTTTTTGTTCTGCATTTTGACTGAGTTAGCAATTAGGGATGCTTAACTGGATACAACTCTAGAACATCTGTAAAATGAAGCTCTAAACTGCCTCTAGATGTGTTTTTGAGTAAAGCAACCAGAGTCCAATATCCAAGAAAGTTATGATTATAAACAAATAATCACTAAGGGTTTTCTTAACCTATGGGGTTTGTTGCAGTCATCTTAGCACCTGTAGAACAGGGTCATGCACCACTCAAACACCTCTAGAATTAAATGATCTAGTATTTAAATGATGCAGCCCATTTCCACTGCAGGGTACTGATGATGTGGAACCATCCCATGCATATTATTAATATGGTATTTGTGAATTTTATTAGTTATATAGTAAATAATTTCTAACTGTTCCATTGAAAGCAGAATGTGATGGCATTGAGATTCTGAAACAAATTACTTTAGATGTTCATAAAACTCAAATCCAGCCACGCATTTTTTCTATTTCCCCCATCCCCAAAATGTGAATGGATTGATATGGATTTTATTAGTTATGTATATGTTTTCAAACAGTGATGTATTATGTTGTTTTGTGAGCAGGTTAATGAAGTAATGTGAACATTTGGCTGTGAAAACAGACTTTTAAAAATAAATGTTCTTTATTGGCATCCATGGAACCTTTCCAACCTTTGCAAAAGAACCATTTTCGGTTCCCCAAAGAACCTTTTAGTGATCAGTTCTTAAAAGAACCATTTTATTCGTGGTATGAAGACCACTTTTTGCACTATAAAGAATATTTTGTGCAATTGAAAGGTTCCTATTAAAAAACAAAGTTTTCAATTAAGAGGGTTTGCGATGCCATAGAAGAACCATTTTTGGTTCCCCAAAGAACCTTTCAGTTAACAGTTCTTAAAATAACCATTTTTTCTTATAAGAACATTTTAAGAATCTAAAGAACCGTTTTCCACTATAAAGAACTTTTTATGCATTGGAAAGATTCCATGGATGTTAAAGGTTCATCATGGAACCATCAATCAGGGTTGCCAGGTTTTCTCTACAAAACCCACCCAATTGCTACTCAAAACTAGCCCAATCGGGTTTCAGAGGAGGTCCCGTGGTAAAAATCACGTTCCATTGGGTAAAATCATTTTTTGGTGGGTTACCCTGGTAAAATTAGCATTCCAGGGGCTAAGTATCACGTTATTGGGGTCGCTTCAACCCGCGGACATGAAAAAGAACCTGCAGCAACACTGTTAAAGTAGCCCAATTGGCAACACTGCCATCAATACCAACAAAGTACCTTTATTTGAACCTTTTTTATTTGAAAGGTTCTTTGGGGAACCAAAAATGGTGTTTCTATGGCATCGCTGTGAAAACTTCCTTTAGGAACCTTTATTTTTAAGAGTGTAAACCAAAAGCAGCATCATATTGATGACAAAGGGGTGAAGAACAGCTCTGAAACTGAGCGATTTTTAGAACACTCTCAGAATAAAGACGATGTCACATTGAGGAGCTCTAGATCCCAGCTGAGCACTCATTCACCTCCATTCCCCATCACTCACCGACATGCTCTCCGTACAAACAAACGTCAACAAATGGCGACTCCTGGGGCTCGATCCATGCCGACCACATGTTGCACAGTTCCATATGTGGCCGAGAGCTAGAAAACATTCTCATGGAGGCCATTTAAAGGTATTTAGCACCATAAAGTCAAGTATTTGACATTCACCTGAGACCTGATCATGCTACAGAGCCTTTGTGCGATCAAACCTCTGGGTATTTACCACGAGGACTGGAGGAATAGATGTTGCGTTTAGTTTCATTTGGAGGTTAATGGACTGTTATGCAAGCGTGATGCAAAGATGTCAGCGGACGAACGTGTGCTTATGTGCATGTCTGGTATGTGTGCATTTACATTTGGTGATGCTCAAAAGGTTTCCTTTTCCTGTCGCGCTGACAGACCGTGTGGACGACAGAGAGAAAGAGAGGGAGGGAGCGGGCTGGGGGTTGTTGTGCATCTTGGGTGGTCTGCTTCCCATTGTGGGAAAACTCAATATTTACATTTTGTAATTAGAACTGCTTTCATTTTCCACAACAAGAATTTACGCAAATCTTACAGGGGAAGGTGGCAGCGTCGGGCCTAATGTCCTGCACCTGTTCATCACCGCTAGACGCTCAGGTCAGCGCTGCATGTGTCTTTGTGATGATGATGCCGAGAGAGAATCATGACAAAGGCTTAATGTGGTTCATAAAAGTTGTTCTGCTTTTTGAGTTTTGTGCTCCAGATGTCATGGCAGAGCTGTTGAGTTTGTTATCTGTCTATGTGATCTATCTACTGTTGAGTTTGTGATCTATATCTATCTATGTGGATCTATCTATCCACTTTGACTTGTCTCTCCTTTTTATTTATTGGTTCTTTTTTCTTTGTTCTGTTCTTCTTAATTTCTTTCAGTTGTTAACTTACTGTTGCTCTTTCATGCTTCCTTTTCTTTTTAATTCATCTGTTTGCTCTATCTTTTCTTTTTTCCTCTTAATGTTGTTCTGACACCTATGGAAGCTTGTTTCCGCCACTAAATAAAAAATAAAAAAGGTAATTGCGACTTTTTATCTTAGAATTCAGATTTTTTTCTCGCAATTGAGAGTTATAATGTCAGAATTGCGTGTTATAAAGTCAAAATTGCATTATAAAGTCTTTATAACTCGCAATTTTGACTTTATATCGCACAATTCTGACTTTATAACGTTATAATGTCCAATTGTGACAGAAAAAATGTTTTTTTCTCAGAATTGCGAGTTTATATGTTACAATTCTGACTTTATAACTCACAATGGCATGTTATAAAGTCAGAATTGTGAGATATAAACTCGCAATTCTTAGAAAAAACGTCTTTTTTCCCCTCACAGTTGGACATTATAACACGCAATTGCGAGTTTATATCTCACAATTCTGACTTTATATCTTGCAGTTCTGACTTTATAACTCGCAATTCTGAAAAAAGTCCACTTCATGGTGGAAACAAGCTTCCATAGACACCGGTTGGTTGGTTCATTCATTCATTATTTTGGTAACACTTTACAATAAGGCTCCATTAGTTAAAGTTAGCTAATGCATTACATTTGTTACAGAATTTAGCATTAGTTAATCAAATACAACCGTTCATTGTAAGTTCACATTAGGCCCATTAAATAATATTTTTCTGGTCCATTAAATAACATTTATCAGATACAACTTTTGAAATGAATAATGCATTAGTAAAAGGTGAAGTTACATGAACTAAGATGTTTTATTCGTTCTTTCTTTTTCATTCAGTCTGCATGTGAACGTTTAGATCATCAAACGCATCATATGAAACAGACTGTGAGTGATTAAAACGTGCCATTTGTTAGGTCAGTGTTTATTAAACGCAGATGTACGTCTCTGTCCATCATCAGCAAGATGATCATAGTTCATTGCAATAATCATAATTCAGAATAAAAGTAATAAGGAGGCTTTTAAAACCCCATGTGTAGTAAATGACTTAAAATCCTCATATTCTTGAGGTGCAGAAGGAGACGTCTGAGTCTTTCTGGCTCGGAGCTGCTGGCTAACAGTGCCAAGGCAACCGGCGGTGAGGATGTGACATGCCGCAGCGGGATGTGTGTTGATGTAACCTCTAGTCCGTCTCCCCGTTCACCCCGAGGCAAAACCCCTGCCGGGCAGACCCTGCTGGACAACTCCAGTGTGGGAAATACACATTTCCCTTGAATAGCAGGAGCCCGAGAAGGAGGGGAGAGCAGGAGGCCTGCAGGGGAGGGGTGGCGTGACAGCGGTTTGGGGGTTTGTTTGCTTTGTGTTGCCTTTCACTCAATGAAGTTGGAGTATTCTTTTGTGAGTCTGGAGCAATGGCCTTGTCAGAGGCGGGGACAGATGATCTCTCAGCTCTTCGATTTTAGAGGATATGTGGGACAACCTTGTAAGAGAGAAGTAGTAAATGAGATCTCATTATTTCTGTTGCTTTTAGACCGCCAGATTAAGTGGAGAAAATGTAGTTTTATGCTCCTCGGATGTTTCTCTTGAGGAAAAAGACCTCACATGTCTCTAAATTTTTTCAAAGAACATCCTAATGTCTCAAACTGTGATCAGACACCAACATTTTAGAATCAAAAGTCATTTTAATGTTTCTCCTAGACTGCCATGAGATTGAATGGAGAAAATGGAGACTTTTGACCAAGTTTCATGATTCTCAGATGTTTCTCTTGAGGAAAAAGAGTCCATGTTTATTTTCTTAAGGGTTTCAGAGGACATTTTAATGTCTCAAATTGTGCTCAGATACTAAAATCTATAATAATCAAAAGAATTTCAATGTGAACTTGTCAGTTGTTTCTCCTAGACTGCCATTAGATTGAATGGAGAAAATGGAGATTTTTGCCAAAGTTTCATGCTTCTCAGATGTTTCATCATATGAGTATGATTTTAGACAGGAAAAAAAAAAAACCCACTGAGATCTTGGTAATGTCTAATGTGTAATGCTATTTAATGCATTCTGACTTATTTACACTGTTAAAGAGTTGCATTCCTTGCTAAACATGGCCAAAATTTCAAAACATGAGTTGGACGTATGACGGAGCATTTCTGTGCCAAATCCACTACTTCTGGTTTTGGTACAGGATTCAGAGAGTTTTTTTCGAGTGTGTCCTGTATGACATCAAAAGAGAGCAGAATTCCTTGTATAGGCACTTCTCCCTAATAAGCGTGCACACATCACCCAGAGCAAGAGCAAGAGCACACCCATCAACGGGTTTCGTTCAGGATGTGTCCCAATTCAGGGGCTGCACCCTTTGAAGGCTGCATACATCATTGAGGCAGTCTCATTTAAGAAAAATAACCATTAGATTGCAACGTAAGAAAGAAATTACAGTATTTTACACTTCACAATGAATATCAGTCAATTTTATTACCGTTACTTTTCTTAAATATGACATCCTTGATGAAGTATTCAGCCTTCAAATGCGACCTCCGGAGGACGCAGCCTCCTAAATGAGACTCAGCTCCTGTCACCAAAGGAGTGTGTTTTTAGATTTGAGGGAAAGATTTCCTTTTTCAGCTTCCCAAAGAACCCAGCGTTAAGGGAACAGAGGATGAAGTTTGTTTTTCCGGGGCAGCAACGGAGTTGTGCATGTATGTTTGTTTGTTCCCGGGATTTCGGTGATGAATGCTTTGTAAAGAAGTCCCGGTTCGGCACTGGATTTGCAGATCGGGGGTGGTGAGTAAAGCTGCATCAGATGTCTGTGTTTTGTTGCCAATCGGCGCGCAAGTGTATGTAATGGAAACAACATGGACGTTTTTGTTCCCTTTTCATTTGTAATGATGTCACAGCTAGCATGCGATCTCTATGCAGAAGCTGCGCACGCTCATGACTCTTTAGCTCCGCCCACCGCATTGACGGCAGACACGCCTCCAGGATCTCGGCTTTTTTCGGAAAGACTCGGTTTAGCGTATCTATCTTTTATAAATATGACCAAGACTTTTCGGAGATATGAAGGATGCATTGTTACTCTATATGTACTCAAGATTAACATGAGATTGGCAGAAACTGTGTGTGATACCCCCCCCTTTAATGTCTCAAATAATGCTCAGATTGGCTGAGACTTTCACTGTTATCTTCAAACATTTATCAAATTCAACTTATCTGAGCCATCAATTGGAAAGAAAAACCACTGAGATCTCTAATACCTTAGCTGTTTTTCCTAAACAGTAATGACAGTACATTCACAGCAATTGGAAACTTTTTCTGCTTTTCAAATTTTCCTCCTGAGATCTCAGTATTTATCATCAAATCCTTCTAAGATCTGAGCACTTATTAACATTATTTATGCATCTTGTGAACTATATTTTTATGACACCAATTTTTACTTCTTTCTTCCAGGAGAAGCATCTCGGGCAAAGTTAATGCTTAAACAACTGTTCCATCCTGAGCAATGACAGAAGTTCCCACTATGATATTTTCATGTATAGTTGTTTTATTGTGCCTTTGGCAAATTTTATTGTGTTTATTTCGTGGATGTTTTTTGTTTAATGCATCTAGCCAGCCCAGTCGTTTTCCCTCTTGTTGTTTAAAGGTTTTAAAAGTCTCTGTTCTTATCTGTCTTTTTCACAAATGCCTCGCTTTCTCTCCATTTAACCCACACTCCAGAAAGACTCTCACCAGTTTTCTTCTTGTTTTCCTCTCAATATTCCATTTTTGTCACAAAGTGGAGTGTGCATTTTTTGAGGCAGGAGTTAAAGAGTTTCTAATTGGCCACATAGCGAAGTATGTTTACTGTTCATGTGTCGAAGTGTACAAAACCCGAAAAGCACAGACTTTCTGCTACTATGAGAATTTTGTGAGGTTTTTACCGATTGAGGACGCAACAGCAATGAGCGCAATTGACAATGGAAAGCGACGAGCCTTACACTGTAAGTCAATCAGCTAATGTATTCGTTTGCAGTGTTTTTATTGCCGAGGCTTTTTAGGTCAGGTAGAATCTGCAATCTTTCACCCAGCTTGTTTGCTCACTTAAACGCTGTGTTTTCTACCAACTGGTACTGAATTACCACTATATTCATAACATGGTACTACCACTTTGTACTTCATAAATCTAACAAAACATTTCTCTATAGGGAAATTGACTTTTAACGATAACTTATAAACCTTTAAAGATAGCCCTACTGTGAGCTACAAGGTTGTTAATCAATAGTATTTGCTTCTGTTGAAGATGTCAGCTCGCATTATTTCAACTTATTCCTAAAATAATCGTGTTTCACAGCGGAATTCATGGTGAAAACTACATTACCCATGATGCTGTACAGAAATTCCAGAGTCGAAACAAGCCCGCCAAAAGATCTATTTAGTCCCACCTACTCACATGAAGCACTGCGAATTATATAATCAAGACTACACTTTCAAAATATTTAAATATTTAAATATATATGCATATTTTGCAATAAACCTAATATATATATATATATATATATAAAATGAAAATTTTTAAATGTGTAGATTTATATTTCTCCATTTTTGATTCAATTATGCTGTTCCCAATGCTTCATGGAATTGTAGTTCTTTCCTTCACTAAAGCTGTTACATCTTGTACCTTTGTCTTTTTGTCCGACTTTCAAATATTGTTTTGCTTCAAATCAAGGTTTGTAATGTTATGATTCACTTCGTAGCTGGTTGGCTTGGTTCATGACTTATAACACTTTAAATGAAGACTTTTTAAAATCCCTATGGGAGAAATGAATGGAAAAATACTTCCGGAACCAACGCCGTGAAAAAAGGGGGAAATAAAGATGCACTCTATTCACAAAATATTCTCTCAAATATCTCCTAATATCTTACACAATCTTCCTTCTCAAGTATGTTTAGATATTTTTACTGAAAAGATAAGATAATAAATAAAATGATTTATTGCAGTGTTTAGAGACTATATCATGAAGAGTTAAGCGTATTTCTTAAAATATAAGGCAGTTGGAAGGCAACAGCTTTTCTCTCTAATATAATTGTTGGTGACTGTTAGGCAGTTGCAGGCATCGTTAGGAGACAGAAGGAAAGCAAACATGCCTCAGCTAATTAGCAGGTTGTGCTGGAGGTATATACATAGCCTGTGCGCGCTTTACGCTCTAACGTACAATTACTAAGCCAGAAGTGACACTGCTGGGGTTAGATCATTAAGAGTTTACACTGATGGTGCGGTCAGCTTCAGAGGAAGTGTGGAGACCACATCTGTAGGTGTTAGCGAGAGCGCGTGAATGCCTTCCTAGTTAAACGTGTGAATGTCACATGAGGAGGGAGGAAATACATCTTAATTGAAGTCTTTTATGGTGAAAACAGGGTTGGATTAATGCATTAAATGACGGTGTTTTGTGTTTTTAACACCGTTCATTTTTAGGAGTTCTGTTTAGGATTAGTAGAAAATGAATATAGGAGTTATACCCAGCTAACATAAATACTGTATGTTCCAAGAATGTTATAAAACGTTAATTCGGAATGTTCACTGACCGTTTTAAACGTTCTAAAATCTTTCTTTTTTTGTCATGCGAATGTTAATGGAAGATTCCATTTTATCATTTTGCAAACATCATAGGAATGTTTCAGAATGTTCAGAGAACATTCAAAAGTAACAGTATAACATTTAAAAAAACATTAGATGAATGTCCGTTTCAGGAAAAAAATTTCCATGGACGATGTATTTTTGTGCTGATATTTTGAGAGCATTATTAATGACCGGATCAAACAAAGAACGTTCTGTTAATGCTACTAGAGGAACGTTTGTTCTTAACTTGGAGAGAACCTTGCCAGAACACTCCAAAGTTCTGAGAACGAATTCCCTGTTAGCTGGGTAGTCTTGAACCGTATGATATTCTGAATGTTTTTAACAAAACTCGTCAGTGTTGCACCTCATGCTTTCCCGAATCTTCGCATGCATGTGTAAAATCCAGAGTGTCTTAGACAGGCGTCTATTTTAAGCGTCTCAGTGGCAGGAGTGCAGTTAACACGAGCCTAAGGTAAAGGCCCCATAAAAATACAGAAAAAAGAAAATATGTATTTATGGTAAATATTTTAAACTTTTACAAATGTGCAATTTCAGTTGAAATAGCTTAATAAAGAAAAGCTCAGATGCTTGCATCTCTTATTTTAGCTAAATTAAAGATTCCCTTTAGTGTTTTGATGTTTTATGATGTGGTGTTTCACTAGTATATGATGCTTTTTTGCATGACAATGAGATCATAGAGACTAAATGCTATAATAGTTTCATGACCAGTTAAAGTAGCACCACTAAACTTTCTCCAGTCATTGTCAGGTGTGGCAATTTAATTCTGTTAATTCTGGTTAATTCTGGACCCTTCCTGTAAGAGTTTCATGAGAGCGAGGCTTCACGTCTGCCAAAACAGATGGCAGGGAGGGAGACGTTCGAGAAACCTGATGTTGAGATCATCTGGCCACAGCTGCTTCATTGAAGTGAGAGAACAAACTGTAGGAGATGGAGCTCTCCTCACCCTACAGGAAAGATGTTCAAATATAGAGAGATGTCCTTTGAGCTTCACTTTTTTGATATGGTGATATTCACATTTTCATCTTTGACATGTCTGAAAGCGTACATGAGGTCACTGTTCACTGTCTGCTAAAGCTGTTTTCCATATTAAGGACGAAATCAGGCAATATGGAGCCTTTGATGAGACTCAAACTTGACACAGTGAGCCTCATCAAAGTCTCCATATTGCCTGATTTCATTTTCAATATAGAGAACAACTGTCTATCTATCTATCTATCTATCTATCTATCTGTCTGTCTGTCTGTCTATACAGTATATCTGTCTGATTATCTGTCTGTCTGATCATTTATCTATTATCTATCTATCTATCTATCTGTCTGATTGTCTCTCTGTCTGCTATCTATCTATCTATATATCTATCTATCTATCTATCTATCTATCTATCTGTCTGTCTGATTGTCTATCTATCTATCCATCTGTCTATCTGTCTGTCTGATTGTCTATCTATCTGTCTGTCTGATTGTCCATCTATCTATCTATCTATCTGTCTGTCTGTTTGTCTATCTATCTATCTGTCTATCTGTCTGTCTGTCTGATTATCTATCTATCTATCTGTCTGTCTGATTGTCTATCTCTATCTGTCTGTCTGTCTGATTATCTATCTGTCTGTCTGTCTGATTGTCTATCTATCTATCTGTCTGTCTGATTATCTATCTATCTATCTATCTATCTATCTATCTGTCTGTCTGTCAGTGAATTGTGCTCAGTTTCAAAATAGGTTTTTTTGAGTACATATTGTGCAAAATAAGTAATTTGTCATCATTAAATTAGCATTTTTTATATTTATTTAAATGCACTGTTAATTTACAAGGCTGTCAGTAGTAGAACTGAGGACACTATGACCACTTTAGTTTTTTGGCAGTGTTGATCAGCCTCTTAAAAACAAAATATCATCTAAAAATATCCAAGTATTGGAAGCCAGTATCCACAGTATGCATAATATGCGCAGATACACAGTGCAAAGTAGCAGGCAGCAGAAGTGTTGAAAGAATGAGTTTGTTTTGGTTGTCAAATCTTTAAGCCATGAACAGAATTAAGAAGGAAACATTCGGTCCTCGCTCACCTTGTCTGAACATCCCAGCCTGACTGGCTTCATTTAGCAGTGTACATAAACTCTCAGCCGGAACTAGTCACAACCCTGAACGGATTTAACTGAAAGTGGATAAGAAATCCAGCCTCATTCTCTTTAATTAGGCTTTTCTTGCCTGCCACGGATGGCCGTGTCCTCAGACGAGCCGTCAGAGCTGTGCTGGAATCTGAATTGGTTGTCCGTCAGCGGCCCTGCAGGTACCGGCGCTGTTTGTACAGAGGTGTTTGTGATAATCCCACTCCTGTTAAGAAAACACAAGCAGGGCTGCCGGAGCAAAGCACAGGCTTATTCACAGTGATGTCAGGCACCGAGTGGGATTATACGGCTGGAATGTCAGACATGAGGAGAATCTATATTTAACAAGAATTTTATATATATATTCCTGTAGAGCCTTTTTGTCATTCCTCGAACGTCAACATTTGTAGAAACAGCCGCACAATGGCTTGTTGTATTCATTTGAATTCTGTTGTAGGTCTGCAACACATTGTTCCCGCTCAAGGGAATTAATTCTTTTCATGAGACTTCCTTCCATTTGTTGTGGCGCATTTATCGATATCAGGACTCAGACGCCGAGGGCTGAGCAGCCGCAATGTCAGTATAAAACCCCTCTGACTCACATTTTCCTTCATGACATCAAATTAATGCTGTCTCGATTCCCAAGAACATGCAAACCATGCACACGTAGGACAAAAGTCTTGCATTAACCTCGATGTGATTGTGAGCACTCTTTTGTATTATTTATAACTAATAGTGGCTGGTTGTTAGCAGTTGAACACTATGCACCAAATGAATGAATAAGGTCAGTTGAGTTGTCAGTCATCTAGATGGTAAGACATACTGTAATCTTTCTTATTCTATCTTAAATTGAAACCACTGATAAGTGTTGTATAATATCTGCTGGTCAAACATTTTTCATCCATCCATTATAAAAAATAATCCATATGGCTCCCGGGGGTTAATAATGGCCTTTTGAAGCATACTGTGCAGCCACAAGAGTAACCCGTGACGCGATGTATGACGCAAGATGTAGGAGTATCGTCAGCTTAGACGCCTCTCGCGGTTCAAACAAATAGGACTGTTCAACAAACTTAAGCTCCTCTTCTCTTATATCGAAATCCTCCGACATTTCTCTTTAAAATTTCTTGTTTTAGATTTCTAATTCGTGACCGGTGTTTTGTTTTGCTCTATCCTCTGCACTTCTGCGTCCGTCACTACGTCATGCATCGGGTCAGGGGTTACTCTTCCTCCGCAAATCGATACATACAGCCATCTGCTGGATGCTAGTTATTATAGTTAATAAAGTTTTAAATATGGATATTTTTCTTACAAAATTCGATTCAGAAGGCCTTTATTAACCCTCTGGAGCCGTGTGGATTATTTTTATCATGCATGGATGAATTTTTTTTTGGCTTAAAAATCCTTCACAACCATTATAAAGCTTGGAAAAGCAAGGATATTTTTATATATATATCTCTGATTGCGTTCGTCTAAAAGAAGATAGACATATACACCCAGGATGGCTTGAGGGTGAGTAAATCATTGGATAATTTTCATTTTTGGGTGAACTAACCCTTTAAATTCTTTAAACTATATAGAGTGCTGCAGGGATGGTGTATTTTTGTAGGCCAACACCCAGAAACGAGTTGCATTTTAGTACTTCCAGTTCCATCATCCTGAAGTCAATGTTTTTTTTTTTAATGGGTTTTTGGTTAAAAGCCTGAAATAAGGTCTGTGGTTAACAGAAGCTCAAGATATTTTCACGTTTTATTATATGACATAAATTACATCAGTAATACCCCCTTGTGATTTTTGTTTGAAGGCAGTTTATGCTTAAAACAAGAAAAAAATGTCTGCCACTTACAGATTTTTTTTCTTGTTTTAAGAACACCAGTTTTTGCGATGAATATAGTTCCGTTGTCATCATACGAGTAAAGAAAATCTAAATTCAACTGTCAAATTATATATGTATGTATATATTATCTTGACACTATACTATTATATAATTATCTTAGCTTGCATTTCCAAGAACTGTGTTGAATATTTTGCAAAGGTGGTACATTTAAAGTCAAACTATTCATCTACAATGCCCCATAAGCTCAATATTTCCTCATCTTCCTGTCTTTTTTTCACCTCATTTGTACTGTAAGCATCAGTGAATACACACAAGCATCGAGTCCGGATTCTCCCTGCTGACCTCGGCCTCTCCAAAAGCACGTTTATTTATTGCGTCGTAATATAAACAGCATGCCTCAGATTACTACCGCAGTGTTACTCTTCTGGGATTCAAAAGTCTTTTGAGCGTAGCCTCTTTTCTTTTCTTTTTTTTAGTCCAGATGGAGTGGAAACATGACACTTTTGGATTTTAGGAAACTGATTCAGTGATGGCCTGTTGATGGTGCAAAGCATTCTGGGAAGGCACTGGGCAGCATATTGATGCCAAGGTGATGGTCAGTGTTTAAAGTAGCCTAGTTTATAGAAGCTCATGGCTAGTTTAGCTCATATGATTCAGTACTGTGAACGATGTGGTGAGTATCTGATGGTAATACAATGGCACTTTTGGCATATTAAACACCATATTTAAATCATAATCAAAGGTATTCAAAGCAGTACTTTGTATTACCATGATGCTTGTTCAAAAACCATCATATTGCATTGGTCAAAAAATGTAACTTTTTTGTTAGTGGAACTCTAGAGAGGAAATGTTGATTTAACTAGTTTTTATGAGTTCAGTAAAACTGACAACATCCTTGTCCAAGGAAATAGATATATGTAAGCTTAATTTTGGTTGTTTACATTATACCTTTGTTCAATTTAATATGAGTTATATACAAATATTGACATTACATTTAAGGCAGTTTTTATGTTAACTTTTAATGATGCAATTATATTTTTACTCCAATTTGTTGTTGAAATATAAACATTTAAACAGTGACTAATAAAAAAAAAAACTTTTCTAAATAAATTTATTCAGACATACCATAAATGAGACATATATTTATCGAAATGCTCCTCTCTAGAGTTCATTTTTTCTAGCTAACTATCGAGTTTACAGTCATTGAATAGATTTTCTGAGGTAAACGTAATGTGGCATATGCCTATTATTAATGGAAGGTGAGTTTTGTCCCCGTCCGCCTTCCATAATTGTTTACATGCTGTTTTATTGACGTCTTTCCGCGGTTGAAACGTAGCTACTGATTGAGCGATTACAAGAGACATGAGACATTTTGGTAAGTTGTACTGTGTCTTTTTTTTTTGATGCTCATTCATGTTTATTTCGTGGCCTCTTTAGTAGCCGAAGTCATTGCATTTCACGTCACGTGTGCAGCGATCTGTCACGTCACATAAAAGAGCGCCAAAACGGTATTTATTGTTTGAATTTCATAAGAAAAATTGACAGAATTTGATAGCTAAGAGTGTGTTTTATATCAAAACTAACAAAACACAAAACTTATTGCAAATTTATTGGATGGGAGGTGCACTGCAAATAATGTTTAGTGAAGTTTTGACTAAAGAAAAGCTTGATTATTGGGATTTAAGAATGATATCAGTTAATTAAAATGAAGATTGAATTAAAATGATGGTTAAAATTGATTCATCCATATTGTCAACCCAGCTCTTATTTGATTCTCTGGATAAAACATGGATGTTTTTGTGTATTCAGCATCAGTTAATGATTTATCAATATAAAACAGACTTTTTTTGGCTTTTATTATTTATGGGGTTATAAAGAATGGACAGAAAGTTTGGCCTGAGGATTTGACATGAGATAATCATATAAAACTACTACATATTGACCAAATTATGCACAATGTCTTATTTATTCATCAGTGTTGTTAGGGTAATTCAATTGGTGAACACAAAACAGCACAATGCAGACAATGTTGTTGTAGGACAGCAAGATGGATGTGTGTTTGTGTGTGTATCTGAGCGAGTGTGTGTTTGTGTGAGTCTGTTTACAGACTGCATGTGTTTACATTCCGGGGAGCCGGTCCAAGCTTCAGAGACTGCAGTAAATGAATGAAAGGAAATGCTTTATTCTGCTCGGTAATGGAAAAACACTCCACAGATTCGGCTGTAGTGAAAATGAAGCTCCGTCTGCCAGCTCGCACCAAGATGGCACGATGTTCCCCGACACCATAAGAGGAGACCCTGGGAAAGGCCGGGAAACTCTTACTAATGCACCTGTGTTCCAAATCTTAGTGTCCCGACTCCATACGCGGCGTTTAAAAGGAATCATAGGTGTCAAAGGCTTTAAAGGTAGGCCCTGTAAGTATGCTGCCACCTAAGAGACCTTATTTTACCTAAATTGTAGGGCAGCACTGCAGGTTTCCTTTGTGGAGATGAGCTCATTAGAGTACTACAATAGTAGCTTAGATACGTTAAACAAAAAAAGTAGTTTATCAAAAGTAAAATATCAACAAAAAAGTAGTTTTATTTAAGTGACTATTTTACCATATATTTGTGTGTTTTACAGTATGTATTGTTATGCTTATTATACTGATACTGCGATTTTAATGAGTTGAACACATTAGTCTGCATATCGGCAGAAACTGTGAAATTGTAGGATTCTCACATCTCACCTGCCAAAATTGTTTGTTATGAGCAGGGCTTGACATTAACTTTTTTGCTCACCAGCCACTGTGGCTAGTGGTTTCACAAAGTTATTAGCCACTCAGCATTTTCACTGGCCACAATTATGACATTGATGCCATGGAGAAAAACTGCCATATAGATATTTTTAATATTATCTCATAATTGGCAGCAGGAATATTAGGCTGCTGTCACATTAAGACCTGGCGCATGGATCCATTATACTGTTACACATGCGTTTTCTTAAGTGTTTACATTCACTTAAAACATAACTTGCATTTCATTTGCATTTGCATTCTTTATCACCATGTGAGAATATCGGTAGGAGTGCATTTGCATTTTTTTTTGTGTGCGCGTACAATTTGTTAACTCAATTAAGAACTGAAAACTTAAATCATTTTGTTTGTCTAATGAGTAACAAGCAGTCTATTAAATTTTAAAAATTCGGTTGTTTTGCATTTAGCAATTGAAGAACCTCGTTCTTTCATCTATGCTGGGATGCAAACTATGCAAAATGTAAAAGTGACTAATATTTGTGTGTTCTATATATGTCAATATATGTCAAATTCCATTGGAATCAATTGTTAGGTCAGTTTGGATGCTGCTTTAGAAAGCAGGTGCCTGTATAGAAAGTATTTAAATATGGTAAATGAATGAACCTAATGCAAATTAATCACTGAGTAAATAACGAGATTATATTAGCCCACATTCATTAGACAGTGTGTATTTGTTATAGAACTGTGGTATGCAAAAAAGATATTTTATTTGAATTGCTGTTGCATATTTATATTGCTAACTTCCATTCTATATGCAATTTTAATATAGATTTATACATCTAAGACTTTAATGCATAACCTAAATGCTTCTGCAATGATATTAACTATGGTGATAAATATGAATCAAAATATGGCCTTATATCAAGTTCTCAGTGCTTCAGCCTGAACTCAAAGAGAGGTTAATTTGCTGGAAAAACTAGATGGCTCTTGAATGGCCTTAAAAGTCAAAGAACAACTGTTATAGAACAAGATATATCCTTGATTAACTTGCTGATTTCAGCTGTCCTTGAAGCCATTGAAGTTACTTTCAAGAAAAACTTGTTCACGTCAGCAGCTCAACAATTTTGCTCAGTACTGGGTGATGCTGTTCACGTGAACAGGACAACGTGTGTGATGCTGATGCAGGAGCTGGCCAATACTACGTTATTTTTGTTTTGTATTCTCGTATTCTCGTCGCTTCATAACATTAAGGTTGAACCACTGCAGTCACGTCAACTATTTTAATGATGTCTTTACTGGACCTTGAAAGTGTTGATTATATTGCTGTCTATGGATGTGTCATATACCTCTCGGATTTCATCAAAAATATCTTAATTTGTGTTCTGAAGATGAACGAAGGTCTTACGGGTTTGGAAAGACATGAGGGTGAGTAATTAATGACAGAATTTTCATTTTTGGGTGAACTAACCCTTTAACTAAAACAAAAACCATAAAAAAACTGTTTGATTACTTTAAATAAAACCATTTTATTTCAGCTAGTTTATCATTTCAACATTTATCATTTTAATTTAGTTTAACTTGCTGTACTAAAATAACTAAAACTAAAATACAAATGACTAAAAACTATATGTAGATATACACATAAAAACAAAAACTAATAAAATGGTAATGCACAACAAAATAACTAAAAACACTAATTCAAAATAAATATACTATAATAGTACCTCAATGATATAACATTGGCTCAAGGTTTGGCTGGTTGTAAACATGTAAAATATAAAAACAATCTAACACCTTACAGAAAGCTGTTATATATAATGCATTATAAAAGTATTTTTAATGCTTTAATTATGCCTTGTAAATGCATTATATGGTCTTGTTATGAATAATTGTAACCACAGTTATATGTATTATAATACTTATGTATTCATTGAACACATCTTTAGAAAGTATAATGCATTAAAACACATAGCAAACAACCAATTTCAGATGCAACAAGGAATCTGCAAATATTATAATGCATTTTAAATTTGGTTGCAATAATTTAAGAAAAGATAGTGCATTACACATTATAACATGCAGTATGAATACCTTTATAATGCATTATACATAAGGGCTTTAAGTAAAGTACTTGAATGGGGGAATCCGGAAATCTCAAAAACTGCCACACTCACATTTAAATAACATATTTCAAACCAGCAACAAAATCTGACATGAAATGTCCCATAAATGTTGTATCTTATGCTCAAATAGCATTAAAAAAGCTTATATTCCAGACTGGAGCAGCCAATGCGCATGTGCAAGCAGAGCTTCTTACGGCAGCTACAGTAATGCGATGACTTTATCAATCAGCGATTTTATTTAGAAGGCATGACTTATTCCGCCATATTGTGCTCTGCGCTTTCTCCCATTCATAAGGGATATGAGTGCGCCGTCTTTCTATATATGCAGTCCTTGATATAAGTGAGACATGTCCTGCCCAAATTCCTTATTTAAATAATAAATTCATAGGGTCTTTTAGAGTTAAATGTTCTTGGAGTTTGACTGGATGTCACTTAACAAGTTGAGGTCAGTTTGGAACGGTCTGAGTTATTCTAAACTGGGCCAGTGGCACTGGGTGTAGATTTTATGATCTGGTGAAAAGACGACAACCTTTCGCAGATCCTCTGCCAGCCCTGAACTTCCACCCCGACCGACTCATCTGGTAATTCTTCTGTTAGCAGGCTGCTTTTATTCTGACAAAGAAAACCTTGATCACAACCCGTACTGGAGCTTTCCTTGTCTGTAATTAAAGGTTATGAACTGCCATATCAGCATCACGTCATTTGCATTTTGCATGCACTGCAAAATTTTCTCTGTGTAATTTCAATCATACCAGATTTCTGTTGGCTGTTGTTGTTGTTTTTTTTTATACAACAGCAATATTTTAAATGCAAGCAGTTGTCTATTTAGTCTGTCTAGACTAGTCTTAGATGACTAAAGAAAATGTGCGGGTTTTACATTTTGAGCATTTCAGCATGAGTTAATTGTATTGACCCTTCGTTGGGCGCCAACTTTTTGGGTTAGTGATGCAAACTCAGACAAGCTTTACAGAACATCTCAAAGGAATGAACTGTAGACTTCTGTGATTTTTCAGTAATATGTGCTCATAAAGTGGTAAGATTTTGATTGGATATTATTCTTACATGTGTGGGAATTACCTGCGACATTGCAAAGCATTTTTATCCCCCATTTTTAGAAATAATGGTGACACTTTACAATAAGGTTCCATTACTTAAACTAAGTATAAAAATACTTACACAGCATTTATTAGTTAACATGAACTAACAATGAGCAGTTGTATTTTTATCAACATACTGTAACAAATGTTTTACTTGTTGTTAGTTAATGTTAACTGATGGGGACTTATTTTAAAGTGTTAACGAAATTGTTAAACTAATGCATTACATGTTCAAAAACAGTGAAGACTGCGATTGAGAATCACCTTTAATTGAAAAGAGAAAAATCTTATTTTTAAGTGATTAAATTTTTTTATTCACAGCATAAACATCAAGATTCATTTAATTTAAGACGAACTAGAAAAGATTGTCAGATGTTGTTTAAAACAGTTGCTAAATTATGATCTTAAGTAATGTTTTTAAAGGGATCGTTCACCCAAAAATGAAAAATCGGTCCAAAACTGTACATGGTAAAAAAAAAAAAAAAAAAAAAAAAAAAAATATATATATATATATATATTGTATATTTTACAAGAATATTTCAGACTTTCAACTTCAAAAATCCATGTTTAATTCAACGTGTACACTTGCAGTTTCTTTGTAATTTTTGGCGAAATTTACTAGCAATTTGTTAAAATTTCTTCAAAGTAAAACCTACACCAAAATGTTTTTCTTCTTGAACATAAAAGTAAATATTTTTAAGAACATTGGGGTCCAAAAAACATTGCACCCCATTGACTTTCATTGTACTTACAAAAAAGAATATCATACAGGTTTGGAAGGACATAATGATGACAGAATTGTTATTTTTGGGTGAACTATCCCTTTAAGACAAGGCAACGGGTCAACTGCACTGCAGTTTCGGCAGTTCATAAACTCTAAGCTTTAAATGACCGTCGTTGTTGTTTGAAGACAGCCACATTCACTCAGCGCTTACAGTAACACAGCTTTTCCAGTGCGCTAAGGACGCCGGGCACAAATAGAAGCAGGCGATATTTCTTTTATGAGCTGTTCGGAGGACAAACAGTGAGTTCCTTCATTAGATGTAGGCGATCTGGGAAGAGACGTGGGGGGAGGATGCTAAATTCTGCTCTAATGTTGACGTCTGCATTTCATCAACACCCTTTTTTCTTTCGTCCCGTCTGTGCGTCGCCTAATAGCCCATGAGATGAAGACTTTGTGCTGGCTTTGCATGTGACGGCCTGCCAGCCCGCACAACCAACACCTCTCTCTCTCCCTCTCTCAGAAGCAATTAAACATCTCTCCGCCACATGCTAACGGATGTTTGGCCAGAAACGAGAGGTTGTCTCAGCGCTACTGTATCTGGCTTTCCACCAGCTCGTCGGATTGGCTGCCAAACTTGTGAGGGCAAAGTTAGATCCACTTGCTAACATAATATTGATTTAGTTGGTGGAACTACCTGAGAGTGAGTGTAAAGTGGTCGGGGTGCTTTTGGATTTAGCTCTGGATAAATTTGGATCACTTAACTGAATACATTACTGCATAAACTAGTACAGTATTACTGTCAGTTTATCAGGTTCATTGGTTTTACTGCACTGACCAGTGCACCCTCCATGGACAGCTGTTGATGCAGTTATTTTATTTCATTTTTTTATGTTGCTTTATTTTATTTTATTTTATTTGGTTATTTTATTTACATTTTTATTTTTAAATATTTTATTTTTTATTTTATTAAATTTTATGTTGCATTTTAAATATTTATTTTATTTTGTGTTATTATATTTTATGTTGCTTTTTAATATCTTATTTTATTGGGTTATTTAATTTTATTTAAAAAAATATTTTATTTTTAAAAATGTTTATTTTATTTTTTGTGTTGCTTTCTAATTTTATTTTATTTTATTTTTTATTTTTTTTAAGCTTTAGTTTTAAGTAATTTTACTACAACTTATTTTATTTCAGTTAGTCTGCAAAGCAACATTTGTTTTTCATCTGATATTTATATTTTATTTTATTTCAGCTTTAAATGTGTGAATTGAATTTTTTCTTCTGTGTTTGACAACTACTGTTTATGCCATATAAACATATGAGAGAAAAAGGGCTGCGTCCGAAATCGCATACTCTCTTGAGTAGGTACTTATTTTGAATAAGTAATTACTTCATGGCCGCTAAAAAAGTATGTTCTATATAGTATAAATGTGTGTAGTATGAATGTAATCCGCACGTACTACTGTACATTTGCCATGTTGTTATTATCATATGACCTACCAGCATCAGTTACGTCGCTTCACTGCCATTCACAAATCGACTCCTGTGGCCACATGGGATATTAAAGTATCCATCATATGCACACTTCAGGATCTCGCCGGAAGTAGTAGGTTATCCTGGTACTTTTAGCCTACTCTCTTATAAGTACTGTAACTTCGGAAATACTTCTTTTGTCACATAATGTTTTTTGCCAACTATATAGTAGGGAAGTATGCGATTTCGGATGCAGCCAAAGTACCAGTAGTGTGCTATTTCGAATTCAGACACCATGTGTTCTTGAGGTGTCTTCAGCCAATCAGAATCAGTTATGTCATGACATCATGTTCCTGCCACTCTTAAGTGATTAGTCACATGGTATTTACAACTCAGGTGATTGATTTGTGAGAAAGCTAGCTGAGAAGCTGCCATTGAGATAAATGGTAATGCTAACGGTTAGCTCTCGGTTAGTACAAAGAAAGAAATACAAGCCTCAAGCTCTTGAGTCGAATCCTCAGATGTGTTGCTAGTGGAAACAAAATCTCATAAACAGAGAGTTCAGTTACATAGACGATTACAGCAGCCGTGAATACTTTATTGAGGATTCTTAAAGGTTTATGTTTCTAGGTCAGCAGAGGAAAGTATTCATGAAGTCACTTTCATGTTAGCCAAAGTAATAAAAACATTTTATGATCTGGTAGAGCACATAAATCTCTCTGAAGTATGAGATAATGTGGATCTTCACAACATTTGACACATTTGGAAAAGTTTTGGTTCGGTTTGGTTTTCTTGTGATAGATTGGCTGAATTTGAACACAAAATTAACAAAATATTGTTCAAACATCTTTGTCATGAGTTTGAGCTCTTTGAAGGGATAGTTCACCCCAAACAAAAGATTCTGTCATCATTTACTTATTGTTGTGTTGTTTCATATCTGTATGACTTTCATTCTTCAGTACAGCACAAAAGGAAAAATGTCAAGATTAAAAAAGGAGTATTCTGAAATCGTGGACGAGACCGGAATGCAACTAGGCCTTTGAGTCGGTGGACGATCATTAACAGATCACTCAGACGTGAACCAGATTAACTGATTCTTTTAAAATATCTAACTCAAAACAATTATTTTTTGTTGATGAATCTGACTTCTGATTCAGCAACTTCTCTCATTAACTCCTATGAACATGCCAAAGAGAAAAATTCATACAGGTTTGGAACCAACAAAAAGGTGAATAAATGAAGGCAGAATTTTCATTTTTTTTTTTTTTTTTTTGTGAACTATCCCTTTAAAAATCTTTCAGCCCACGTTTTCTTTATATCAATCAATGTAATCAGTGTCTCGTTCTTAAATCTCAGCCTTGGTGTTGTTTCCAGTTTGAAATGCACAAAAGAAAGAACAAAACAGCCAGAAAAATAGTTTGGCATCATGCATCTCTTAAAATATGTCTCCCTTCTCTACAAGAGTGCCGTGGAAGTTTCTCTAAACTCATAGACAGATTAACAGTGACATGTTTATTTTCTCTGTAAAACAGCATTTGGGTTTACAACCACTAGAGCACTTTGTGATTGATTTAGCAGTAATAAGGAGTCTGTTTCATCCATTTTATTACATGAAAAATTGTTTTCTTTCTTCTGGGACTAAATGGAGACGCTGATTGATTTTGCCGTGCGAGCGTGATTGCAGCTAATTGGTCTCATTGGTTCTGCTGTGTGACCGTGATTGTGGGTAATGGATCTGATTGGCTCTGTTGAGTAAGAGTGATTGTGGTCAGTGAAACTGATTGATTATGATTGGCTAGAGTTTTCACTGGTGAGCTCAAGGGGTCAGGGTTTGACTGGTTCAGTTTGCCTTTGCTGGTAAATTTTGTAACTACACCATGCTGGACTAACTAGACCAAGCTAACCAGCCATGACCATGATTTTATTAGTTCTGTTGTATAAAATGTGATTTTGACTAATTAATCTGCTTGTCTATATTGTATTATGACTAATGAATCTGTGTTGTGTGGGGATTGGATTGTGGGTAATTGGTTTGCATGTGAAATAGGGTTGTAATTACGTAACTTGTCTTTGAAATCATTTAGGATTTTCCAGCCTCCCTTCACTTAACAAATGACTTTTCATTTTCCAGCTATTGGAGGGCTGAATTGGTTTGACCTTAGTGTTAAAGCTTGTTTTCTCATTTACTTAAGTATAAAAACTCATTGTTCTTTCACTTCAGCCGTGGTTAAATTGCCATTCCCCAATAAAAGAGCTTTTATTGTTATTCATTTTTTTTTATCAAACCAAGCATTACTTTTGAACTGCAAGCAGTTTTTTGGTTTTCTCATGTTTTTTTATGTGCATTTTAAGATTGCTGCTTTGGTGCCTGCTGGGTACATTTTATCTTTTAGTAGGAATAGTTCACCTAAAAATGAGAAGCAGTTCATTTGCACTTTTCCAAGCATGCAAGTCATACAATAGCTTTGTGTGATGAGCACTGAGCAGACTCAAATTTAAGACGTTATTCAGTGAAAACCTCCTGCAAAGCATATATGCATCAGTGTTGAAATGCAAAAAATGGTGTTGAAGCTTCATGCCATATTTGATGTCATTGATGCCAAATGGCATTGGTGTTGTTATTAAACCAAATTGAAAAAACAAAACAAAAAAACAGCAGAATACAGCATTTTTATAGCAGATCTGTGTGAATGGGGATCATTTTGACAATGGTGTCGTCTGTACACAGAAAATAGAAAGGCATAAAGAAAGACATGAGGTGAGTAAATGATCGTTGGTCAAGGTCTTCAGGATTGGGCATTTGGACTAATGGGTTTCTGACTTAAAATGTTGTTGAATGCAACATTTTCCTTCTTTTCACTGGCCTCAGCATGAGATCTGATGAATAGTATGTTTTATAGTATTAGGGCTTAAAAAAAAGAGCCAATTTGTCGTCTTTTTTCTGCAGAAGACAGACACTTCAGTAATGAACAAGCACTCTGGGTGCTCTACTAAACCACTAAAAGCTTTGTACTGTAAACAGCATGTGAGTAATTCAATGACTAATGCCACCATAAGGAAAATCCATTCCTTTCCGTCAGCATCAGCAAAGAGATTCTCGCATTTGTAATGATTTCTTTAGAAGAAATGTGGGACATCTGTGGATTCTAGAGTGAAAACTGTGGATGCGTTAGAGGTTTCAGCTTGATGAGATATCAGTACCAGAGGCGGCCTTTGCAATTCAGAGGCCCGTTTCTTAGAAACAGCCGGAACCTCCACCCCTCGAGGAAAAAAGACACTAATATTGTGCAATGCAAATGCGGTTACCTTATCTCTGTTATATTTACAATGTTATCTCATATTTCGCTCTTAATAGTCTATTTATAAACGCATTCTATCTCTTTAACCAGAACTACTGTTACAATCATGACTGAAAACAAAAACAGCATTCAAACTCAGTCCCTCAGTCCCTCAGCTAAAATTAAATAATGCTAAAACCACCAGTAGGTGGCGGCAAATCATTGTCTTAATGAGTTAGTCATTGTATCATTCAGTCAAACGATTTGTTTAAAATGACTGATTTATTCAGGGACAAAGCAGAAGTGAGTGAGTCGTCGAGTCATTCCTTAGAACGATTTGTTCAAAAACGCGGATTCATTCAGTAACGAAACTGAAACTGTTGTTTGGAGATGTGCAATGGCTCTTCTGTTTGGAACTATTTTTGTTGGCAAAATAGAGGAAAAACAGACAATATTGTATCTAAAATGTAAGAATGTCACATAATAGCCTGACTTATTGTTTATTGAATTGTTCTATAAAATCAATATCACATTTACAAACGTGCTGATATTTGGGAAAACAGCACTTTTGCTTGTGTGATAATACTTATAAATATTAAAACTAGAACTTTTACTCAGACTTTTTTGCACCATATCTTTTTGGAAGCATTTTTATTAATTTTGGTGGCATTTTTGCCTTAATCCCCTGTTAATTTCCAACCCTGGTGTGTGTGCGCTGAGTGATGGCAGGACTCTTTTTCGAGTACAAGTGGAGGCCCCTTATTGTGCAAGGCCCTTTTCAAGTGAAACGGCTGAAACATAGCAAAGGCCATTACTGATTAGTGCTAGTATTGGCCGACAAGTGTTCAAATTAAATGGTTGTCATTTCTTACCAGCAGCTTCAAGGAGACTCTGTGGAAACTGGATCAAGATTGTTGGACCTCTAACCCTGTAATAAGCAGTCTCCTGCTATGGGCATCTGTTTTCTAACAGCATTCACAGAAGACAAGAGCAATGAGACAGAACTGTGTTGTGCTGGATTCCAGAAGGAGAAAGACAGATTTGACTGTTGAAACCATGTGAAATCACATTTTTTTTCCCCAGCCAATGCCAAACAGTTTTGTAGTTTAGTTTGATTTTGCACAATAAACCCTCATGTTCAATGCATACTTGCCAAAGAGCTGTTAGAATTTATGGCATAATTCAATTTATGGCAGGGTGGTATGACTTGGGCCTGGAAGAAACCACCCAGAACATCCTTGAAACTGTGGAGTACCTTAGCTACTTCATAGCAGTGCATCTGTAACTGCATAGCAACATCCTGCCAATCACCAAAACACCTTAGCAGCTGTACAGCAATATGCTGGCAACCACCCAAAACAACTTAGCAACTGTATAGCAACACCCTTGCAACCACACAAAAGTGCTTAGCAGATGCATAGCAATATCCTGGCAACCACCCAGAACACTTTAGCAAACTGCATAGCAACATCCTTGCAACTATCCACAACACCCTAGCAACTCCCTGGCAACCACTCAAAGCACTTTAGCTACTACATAGCAATGCACTGGCAACCACCCAAAAACACCATCGTAACTGGACTTAGTAACTGTCCTTGCAAAGTATTTGCAACCAGCCAGAACACCCTAGCAACTCCCTGGCAACTACTCAAAGCACTTTAGCAACTACTGTACATAGCAATGCACTGGAAACCACCCAAAACACCATAATAACTGCATAGCAACACCCTGGCAAAAAACAAAAAACAAAAAAACAAAAAAAACAAACAGCATAGAAACACCCTTGGAACCACCTAAAACACCTCAGTAGCTGCATAACAACACCCAGGGAACCACCTTAGCAACTTAGCAACTGCAAATCAATGCCTTGACAACCACCCCAAATACTTTAGCAGCTGTACAGAAATATGTTGGCAACCACCCAAAACAACTTAGCTACTGTATAGCAACACCAAACAAAAGTGCTTGGCAACTGTCCTCACAACGTCATGGCAACCAGCCAGAACAGCCTAGCAACTCCATAGCAACTCCCTGGCAACCACTCAAAGCACCTTAGCAGCTACTGTACATAGCAATGCACTGGCAACCAAACAAAACACCATAGTAACTGCATAGCAACATCCTGGCAACCACCAAAAGCACCTTACCAACTGCATAGCAACACCCTGGCAACAAAAACTGTATATAAATGCCCTTTGAACTACCTAAAACACCTCAGTAGCTGCATAACAACATCCAGGCAACCACCCAGAACACTTCAGCAACTGCACAGCAATGCCTTGACAACCACCCATAGCACCCTAGCATCATCCTATTGAATTTTACATGAGCAATAACACTCTTTTTGTTTGGAAAACATAAAAATCTAGTTTTAACTCTGTCATGGATTGCAACAGCATGCCATGGTAGATTTATAATTAGGTTTGTATATTTTCTGAAGAAAAAGAGTATTAGAGAACTGTCTTTTGTTAGGGTAACCATGACAATGTTATTGACCTTTGATGGAGACAGAATGTATTCTTGTTGTTATGGTTTAGTCAAAGCGATACGTAGCACCAACTCAACTGCAGGAAATGCCAGAGCGCTGGTGAAGTATCCTAGTGCGGGAAATGTTGGGTTTGGCTTTAGTCCCAGAGGTCACAGGAATATGAGATGCTGAAGGCCTTAGAATTAAGTCCTAACTGGGAACAGCTCTGTTTTGTTCTCAGGTCTAGTTTGGAGATGCTGCTTTGTTGTCTCTCCACCTCTGACATGGTTCTTGGTGGAATTGTGAAATTAATTTGTTGTCACATTACTGTTCTTCCATGCTGGTTCATCAAGTTTTCGCTTGAGTGTTTGTACTTGTACTATGTACTTGCCCGAGGCAAAAACATGTGTCGATTTTTCTCAAAATAGACCGTGCCCAAGCTCTTCTAAGCCTCTTGATTTCCTTTTCTCTCTTCAGATGTGGACGAGTGTGTCGAGGACAAGGACAGCTGCAGTTTGGATGCCATCTGTCAGAACACCCTCAAGTCATACAAATGCATCTGCAAATCAGGATACAAAGGTGATGGAAAACGCTGTGAAGGTGAGAAACACTTGCCACGAAATAAAGATACAAAAACATTGTGTGGTCAGAATAACGAGACAAACACTTGATTCTGTATGTTTAGAATACACACTGCAAAAACATTTTATTCAGTATTTTCGTCTTATTTTAGAGTAAAACTACAGTTAAAAATACAGTGCTGATGAAGTTGATGAAGCTTGCTTGTATCCCAGCTTAAAGGGATAGTTCACCCAAAAAGAATATTAGTAGACTGTCTGTACTTTATTTTGATGGTGCCCCAACAGATATTCTACTGAATACAAGTAACTTTGCAACCTACTAACCTAAACCCTAACCTAACAGTCTTCTAATACTCTAATGAGAGTTAGTTGACATGTAGTTGCAATCTGCTTCTCTTGTTTTAAACACAAATTTAACCAAACTTGAGATTTAAAGCATGAGAAAACAATTTGCCTGTAGGGAAAGAAAAATATACATATCTCATATCTTAATGTTTTTTGCTTCTCAAATATATTTATCTTGTTTAACGATAGTCAGATATTTTTACTTGGAAACAAGACAGAATTACTCATAAGAAACTGTTGTTTTTGCTGTGTAGTCTATAATAAGATCACTCTGGTTGATTGTGTGTGTGTGTGTGTGTGTGTGTGCGTGTGCACATGACTGTGCGCATGTGTGTGTGTGTTCAGACACTTCAAGGTCTAATTCTCCATGTCTCATTTCTGCAGTTCCTTGGCATCATTTTCAGACTTACCTGAGGGAAGGGAAATAGGTGTTCAAATGCAAGATTAAAAAGATGACAGATTTAATTCTTTACCCTTTGGACGTGAAATAGAGCATGAAATATCTTACACGTTACCGATAATGACTTGGCCTGGTAATTACACAGAGATGTTTCCTCCACCAAGAGCAGCTTGCATTTCCAGTCATGTCAATGTGAGTTAACAGCGCTATATTGCTCGATGATGTAGCCATATCTTTGAAAATATTGTTTTCTTGTGGCCGTTTGCCTTGGGGGAAGTTTTTAAAGCTCAGTTGTATTTGGAGAGGTGTATGCTGCTTTTGGACACACTTAGCCAAAATGATCCTTTCTGGATACAAACATCCTAAGCCCAGGCAAAACATTGGAAAGTGAATGGGTTCGGTAATGTTTGTGCTGTGTTAAAACTGCGCTCCTGACTAAACTGGGATAAGGGCGTAAAACCATTGATATGGTGTGGAAACACAAATGTGTGCTGGGGAGATATGAACATCGTTGTTCAAATATACTTCTCCACGCGCTAAATTTCTGCACACACAAAAAGACAAGCACCAGAACCGGATCCTAATCCTCTGAAAGCTATTGCAAAACTATTTGCTACAAATAACGTGGGTTTGGAGTAAATAACAGTCCTTAGCCTTGAGAAAGCAGTACTCGCTGGTTGAAAAGAACGGCACAGCTGGTCACACTTCTTCTCAACCAGATTTTTATGTTTTTATATCTTTTTTTTATTTAAATTTAGTCACAATTTATATATCTACAAAACTAATATGATGCTTTTTAAGGTTTTAAGATCTTGAGGAACAATTTCAGTCCAGTACTTAAGCACTATATATATATATATATATATATATATATTTACAGTATATCTATATATCTATCTATCTATCTATCATAGATATGTTTTTTTTTAACATGAAGTATATCATGTCACACTGCAGGATGCTTCTGTCACGTTTTGAATCGTCATGTCAACCAAAAAGCAGCCTTAACCTTGAAAATGTTGGTCTTTCAGCAGGCCTATCCATGCAGACAGTTCTAGATGGTTTTCAGGTTAATTTTGCATTGTTTAACCTATACTGTAAACTCCATCATTCGAGTCTTAATAGGCTATTTATTATTTTTCTTGGATAAGGAAAGAACATTTATTTCACATCTGCAATCATCTCAGCATGACACGAATGACCCGTAAACAATATAACAATAATGAATAGTGCAAACCGCTTTTTTCTCCCACTTCTCAAAATTGCTCGTCAAGTAGATTGCTTGGCCTCACACGGAGATGCATTAGTGGATGTAAAATAGCTTGTAATTTGATGGAATGAAGCTGGTGTTGCTGCTGTGCAAAACCGAAATAAAAATGAGAAGTGCAAAGACTTTGTACTGTGTTGGAGGTGGGATAAAAAGCATTCAGGAATAAAGAAAAATAAAGCGCTGTACTCCAGGTTGTGAGTGCCTCTCCATACTCACTGAGCCCCAACGACTACAAAGCAGAGCAGAGGAGTCTGGGTAATTAGTGCTCAATTGGGCGTCAAATGAGAGGGGATGGCCTGCGTCCCCCCACCACAGTCATCCACTTCTCTCTCTGGCTCTGAGATGTTTATTCAGCTGCTCTCGCCATCCAAACATAAGGCATAATTCACTATAATCACCACAGTTACCGGCACACAGAAGCTCATATTGACCAAAATAAATTAATTAGGAACAATTTAAAGGAGTTTAAAGGGGTTGTATTCTACACATTATAAGTCAACTTATAATGTTAGTCAAGGTTTTATCGGCAAAAAAGCTTTTTCAATCCCAACCTATTTGGTTACTGTACCTTTAAGGGCCGTTTACATGACACCGTTTTCAACTAAAAACGGAAAACTTTTTATGCGTTTTGGCTATTCATTTACATGACAACAGTGTTTTGGGGGCCTGAAAATGCAAACTTTTGAAGACAGGTTTCAAAGTGCAAATATTTGGAAAGTACCATTTCCAGTTCCCGCTGGATTTCGTCCGCCACATATAGTAAGCTTAATACAGCATGAACCTTGTCGTCGGTCCATCTGTCGTATATTTTAAACTCCAATGTTGATTCAAGTAGCAAACAACTCTTACCGCATGCACCGCAACAGACTTTTAAAAATGGTGGTCGAAATAAAATGCAGCATTGAGTCAACCAATCAAAATGCTGCGACGTGAACTCAACCAATCAGCATGTTTAGCAAGTCCCAACCCCGAAAGTTCCTGAATTTTTAGAATTTTACCGGTTCCGGTTAGACCTTGGTTCCTGTGGTTGAAACCCACCGAGTACCACCCCAAAGTCCCTAGTTCCTGGGGAAAGTTCCTGTGTGTGTGTATATATATATATATATATATATATATATATATATATACTGCCACTTCATTAGGTAAACCTGTTCAACACCTTGTCAACTGCCAATCATATGGCAGCAACTTAATGCATTTAGGCATGTAGACATGGTCAAGACGATCAGCTGAAGTTCAAACTGAGCATTAGAATGGGGAAGAAAGGTGATTTAAGTGACTTTGAACATGGCATGGTTGTTGTTGGTCTGAGTATTTCAGAAACTGATGATCTACTGGCATTTTCACACACAACCATCTCTAGGGTTCACAGAGAATGGTCTGAAAAAGAGAAAATATCCAGTGAGCGGCAGTTCTGTGGATGAAAATGCCTTGTTGATACCAGATGCCAGAGGTCAAAGGAGAATAGCCAGACTGGTTTGAGCTGATAGAAAGGCAACAGATATACTCAAATAAGCACTCGTTACAACCGAGGTCTGCAGAAGAGCATCTCTGAACACGTCCAACCTTGAAGTAGATGAGCTACAGCAGCAGAAGACACACTGGTGACACTCTGAGAACAGCAAACTGAGGCTACAGTTCACAAGGCCTCACAAAACTGGACAATAGAAGATTGGAAAAACATTGCCTGGTCTGATGAGTTTCGATTTTTGCTGCGACATTCAGATGGTTGGGTCAGAATTTGCCTTAAACAACATGAAGCATGGATTTATCCTGCCTTGTATCAACGCTTCAGGCTGCTGGTGGTGTAATGGTGTGGGGGATATTTTTTTTTAGCACACGTTGAGCCTCTTAGTACCAATTGAGGATCATTTAGACACAACCTGAGTATTGTTGCTGACCATGTCCTTCCCTTAATGATCACAGTGAACCATCTTCTGATGACTACTTCCAGCAGGATAACGCACCATGTCACAAAGCTCAAATCATCTCAAACTGGTTTCTTGAACATGGCAATGAGTTCTCTAAACTCAAATGACCTCCACAATCTCCAGATCTCAATCCAGTAGAGCAGCTTTGGGATGTGGAGGTGATTCACATCATGATGTTCAGCCGACAAATCTGCAGAAACAGTGTGATGCTATCATGACAATATGGACCAAAATCTCTGAGGAATGTATCCAACAGCTTGTTGATTCTATGCTATGAAGATTTAAGGCTGTTCTGAAGGAAAAAAGGGGTCTAGTGAACTTAATATGGGCTTAATATTTTTGTGGAAACCGTGATGTATTTATTTTCAGGATTCTTTGATGAATAATTGAAGTTCAAAAAACAGCATTTTTTTTTAAATATAATCTTTTGTAACATTATAAATGTCTTTACTGTCACTTTTGAACAATTTAATGCATCCTTGCTGAATAAAAGTATGAAGAAAAAACCCAAACTTTTGAACACTAGTGTGTGTATATATAGTACATGATATGACCCCCTTATCTTTTAATTTTCCATCTGTACTACAGATATCGATGAGTGTGCCAGCGAATCTAATGGAGGATGCGTTCACGATTGTATCAACATCCCTGGAAACTACAGATGCACGTGCTACGATGGCTTCCGTTTGGCCCACGATGGACACAACTGCCTGGGTAAGCTATCACTTCTTTCATAGTCATACATTTGGGCCAAAACTGCTGAAAAATATCCACAGAGGTTCAGACAAAACCTTTTGCTAGTGGGTCAGTAAGTGTGTGTGCAACCACTGCAAATCTCCATCCTCTCAGGAATTTATCCCACACAAACCAAACAAACAGAAGTTTGTGGGTCTTGCCGTCATTGCTGGAACCAAACTGATAATGGTTGATGTTCTTCAGGCATATCTAATCAAACTCTGCACCGACCGCCAGAACGCTGTCACTCTATCCTCCGTGTCAAAATGAAGTGGGTTACGCGGTTAACCAATAGGGGAGGGTGATAAATCCATCAGATTTGTGCGCTAACTGCTGAGCACAGGGTTCTGTGGTATTGATTGTATTTTCAGACTGCGTGAGCTCACGTTTTCAACATTCAGTGGCTCATACGCACAGCCGTTTCCAGGTCAGTTAAATCATTCTAAGGGAAATGTGTGTGTTTGTCTGGGAGATTTACATCGGGTTACAGTTTTATACTGACCCTGGCTCTTTAACTCAAAACAGATGTCCGGTGCTTCGAACAATCGGCCCAATGAAGATGTGCTTTTTTTCCAATCAGTGGTTTTCAGTGAGTGTTTGTGTGGGTTATGTGGGTTTACTCGCACTGCGTGGTGCTGAACTGCACAACTGAACCCTGATATTTTAGCCCTTCATAGACATTTAAAGGTCCCGTCTGCAGTTTTTAGAAACACATTTTCAAGTATTGAGGTTTTCTCTGGCAGCTTTAGCGCTCTGCTGGAGTAACTGGATCGACTTGTCATCTGCGGTTCTTCTGAAGAGTTTGAAACAATCTGATTTTTATCAAAATGAGAGTTAGGTAAAATGCTGCATTTGAGAATCCCCTTTAAATTCAGCTGATCATGTGACAAAATTTTGCACTGGATTTTAAGTTGGAATGACATGAAGAGTTTACTAGAATGCAATTGAAAGAAATTCTAAACAGAGGAAATTTTGTTAGACCAACACGTTTTGTGATAATTGCATCGATTTTGACTATGATAATTTATTCTCAAAACACAAGAAGTCAAATGTAGAGATGTAATTACTTTTCTAATAAAATTTAAGATGGTCTAATAAAATTTCATCTGTTGTTTTGAATTTCTTTGAATTCATGTTTGCACTCTTAAAAAGTACTTCAGGGGACCTGTTACCATAACTTAAATAAATGCATGGTTGCAAGTTAAAAATTCTAATGTATTGTTTTAATTAAACCTTTTAAGTTGCAAGCATTATTTTGTTGAGTTCTGTTGACATAATAATGTTGATCATTACATCAACTTTATATTGTCTGTAATTTAAACTCAAATTTCTGCATTAATTAGCTTTTTTTAGTAACTTAGTTGTAGTAACTTTAGTTGTCTTGATAACTTTGGAAATTAGGCAGCTTCTAGTTCCCAGCATGCTTTGCATAAGACTTGGATAAGGAGAATAAATGTTGAAATGGATGTTAATCTATTTGTTTTTAGTGAAGGGAAACACCTGTTAGTGTTTAATGCTGTTATGTTTGACATTTAAAAAGTGTCTGTAATGTTGAAGTTTATGTGGTTATCATTGTGCTGAAGAGTAGATACATGAAGGTAAACACTACATTGACTCTATAAGCAATGACTGCGCTAATGCCAATGACAAGAAATATCTTACTTGTTCATTAAATATACATGTTACATAAGTTATTTTAGCATGTGCTATGATAGTTGTTGATTTGAACTGAAATAGATCAGATTAATTGATTCCAGGGCTGCAGCTCTGGTAGTTGGAGCGACTTAATTTTTTTAAGTAATCAACCTAAAAATTTGTTTATGCTACAAATTAAGTTCCTCTAACTTAATGTAGCTTGTTGATTGAACATAAATTCACTCAAAGTTGCCATAACTAAAAAAAAAAAAAAAAAAAAACAAATTGATACAAACTGTTGAGTTAAATTTTTGTTGTTGAGCTAACACATTTTTTTTTAGGGTGTGGGAATAAATTGACATGATTGATTTGTATAATATTGTTTAAGCAAATTTCTCTAAACTTTCTAAATAAACAGTGTCACTGCATTTTTAGATTTCACGTTTTTAGATAACTTTTATCATATTAAATTAATATTTGGGTCAAAATCTACTGTTTAAAAGTAAAATTTGGGTATGAATGTAAAATATAAAATAGTGAGCACTCTAAATAGTGCTCAGGGTGAATATATGTATGTGTATATAAATATATATATATATATATATATATATATATATATATATGTATATATATGTATATATATACAGTCAAAACAAAAATTATTCAGACATATATTCAGACAGATATTTTTATATTTTTACTAGTGGGTGCAGAACACTATAGTACATTTATATAAGTGAGGATAGCAAAATAAAGTAAAGTAAGTAGTAATTAATATTTAAAATATATATTGAATATAAATATTATATTATATTTATATTAAATATATTCAAATTAGATATATATGATAGCATGTTTAATTCTCAAAAATGTTCTGGAATTGCTCTTGCCTCATCTTGTTACACACACAAATGTCTTGTTCCAATCGATTTAGCGTCAGTCACATGTTTTGCCGTGGATCATTTGTGATGCTGTATGGATGAGCTGTACTCATGTATGCGGGTCTGAAATTATCTATATCTGCTGTCCTGCGGCCCACCGCAGCCCACGCTTTTGATATCTGAGCCTGTCTGTTATCTTTCATACACCCTTCACTAACTCTTTTGTAACTCTGCGTTCTGTTCTTCACAAATGAATGCTTTACCCAAATGAACTGTGGGTAAAATAAACAACCCACTTCTAGAGTATCTTTATTCTATTGACTACGAGTCTCTCCAATCCCAAGGTTTCTTTAGGATACCAAATAACTTTTGCTCCAAGGTTAGTGCAATCTCGGTTTGACTCTGATCTCACACAGAAGAAAGACTGAAAATAACATGGTGTTTTTAGTGGGAAGGGAAATCTAAACTCTTGTATCTGTGCAGGAAAAGACTCTTTTTGTGTGGATTTCGCTTTTGGACCCATTTGCTCCTAATGTTATCTTTGCTTATAAGGCAAAATAAATTTGACCATGCTCATTGGTCTCATTTTTTATTATTCATTAAAGCAATAGTACTTGAGTACTCGACTCTTTCTCCCTTTAACAGAGTCTCAACTCAACTTAAACATTATTTCTAAAGCATCTTCAACACCATGATAAAGAGACCTATTAGATTGATATGGACTGATTAAGTCAGAAACATACTCTGATGCTAAGCCATGCAAAGCTTTAAAAACATATAGCAGCACTTTGTAATGAATTATGTATTGTATAGCACAGGAGTAATCTGCTCTCTCTTTTTAATACCAGTTAAAAACCTAGCAGCTGAATTCTGAACAAGCTGCAGGCGAGAGAAAGAGAGAGAGAGGCCTTACTCACACTCAGATACAATGCATTTAAATAATCCAAGCGGGATGAAACAAATCCCGCTTGATGCGTAATGATGATTTTCTTCTGTTTATTTCATGCAATCAATGTGCAGGTTGTGCCTGAATGGAGCATTTAATGGATTGATTCACAGATTGATTTGCTCACAGAAGCTTCTTTGAGAAACTGTGAGAAACGGCCATCTGATTGCAGCGCTTGTGTTGTATTGATGTCCCTCGTCCTTTACAATCTTCATCAATTAATTCAGCTCGAACAGCCCTCAAGCTTTTTATAGATAATTTCAGCCGTAGCTGTGCCATTTTGTGCTACTTTTTAAAAGAAATTCTATGACTGAAATTTGAAAATCTCCCACTGATTTTTTAAAAAAAAAAATTCATCCATTACTGATGACAACAGCATAATATCTGCATAATGACTATTGCGTCTTTTTCATCTGCTTTTTTTGTTTCACCTGACAGACAAAAATACCAATATCAATTTAATTTATTTTTATTTTACATAAATGTATTATTATTATTATTATTATAAACTGATGTAAAATTAATATGAAATAAATTGATATTGCCATAAAAGGCCATTTTAGCTGTCAGCAGAAACAGAAAATAGGCTAGATAAAATAGATGAAAATGCAATATTCAATATGCAAAACACATAGTTTAGCCGATAAATACATTTAAATTAATGAATAAATAAAATTCATATTTATTTAAATTTGTTTATTGGCTAAACAGTGGGACACATTCAAAATTTAACAATCATCATTGCTGACAAGAACGTAATATTCGCATATTGAATTATAAAAAAAATTTGCATGTATTAAACCATTTACACTGCAAGGGAGTCAAAGAAGTGTCAAATTTAAGACAGATTTAAGGTGGCTTTTATGATTTATGAAACTTCGACTGTTTTTTTTAGCTATGACAAGTTATATAGACTATATTATAGCCTATATAAAGTATAAAATAGATATTTTTGTCTGTATGACATTTTAGCTGTTTTTATCTATTGTACATTTACGTCAAATTAAATGCCCTGACACGCCAAGCCAGCGTCCAATGTCGAGCTGTCGTTAAGTGTCAGCCACCCAGTTTTAGTGGTGTGTCCATACCGTCGGCCCTAGTCGGACATCATTGGGAGCTTTTTGGCCGATTGAGCATGTTGAATCGGCGTCCGTTGGCATTGGTGCTGTCTGCGACAGAGAGAGAACTTTGGTTGGCTGTTCAGCTTAGCGAAAGAGTCAGTGCTCGAGAATAAAAAAAAAGGTGAAGAAAGTGAGCAAAGACAGTCAGAGCTCCAGACTGCAACCTTTTTCTCCTGCCAGTGCAACTAAATTTTGTGCGACCACCACGTTGGCCAACTGATAAGAGCTGTCATTTTTGTTGCATACATGAAACATCAAATGGCAAACTAAACAAAAATGAAATGAAACCACGCTACTTGTTTCAGCTGTGCTACTAATGTTACTACACACTGCTTGGAGATCCAGTGAGAAAGCATTATAAACCATATCAGATCAAACAGCACTGATGTGGAAGCCAGGAGAAACATTGTGCCATGAACGAACAAGTTTAGAAGGCTTTTCAATCCACAAATCATGAACATTCACCATGGATTTAAAAGCAACGCTAACTGTAACCATGTTATTGTGGAAGAAATAGTCAAATGTTTTTACATTATTCATATCAGGGTTCGTACAACCTTTTAAGAGTGAAATTCATGCACTTTTCAAGGGCTTTCAAGTGCTTCAGCACTTCAAAGCTCTAAATATTACCAAATTTAAATGTTAATTTAATTATTTGTAAAACTAAAAGTTTAAAGATGTAGGAAAACTAAAACTTTGTGGCAAACAAACACTTTTATTTTAAAAAAGGACATGGAATTACCACTATAACCAGTAGATGGTGGCAGAGGAGCACTTATTGACTTATTAGCCATTTCCACTCCCTAATTTATTGGAAAAAAGTAGGAAGCCACAAAGTCTCATGAAAAACAAAAACTTTTCTTCAAATTGTGAATGAATTACACAGAAAACAAGGAAAGAGCGCTCCTATTATAATCACTGAAGCTGTCGGTCAGTTCAGTATGATACAATAAAGGAACAATGGTACATTTAATAAGAGTAGAATATTTACATTTTCCCTATAAAAATGTAGGTTTTTGCATATTACTGTTGTTAATAAAAGTTAATTTTATCTGCATCTCAATTCAAGCTCTGTGCTTTACTGTCAAACTTCCAATAAACAAACATGTAATATTATTAGTAACTGCACTTAGTAATGCAAAACAATAGTAATTTTATGATTAAATTAACTTAAAAATCTCCCCAGCACTGCCAAATCAGGTTCTGGCGCCACCATCTTAACCTCATAATTTCCTCCTGATTTTGAGTGATTGATTGTCATTCAGTGAGGCACACAGGAAGGGACAGTGTGCGGAAAAGGTGAGGAGGGACTGACTGCGGAAAAGGACCGGAACCAGGTATAAGAGAAAGAAAAAGAGAGAGAATTTTTTAACACTGAGGAGTCCTCTCAGGAGAATTTTTAAGAAATGTTTTAAGTGCAAATAGCATGAGCTCTGCTCCGGGTTTCACCAGAATCCTGTTCCTTTTCCAAATATTTGCTTTGGACGCCGGCCGCGGCCTGCACATAACACATGTCCCTAATGTAGTCCGCTGACCAGGAGAGCTTCACAAAACTCAACGCAGCAGGAAATCATTGGTTTGTTTATGCTCCGCGAGCAAGGTGTTTGGGGTTTGAAGCGTGAGGGTCTCGGTGAAGTTCTGCACATGCAAATATACTAATGCAAGTTCTGTGGAAACGTTTAACAGTCGTTAAGGATGTCGCCATAGTTAAATGGTTTCCAAATGCTTGGAGGGGTGACAGATAAGTAGACGTGCACCTGATTGCCATCGATAGTAATACTTCTATGCAAAACTGTAAATATGCCCTGATAGAAAATCCAGTTTAAGCTCCCAGCTGTGTTTTGTAGCTGCTTTTGATGCTCAGTTTCACTCATGGTCTTCTATAATGTCAATATGCAATTTGTAATGGAACACAAGTGCGTATTTCAGTCTCAGCACTGCTAAACTGGCGTAAAATTGTCACCTTATACTGTCCGTTTTCTCATTGCAGAGCATATGTCTATTGACTTAATAATAACAACAGATAAAATTTTATGACACATACAGTACATTTGAAGGAAACTCTAGCGCCCTGATTTTTACTGCTTCAATAATAAAAATACATGTTCAGACAATGCGTTGACTTTGTGTATTCGCATAGAGTACATTTCTGGCCTTTCTAATTCTGATATGTTCGATAGCCACACCCACAATGACATCTGATTGGTTCAGAATCCTTCACCACGCATATTAAACATCCAGTATGTTCTCTAATCTGATTAACATTGATTTTTGTTTTTTCGGCATTTTCACTTCCAGCGAGGACAGAAAAATTTGATGCAGGTAACTTTGTGTCACCAGTTGTCCAATGATGGGAATGTGAGACTGTGCGTGTGTGTGTGTGTGTGTGAATGTAGGAGAGTCAATGAGAGCACTGGGAAATGGTTATATTCCCCCCCTCGGCTGGGCTGAAAATGGTCTAGATTGGAAACTCTATCCCAAGGCCTTAGTAACATTGGATAAATAGACAGAAAATTAGTTTCGCATGAGGGTTTATTAAGCGCAAGCTTGTGTATACAGCCTGACACTGATGCAACATATCTAAGGGAGAGATCAGGTTGCAGTCTCATCCTCAGAGAGGCAGACGACACACACAAACATCTGGAATGAGAACAAACACACACACACACACACACATTAGTCAGTTTGATGGGAGCCAAACCTGCTTTTAAAGAACACAGTTGAGTTTTAGTAGTAAATGGACTGAACTCGACGCAACACCTGCTGTCAGTGGTACTAAAGTCTCTTATCATGCGTTATACAGAGTGTTTACACGTCTGTCTATCTATCTATCTCTATCTATCTCTATCTCTTTGTCTATCTCTATCTCTCTGTCTGTCTGTCTGTCTGGAGGAAAAGTGTTTGGGACATGTTGCTTTAAAATAATAATTGTAATAATAAGAATAATAATTATTGTACATATATATATATATATATACATATATATATATACACACACACACACACACACACTGATCAGTCATAACATTATGAGCACTGACAGGTGAAGTGAATAACACTGATTATCTCTTCATCACGGCACCTGTTAGTGGGTGGATATATTAGGCAGCAAGTGAACATTTTGTCCTCAAAATTGACGTGAAGCAGGAAAAATGGGCAAGCGTAAGGATTTGAGCGAGTTTGACAAGGGTCAAATTGTGATGGCTAGACGACTGGGTCAGAGCATCTCCAAAACTGCAGCTCTTGTGGGGTGTTCCCGGTCTTCAGTGGTCAGTATCTATCAAAAGTGGACCAGGGAAGGAACAGTGGTGAACCGGCGACAGGGTCATGGACGGCCTAGGCTCATTGATGCACGTGGGGAGCGAAGGCTGGTCCGTGTGGACCGATCCAACAGACGAACTACTGTAGCTCAAATTGCTCAAGAAGTTAATGCTGGTTCTGATAGAAAGTTGTCAGAATACACAGTGTATCTCAGTTTGTTGCGTATGGGGCCGCATAGCTGCAGACCAGTCAGGGTGCCCATGCTGACCCCTGTCCACCACTGAAAGCGCCAACTGTGGGCACGTGAGCATCAGAACTGGACCACGGAGCAATGGAAGAAGGTGGCCTGGTCTGATGAATCACGTTTTCTTTTACATCACGTGGATGGCCGGGTGCGTGTGCGTCACTTACCTGGGGAACACATGGGACCAGGATGCACTATGGGAAGAAGGCAAGCCGGCGGAGGCAGTGTGATGCTTTGGGCAATGTTCTGCTGGGAAACCTTGGGTCCTGCCATCCATGTGGATGTTACTTTGACATGTACCACCTACCTAAGCATTGTTGCTGACCATGTACACCCTTTCTTGGAAGCGGTATTCCCTCTTTCAGCAGGATAAAGTGCCCTGCCACAAAGCAAAACTTGTTCAGGAATGGTTTGAGGAGCACAACAACCAGTTTGACGTGTTGACTTGGCCTCCAAATTCCCCAGATCTCAATCCAAACGAGCATCTGTGGGATGTGCTGAACAAACAAGATCCATGGAGGCTTCACCTCGCAACTTACAAGACTTAAAGGATCTGCTGCTAACATCTTGGTGCCAGATACCACAGCACACCTTCAGGGGTCTAGTGGGGTCCATGCCTTGTCGGGTTAGGGCTGTTTTGGCAGCAAAAGAGGGATCAACACAATATTAGGAAGGTGGTCATAATGTTATGCCTGATATATATATAATACATGCATGTGTGTGTTTGTGCGTGTGGGCGCTTAATTTACCGTGGTAACTGTAGTGCCCTAAAATAAATACCATAAATGTGTCTGACATGGTAAGAAGGAGATCCAGGATTATTTTGTTATGATTGTATGATATTTTGGTGGAAACATAGTAGTTTTCAAAGAGGCTTACTATAAAATCGTGCATCAGTCAAAGACAGACTAATCCCTAAAGATAATAAAATAATTCAGTTGAAATGTTGATTTAGGATTAATCTGAGTTAGGGAAACTGGCCTTCATGTCATTTAACATTTTACTGCAGGTTTAAATGTATTGGCTTTTAATCAGCTGTTGAATGATCATGTTATGTAATAATATACCATAAAGCCCAAACGACGACGAGTCTATCAACACAGGTTTGTTTTCTATCACGGTGGGACTTTGCATTGACTTCTGTTGTTTTTATACTGAGCTAAAGACATTTCTTTCCCCTAACCCTCATGCAACCTCTCTGCATTTGTTACGTTTTCATTAAGACATTATTTGTTATGTAGTTTTCCTTGTGGAGACTATTGCAGCAGAGGTTCCAACAACATCAACACGAACAGAATCAATGCAAATTCACACAAGCAGGTCAGCAGTATTTGTAAGCCAGAACACATACACACTAAAGTTCACACAGACTGAGAGACTGTATCTACAGGACATACTGATTAATGATCCAACCGCGTCCGTCCTGAGCGAGTCGACCCTCTGAGTCACATATCAACACCACAAATGGACATCAGAGCTGCAAGAATGTATCAAACAAACTCTGAAAAATGTCTCTGTGGACTGTTTAGACTGAGATAGAAAACAAACAGTATGAGAGAGATGCTCAGATTCATGAGGTCTTACCCTGTAATTCTCTCTTAAAAAAGATTTTATAGTAATTTAGTTTCACATGACCATTTTTCTATATGTAAATGAGCTCTGTTATGATTGGCCACCCACTTTGCATGTGAAATGAGAAACTATACCACAACCTAATTGAATAGGTGTTAATATGTAAATGTGAGTGGTCAATAATTGATAATAATAATTTGTAGTTAGGATTATTTCTGAACGAGGCATTTTTGCAGTTTTATAGCTTCAATAAATGTTTTATATTATTATAAATGGAATAATAATTTTATATGCCATTTTTATAGCCCCTTCATTGGAATGGACATTACGTGGTTTTTGGTTTAAACCAAAACAATTTTTTTATAATATGAGTAATGTCTGGTCACTGATTGGCCCCTAATCAACCAATCACAATGAAGAAATGACCCCTAACTTAATCTGATTGAGATTCAGGCATCACAAAAGACAGGCATGGCTAACTGACCCCCCCTTTTTTAATCTTTTACATGCTAATTTTTGTTCATGGGAGCCTCATCAACTAGCATATTATAATTGTCATAGTATCAAGTGATTAGAAGATCTTTCAGAGTTGTAAAACACAGGATTTTTTTTTTTTGTTTAATGTACATCTCAATAGACATCAGGTGTTGAAAGATATCAGCAGGAACCTCATAATTTAGTTGTGTGCCATGTTGTGAAATTTGTGCAAACATTTCAAAGCTTTTAAAAGGGGCCCCTTTTCACAAGATATAATATAAGTCTCTGGTGTCCCCAGAATGTGTTTGTGAAGTTTCAGCTCAAAATACCCCACAGATCATTTATTATAGCTTGTCAAATTTGCCCCTATTTGGGTGTGAGCAAAAACACACAGTTTTTGTGTGTGTCCCTTTAAATGCAAATGAGCTGCTGCTCCCAGCCCTCTTTCTAGAAGAAGGCGGAGCTTTAACAGCTCACGCTTCGGTTGCTCAACAACAACAAAGCTGGAGAATCTCACGCAGCCAAAATGAGGATTGTCAGTAACGGTGTTCAGCCTTACATTGTTCAAACCGGAGTCGACACTGATGGAGAGACTCAGGAAGAAGTTACAACTTTTAGAATGAAACTGGACGTTTCTGAATGGTTAGTGGATAAATTTATGTAGTTGCTGTGGAGTTGATTCAACTCATCGACTAGCATGTGCCGTCATGTTAATCTTTTGTGCAAATCCAGCATTGAATTGACCCTCGTTTGTGAAGCAGTCTAGCGTAAAATGACGGCATGACGACAACACTCTACTACAACAACTCTTCCTCTTCTCTAAAGCAGCCCAACATGGCCACACTCGGGGCGGGGTTTATGTAAATTTTGGGGTTTATGTAAATTTTGGGGTTTGTGATGTCACTAACCCAGGAAGAAGCTCGTTGTAGTCCTTAAACAGCGATTTCTGTAAAAGAAAAAATCTCCTTTGCATTGAACTTTGAGCGTCGTAACTTTGCAGATGTTGTTTATGCTCAAACAGCAACATTACACACTAAAGTTAAAAAAGTGAAATCATAATCAATAATCATAATCAACAATTCTGACTTTAAAACTTGCAATTCTGACTTTAAATCACACAATTGTGAGAAAAAAAAAGTCAGAATTGTGAGATAAAAAGTCGCAATCACCTTTTTTATTTTTTATTTCATTATGAAAGCAAGCTACCATAGAGAAAAGCAAATATCAAGTGGATATAACATTTTTTGCTCAGTGGAAAAAATTCAGGTCTGAAGGGGTTTCACTGAAACTGGAGGAATGATGCTGAAAATCATTAATGAATAAATTACATTTTTCAATATATTCACATAGAAAATTATAATAATATTTAAAAATAAATATTAGTGATTGTACTGTGAGCATAAGAGACTTCTATCAAAAGTATTAAAAAATCTTACCGACCCTAAACTTTTAAATGGTCGTGTGTATATTTATAAATGAAGCATAATCATAAAGATGTGACTGTTTTTGCATCTTGTCTCCCGTCAGATGTTGACGAGTGCGCAGAAGGGAACGGCGGTTGCCAGCAGATCTGTGTCAACATGATGGGGAGTTATGAATGTCGATGCCGTGATGGATTTCTCCTGTCTGACAACCAGCACACCTGCATCCAGAGGCCCAAAGGTGAGAGCATGATCAGCTTGAATACAGTCATAGTTCAGAAGAGCGTGCTAACAGGATACTCTCACTATATCTGCAGTGTATAGTACTTGTATGTATACTGTTCACAGTATGTCTGTTTTCTGTGGTCATAAAACATTTGGATGACCTACTAGATTTGTTTAACGGTGTATTATACAACAGAGCAAAACTGCGTTGAACACGACTGTATCTCATAATGCAATGCGCTCAACATGATGAATCTCTTTTTTGATGCATTATTTGATTGGAGTATCAAATCAAAGATGTAAAATAACTTTCACTTGCATAATTAATTAACTGGAATCCACTCACATGCAGTGGTCATGTGACAACCAGTGTTATTTTAGTATTATTTATATACTATTTTAATATTTATTAATATTTTGATTTGGCTTTTATTTTTATATGTTATTTTTCATTTTAGTAATTTTAGTACTTTAACTTAAACTTATTATATTTCAGTTGGTTGCAAAGGCAACATTTCTAACATTCATTTAAGATTTTTAAGTTTAGGTTTTTCATCTTTATTATTTTATTTTATTAAATATTTTTTTATTATTATATTATATTATAGTTCAGTTTCAATTGGTTTATTTTTTATTTAATTTTATTTATTTATTTTTTGTTTTGGTTTATTTATTTTTTTATTTGCTTTTTTAATTTAATTTTATTTTATATTGGTTTGATTTCTTTATATATTATATTATATTATAGTTTAGTTTGGTTTATTTCTTTTGTTATTTAATTTTTACATTTTTATTTTATTTTATTTTATTTAAAAGTATTTATTAAAGTATTTTATTTTGGTTTGATTATATTATATTATATTATATTATATTATATTATAGCTATTATATTATAGCTTAGGTTTGGTTCATTTTTAATTTAATTTTATTTATTTTTTATTTTTTGTTTTATTTATTTTTTTATTTGTATTGATTTTTATTTGAATTTGAATTTATTTTATTTCAATTACTGAAAACAGTTTTTAATAGTTTTGGATAATAATTTTAGGTAACAGCACATCCCTAATGTCAGAATGCAGTTTTCTCACTTGTTATTTTTAAACAATAGTAGTCATGACATACTGCATAGTATTCAGTAAGTAGTATGTATTTCATTCTGAACACAGCCATTATTCCTGTGCCGTTTAAGTTGTGATTTAACAATGTCAGTGGAAAACCGCTGCTCTCTTCAAAGCCGAATCTCAGGAGATGCTTTTGGCCCGCTGAACTTGTCAATGTTTGCGTTTCATAAGCACACTGTTATTTGAGTCTTGGATCGTATGTTTCAAACGCTGCCCCTCTGATTCAAGGCCTTTATTGTCTATATTCTGTCGTTTTTTTCCCTGTTGGAATGAGTTTGATAAATACCGTTGTTAATCCCTCATATTTCATGTTAATATTAGTTTTATTGCTCCCAGATTAAAACCTCTTGGACGGAGAGGTTAAGGCACTATAAATCCAGAAACGTTTCGATTTCGAAAAGCTGTATACTTCTGTTGTGATCAGAAGGAGAGCCTGTCATCTGTTTGCTATTACAGTTATTGTTGCAGCACAATGTGCTTCAGATAATTGCGGTCTAGGAAGAGATGGTGTTGGACAACCCGACTGCGAGAGTGATGTAATTCATCATCCCCGTGTGATGACGGATTGACGGATAGCATGTGTAGACAATAGTCAAACAGAAAGCTCACCCAATCAACACTCCGGGAACGAGAGGAATTGGGTTACGTGAACGTTGTACGCCACTGGTTTATTTTCTTTAAAAGCAGGGATTCCCAAACCAGGGTTCACGAGTTGACGAAAAGCTAATAATTAATAAACATCATAAAAATGTCAAATTAAAATAAAGAAATAATTTAAAAATAAAAATAATTTAAGAAATAACCATTGTATATAACAATAAAATAATGAATAAAATAATTTGAATATGAACAATGAATAAAAATAATTTTATTTTAAAAATGTTAAAAACAATTAAAAAAAGATGTTTTAATTTAAAATGTTTTATTAAAAAATAATGTTTTACCTGCATGTAATGTGACCAGTAACCAGCATTAGAGAACAGTGAAAATGCAAACGGCTTGTTAAATTATTGAAATTTTAATATTATTGAATATTTTAAACTTTTTAAATATTAATATTTCTCAGTATTAATTTAATATTAATAATAATTATGATTAATTTGCTAAAATTTTATAATATTAATAAACATCTTTTAACTTTACTTTTAACTTTTTAAAATGTTTTAACTTTAATATTAAAAATATGTCTATAATATTACTATTACTTTTTAAATATTAATATAAATAATTACTAGTTTTTAAATATTTTTGTAATATTAAAAAAATTAACTATTGTTAGTCTTTTATTGAAATATTAATATTATTAAAAACTTTTAACTTTTTAAATATTAATATGACATTTTGAAATATATTATTACTTTTTAAATATTTTAAAAATATTATAAAAACCTTCAACTTCTTACATTTAATTGAAATTTTTACTTTTAAAATATATTTTATAATGTTAATATTAATAATTACCCTTTAAATATTTTTAGAATATTAAAAAATAACTTACTTTTTATTGAAATATTAATATTATTACATTGTTTTTACTTTTTTAAATATTAATATTACTTTAAAAAATATTTTAGAATATTAATATTACTTTTTAAATATTAATATTAATAATTTATATATATATATATATATATATATATATTTTAAAATAATGTTATCACAACTTTTTAATATTTGTCACTTATAATATTTATAAAAATAACGTTACTATTTTAAATGAAATCAAGCACGTTTTTTTTTCCGTTTTTTTTTTTTAATTATAAATTCGTAAATGCTTTTAATAAAACAATTCAACCTCAGATGTTGCAAATAGGGATGTCTGCAAGGAAATTTATTAGTTGATATAAATCCATGTGTCTAATTTTCTCCCACATGCTTCTGTCAATGATCTGTGTTTTGCAGATGAATTCCAGACATATCGATCTATTTTTTTGCTATTTTTTAGAATTTGTTTTGACTAGTCATCGCAGCTCAGTTGATACCTGTGGTGGTGTGCGCCGTCTGGCTGTCTTCACAATCACTTTCTTAATCACAGAGAAAGTCTCTCAGATGGACGCAGAGCAAGTGGAGAATAAACCTAGAGGAAATGAAGTCCCTTCAGTGCTTCAGGCAGTGCAGAAATGTCACAGAAAGTACTTGCTAATCAAACAAAACAACGTTCACTGGGTGAAGCTGCAGAATTGCGGTCCTGGTGGGTGACGAATGCAGAATTGGGGTCTGTTCTGTCACGGGCCGCAGGGAAAATGCGTCCTATAGCTTTTGTTGTTTATGTCAAAGGTCGTGCGTCCAATCAAACTCTACGGCACAAATTCATCGTCTCTCAGAGATGCTCTGGAGGGTGAACTTGACCTTCAGCATTCACATCTTGATCAACAATCCACTGCAAACTCAGGACTATAAAAAAAAAAGGTTTTGCCAGGAAATGTTACATTATAGAAGGAATAAAAGGCTTGCGAATGCCATCATGTCGATTTTTGATTTGTCTCAGATACTTATTAACCTCTTATGGCTTTTATCACAGTTTTGTGACTTTCTTATTTAGACTTTGTCCAGCAAAACTGAATATTTTTTTTTCAGTTGTTTTCAATGGGAGCACTTGCCATTTTTTTCCGGGCGGCGAGAGTTGAAAAAAGACTTTTGAACAGTAGTGTATGTTCACATGTTTATTTTTTGTAATGTCTTTCATCTTTCATAATCTTTCATAGTGTGATTTTTGGTGAATTGTACTGAATCCATTTAGGGTCAATTTGACCCCCTCCATAAAAACCGTACCCAGAATTTGAGCCTAATACAATAATAGCACTAGAGTTTCACACAGTCATGGTCTATCAGCTCTGATTGGTTTAGTTGATAATGCATCACAGACGCGGTTACAAGTTTTACTGTAGGTCCCGTTTTGTTGCTTTTTTCCTCAGTTTCTCACACCTGCACAGTACAAATAGCTTTTAAAGTTCATGAATGTCAGCCCATGTGTTTTGTTTTTTTTTGTTGTTTTTTTATGTTGCAGTGGTCTGGGAAATGTTTGCTTAGTAATAAAAAACTGCTTCCTTAGTCTTAAAGTCTCGTTTGTTTCAGAGGGTCTCACTGGACGTATGGCTTACATGAGTACACACACACAGTCACTCACGTAATAAACACACACACACATGCATGGTATTGTGCCGTTTAGTGGATGTGTTTCCATAAACTTAAAGAAATTGAGAGACTTTTTGTGATTTCATGTTGACGTTAAGTTGCATATTAACACATTGATTAAAAATTCTGTGCATTTACAACATGGAACTGCATTCGCAACATATTTAACTTCTGTAATGTGATGTTTTGTTGCGTACAAAGAGATATTCGTTGGTTTTTGAATGGAGAAGAGAGAATATGTTTGGCCATGATATAGTAGTGTTGATAGTTCTATAGTATTATAATTTTGCGGATAATTTGTCTCGGTCATTTGAGCTACATAGATGATTCTTCAAATCATGTGTCTTGTTGAGCAGAGATACAGTTATTTTTATTTTTAAATTTTTTGCCAAATGATGACACTTTTTTTGCACAAAAACTTCTGGTCTTACTGTGCATAAATTCTGACATAAATCATGCACAAATAAGACCAGGGACATTCAATGCAAAAGCAAATGTTAACCATTTCATTTTGAAATCTGAGTGAGGTATGTGTTTTTTGATACTTAAATTTTCTGCACCAGTCATATGAATATAATATAGCAAATAAGCGTCAAATTTTGATGCTTCATGACTGACTCTATCTGACTTAGACTTGGCGATTCATCAAATGTTATTTTCAATTATGATTTTTGATTTTTGTTGAATTATGAAAACAAGATAAGCGAGATAAAATTATTATATCGCCGCAGTCCAGTTTGTAGTGATGTTCTCGATGTGTCTTTTGGTATAAATCCTGTACACCCCTTTCTTTACAGCGACACACTTTCGTCACTCCCTAAATGTTTTGCTGTTCTCAGTATTTTTTAGAAGTGCACTACGGTTAATCTCAATTATTTAGATTTTTTAAAAAATGTATTTAATGTGTTAAAAAATACAGAAAAATCTGTAATATTGTTAAACATTTTTGGGATTTATAACAAATGCAAAATTCTGTCATGCAACTCTAGATGGCGCAGGCTGATATTGCAATCTGCTTGCAATCACATCATTCTCTATAGGGCACAGCTGACTGGTTCCTGCTGTATTAGTAGCCAATGAGCTCGCTGCTCAACCTTCAAATACTGGTCAGCATTTACTGTAGCAGTTGCAGTGCGCTTTCAGAAACCCTCCACCTTCCCTAGCTCCACCTGTATAGATCTGCTACGGGTAATTAATGTATGCTATATTGTACAGCAGCAGCATGTTGTGTATGTATTGGCAGTAGCAAGTCCTGTACTTGCTCTGCAGCAGCAGCAGCAATAATAACCAACAGCAGCAGCAATAACCAACAGCAACAGCAGTAATAACAGCAGTAGCAGCAATAACCAACAGCATAAATAAAACAACAGCAGCAATAATAACCAACAGCAGCAGTAATAATAGCAGCAGCAGCGATAACCAACAGCAGCAGCAGCAGTAGCAATAACCACCAGCAGCAACAAAAACAGCAGCAGCAGAAGCAGCAATAACCAACAGCAGCAGCAATAACAAGCAACAGTAGAAGCAATAACAACAGCAGCAGTAATAACAGCAGCAGCAGCAATAACCAAAAGTAGCAGCAATAAAAGCAACAGCAGCAGCAGCAGCAGCAGCAATAACAACAGCAGCAGCAGCAGCAATAACCAACAGCAGCAGCAGCAATAACAGCAGTGTAGCCCCTCCAGTTCGCACCTGCCCGCTCCAAGCGGGACGGGAACCCCGGCCTGTCCTCATGGGAATCAGACACTGTAGCAAGGAAGCTAAAGGCTGCAACCTCTAGCTTTAGATCAGGGGAGTGAGGTTTACATGCACAGCACTTACCAGCCTACGTCTGTTACAGCAGCAGCAGCAATAACCAACAGCAGCAGCAGCAGCAGCAATAACAGCAGTAGCAGCAATAACCAACAGCAGCAGCAATAACAGCAGTAGCAGCAATAACCAACAGCAGCAGCAATAACAGCAGTAGCAGCAATAACCAACAGCAGCAGCAATAACCAACAGCAGCAGCAATAACAGCAGCAGCAGCAATAACCAACAACAGCAGCAATAACCAACAGCAGCAGCAATAACAGCAGCAGCAGGCTGGAGTTCAAATCATTCACGAAACCATGTGAGGATTGTTTTTGGAACGCATTCTGTATATAAATAAGTTCATAATTGTTAGGCATCAAAGGTGCTTGTCACATGTAATCACAGAATTTCCAGGATTCCTTGCTAAACTGAGTCTGCAGGGCTCCACTGACCTAAACATTAGTCCAACTCTGTGCTGGAAATCTAAGTTTACCTCGATCCCTGAGGTGTCAAACAGAAACTTTTTTTTTTTTTTTTTCAGATTCATAACCTCATCAAACTGAAAAAGCCCATTGCTTTAGGCTAGAAAGAAGAAGAGATACAGCTCTGCCAAGCCCGAATGGCTTCTGATTAAATGCAGTGCTGTAACTTGAAGTAATCAAACCGAAATGCAAATCAAATATCTGTTTTCTTATGTCCTTGTAGAATCAGATCTGCTGGTGTATTTGTTGAACAAACATCATTTAAATGGTAGATAGGCTTTTCTGCTGTCATTTTTTTCTATCCAGATAGATTACACTCATCTAAATGTTGTTTTGCTCCTTGCTTTCTGTGGAATTGCTTGTAGAGAGCAACCATCCAATAACAGTCTCTTCGTCTCCATGTTTCCACTCATTGGCATTTATATCAACTTGTTAAATGTTTAATGGTCCATTAGAATTGTTTAATTGTCCCAAAGTCATGTGCTAGATGCTTTACCCCTGCGTGCCGTGCGCAAATTTTGACCTTTACAGCTACATTAACCTTTTCCATTTGATTACAGCGACTGTTGTCAGCTAGGCCTAATAAATGTGTTTTCAAACGTTTTCCAAATGAACATTAATTCGTCATTTAGCCTAAAATACATGTTATATATATATATATATCCGTATTATATTAAATAAAATATTTAAAAAAATAATAGTAATATATTTAAAAGAATAAAAATTATATATTTTATATATTTTATTTTTTTAAATATACTATAGTATTGTATAGTATATAGTGTATTATGATAGTATTGTATATAGTATGTTTATATTTTACATTGTATGTATGTATTATATAAATATTTCTTACAATAATTTTGCTAATAGGATTGAAAGATTGATCTTGACACATGCAGTCAACACTACAATTTTTATGTAAAAAATTTGAATGAACAATTAAATGATTAATTACGAGGTCGTATGCCAGAGTAGTTTATCTATCTAATTAGTTTTGTCTACAGAAAGCATTGTTAGACTTGTTACTGTGTACTCTGTTCTTGGAAATTGCAGCAGACTGGCCTCAATATAGTTGATGTTTTACAATACACACCCCATAAATTCAATTTTATATGCTTCAGGAGCAAGTGTTGGGGTTTAACTGTTCACAGGTAGTGTTAATTACTTCATCTGTAAAACTGTGAACCGAGTCTACAGCAGCTAAAGTTTCACAGAGGACTATATTTGTTTCATACCTGCTAATATGTTATATTTATTTGTTCTTTTCTTATGTTCTAGCTGCATAATAGGTCAATCAGAAGATGAAACAGTTTCTGTGCTGTTGAGCGTACTTCGATGGCCTTTCATGTTTGTTTAGAAACAACTTTGTATTACACAACGCACACAAAACACTCCGCCGGTTTGCTGTTTGGCTTGTGGGAAAAAGCATGTCTGAAAATGAACTATCTATGGTTCAGGGGACTTGAGAAGAGTCGTGTTTACACATCAGCCAACGACCAATCAGTGCAGCTTTTCACTGCGCCAACTCTTCCAGAAAGGTGCTAAAAATCTAAAGCTTACTCAAGAATACAAGGACGTCAAAGAGCGTCCTTCATGTCAGATCGCTGTTATTGTTGGCAAGCCGATCTGAGACCTGGATCCGAGAGTTCCTTAAGAGATAGCTTTGATATTACAGTGGAATTTTTACCCTTTTCTTTGCAAGAAGAAAGTATGCCTTAGGCTCCAGGTAATATATTGCAGTTTCCAAAGGGAAGAACTGAGCTGTTTAGAGATCAGTTAAAGGAAAAAGCCACACTCTAAAAAATGCTGGGTTAAAAACAACCCAAGGGTTTTATTCAGCAATTGGGTTGTTTTAACCCAGCGGTTGGATTAAATGTTTGCCCAACCTGCCGGGTAGTTTTATTTAACTCAACTATTGTTTAAAAATGACTGTATTGCTTGATTAAAATTAAACCAAAGTATGCTGGAAATGAACATTTATTAAACTGTTTAATAAATAAACACTGAACAATAAATAATTAAACAAGAAACATTTATTTAATTGCTTATTAATAAATGTTTACCTGTTGATTATTATTGTTGCCTCTAGTAATTATGTGTCTGATTTTTAATTTCCAACATATTTGGGGTTCATTTTAAGCCAGCCATATAGTCATTTTTAAACAATAGTTGGGTTAAATAAAACTCTCCAGCATGTTAGTCAAACATTTAACCCAACCACATTTTCAACCCACCTTGGGTTGTTTTTAACCCAGCATTTTTTAGAGTGTATTCCCACATAGCTTCAACAGTTCAAGTCTGATGTGTCGTTTCATTATCTGTTGCACTTTCTTTGTTCTTCAAGTCTTTGCAAAGTCTCATAATTACGGTAATTCTATCATGACGCAAGATGCAACATTCTAGAGCCTTTGATTTTCTATAATTATCCGTGAAAAGCCTTTAGAATGAGTGCATTGTGACCGTTTGATCTAGAAAATTGAATTAAATGCAGTTTTTCAGTGCTCTACTGTGAAATCTTGTTCATTTTGGAAGATTTCTCAAACTCGCATCCCTGGCCGTCACTCAATAAAGTGTCTCGGCATATTTCACTCAACCCCCCCCCCCCCACATATAGACACATTTAACAGGCTTGTATTTGTTTTAACAGGCCGCAGACCCTAATCGGCCACTTTTTATTCCCTTCAAATGGCTTTCCCATCGTTTTTTCCGAACGCTTGTGTGAATTTCTGCCTATTTCCGATCATTCAACTCCATTTTTCTTAAGCCGAGAGTCTCGGGAGAGATTAGAATAACGCTCGTAATGATAAAAACGGCAGGAATTCGTCAGGGAGTTACGGGGCGACCTCAGAGGGTGGGCTGCACCTCGGCATGGAAAAAAAGGCTCATTGTATCAGCACTTGAGAATTTTACTGCTCTTTTGAGAGTGTTCGGGCCCGGTCCCACCTGAACCTGACCCGGCCGTGATGAATGGATCTGTAGAGGCTCTCCTGATGTAGTTGACGAGGTCTTAGACCCTCTGTAAGTGATATGACTCTCTCTCTCTCTCTGGACTGTTTTTGAACTTGCATGATTTACGTCTCATTTTTTGAAGTCTACATAAAGTGACCTGCACACCTTTTTACAAACCTTTTTTCTCTCATTAAGTCCTTTTGCATGACTCCACATGAAAAGTGTGGAAGATCTAGTCATGAAAAGGTGGTGTTACAAGATTGCTAGGTAGCAGGAAAGTGTGCACAGTAAACAGTGAAAACATGTACACTACTGTTTAAAAGTTTGGGGTTGCTAGGTCTTTTCTGCTCACCAAGGCAGCATTTATTTGATCAAAAATAAATTAAAAATTGTGAAATATTATTACCTTTTAAAATCACTGTTTTGTATGTGAATATATTGTAAAATGTAATTTATTCCTGTGATCAAAGCTGAATTTTCAGCATCATTACTCCAGTCTTCAGTGTCACATGTTGAAAACAGCTGTGCAGCTTCATATTTTTTCAGCATTATTTGATGAATAGAAAGTTCCAAAGAACTAAAATAAAATAAAACAAAAATAGAAAATTATAAATGTCTTCACTGTCACTTTTGATCAGTGCAGTGCATCCTTGTTAAATTAAAGTATTAATTTCTTTTAGAAAAAAAATATCCTATTGACCCCAAACTTTTGAAAAGCAGTGTATTTGAGCTCAGAGCTGAAAAATGTTAGAAGCAGTTGCCATTTTTGCCTGATTTTTATTCATTCAAATAGTACAAGATCATTTTAAATCATTTGCACATAACCTAATTAATATTAATGAGCAAAGGCTTTGCAAATTCATGACATCACGCATCACAAACTTATGTGCAAAGTACATTACAATGCAAACAAAAAATGCATGTCATTCATATTGTCCCGTAATTGCTTGTATGGAGTATGGAGTTGGTGGTTTACCAACAAAAGAAGTTTCTCCATCTGTTTGTTTTTCAAGAAATCGTGCAAGTATGCGGCACAACGAGCCTGAGCCATTTATTCTGAAAGCTCAAATTTTGTTGGGGGAAAACGTTCAAATGCTCAGCGAAACATTATCATTCACGGCTGCAGAACGGGGGAGATTTAGACCCAGAGAATGAATTAGAGAAATTGGAAAGTTCCTCAGACATCAGTTCCCAGGAGTGCGAGAATAAAAAATGGTCCGATTTTGTTTTCTGGCAGAAGAAATGGAAAACAAAAGGTTCTAATTAATCAAAGTGATGTCGGCAGATGTGAAAGGTTGTGAATTACCAATTGAAACCAAAACATTCAGTCCTGTCGCCCCTCTGTCCACATTTGTCAGCGGTTTTCATGTGTGGAGGGGAAAGGTTTCCTGTAAAGCTGCTAAAATACTGGCCTCAGGGCCTGTGTGTGTGTGTGTGTGTGTGTCTTTAAAAGTGTATTTCTGCTCTCTGTGTTTGTTATTTGAGGCCTAAGCTACTACATTTTATTAGCAGCATTTTGACTGACCAAACCTGTTAAGAGATGGGCTGAGGTTGGAACAGCATACTAGTTACTCCTAAAAGTTGACTTGAATAAGCAATTAGCAGATATGCACATTTAAAATGTACAGTTATAGGCTGTGTTGGGAACAGCATGCAACCTTAAGCCCTGGGTATACTTCGTTTTACAGTCGAACGCACAGTCTTGCAAAGTATACTTCATTCGACTCGTACGCATACACAGGCGTTTGACGCATGCGCAGTTTTCACCGCGAATTACTACCAATGTAAGCATCTTTGTATTCTTTCATGCTAGAGTTGAGGGTACTTTCTAACCTCTTGGCACAACCAGTCATCTATGTAGGCCTCCATTGTTGCTGTAGCTTGCATTCGTTCCGGTCTGTTCTGTTTATGCAGTTTTTCTTTGACTACAGTACCTTGTGAATTGACGCCCCCCAGGGCACGGTTGCCACCTTGTGGATAGAATAATTACTGCAAAAAAAAAAGAAATGCGCATGTGCGACCTGCATGCACAAAGTATGTGTGGTTACAAAAATCCAGCGGTATGCATACAATACGCACATACTATTCTGATGATGAAATTCACATCACGCGTACTGTACGCTGACCCTCGCGTACGCGTAAAAAGTGAAGTACACTTTTAGCCTTCTTATTGTATTATTTCTGCAATATGCATATGTGCATTTTTTGTATGCATGTAATACATAACTGAAATGTGGAGTACAATAAAATACAACTTTTTTCTTTCTTTTTTTTTTTTTTTTTTTACTTATTTTAGTTTTAGTTACTGTAGTTGCCAAGGCAACATTTCTAAAAATTAAGTTTAAGTTTTTCATCTAATATTTACTTTAAATTTTATTTTAGCTTTATGTCAGTTAACGAAAATGACTTTTAAATAGGTTTACATTTAGTTAAGAATAACAACACTGAATTGGATGCCACTCACATAATTACACATGCGCATGATGAGGTCATGTGACAACAATGTACAATCATACTACTGTAGAGTTGCACGATTCTGGATTAACTGAGAATTTAATTTAATTTCAAACAGAGATCACGATTCTCCAAAGATTCTGATCAGACAACTAAACAAAATAACATGTAATTTACTAGAGGTTCAGACAAAATGTTAATTGCTGCAGTCTATTTAAAATGTTTAATTAATCTGAATAAATTATTTTAAAAAAAATTGTTTGAGTGAATGATTCAATGACTCACTCATAAATACTTTTATAAAATTGTTTCATTACTGTATGAATCAGCTTTTGAATTAATCTCTTGAATGATTCAGTGACAAATACATTTTTAACAGTCAACTGTCGCCACCTACTGGCATAATGATGTAATCAATAAAATCGTTATTTGAAATGTCAAATTACTTTCAAGAGGTGATTCACTCGCTTCTGTAGACATCAGTGTTTATATCCAAACTATAAACTTTTATCCCAGTTCTTCTATGATATGAATATTTGAAATAATGACACTGTGTGGTTGAAAAGTGGTTTGTGAAACTGTTTCATGCCTAAACATGACAACTGCTCTCTCTGGAAAAGTGGCAGCTTGAACGCAGATTTGAACATTTACAGAGCCCAGCGTAAATAACCCCCTTTGAAAAGTAACATTTTAAACAATATCTCAATGAACACAAAAACAATTTCCAAAATGTTGACAAGACTAAGTTTTATATAACTTCTCTTTAACTTGTTGTAAGAAAAGTTAATAATATAATTTGGAGAACAAAATTTTCAGTTTTACTCAAATTAGAGTGATGCAAAAATAAATTTTAGACTACAAATGTCTAATTTAACAAAAATTCAACCACAGGTGAGTCTCATTATTCATTACACAGGTGTCCAGCAGACAGTTGACTATAAAAGGGTGTTAAAACCCCTTCCCATTTCATGCTGTCAGCAATGGCACCACATGGAAGAGAAATGTCACAAGACCTGAGAAAGAAAATAATTTCTTTACACCAGAAAGGTGAAGGCTACAAGAAAATCAGCAAAGCTTTACTTATCAGTCAGAATACTGTAGCAAAAGTGGTACAAACATTTTAAAAAGATGGAATTGCAACCATCTCACAAAGACGTCCAGGTCGTCCACGGAAGTTAACACCTCGACAGGAGCGTCTTCTGATGAGAAGGATTGAAGAAAATCGGCATGAAAGTTCACTGCAGTTATCTAAAGAAGTAGAAAGCCAAACTGGGGTGACTATTTCCTGTGACACAATACGGCGTACACTGCAGAGAAATGGCATGCATGGGTGTCGTCCACGAAAGAAGCCTCTCCTAAAGCCCAGGCACAAAAAAGCCTGCCTAGAGTTTGCCAGGGCCCATGCTGACAAAGATGAAGACTACTGGGACTCTATAGTCTGGAGTGATGAGACCAAGATAAATGTTTTTGGAAATGATGGCTTCAAAACTGTATGGCGTCGCAAAGGTGAGGAATACAAAGAAGAATGCATGGTGCCTACAGTGAAACATGGTGGTGGCAGTGTCCTTATGTGGGGCTGCATGAGTGCTGCTGGTGTCGGGGAGCTGCATTTCATTGATGGCATCATGAATTCACAGATGTACTGCTCTATACTGAAAGAGAAGATGCTACCATCACTCCGTGCCCTTGGTCGTCATGCACTTTTCCAACATGACAATGATCCTAAACACACATCTAAGGCCACTGTTGGATTTCTGAAGAAGAACAGGGTGAACGTGATTCAGTGGCTCCTGATCTGAACCCAATCGAACACCTATGGGGAATTCTGAAGAGACAAGTTGAGCATCACTCTCCATCCAGCATCCAGTCTCTAAAAGAGGTCATTCTTGAGGAATGGAAAAAGATAGATGTTGCAAAACTTGAGTAAAACTGAAAAATGTGTAATCTAAGTTATATTATTAATCTTACTTTCATGTTATAAGTTACACAGATGTTATATTAAACTTAGTCTTGTCAACTCTCTTACAATCTCATTGAGATAATGTAAAACGTTACTTTTCTCATTTACGCTGAGCACTGTAGGTGTGATTTTGTCAAAGTTTTAATAGACATGTTTGAATCACAATGTTTGAATCGAGATCGCGATCTTTTAAGGATGAATCGTGCAGATCTATGCTACTGTTTAAACTAGTATAACTGCATAATGTATTTTGTTTCACATACTTTACAAAAAAGCAAGTAGTATGCGGTTGCAAGGCATTTAGATTACTGCTGTATTTTCCTGTTCATGTTTTTACTGTAAAGGTTCAGTTTTAAAGGTTTGGCAGCACAACTGACCCCTGTCGGATAAATGTGATATAAGCTGTTTTCTCATATAACCTTGGGTATAGACGTTCTCTTCAGCTCCTCGTGGCTCTTTCTGCTGTTTTCCCAGGGTGCCGCGGGTCTGTTGACACAGATGCGTCCTGGGGTCTGAAGTCAGTGGGGTGCTTTCATTCTCCTCTTACTGTTCAAACACTGATGAGCATGATTCTGATCTGGGGTCAGTCAAAGAAAAGCAACACTCAAACGGTTCCTCTGGTTCTGAACGGCTGATACTTTTCTCACCAAGCCGAACCAGACATCCAAACGCTCTTAAAGTCACCATGAAATCAAAAATGACAATTTTTTTGTAGAATATTGTAGAATATTGCAATATTTTTTTATAAATTATTTATCCATGCACATTTTTTATTCATGTGTCCCTCATAATTTTGAATCAAAATAACTTCCCCTCCCTCTTGCAGCCACATCTCTTCTCTGATGATGAGGGCAGGGCAACCTGTCACTTACATGAGATCCACCAATAGCAAACTTGTGTATATGTTCACAGGTCTGCTGGTATACTATACAGTTGCAAGAAAAAGTATGTGAACCACTTGCAGAATCTGTGAAAATGTTAATAATTTTAACAAAATAAGGGAGATAATACAAAATGCATGTTATTTTTTATTTAGTACTGTCCTGAGTAAGATATTTTACATAAAATATGTTTACATATAATCCACAAGACAAAAAAATAGCTGAATTTATTCAAATAACCCCATTCATAAGTATGTGGTTACCTGGATGATCTACGGCTGTTTTTTTGTTGTGTGATGGTTGTTCATGAGTCCCTTGTTTGTCCTGAGCGGTTAAACTGAGCTCTGTTCTTCAGAAAAAATCTCCAGGTCCTGCAGATTCTTCAGTTTTCCAGCATTTTTTGCATATTTGAACCCTTTACAGCAGTGACTGAATGATTTTGAGATCCATCTTTTCACACTGAGGACAACTGAGAGACTCAAACACAACTTTTAAAAAAGGTTCAAACATTCACTGATGCTTCAGAAAAAAACATGATGCATTAATAGATGGGGGGTGAAAACATTTGGAATTTGAAGATCAAGGTAAATTGTATTTAATTTGTCTTCCGGGAAACATGCAAGTATCTTCTGTTGCTTCCGAAGGGCAGTACTAAATGAAAAAAATGATATTCAAGTAAAATAAGAAAAATTTGGACCTCTTCATCCTGTTCAAAAGTTTTCACCCCCCGACTCTTAATGCATCATGTTTTCAGTGTGAAAAGATGGATCTCGAAATCATTCAGTCACTGTTGTAAAGGGTTCAAATATGCAAAAGATGGTGGAAAACTGAAGAATTTTTGGGATCTGGAAATTTTTTCTGAAAAACAGAGCTCAATTTAACTGCTCAGAATAAACAAGGGACTCATGAACAACCATCACACAACAAAAAAACAGCCGTAGATCATCCAGGTAACCACACAGGATTAAGAATCAATGGTTCACAAACTTTTGAACTGGGTCATTTTAATAAATTCAGCTATTTTTTTTGTCTTGTGGATTATATGTAAACATCTTTTATGTAAAATATCTTACTCAGGACAGTACTAAATAAAAAATAACATGCATTTTGTATGATCTCTCTTATTTTGTTAAATTTTTGCACATTTTCACAGATTATGCAAGTGGTTCACGTACTTATTCTTGCAACTGTATGTGTGTTTGGGCTCAGATTTGTGGGTAAACTTAAGGAAATCCCTAAGCTAGTGTTCCTGAGAGTAATTTAAGTGTTTGTCATGCATCAGTAATCAAACTATTTCCTAACCAGAATTGAGCTTATGAGACTTCCTTCAAAAACATAAAAAAAATCTTACTGACTCGAAACTTGGACCAATGAGATTTCACTGTGGGCGCAGCTACCCGGAGCAATGTGACAAAACCAGAATCAAAGAAATATAAATGGATTTATTGCATGATATTGTAAACAAATCAGATATCTCTCTTCTGTAAAGTAATCATGCTTTCTGTCTCTTTTCTCCTTTCTTTATGTTCTGCAGTGCGTTTTAACGGAACTAAAGAAGCACCCACCTGCATGGATAAAAATCACGGCTGTGCCCACATTTGCAGAGAGACGCCTAAAGGAACCATCGCCTGTGAGTGCAGACCGGGATTTCAGCTCACCAAGAACAGCCGAGACTGTAAATGTGAGTACAATCACTGTTCATCAGGTATAGATAGATAGATAGATAGATGGATGGATGGATGGATGGATAGACAGATGGACGGACAGAAGAATGAAGGAAGGAAGGAAGGAAGGATGGATGGATGGATGGATGGAAGGATAGATAGACGGATGGATGGATGGATGATGGAGGGAAGGAAGGATGAATGATGGATGGATGGACAGACAGACGGATGAAAGGATGATGGGAGAATGGATGGATGGAAGGAAGGAAGGAAGGAAGGAAGGATGATGATGATGGATGGATAGATGGACAGAAGGAAGGAAGGAAGGAAGGAAGGAAGGAAGGAAGGAAGGAAGGAAGGAAGGAAGGATGATGGATGGATGGATGGATGGATGGATGATGGACAGAAGAAAGGAAGGATGATGGATGGAACGATAGATAGATAGATAGAGGGATAGAGGGATGGATGGATAGACAGAAGGAAGGAAAGAAGGGATGGATGGACGGAAGGAAGGAAGGATGGATGGATGGATGAAAGGATGGATGGAACGATAGATGGAGATGGATGGATTGATAGATGGATGGATGAAAGGATAGATGGATGGATGGAACAATAGATGAAGATGGATAAATGGATGGATGGATGAAAGGATGGATTGAACGATAGATGGAGATGGATGGATGGATGGATGAAAGGATAGATTAATGGATGGATGGATGATGGATGGAACAATGGATGGAGATGGATTGATGGATGGATGAAAGGATAGATTGATGGATTGATGGAACAATAGATGATGATGGATTAATGGATGGATGATGGATGGAAAAATATATGGAGATGGATGGATGGAGGGATGGATGAAAGGATAGATTGATGGATGGATGGATGGATGGATGAAAGGATAGATGGATGGATGGATGGATGGATGGAACAATAGATGAAGATGGATTAATGGATGGATGGATGGATGGAACAATATATGGAGATGGATGGATGGATGAAAGGATAGATTGATTGATGGATGGATGGATGGATGAAAGGATAGATTGATGGATGGATGGATGGATGGATGGATGGATGGATGGAACAATAGATGGAGATGATGGATGGATGGATGAAGATGGATTGATGGATGGATGGAACAATATATGGAGATGGATAGATAGATAGAAAGGATAGACTGATGGATGATGGATGGATGGATTGATGAAAGGATAGATGATTGATGGATGGAACAATAGATGAGATGGATGGATGGATGAAAATGGATTGATGGATTGATGGAACAATATATGGAGATGGATAGATAGATAGAAAGGATAGATTGATGGATGATGGATGGATGGATGGATGGATGAAAGGATAGATGGATGGATGGATGGATGGATGGATGGAACAATATATGGAGATGGATGATGGATGATGGATGGATGGATGAAAGAATAGATTGATTGATTGATGGATGGATGGATGGATGGATGGAACAATAGATGGAGATGATTGATGGATGGATGGATGGATGGATGGAAGGATAGATTGATGGATGGATGGAACAATAGATAGATAGATGGATGGATGGAACAATAGATGGAGATGGATTGATGGATGGATGGATGAAAGGATAGATTGATGGATGGATGGATGGAACAATAGATGGAGATGGATGGATGGATGGATGGATGGATGGATGAAAGGATAGATGGATGGATGGATGGATGGATGGATGGAACAATAGATGAAGACAGATTGATGGATGGATGGAACAATAGATGGAGATGGATGGATGGATGAAAGGATAGACTGATGGATGGATGGAACAATAGATGGAGATGGATTGATGGATGGATGGATGAAAGGATAGATTGATTGATGGATGGAACAATAGATGGAGATGGATGGATGGATGGATGGATGAAAGGATAGATTGATGGATGGATGGATGGAACAATAGATGAAGATGAATTGATGGATGGAGGGATTGAGAGATGGTTGGGTTGATAGATGTTAGCAATTAAATGTTAGTGATCTCTAATCTCTCATGTTGTCATTCCTGTTTAGTGACGTGTAACTACGGTAACGGCGGCTGTCAGCACATCTGTGAGGAGATGGACCACGGGCCCAGATGTTCATGTCACATGAAGTTTGCTCTTCACTCTGATGGGAAGACCTGTGTAGGTCAGTCAACACACGACTCCACCTGACCCGGTGCTTTAACTACACTAAAGACCAGTTTAATCACACTAAATCGTCTGGACTGGGAAAAAGTTGTTCCTATGAGAGTTGATGGGAAAATAAGGGCGATTTGTATCGTCAACCTAAAGGAAGATAGTTTTAAACATTATTAGATTTGTTGAACGATTACGAAGAACTCCTTTAATTTACACACGTTGACTTTAGAATATTCTCAGTGAGCTCCAGACACTGTTAAAGCACAGGCATTGGCTTTAAGTGACTTCTAATGGAAACTCTAAACTTAATGTTCTGTCTAGTCCAGAGTTTGGCGTGATTTTATGCGGTGGAACCAAATCTCAGAGTTTCACTCAACATACAGTGAGAAATGGGCTCTTCTCTGCATCTCAAGTGTTTTACAGTGAGCACATTGTCCTTTAGTTACGCTTCATTTACATACATATGTTAGTGTTTCCATTAGTCTAGTCACGGATGAGGATTTACAGGCATCATGGGAGCCATAAACAGAAAGTTGAGCACAAAAAGACACTTGCGCTTGAGGTATAAACTTGATGTATTTGACAATATATCAAACTTAGGAAACCAAGATCACTGAATGTGAAGAGTTATGTGCCTTCCTGCTCTATTCGTCTTTTTTTTTGTTTAACCTTGCTTGCTTGAACACATTTCCCTTCCGACTTTTCACGTTCTTAAAGAGCACCGTTTGGTCTTAATGCTGTTTAAAGCTGCAGTGTGTAATTTATGAGCCTTTAGCATCACCAAATGAATTTGCAAAAAAAAGCTGGTATTCTTATAGTTGTGTCAGCATAATTAGCATTATTTTAGTATTTTAACGTCCAAAAACATTACACACAGCAGCTTTATGACCTGAATAGTAAGTGTGTGTATGTCTGAGTCAATCAGCTGTTCTGTGCACCTCTTTAACCAATCACAGCTTTGCTTTGTATTACTGTAACCAATCACAGCAGACCTCTGATTCCTGAAGGACTAGCAATCCACAGCAGACTTACAGCTGTTCATGCTGAGTCTGATTAACATCATTCAAAATCTCTGTGCCAAAACAAATACTTTTGTGTATTGTGTGTATTTTTTTATTCAGAGAGTAGAACATTTTTTAGGGAAAATTACCTCAAATCCCCCAAAATACAATATAGATTTTGAGTTAAAATGTCATGCTCGTACATTTCTTGACAGCTAAAAATATAATAATAATAGTAATAATAATTGCTGTAGTAATGATGAAGATTATATTATTATTATTATTATTATGGTATATAAATTAGTTTTTAATGTTTTTAGATCCGTTATGATTTTTGTGCTAATTTTTCAGCATAATTTATACTAGTGCTGTCAAACGATTAATCGCATCCAAAATAAAAGTTTTACATAATATAAGTGTGTACTGTGTATATTTATTATGTATATATAAATACACACATATGTATATATTTATATAATTTATATTATATATACATATATATATATACACACATAAATATAATATATTTTTGTTAAATATATACATGCATGTGTGTGTATTTATATATACATAATAAATATACACAGTACACACACATATATTATGTAAACACAGACTTTTATTTTGAATGCGATTAATCACAATTAATTGTATGACAGCACTAAATAATAATAATAATAATAATTTTGCAAATGAATTCTTTTTTTCTATTTTTCTACATGATCTGGATATTTGTTTTTGAGAATCACCTATAATTATTATTTTTTTTTTTTTACAAAAAATATATATTTAATACTTTGTTGTTTATTAACATTGAATTCGATCACCTTGAAGCTATTATTACCGCTAGTCAGCGACAGAAACTGATGCTCATATGAAAAGACACTTTTTATCTGTTTTTGCGTAAGCGTAAGCTGAAAATGGATCATAGGAGTGTTGGCCGTAACAGCTGGAAAAGTCATAAAACAAGCGGACCCGCAGACTTCAGGATGGCATTATGAATGCTTAAGTTAGCAACCGACCTACAGCCTCTTCTTAGCGGCCATATCCAAATAGAAACAAACATACACGCTCTTGAAGACAGACCATTAAAAGCACAATTTCAGCAGTCTAAATATCAGGGACCTTGTTTCCCGACTGAACGGTGGTTAGTCTGGCTTCTGATGCGTTTATTTGCACTCTCTCCCTGACTGGATTCAGCTCTTATGTCAAGGTCTCACTCAGACGCCCTATTATTACCCCTCTGTTCCCCAAAACCTGCCAGCAGCTCAGCAAATGAGACGTCTGGCTTGTCTGACGGGCCCCGAAGACAAAACTGAAAGAGTAAAGCGCAGGCCACAGAGGCCAGAGGGGTGCGGTGAATCTGTCAGGGTCGCACATTTCCCCCCACAGAAATCCAGATGGAGCACGGCAGCCGAAGGCTGGGTTGCGGTCGCTGCCGCTGCCGGCTAGGTCGCTCTCTCACAAGCTCTAATAGGCCAAAAAGCCACAATAAAACAAGCTGAACTTATTAATGAGCCCCTGTTGAGCGATGGGCTGGAGTCACAGAGTAATTGATGTGGCCTACCCACAATTCCCTGAGGAGATGGAAACCGTTGGCATGATAAGAGAAGGTGAGAAGAGAGGGTAGATGGATGTTTCTTCAACGACAAGCACTTTTATGTCTTGGCGGTTGATTTTTATGCACTTTTGAAAGTGTCAAGAGTCACATTTTTTCCACTTTTTTACTGTGCCTTTATTATGCACTTATTTGTAACTTATCTGTTCAAAAGTTTGAGGTCGGTAAGATTTTTAATGCTCTTGAAAGAAGTCTCTTCTGCTCACCATGGCGGCATTTATTTGATCAAAAATACAGAAAAAAACAGAAATATTGTGAAATATTATTTCAATTTAAAATAACTGTTTTCTATGTGAATATATAGTAAAACGTAATTTATATCCTGTGATCAAAGCTGAATTTTCAGCATCATTACTCCAGTCTTCAGTGTCACATAATCCTTCAGAAATCATTCTAATATGCTGTTTTGCTGCTCAAGAAACATTTCTTATTATTATCAGTGTTGAAAACAGTTATGCTGCTTCATATTTTTTTGGAAACTGAATGTTTTTTTTTTTGATAATTAGAACATTCAAAAGAACTGTGTGTGTGTATGTGTTTAATTGGCATAAAATTGGCATAAAATTATGCAAAGAAACAAAAGGAGTTATGGTGCGTTCACACCAGACGCGAATGAAGCGTTAAGCTCGAGTGATTTACATGTTAAGTCAATGCAAAGATGCGAATAGACATCCTGCGGCGCGATTTGCGCGAATGATGTGATTCGAGCAAATGCACGAATTGAGCGTTTTGGGCGTTTGACGCGCGTAACGCGTGATTCACGCAAGTTGAAAAATCTGAACTTTGGCGGATATTCGCGCCGCGTTAACCAATCAGGAGCTTGCTCTAGTAGTAATGTGATTACGACGTAGCGAGCGGAGGCAGAAATCCGAAACAACAATAGAGGACAAAATCATCATCGCTGTACGATACTTCTTTGTACTTTTATAGAAACAGGAATAAAACGGATCTTGCTTGGAAGAAAGTGAGTAAGGAGGTCGGACAATCTGGTAAGTTGTAAAAAACGCTCTTTACTCAATTTGAGTTATATATATATATACATATTGAGACTACAAGCTAGCTAAAGCCGGCAAATTGAGCTTATTCGCTGTATTTTATAACTACTTTCCCGCTGACGAGTTGATGTGTACAGAAACGAGACTGGAGCCGCCTGGCAGAAGCCCCTCTCATGACACGAATTTGCATCTGTTGTGAAGTGAATTTCATGTGTGAATGAAGCGAGTAAACTCAAAATGTTCAAGCGTCCAACTGCGTCCAAGTCGCGTCTGGTGTGAACGCCCCATTAGGCATTTTAGTTTGGTCTAGTCAATAATTGTATCCCTTAATACTCATTTTTGATCTCCAAAGTGACATATTTAAACGTTTTTTCCTGTGAAAAAAATTCTTTATGCTTTAAAATAGCTTGAATGTAACTCGACACCCTTGCTTCATTTAGTATATGCGGAATCATGAATATGCTAATTAGCCCCGCCTCCACTCTCTCGCACAAGCTCAGAGATCCACTTGGTAAACGCTGCACTATGGTATCGCTTTTTACAACGTCGTACACATAACGGTAATTAATATGATTAGTCTTTTGCTTGACTACGTTATCAAACAGCTAATAATGTGTTGCTAATGTTACACAAACCATGTTCCTGTTTGCCATCTCAGAGACAGCTGCCTTCTAACAATCAGTATCCTTACAAACGCTTTGAACAACTCAGAATGTCAGTGGAGAAAGGCATATAGTTCATCATAACATCGTAATATATATCATACACCCACTGTATTGCTAAAAAATAAACAGGAATATCCTTCTCTCGAGACTCTCCTGCTTCAGAGCATAGTTAATGATATGCTAAAGCCCACCCCACATTGACATTGATGATTGGTTACAAGGTAGTTTGTGACGTCAGAAACACCAGCGATTTCAAACCACATTTTTGAGACTGTCTTTAGATCACTGCAGTTTTAAGGAGAAAATACTCAGCAGTGGTGTTGACTTTTGAATTTGAACATGGTTTGTCTTAAAGCATATTAAAAACACCACACAGACATATAAACAACATTAAAAACTTGATTTTCCCCACAGGGGGACTTTAAAAAATGATGCGGTGGGAATAAAATTTGTTGGTTCAGAATAAAAATGAAAAAATAAATAAAATAACATAATTCTTCCACTGTTGGCAATTGTAAGTTGACAAATGACTTAAACTGGTCAGAGTGTTTTTTAAGGGAGTTTATTTTCTAAACGTCCACATGGCCAAAAGTGTCCTAGTCGAAGAAACATTCAGCACAAGTTTTCATTTTTCCTTCTTTTCAAGTTTGCCATCCCCCCCTCACTTTGTTTACAACACATTAAGAATAAAATGGTTCAGAGGAGCAGACGTAGCATGTGTTAAAGACATTTTCAGATGCCTTTGCAGTGATTTGGTCAGTGACTGGAGCCTGACCAACACTTCAGCATCTCTGGTTGGATTTGCTCAGACAGCCTCGCAGAAATAGCTCAGCGTTTGCATCAGTACATCAGATCGCCTGTATTTTTGTTAGTCAGACCTCATTAATACGATATGGATCCTTATGAACAGGTGTTAACAATTTTGCTCAGAATAGCTTCTAAGTGATCTCTTGTCATTTTTAACCTAACATCCTTTGATTCGGGCCTCTGCGCAATAGTTCTGGGACTTTAATCTTGAAATGGCACACTGGTAGAGTAAAATCAATCACTCTGATCTTACTGGGTGGCTTTTTGTGTTCCTTGAGCTGCTTCATCTATTCTCTAACCCCTCTCTCTTCATCCTCATTGACTGCTTTTCTTCAGAAGTGATGGATTTCAGCCGCTCTGATTACTTTTGCACTTCCATCCTTCACAATCTGACCGAAGTTTTGCTTTGGCAATTTTAGCAAAGGAGTTCAATTTGAAGCCAACACAGTGAGCAGATGGGATGGCAATAAAACAAACACTATCCGTGTTTATTGACAGATAATACCCGAAGAGAGCAATGCGTTAGCATTCTCATTCATCTCAATGGCAGTTGCAGTCGTACACAGTCCAGTTAGCGACTCTCCAAAGTGGTGACAAATTTGGGCACTGGTAAATCATTGACTATATTATATTATGAAATAAATTTTATTTAGTCATAATACATGACTATTTTTGAATGGTCGTCATTGGTTAAAGATGGTCATTGTAGTTACAGCATCTGTACATTTTTATAGTAATTTTCTGTTTATGATCATATGATCCTGAATGGCAATTGACCCTTCACTGGGAGTTTGATTGACAGGCGATCTAACCAATCATAACGCCGCATCCGCCATTTTGCCTGACAAAGCAGTCAGGGGAGTTAGTAGATTAACGTCGGTGGATTTGAACTTGAAAAATGATGTGTACTGATGTCTTTCCGCGCTTGAAACAATATTCCTTCTGATGTTCATTCATGTTTTTTTGATACTATAAATGAACTAGTAGGAAGAGATGATCGGTTCACGAGCTGCTTGAACTGAGGCGCTGCAGAGATCTGTTACGACACATTACGATCCACAAAACGGTATTATTGTTTAAATTTCTTTAAAAATTACAAAATTTGACATTTGAGACTGTTTCATATCAAAAGTGTCCTACTCTGTCTTATCTGTCAACGCGTTTCAGTGTCCTCTTTGCTCCGCGATGTATTTTTCATATCTTTCAAATGATGTGTGAAATAAAAGCGGCATGGCATGTCGGATGTAGCAACAGTAACTAAAGGGGGCGGGTCTTTGCGAACGGTCAATTGTTTTGAAACTTGAGGTAATTTATTTATAGTCTTATTTGTGACCCTGGAACACAAAACCAGTCATAAGGGTCAATTTTTTGAAACTGAGATTTATACATCTCCTGAAAGTTTCCATGTATGGTTTGTTAGGACAGGACAATATTTGGCTGAGATACAACTATTTGAAAATCTGGAATCTGAGGGTGTAAAAAAATCAAAATATTGAGAAAATCGCCTTTAAAGTTGTCCAAATGAAGTCCTTAGCAATGCATATCCACTCACAAAAAATAATTTTTGATATATTTACAAAATTTATTTTATATTGAGGAAATTTACAAAATATCTTCATGGAACATGATCTTTACTTTATATCCTAAAGATTTTTTGCATAAAAGAAAAATCGATAATTTTGACCCATACAAAGTATTGTTGGCTATTGCTACAAATATACCTGTGTGACTTATGACTGGTTTTGTGGTCCATGGTCACATTTGTGATTTAAGAACCATCAGTTCTTCTCATATCTACAAGTAGAGAACTGCATGGGACGGATTTTTCAGTACCGCTTCTGCCCGCAAAAATATGTTACCCTCTCCTGCTCCCACCTGCTGCATTCATGTTTTATCCCGCACCCGCCCGCAAAAGCCCGCAGGTAAAAGTATACACAGATTTTTTCAGTACGTCCATGATATTTCCATGAAATAGTTTCAAGTTACATGTCACCTAGCCACAAGCTACACATCCCAACATAAACACTCCCAATAAATGATTTGTTATTAAAGGGATAGTTCACCCATAACAAGCCATCCTAGGTGTATATCTTCTTTCAGACGAACACAGTTGGAGTTATATTAAAAATATCCTGGCTCTTCCAAACTTTATAATGGCATTGAATAGAGTTTTTGAAGCTCCAAAAGTGCATCCATCCATCATAAAAGTAATCCATACAACTCCAGTGGGTTAATAAATGCCTTCTACAGTGAAGCGATTGGTTTTTGTAAGAAACATACATACTTATTTAAAACTTTATAAACTACAATCACTGGCTTCTTTTAATATAATTTGGTTCGACTGAAAGAAGATAGTCATATACACCTAGGATGGCTTAAGGGGGAGTAAATTATTGGATCATTTTCATTTTTGGGTGAACTATCCATTTAAAGCATCTACATTCACAAACTGCTGCTAATTTTAACAGAAAAGCAAGCATAGGCTACTGCATGCATGATTTGGCATGGCATAAAGCATGCAAACAGTGCTCCCTTTGTAATCACAAAAAAGCTGTCACTCATTTTAGTTCATTGCGATCTCACAAGGTTCCGTTATAATCAATGAAGTTGTCTGCATTGCACAATGAATCATTTATTTACATCATGCCTACACTTTGTTTGTTATAATGAGAGAATTTACAAAATGCAGAACTCAGCACTGAACAATAACTCCGCCGTTTTCAGTGGTGAGTGGATTCTAACTTAAACACCTCTGATTGGCCACTGTGTTCAAGAGATCAACGGGCATGTCTGTGATTGGCTACATTGCTCAACACTGCAAAAACATGTTGTAAAGAGAAACCTTTGACGGTCTCAAGACCGCAAACACAGATACGCACTGGATCGCTTGCCAAATCTGTTTCGCCAACATGCTATTATTACAGAGAAAACTGATTCTAGACCAGCAGTTATGGGTAGCTTTTCCCTTTTAAAAAACAATCAGAAGCAGCAGCGGGCACAAGAATTGCTTGCTCGTGTAAATTGTTGTTTATTTTATATTAACTTATTTTTTTTTTAAATACTTTTGAATGGTAGTGTACCTTTAATGGGTTGTTTACCCAAAAATGAAAATCATTTACTCACCCTCATTTTGTTCTAAACCTGTATGAATTTCTTTCTTCTGTAGAGCACAAAAGAAGATAGTTGGAAGAAATTTTTTGTCTTTTATGAATGCAGTGAATGTCAGTGAATGAAAGCTTTGGAAGGACATGAGAGTGAGTATATGATGACAGGATTTCATTTTTAAGTGAACTATCCTTTAAAAAACACAATCTGACATAGTGAATCTGCCACAGCAATCTTAACAGTCGTATGTCTTCTTATAGGCTGTATACATGCCTTGCACCTTTTTTTTAGTAACAAGTAGTAAGTGATGCTCACTTTCCAGTGGAATTCACTCTTAATACATCTGAACAGAATGTGAAAACGCTAACAGCTAACCGCTAAGTGTTTTTCCACATGGGTCCAGGCATCTTCATGTGATCCTACAATCAAACGACAAGCATAAGCCAGTAGATTTGCACGAACATTTCCACAGAAGACACTTAGCAAACAAAAGGGTTGTGGAGATTCTTAGCCTGAGAGAGATGCTAATCCGAAACAGATGCTCACATCTGGCTGGTACACACAATCCCCAGGCATCATATTGTTTAAAATGTTTGTTTCATAAGCAGTTCCCCAGCTAACAGGGAACGTTCTCAGAACATTTTGGCAAGGTTATCTCAAAGTTATGAGCAAACGTTCTTCCCGTAACGTTAATGTGCTTTCAGAGTTATCTGGATTTTAATAATGTTCTCAAAAACGTCATTGTTTATGGAACATTTTATTTGAACGTTAATCTAATATTTTTTTAAATGTTACTACCCTGTTTCAGAACATTCTGAGAACATTAAAAAGTAACAATCATATAATGTTTGCAAAATTATAAAAAATAATGTTAGTGAAACATTCTTAGAATGTATTTTTGTTAGCTGGGTCAGTGCTGTGCCTTTTGGTCAGACAGACTTTGTTTGCTTGGTGGTTTGTTTATCTGTAGATTTAAACTGAGAAGTCACAGCACAGGTAAGTGATCGAATGTCTTAGATGAACTGCAGCGGGAATCATTGCCACAGTTTGTCTCTGCATGACATCAATTCACGCCTTCCTGCTCATTTTGGATGTTTACCATGAAGTGTCTGGTTGTAGTCAGACGCACATTAACTGGTCTGCATCTACACTGCAAAAAGTGCTGTTCTTTCTCAGTATTTTTGTCTTGTTTTCCAGTACAAATATCTAAACATTCTTAACAAGATTTAGCCTAATATCTTAAGTCATTTTGAGAATGTTTATGTGTTTAGAATGTTTAGATATTTGTACTGGAAAACAAGACAAAAATACTAAGAAAGAAAATCATTTTCGCAGTTTACTGCTCTCTGCTCTGTGTCGATTCACTCTTGTACGCGAGTGTTGTCTTGTCGCTGCATGAGAAGACTAACACTCGGCCTTGTTTTTCTCTGTACGAAAGCGTACAAAACTGGTTCAAGTGCTGAAAACATCATCTGAAACCAGGTTTCCACTGATCAGACTGCCCTCGTTTGATGGTTTAAGTGAGTTTTGGGGCTCTAAATCAGCTTAAACCAACAATAATCAGTACCTGCAAACCTTGGATTGGTTCTTTTAACAGGGAGTTTATGCAAAAAAATTCTGTTCTTCCTCAGTATTATTGTATTGTTTCCCGGTACAAATATCTTAACATTGTTAAATCAAGATACATTTACTTGAGTTTTCTGAAAAATGTATCAAATTGAAGTGACTTTATGCATAAAACAAGAAAAAATGTGCCAGTGGGGTAAGAAAAATAAACTTAATTCAAAGGGGAAACAAGTTTATTTTTCTGAAATGTTTTAAGCGCAGACTCACTTAATTTTGATACATTTTTCCGAAAACAGGACTTAATATCTTATGCTATTTTCCTTCCCAAGTAAATGTTTCTTGATTTAAGAATGTTTAGATATTTGTACTGGAAAACAAGCCAAAAATACTGAGGAAGAAAATCATTTTTTGCAGGGTAAATTGCTCTTGCAGCCTCATAAAAGGGTCAGTTTGAGCACCAGGGTTACTAAAAACACAAATTTGACTGGCCAGGGTGTTTTATAAAGTTTATAAAGTCATTCTTGGAAGACTAAGCAGTGTTTTTGTAATGTGTGTGTGTGTATGCAGAGGAAAGGAGTGTCCAACCACAGCCACTGCAGCCACAGCTGTTACCCAATGGTAAATATGTCAATTTCTCTAGCTTGATTCCTATTGGCTACTTCTTTCCACAGTGGGTGTGGTTATGCTGGAACTCTTACTAACCTTTATTGCACCAATTTCTTGGGTTGTGGGTCCATTCTGGCAATCAGGAGATCAACAAAATGAACTTTGTACCCATGTTAAATAGTTATCCTCTTGAATTGCCTGAATGAAAACCTAAAACCAATCTTGCTTGCAACCTCCTCATTAGGAACCGCCCATTTTTTAATCAGAAAGCATGTCTAATGAGGGTTTAACAATGAAGTCGCTGCAGTCTCCTATGACTCTTTACGATTAAGGGAAAAATGGGTCAGATTTGGCCCCCGTTTTTCCAAAAGACTGACCTAGGATTAATTATTTTAATGCAATTTAATTGGACTTGCTGTAACATGTACTTCCTACTTTGTTGCTTACACTGAATGAAAACAGAGTTAAGGCCCGTTCACGCCAAGAACGATGACTATAAAGATAACTATATTAGCATACACACCAATGAATGATAGTTCTGTTTATTATAAGCACGTGCTGCAGTTCTTTCAAGCACGATGGATTCTGATTGGCTGTCAATGTTTTTATTGTTCATCAGCTGGGAAAAAATCATTCTGAAAGTGATTCCAATGATATCGTTCATCTCTGATATTATCGTTATCATCCTTGGTGTGAATGGGCCTTTATTCTGCAGAATTTTGATATTTAGAGAATATTACATTAGAATACAGGTGCTGGTCATATAATTAGAATATCATCAAAAAGTTGATTTATTTCACTAATTCCATTCAAAAAGTGAAACTTGTATATTATGTTCATTCATTACACACAGACTGATATATTTCAAATGTTTATTTCTTTTAATTTTGATGATTATAACTCACAACTAAAGAAAATCCCAAATTCAGTATCTCAGAAAATTAGAATATTGTGAAAAGGTTCAATATTGAAGACACCTGGTGCCACACTCTAATCAGCTAATTAACTCAAAACACCTGCAAAGGCCTTTAAATGGTCTCTCAGTCTAGTTCTGTAGGCTACACAATCATGGGGAAGACTGCTGACTTGACAGTTGTCCAAAAGACGACCATTGACACCTTGCACAAGGAGGGCAAGACACAAAAGGTCATTGCAAAGAGGCTGGCTGTTCACAGAGCTCTGTGTCCAAGCACATTAATAGAGAGGCGAAGGGAAGGAAAAGATGTGGTAGAAAAAGTGTACAAGCAATAGGGATAACCGCACCCTGGAGAGGATTGTGAAACAAAACCCATTCAAAAATGTGGGGAGATTCACAAAGAGTGGACTGCAGCTGGAGTCAGTGCTTCAAGAACCACTACGCACAGACGTATGCAAGACATGGGTTTCAGCTGTCGCATTCCTTGTGTCAAGCCACTCTTGAACAACAGACAGCGCCAGAAGCGCCTCGCCTGGGCTAAAGACAAAAAGGACTGGACTGCTGCTGAGTGGTCCAAAGTTATGTTCTCTGATGAAAGTAAATTTTGCATTTCCTTTGGAAATTAGGGTCCCAGAGTCTGGAGGAAGAGAGGAGAGGCACACAATCCACGTTGCTTGAGGTCCAGTGTAAAGTTTCCACAGTCAGTGATGGTTTGGGGTGCCATGTCATCTGCTGGTGTTGGTCCACTGTGTTTTCTGAGGTCCAAGGTCAACGCAGCCGTATACCAGGAAGTTTTAGAGCACTTCATGCTTCTTGCTGCTGACCAACTTTATGGAGATGCAGATTTCATTTTCCAACAGGACTTGGCACCTGCACACAGTGCCAAAGCTACCAGTACCTGGTTTAAGGACCATGGTATCCCTGTTCTTAATTGGCCAGCAAACTCGCCTGACCTTAACCCCATAGAAAAATTGTGAAGAGGAAGATGCGATATACCAGACCCAACAATGCAGAAGAGCTGAAGGCCACTATCAGAGCAACCTGGGCTCTTATAACACCTGAACAGTGCCACAGACTGATCGACTCCATGCCACGCCGCATTGCTGCAGTAATTCAGGCAAAAGGAGCCCCAACTAAGTATTGAGTGCTGTACATGCTCATACTTTTCATGTTCAGACTTTTCAGTTGGCCAAGATTTCTAAAAATCGTTTCTTTGTATTGGTCTTAAGTAATATTCTAATTTTCTGAGATACTGAATTTGGGATTTTCCTTAGTTGTCAGTTATAATCAGCAAAATTAAAAGAAATAAACATTTGAAATATATCAGTCTGTGTGTAATGAATGAATATAATATACAAGTTTCACTTTTTGAATGGAATTAGTGAAATAAATCAACTTTTTGATGATATTCTAATTATATGACCAGCACCTGTATATATTTTTCTAGAGATAAATTCTTCTAATGGAATTCAATTGGACTTGCTATAACACATCACCATACTTCGTTTTTTCAAAGTGCATCATGCATGACTTCAAATTGTGAAAGCGTTTTGTTTTGGGTTTGCACACTTTTGATTGCACAGGGCTCTGAGGTTATAAAGGAGACTGATCCGTTCTGGCACTAAATCTGCATGCTGGCTGTCGGTGTCCCGGGATCCTGTTTATTCGGCCTGAAATAAGCGCACAGCAAATACTGTACACCAAAGCCCAAGGACAACCTTTGTCCCAGTACCAAAAACTCATCTAACTTTGTTTCTCTTTCTGTCAGCTCATGCTATTTTCTCGCCCTGGAAAGCAATGGCATTTTTGAAAAACGAGCTTGTTTGCACGACAACCTTTTAACATCAGAGTGGATTTAATGGGGACCGATGTGTTCGGTCGAGGCTGAGAGAGACCTGTGCCAACAGCTGTCATATTTACCAAATAGCTCTACCTCTGGCGGCATGTTCCCGACTTGTTCCAACCCTTACAGAAACCAATTGTGCCAACATTTGCAATTCCTGAGCACTAGCTGAACGTCAGAGGATGTTTTTTCTTAAAGAGAACCCATTATGCTGTTTTACATTGTTACCTTTGTGTAATGTTGCTGTTTGAGCATTAAAAAAAAAGGTCTGCAAAGTCCCTCCAGCAGGAGTTATTCTCTATATCAGTGTCATTGTTTCTGAACTCCCTGAAACGCCTCCATTGTAGTCTTGAGTTTTCTTCCAGGAACGAACACGTCACAATATTCCTCATTTAAATAATTAATATGCAGAATAAAGGGGCGGGCCTGGTTGAGTTAGTTAGTAGTGTGTTGAAACTCGCAGTTATGGTAAGGGGCGGGACATTTCCCAAACACACTCAAAGTGGTTGACCAATCACAACACACTAGTCCAGCTGACCAATCAAAGCACATTGTGCTTTTCAGAAGGAGGGGCTTCATACACTCTAAAAAATGCTGGGTTAAAAGCAACCCAAGTTGGGTTGAAAATGGACAAACCCAGTGGTTGGGTTAAATGTTTAATGAATAATAATTAAACAATAAACATTTATTAAATTGCTTATTGATTATTATTGTTGCCTCTAGTAATTCATTTCCAACCTATTTTGGGTTCATTTTAAGCCAGCCATATAGTGATTTTTAAACAATAGTTGGGTTAAATAAAACTGCAAACATTTAACCCAATCGCTGGGTTTGTCCATTTTCGACCCAGCTTGGGTTGTTTTTAACCCAGCAGTTTTTTTAGAGTGTAGAGACAGGAACGAAACAGAGAGGTACTGACAGACTGGGAAGAGAGGAGCTGCAACAATGTCAAATATGTAAAAAATAATGTGTTTTTCAACATTCAAGCATTAAAACCTATTCTAGTAGAGCCTAAAGACTGAAAAAGGGCGTAATGTGGCCTCTTTTAGTTAGTTGAACCGTGCAATTACCATAATGGTGGTACAAACATGCCACCAGAGTCTAGGGTTTATTGTACATGTATTATTGCACAAAATACACATGCAAAATGTGTCTTTCTTTTGTTTAACAGCTGTCTTTTTTGGTTAAAGTTTCAGTAGACAGAATGGCAGAAGCGAGATGATGGGATCTCTGGGGAAAACATTAAATGTCCTAATTGCAATTAACTGAGTGCAATCTCGAATTTTGCCTCGGCAGAAAATTCTTCTCCCTGAACTTTCCTTGGAGGTGATTTCTACGTTGCAGCCTGCCTGCTGGGTACTAGTTAATGAGTGTGCTTTCTCGCAACATGAAGACTCTTAACAGTGAACTCCTCTCAAAGAGCGCAGAATAGAGAGAGTTTATGGAAATGATGGCTGTGTTCAGATTCCTAAGTGTTGGGATGCAAGCAAAGCAGAGTCGTTCGTTTATGTATTCTGACACGAGTGAAAGGGGTTTTGAATGGGTCTCTGCATGCACAGGTGCCTCAAAAACCAGCCGATGTTTTGTCTGTGTTGCCTGAGGAAGGTGTTAGATGCTTGATGTTTGAAGTGCATGATTGAAGTCTGAAAAGAAGGTCTTAACATAGTTTATCTGTAGCCCTCTCCTCTTGAGAGGAGCCTGATATCTTCGGCAAAAGACATCTGTTTTAAATACGTCTTTAGTAGCTTTCTGGGCGTTGAAAGTGTTAATTATCTTGCTGTAAATTGAGGCCTCACTGAGCCATTGGATTTTATCAAAAATAGCTTAATTTATGTTCTGAAGATGAACGAAGGTCTTACGGGTGTGGAACGACATGAGGGTGAGTAATTAATGATGGGTGAACTAACCCTTTAATATTAATGAGTAATTTCATGGTAAAACAGATTAGAGTGATTTACTACATCAGCGGACCAGTTAAATGTTAAAGTAACACCATTCAGTGTATCACTGACCTGTGAAAGACTCCTTCAGACAGTCGGCCAGATAACACGAGTTTTAGTTTCATGGTTAACTTTGCCGCTGCTCTGCTCACTGCACGGATCATTAGCGTTTATTGGAAAGCACGCTTCAGTAACCGCACAGGTGTCTTACAGAGTCTGCCAGTGAATCAGACACCGCTTATCATCTCCTCTATCAAAAGATTATATTTATATCCACTCACACAGCTGAATCAAATCTTTTCAGATGGTAGAATTTACCCACACAAAGGGGAGTGTTTTCTGTGTGAGCATTTTTCAGCTCTCAAAGCCAACCATGTCAAACATTATAATCAGAGATTGATGCAGTTAGTGAATCTCTAAGTGTTTCAGAGGCATGTTGTGACACAGACCTGCACCCTGGCACACACAGCCAACATATATATCTATCTATCTTTCACTCTTTTATAAAGTTGTTCTTTCTGAATGCCAGCAGAGCTTTGTGCTAAACCCTTATTCATGACAGATATTGTGCTTAGATTTTAAACAAGGAAAGAAAACATATTTATGTTGCATTTTATTTATTTGTTTATTTACATCACTATATAATAGATTATAATTGTGTTATTTAACAAGGTCTGCAAAGTTTCAAAGATCAAAGTGCAGATAAATGGAGTTATTGGGCCTTATTCATGAAACGATAGCAGAACGAATTTTTGTGTAAATCGTTCATAAAGCCATTAATGGAATGGTGTATTTTTTTTTTTTTTTAAAGAAACTTGCGACTTTTGATGATGCAACATAGTTGAGACTAGTTCAAGTTTATGTAAATTTGTAATGCTTTAAGTGTCATGGTCATTGTGAAGTATTAATATGCTGCTTAACAGATGCTTATGCCCAACGCTGAGCTCTAACCCTCCCGTTAGGTGACGCTCTTACATTCACTGCACAGACGTTTCTGCTCACTTGCATGTGCTGTGTTCATGACTAACTCATCCAAAGCTGTTCAGAGTCGAAGTCTGAGCGCAAAACAGGAGCTCCGTGAAGGTAGATGTGCACAAACGTGAGTGGTTCCTGTCCTGACCGCTGCTGTGTGTGTTTTCAGAGACGTGTGCAGTCAATAACGGAGGCTGCGACAGCACGTGTCATGACGCCGTGACTGGAGTGCGCTGCAGCTGCCCGGAGGGATTCACCTTACAGCCGGATCGCAAGACCTGCAAAGGTACAAACACTCACACCGAGATCCATGAGATCATCAGATCATCTGAAAGATAAATCTAATCTAACAGTTCTGATTAAGATCTATCTATCTATCTATCTATCTATCTATCTGTCTGTGTGTGTCTGTCTATCTCTCTCTCTATCTATCTTTCTATCGTTTTATCTGTCTGTCTGTCTATCTATTTATCTGTCTGTCTATCTATCTATCTATCTATCTGCCTTTCTATCTTTCTATCATTCTATCGCTCTGTCTGTCTGTCTATCTATCAATCTATCTATCTGTTTGTCTGTCTTTCTATCTTTCTATCATTCTATCTATCTATCTGTCTGTGTCTATCTGTCTGTCTGTCTATCTGTCTATCTCTCTCTCTCTCTATCTATCTCTCTATCTATCTATTTATCTATCTATCTGTCTATCTATCAATCTTTCTATCATTCTATCTGTCTATCTATCTATCTACTTATCTGTCTGTCTGTCTATCTATTGTTCTATCAATCAATCTATCTATCTATCTATCTATCTGTCTGTCTGTCTGTCTGTCTGTCTATCTCTCTGTCTGTCTATCTATCTCTGTCTGTCTGTCTGTCTGTCTATCTATCTATCTATCTATCTATCTGTCTGTCTGTCTGTCTATCTCTCTGTCTGTCTATCTATCTCTCTATCTCTCTGTCTATCTATCTATCTGTCTATCTATCTATCTATCTATCTATCTGTCTGTCTGTCTGTCTGTCTGTCTATCTATCTATCTATCTATCTATCTATCTATCTATCTGTCTGTCTGTCTGTCTGTCTGTCTGTCTGTCTGTCTGTCTGTCTGTCTGTCTATCTATCTATCTATCTATCTATCTATCTGTCTGTCTGTCTGTCTATCTATCTATCTATCTATCTATCTATCTGTCTATCTATCAATCTTTCTATCATTCTATCTGTCTATCTACTTATCTGTCTGTCTGTCTGTCTGTCTGTCTATCTATCTATCTATCTATCTGTCTGTCTGTCTGTCTATCTCTCTCTCTCTCTATCTATCTATTTATCTGTCTATCTGTCTATCTATCAATCTTTCTATCATTCTATCTGTCTATCTATCTATCTATCTACTTATCTATCTATCTATCTATCTGTCTGTCTGTCTGTCTGTCTATCGATCTATCTATCTATCTATCTATCTATCTATCTGTCTGTCTATCTATCTATCTATCTGTTTGTCTGTCTGTCTGTCTGTCTGTCTGTCTGTCTATCTATCTCTCTATCTATCTATCTGTCTGTCTCTCTGTCTGTCTCTCTGTCTGTCTATCTATCTGTCTGTCTGTCTGTCTATCGTTCTATCTATCTATCTATCAATCTGTCTGTCTGTCTGTCTATCTCTCTGTCTATCTATCTATCTGTCTGTCTGTATATCTGTCTATCGTTCTATCGATCTATCGATCTATCGTTCTATCTATCTATCTATCTGTCTGTCTGTCTGTCTGTCTGTCTGTCTGTCTATCTATCTGTCTGTCTGTCTGTCTGTCTATCTATCTATCTATCTATCTGTCTGTCTGTCTGTCTGTCTGTCTATCTCTCTGTCTGTCTATCTATCTATCTATCTATCTATCTATCTATCTATCTATCTATCTATCTATCTATCTATCTATCTATCTCTCTGTCTATCTATCTATCTATCTATCTGTCTGTCTGTCTGTCTGTCTGTCTATCTATCTATCTATCTATCTGTCTGTCTGTCTGTCTGTCTGTCTATCTATCTATCTATCTATCTGTCTATCTATCAATCTTTCTATCATTCTATCTGTCTATCTACTTATCTGTCTGTCTGTCTGTCTGTCTGTCTATCTATCTATCTATCTGTCTGTCTGTCTGTCTGTCTGTCTGTCTGTCTATCTCTCTCTCTCTCTATCTATCTATTTATCTGTCTATCTGTCTATCTATCAATCTTTCTATCATTCTATCTGTCTATCTATCTATCTACTTATCTATCTATCTATCTATCTATCTGTCTGTCTGTCTGTCTGTCTGTCTATCGATCTATCTATCTATCTATCTATCTGTCTGTCTGTCTATCTATCTATCTGTTTGTCTGTCTGTCTGTCTGTCTGTCTATCTATCTCTCTATCTATCTATCTATCTGTCTGTCTCTCTGTCTGTCTCTCTGTCTGTCTATCTATCTGTCTGTCTGTCTGTCTATCGTTCTATCTATCTATCTATCTGTCTGTCTGTCTATCTATCTATCTATCTATCTCTCTTTCTGTCTGTCTGTCTATCGTTCTATCTATCTATCTGTCTGTCTGTCTGTCTATCTGTCTGTCTCTGTGTCTATAAGCATCGCTATATAATAGATTGAAATTGTGTCTTTTTTAGTTGTTCATATGTTGTTAATGTTTTTAATGACTATCCCAAACCCTCAAAGTTAAGTATAATAGTATAGTAAAATAAATTGAATAAACAAATAATAATAAAATAAAAATAAAATATCCACTTAAAAGGTTGGTTTATTCATACAGCAGTTTCCAGGAACAAAGTCACTGGAAGACATTTCATTTTTTTAAATGAGAGCTGGCCGTGATCATTCCAGGAGCTTTTAGCAGATTCTAAACATTCAATCACAAAACACCCACTCAGACTCATTAGTGAATGCCGTTATTTCAGAATTACCATAATTATGAGTCCTCAACTTGTAAACAACATTCACATCTTTGAAGATCTCGTAATTACAATTTGGGAACTTTTCATGAAAGCTCAGACTTCTTTCACTTGACCTTTTTGTTGTCACATAAAAACCATCAAAATGGCAGCGCTTCTGCGGTTAAAGGTTGTTCGTAACCTCTACATATTTCTGTTTGATATTTCCAACTATTGATGATGAAGATTGACAGCAAAGTCTGATCTATTTTGGCATTATAAGCATCACAATCGGTATCATTTTACAGTAAATCCCCATTAGTTAATGTCTAACCAAACATGAACTAACAATCAGCAACACATCTGTTTCAGTTATGTTAACTGATGTAGTTAAATAACGTTAAAAAAAAGAATCTCTGCGTAAAAGGCCACAAATAAAATCTCTGAGATTTTCAGCCACCAAGATGAAATTTCCTTAAACGTACCTCTTGATCGCGAAAATTGTATATGAATGAATTAATACTCAAGAAAATCAAGAAGTGCTCAACGAATAAATGTGGGAGAACACAAAAGAGTTTAATAAGTATAAAAGAGGCGAAGAGCAACTGGAAGTGGTTGTTTCGGCCAAGACTGGGAGCCTGTGTCGCCTCTAGCGCTCATAACGTTACGCTAACAAGACCGATAAAAGAACATTGAGTTTTATTAGTTCTGCTGTAGAAGAAACAAAGAAAAATATCCCCAGACAGCACTGGCACGAGAAGACACGGGCCCAGAGCGAGAGAAGGAGCATTTTCTTCTGCTCCTAATGTCGTTATTTTATCCAGATGATGCAGCCTCTCTCTGAGATGAACGCCTCATTTACTCAGATGATTCAGCTGTAATCAGAAACATCCAGCGCAGCTCAATCAAAGCCTGTGGAGAGCAGGAGAAGCTGATGATATATTGATCCCCAATTCTAAGAGAACAGGCCAGAGGAGACGTGATCCTGAAAGACTTCCTCCTGTTGGAGCCCCGTGAGGTCTAGAATGTTCCAGCAGACGCACATTCACTCCATGTGTGTCCAGCACAATCCATTCGGAGAGCTCATCTTCCCTTTCTCTTATTCTCCTCTCATGTCTGCCCGCTTCCCCATTTTCTCACTTCTCTATATACTTTGGTCTTAAACCTCGTTTAGTCGACTGTTAGGGGGCAGCCCTACATTTTTCTGACCCCAATTGGCAGATTTTTCTCTTGTTTAAGGCACTTTTCAGAAAACATGACTTATCTTAAAGGGGTGGTTGATTATGATTTCACTTTTTGAACTTTAGTTAGTGTGTAATGTTGCTGTTTGAGCATAAACAACATCTGCAAAGTTACAATGTTCAAAGTTCAATGCAAAGGGAGATATTTTCTTTTACAGAAATTGCTTTTTAAGGACTACAACAAACAAGCTTCTTCCTGACCCCTAAATTTACATAAACCCTGCTGCCGAGAACACGCAACAAAGAGGGTGAGGCCATGTTGGGCTGCTTTAGAGAAGAGGAAGAGTTGTTGTAGTAGAGTGTTGTTGTCATGCCGTCATTTTACGCCGGACTGCTTCACAAACGAGGGTCAATTCAATGCTGGATTTGCACAAAAGATTAACATGACGGCACCTGCTAGTCGATGAGTTGAATCAACTCCACAGCAACTACATAAATTTATCCACTAACCATTCAGAAACATCCAGTTTCATTCTAAAAGTTGTAACTTCTTCCTGAGTCTCTCCATCAGTGTCGACTCCGGTTTGAACAATGTAAGGCTGAACACCGTTACTGACAATCCTCATTTTGGCTGCGTGAGATTCTCCAGCTTTGTTGTTGTTGAGCAACCGAAGCACAAGCTGTTAAAGCTCCGCCCTCTTCTGGAAAGGGGGCCGGGAGCAGCAGCTCATTTGCATTTAAAGGGACACACACAAAAACTCTGTGTCTTGTTCACACCCAAATAGGGGCAATTCGACAAGCTATAATAAATGATCTGTGGGGTATTTATGGCTGTAACTTCACAGACACATTTTGGGGACACCAGACTTATATCTTGTGAAAAGGGGCCTAGGTCTCCTTTAAGTCATTTTGCTTTTCAACTAAATTTATCTCGATTAAAGAATGTTTAGATATTTGTACTGGAAAACAAGACAAAATACTGAGGAAGAACATAATTTTTTTCAGCATTCCTTGAATGCAATGCAAGTCGCTTTGGAAAAAACCTTCACCAAATGTGTAAATGCAGATTTCAGATCATTTCAGAATCATTTCAGATTTTAGAGGAGTGGTTATGCAACTGTTTAATATCACAAACTTCAAATTTAGACTCATATGCTGCTTCAGAAAATAAAGTTCATTTCTCTGGTAAATTTTATGGTGGGTGAAGCAAAATTAGCAGTTACACTTTATTTTAAAGTATGCATTAGCATATATTAATATGTTATATATTAATAGCTAATATATTAAATAATGTTAACAAATGAGACTTTATTGTAAAGTGTTTTAAAAGGTCTTCCATTTTGTATAGATTTCTATAAAAAAAGAAGTGAGCTGGTAGTTGAAGCCCAGACAAATCTCTCATATTTGCGGTCAATCACCCCTTTTACCTTTTTATAATTTCACATTCATCCTCCCCTCCTGGTTTGAATCATGGTAAATTGAACTAATCCTGTGCATGTGTATTTGCTACCCAGCGTTCATTCCAAACTCTCTCTTTCTCTCTCTCATTACAGACATTGATGAATGCCGCATGAACAACGGAGGGTGTGACCATGTGTGTAGAAACACGGTGGGCAGCTTCGAGTGCAGCTGCAAGAAAGGATACAAACTTCTGACCAAAGATGAGAGGACGTGCCTAGGTAGACTAGACAAGGAAAATGAAATGTCATTATGTTTGAAGCATAAACCTCACTAAATTAAATGCGAAGAGGGGTAAAAATATCTTTGTTCTCCTGGTTTGCTTGACGGTTTCTCTGCTGCTGGTTTACCGCTCTCAGTAATACTGTGGGCAGATTGTTTGTGATCCTGCAGGGTTTATGAGGTTTATGAGCTGGCAGTAAGTTTGGTCAGGAAAGCTTGGTGTTAATACAGGAGCAATCCCTCAGAGAACATTTAAGGTAATACTACCCTGCCAGTCTTCATAAACGCACTACTCCGATCCTGAGTCCCCTCGCTGATCTTAAAATGTACCCATCGATCGACACTATTGCACACACCCGGCCTGGGAACATTTCTGGAAAAGATGGTTTGATGTCAGTCTATTCTGTTGCTCAATATAGCCTTCTGTTCATCTCATTACAGCATCAGTACCACCATTTCTAAGACGCTAGGCTCTGTTGTGCAACGAATCCTCCGCTATGGTCTTGTCAGTCATCTTGCCTTACTCTCGTGGCATGAGATCCCGTCACACCCCTAGTAATTATTATATATATTATTATTCTTATTATAGAAAATAAGTAGCAGTTGAATATAGTAATTTAGGCTCTGTTGTTAATTTTACCTCTAAATGAGAGACTTCCCAGTATAATTTATAGCATTAATTCAGAGATATTTTTCAAACTATCAGTATAGGCAGATATCGTTCTGAATAATCGTTCTGATTATTGGTCTCTGTGATATATTGGTATAATTATAAATATAACTATTATATTTTAAAACAAATACCACTTGATATGACAATGCAATAAGGTTCCATTAGTTAACATTGGTTAATGCATTTACTAACATTAACTAACAGTGAGCAATACATTTGTTACAGTACTTTAATTAATCTTTGTTAACCTTAGTTAATACAAATACAACTCTTCATTGTTAATGTTAACTAAAGTAGTTAACTAATGTTAACAAATGGAACCTTATTGTAAAATATTACCAAACAAATTTATTTTAAAAAATTGTGTATATATAAATAATTCCTACATGACCAGGACCAGGAGGAAAAAAAAATTACATTTTGATTCCATGTTGTCTATCACTTAAAGTTGTAACATCTTCTTAAACGGAGCTGATGTTCTCTTCTCCCAGTTTTTCCTGTTTCTCAGATTGGGTGGGTGTGGGAACGGTCTGTGCTCAGCACTTTGTCTGCCCGTGTGCGGGTTTCTGCGGGGCAGGGAGGGCATCTCCTCCTGTTGCTTAAAATGCCCTAACCATTGTTGTAAGGAATGTCAAAATGTCAAGTGATAAAATAATCCATGACCTTTTGCCCTCATCTACAATAGCCTCCAGAACTGGGAGAGCCAGAATTGTCTGGCATTTGCTGGTTTATATCAGCAGCTTATTTTTGCTCATTCTTAGGGTTAGAAGTTTGTTCAAATCACGTACCTTAAGTACTTTAGCATGTCAAGTCACTTTTAAGTATATAGTGCTTCATACAATAGAGATTGTTTCAAAGCAGCTTTACAGTAATAACAAGAAAATAATGATCAGTGATTCAAACAGAGTTCAATTCTGCTGTAAAGCAGCTCTACACAAGACAATAGTACCATTATTCAGCTCAAGTGTTGATTAATTCAGTTCAATAACAGTGTGTTGCAAAAAAAATCAAATGTTGCAAAATTCATCAATTATGAAACACATTCAGCTATAAAGCAACTCAAAGCAGACAATAGTGTCATCATTCATTTCAAGTTTAGTTCTCATCCGATCAAACTGATAGTTCTCATCAAACTGATAATATTATTGAATACTAAGAGCCAAATTTGCTAAACAGGGCAAATTAGCGTGAAAGCGCAATTCCAAAAAAGTGACGATAGGAGTGGAACGTTCTGCGTGTGAACACAGCTTCAGCCGGATCATTTCCATAATGACCAATGCAATCTACCAAGAGCAGCGCAAATTAGCGTCATGCTTTTTTGGGGCAGTAAATAATGGTGCAAATACAAGTAAATTGACTAGTGCAAACCTTAGTAAATCACCTTGCATGAGTCATTTAAATATTCCCAAAAATGTTTGCGTCTGAAAGGGAAACTCCTACAAATGCAAATGCAGGTCAGCTGCAAAAATAGCCCTGTCCACGCCTATTCAGTGCTAATTTTTTTTTTAATGGCAAAAAAGGGTTTGTGCTGGCTTAAGCGGTTAGTAAATCTGGCCCTAAAAAAATACTGTCAGGATTTACTAAACCATTATTTACCACCCCAAAAAAGCATGATGCTAATTTGCACTGCTCTTGGTAGATTGCATTGCTCATTATGGAAATGATCCGGTTGTATCTGTGTTCACACGCAGCACTTGGCAGAAGTACCAAGCAAGCGTTCACAAAACAAACATGCAAAGACTAAGTCAAATGCCCTTTACAAAAAAAAAAGGGTAAAGCAATTATGTCGGACGATTTTAAAGTTGGAGGAGAAAATGAGATGGAGTTTTTCAGTACTTCATCACATGTGACCTTTCCAACATGACTATGTAACACCCTTTGAAGCTGCACTGAAACTGCAATTTGGACCTTCAACCAGTTGGTAACTGTTGAAGTCCACTATATGGTGAAAATCCTGAAATGTTTTCCTCTGAAACCTGAATTTCTTTTCAACTAAAGAATAATAGAATAATCTTGGATGACATGGGGATGAGTAAATTATCAGGAAATTTTAATTCTGAAGTGAACTAATCCTTTAAGAATGTTTAGATATTTGTACTGGAAAACAAGGAAGAAAATCATGTTTTGCAGTGTAAAAGCTCCTGATGAATGGCAGAGCATGTATAGTTGGAAAAAATCCCTTTAGGCTGGGAAAATGTATAACCTGTTGTGCCTTTTTCTTGCAAAATAATCATTCCATCAGCCCTTCAGCTACAAATCAGATTGCATAGTTGTCTATGTGTATCCTTCGTGAGGAAATGAGAGGCTGAGCCGCTGCCGCTGAGTGAATGCTGTGGGTGAAACGTGTAAACAGAATATCTGCTCTATCTCAGGATTAACAGCCTCAGTGTTCCCCTGCTGTCATCAACCTAAAGACCATCAGCGGGGACGGGACTTGTCCTTCAACACCTCTAAGAAAGGCTGGAGACATTCCTTGGTCGCTTAAGAGGTTTCTGAAGTGTGTTTAGGGGGAGGTGTTATCAGATCCCCAGTGTTTTTGAGGTGGGAGTTTGCTGATAAAGCCCCTATCTGTGCTCTTTAAACAGACCAGCTGTCATTTTACTCTCACAATGCCATTGTTTCAAACTGTGAGATTAAGTGGGACCTGCATGCCTATGTCTATAGGGGTGAAAAAGTCAGAATATCTCACTCATTTTTCTTGGTTAGTGGTGCTTGCTGAGACTATTGCCATTTCTATTGCTCAAAACCGAACAGTGAAATTTACTAAATGAAATGAGTTCATTTCACTCAAATATTACTGAAAGTTCATCGCACTTAATAGAACAAAGTTAATATGAACTCAGCAATTGATTATATTAAGCTGAACTTAAACTAGTTCTCAGCATGCTTTGCGTCAGACTGAGTAAGGAGAATAATTGTTGAAATGATTTTTATCACAAGATTAAATGCCCTGATGGCAAAGTTCTTTTTCATTCTTTGCTTATGGGGTAAAAAGAAGTTTGAAATAGGTGACCAGCGGTATACCGTTAGCAAACGCTACCTGATTCTTCCAAATTTTATAGTATTTTATGGTAGTGAAGGGGGAGTGCAGGTAAGGAACCAGAGGGATGCTGGGAAATGGAGTCCAGGGAAGGTGAGACAGACGGTGACTGTGACAGTTATTATAGTTAATAATGTTTTAAATATGGATATTTTTATTACAAAAACCCATTGCTTCCCTTTAGAAGGCCTTTATTAACCCCCTGGAGCCATATGGATTACTTTTATGATGGATGGACGCATTTTTTGGGGGGGGCTTCAAAATCGCACCCCTCCCTCTTTCACTACCATTATAAAGTTTGGAAGAGCCAGAATATTTTTAGATATATCTCCAATTGTGTTTGTCTAAAAGAAGATAGTCATATACACCTAGGATGGCTTGAGGGTGAGTAAATGGGATAATTTTCATTTTTGGGTGAACTATCCCTTTAAGAAAGCATTTGATCATAGCGATGTGGATGTTTGCACCAGATCTGCAGTTCGACTCTCCAGTCAAGTCACGTCATGTATATTTATATAACATTTTCTACAATGTATTGCTAAAACAAGTTATTTTTCTTACCCCATTTGCAGATATTTTTTTTTGTAAAGTCACTTCATTTTGATACATTTTTCAGAAAACAAACAATGTGTCTTGATTTAAGCATGGTTAGATATTTGTACTGGAAAACAAGGCAAAAAACTGAGGAAGAAAATCATTTTTGGCATCATGGTGGTGGGTTTGTACAGACAAACACTCACATTTTCTTCAGAAAATCTTGTTAATATTTCAAATATAACTAACCACCCTCAATTTTGCCCTTTCTGTTTTTCAGTTTTTCAAGTTGTTTTTTCATGGTACCCACTTAGCACAGAGAGCTGAAATGCGGTGATAGAAGAATGGCGCTGCACGTACACACACCTGCTGTCAGACCTCACATACTAACGCCCAAACTCTCTAAAAATAAGCTTTCTGGCATCTTAGCAACACAGCCTGACCTTCAAAAAGTTTTTATTTTTTACATTTAACACCTGTTGTTTTAAATCTGGTGCTCTGAAGCAACAGATTATAATTGGGTAGTTGAAAAATAACATGAACATTTCAATCAGCAATCAGTTTTAGGTGCTATTACTGGTCACAGTGTCTTTTTTCTACTATTTCTAGTCACTTTTTAATGATGCTACCAAAGTCTGGACACATGAAAAATGTTGTTTCAAATAGTTTTATATGAAGTATAGCATGTCACACTTGCTATGTTTCCATTCATCTATTTTTATGCACATTTTGGGATGTCGCATAAAAAAAAAAAAAAATGCTGGGACCTGAAGAGCTGAAAATGCACCTATTTTCTCTCTGTTTGAGGCTGTGCATTTTGCTTGATTTTATATGACAGGCTGTTATAACCTTAGTCAGGGTAGATGCCATATTGATTTTTTTTGTGGATGAAAATGAGGCTGTGAGGGGACAGACCTACAGTCTTTACAATGGCATGCACTGTGTATAAAGGTCATTTCCATAACTCAGGGCCAACTCAAAACGGTCTCATTTTTCAATGCATTTATGCTTTATTTTTCTTTGAAACTAGAAGCTGCCACCATGTTTTAAGAAACTAATTTCTTTACAACAGCAGAAACTAATACTAGCCTAACTAATGCAAGTAAAAACTTCTCAAGTTTACTGAACACAGGTAAACAATCTATCAGTCTATTATAAGCAAAAGGACAAATAAATATATGAATCAAAAATAAAAATGCAATAAACCATTTTTTTCTTGTAGGTCTATATTATAGGCTACTACAGAAATTTAATAATGTAATAAATGTTAAAACAAAACAAAACAAAAAATAACTGTCTATTTACACTGAGTGTAAACAGCCTGTCTTGATGGCAAAAGCTATTTACACTAACTCCACCCACACTGTAAAAAACAATAAGTAAAATTTACTTAATTTTTCTTTCGCAAGTTTTTGCACGCATATTTTTTAAGTAAATTTCAAATATGGAATTAAGTAACTCTACTTAACTAAGATAAGTAAAATTAACAAAGAAAATAAGTAATTTTAACTTGGCCAGTAAAAGGTTGAGTGATTTCTACTTTGTTGAAGTTTCTTTTGCAATACATTTTACTCAAACAATATAACACTGAATTAAACCATGCTTTTAAAGTGTATGCTTTACTTAGAAACATCTATAAATACAATATATATATCTTCATATTAGAAGTAATGCAGCAGTTGAACACAGAGACCTCAATACTTGGTACACAATACACAATGACGGTAACATTTGATGGATCATTTTGAGTGTGAATGTGGCATTTTGAGTAGAAAACTCCAAATATCACAAAATGGCAAATTACTAAACATAACCACAAAAGCAGTGATAGTGTAAACAGTGTAAAAACAGCGAAAAATCAACCTTATTAATTATTCAAGGTGCATGATGGGAACACCAGTATCAGAAAAGTTGAGTAGTTTTACTTAATTTTATAATGTTAATATTTACGCTTTAATTTCTACAAGCTTAAATTGAGTACTAATATAGAATTTACTTAGTTTTTTTAATTCTTGCCTGAACTAACTTTTTCAAAAAATTACATTTGTTTTTTCTGTAGTATTTACTTCACCATAAAATCATTTTTTACAGTGCACCAATGTCTGGTTGTGCCACACGAGATTAAAAAGCATGCCAGTTAACGACTGCAGTGGCGTAGGCTGTAGAGAGTATGGCGCGATCAACCCAATCGATCAAATCTGCCTTTTCCCGAACTCGCTTTTCTCCCTTTTCCCATCACATATCAGATCGAAAAGGCATCATAAAATTATGAAAATATTTGAAAAATGGAAATAAAGTGCCTAAGGAGTGTTCAATAATAAAGTATTTATTGAGTAGGGTTAGAGGTAGGAGTAGGGAGGGCTTTATTGTCCCAAAACGGCGGCATCCATTTAATAATTTTAATAAATATAATATTTTACACTCTATTATTACATCATGTTAATTTACAACAATGCTGAGGTGCAAACAGTATCTGCCATTCACTTAAGACATAACTGACTGTGTTTACGTGAATACTCACTGAGAGGGGCATTTTGACATAACCTTGTGTATTTAAGTGTGCGGAAGCACAATAAGACGAGAAAGAGAACTGATTAGTACCGAGTACCCCAACTCTACACGATTGTGTTCCCAAACACCAGCATCCAAATGCAAGATAACATGACAGCTGAAGGTGATGATACACGGGACAGCTTTTTGAGAAATTTTCCAGGCAATGTTGCCAAGCGATGTTGCTTGGGAACTTTCCCATTGAGAATGGGCAACAAATTTTGATCTAAAATATCCAGATAGAAATGAGTTGCTTATTCTCAATGGGAAAGTGCCTAAGCAACATCGCTTGGCAACATTGCTCAAAAAGTTGCCCCGTATATCATCACCATAAGACACAAGTCATTTATGATGTAGCATTTATGAAAGAGCCACAGTGGCGTCCCCGATTGCAGCACCTTCCATTTTTATTACAGATATTTTGTGCTAATTTCCCAGGCAGTGACGGTTTTGTTCTGTTGAACAGATGGGATGGAAACACTGCTTTATTTTCAAATGTTTATGTGATTTTCCAATTTCGTGCATACTGTAAGTTTAAATCCTCACAGCTATTGTTACTGCTTGACATGTCATTTCAACTGCCCAAATGCATAAATTAAACCTCTTAGAAGTCCATGCCAGTCAAGGATCTTGTTTGCCTTCAGTTGCCTTTGGAAACCAAGTGAAATCTGACTTTTTACACTAAATCCAGGCAGTGTTGAGTCTCCTAATCAGAAGAAGCATGTGGGGTTATTTATTTTTGCCTGTGGAGTCCATAAAGTCCTTCAAAGTTATTCTCCAACTGAGCAGTTGAGTGATATCAGCCCCACTGCAGTCACATCCAATCCCAGAATTGATGTTCACCAAAGGCAAGAAACAGTGCAGACACCAGCGAGGCGATTTGTTAGATTGAACAAGAATTTCTGGGGCATGTATTGATTGTGTAACCTTCATTCATGGAGCTGTGCTTTCTCAAGCCTCAAGACTGATGAAGCTGATTCTTGGTACCACACTTGGAGGTACTTTGACTTGAGGACAATGTGGCCTTGAACTGATCTGCCAAAATGCTAAAGGCTTGTTAATAGACTTGAGTTAACCTTAGTTAACCTATGTGTGTGAATGAGTTAACTCATTCACACACATAGACTACAACTTTGCATCAGTTTCGCTATCATTAAAAAATATGCAATTTTGGGGTGAAATATGACCTAGACATTTTTTCATGGGATTCACCTAGACATAGATGAGGTGAACAGGGAACTTCTGCAGTAATGAGTGAGGTGGCAGTCAACAAAATCCAAGGAGAAAAACCCGAAACGGTCTTAAGTTATGACACATGCCGTAATACAGCAGACGGGGGAGCGTTTAAGGGTAAATCATTTCCATATGTTCTGAGGAAATAAGGATGAGGGGTTTAAATACCTTGGCTCTAGCCAGGTAATGTGTGTTAATGAACAGCAGAGGGTTTATTAAGGCCTAAATTGGGGATTACACTGAAATGATTGACATCAGATGGAGTTGAGGGGAAGGACGCCACATGGTACTGTTCATCGTGGCTACCGGTCTGATGTTTTGAGGGCTTCAAAATTTTCCACACTACAGTGTGAATTCAACAGTTATATGAATGAAAGTGCTTGCGTTTGATGTTTCTGCAGATACAGACGAGTGCTCATTTGACCGGACGTGTGACCACACATGTGTCAACTCACCTGGAAGTTTCCAGTGCTACTGCCACAAAGGTTACGTCCTCTACGGCGTGGCTCACTGCGGAGGTACGTGATGCATTATGGGATTTTTATTGAGAATTTCTGTGAGTTTCTGTGTTTCAAGAATATCTAAACATTCTTAAAGGTGCAATATGTAAGATTTCTGTCCGCTAGAGGTCGCTAGCGGCCTATTCAAAACAAAGGCGTAGCTTGATGACGGCAAGTTTGAGTGCAGAATCTTGGGACATGTGGTCTTCACATCACAGCCGGTGGAAACAATTGGAATAGGACTCGGGAAGAAATCATGTTCATGGATGAGATTATTAACGTTACTGTAGTATGAAGCAGAGCAGGGCCGAGTTTTGTGGGAGCTGAACGAGGCCGCTGGAGCGATTGCACAACACGCCGCGAGCAGCGGAACTTTTATTATGACACAGTCGCCGGCGCTGCTTCCGCTTTTCCAGTCATGAGTATGAGGTAACGCAGCTCCGTTTATCATATTAGATACATTTGAGTGTGTTGAAAATGATGTTATAACATTACTCTGTGCGTTCGCTCGGCGGCTGCTGTGAGACACTTGTTTGAGACACACTGCAGTAAGATAGATTGATATTAGAATATCATATTAAATGCTGGATGGCTTGTGCTGATAAATGGCATGGAATTAATTTTAAAACGTATTGTATGATGGAGAAAATTCTGTATTACTGTTACTAAAAATAAAGCTGCATCTGATTATGCTAAGTTAGCTACTTCACAAAATAGTGTTTTTCTCTGAGGCATGGTAAAGCATGGTACTCGCAAAAACTCAAGAAAATTAGATTTAAACAATAAGACTAAACGTGTTGAGCTATATAACAACAAATAGTTTTCTGTCTATAAACATAACCAAACAGTTGTTCCCTTGCCTGTTAAAACATGAAATATATTAAAGCATCTTTGGTGTTTCCATGGTTTCTACAAAATAAAACCGGAAATCGAGGGTAACACGGGTATGACGCAATTGACAGGCGACTCCTCACACGTCCCGGAGCCTTGATTAAAATTGCAATTTTCTCACAATTTACAAATAGTTGGAAACATTTGGGATATTGTAAGTACTCAAGTGAACAAAACATATAACACTGGCCTAATGGTTTTTGGATATTTTACTGCAAAAATCTTACACGTTGCACCTTTAATTCATGATATGTTTACTTGAAAAGCAAAATTACTTAAGATATTAAGTCTTAAGTTAACACTTTAATTTTAAAAGTTTATTTTTCAGACTTTTTAAAGCGTAAATTCACTTAACTTGTTATCTAAAAAGTTATCTAACATCATTTGATTCCTCAAGTAAATATATCTTGATTTAAGAACAATTAGATATTTGTACTGGAAAACAAGACAAAAATACTGAGGAAGAACTTTTTATAGGAAAAACTTCTTATAGGAAACTCATGTTGGTAGACCCACTAACTCTACTTGTTAGGATCTTGGGCAAACACATCCAATGAAAACTGAGACTTTCCCATATAAATGCTCTTTAGTTTCCTCGGGCAGCAGTCTCTAAACAAAGTCCCTGGAGCCTGAACAAATCTTTAAAAGATATTCAGAGATTGGTGTAAGGCACTTAACTAGATAAAAAAGCAAATAACATAGATATTTGCAGGTGTATCTGTGAAATAACTGATACTTATTACTTTTGGATGGTCAAGATGAAGGTCTTTTGAAAATCTCATACACTGCAAAAAGCAATTTTCTTCCTCTGTATTTTTGTTTTGTTTTCCAGTACAAATATCTAAACTTTCCCAAAGGGATAGTTATGAAAATTAAGTCATCGTTTATTCACCCTGGTGTTGTTTTAATGCAGTATGTCATTCTTTTTCTCATCCATATAATGGCGACCTGCATCAAGCTTATTAAAATAGAAACAAAAGCATCACAGAATGATCCCACGTGACACGTGCTGTATATTCCAAGTGTTCTGGGGGTATACGATAGGGTTTGGTGAAAAACAAACCGAAAGTTTATGTATTTTTTAACAAAAACCCTCACCTTGGCCGTTGGTCTTCTGTGTTCACTCCGACTCGCCCAGAAAATCAAGATTAATAAATATGCAACATAAAAATACAACTCCTAGAAATCCCCAAAAAAGCAGAATGACAGAACACAATGGATATATTCACCTCAGAGTACATGGATTGTATTTCATGTTGTGTTTTTATTAATCTTGATTTTCTGGCAGTTGGAGTGAACACAGAAGACCAACAGCCAAGGTGAGGGTTTTTGTTAAATAATACATTAAATTTCGGTTTGTTTTTCACCAAAATCTAGCGTATACCTTCAGAACACTTGGAATATACGGCACGTGTTGCATGGGATCATTCTGTGATGCTTTTGTTTCTATTTTAAAAAGCTTGATGCTGGTTGCAATTCACTGCCATTATATAGACACTTTTTAAAAAATTCTCCATTTTTGATCTTAAAAAGACAGAAGGGCATATGGCATTAGGTCAACACCAGGGTGAGTAAATGACTTTATTTTCATTTTAGGGTGAACTATCCCTTTAAATAAAGATACATTTACTTGAGAAGCAAAGTGAGTTAAGATAAAGAGTCTTGATTTCTGAAAGTGAATTTATGCTTAAAACAAGAAAAAATATAAAATATTTCCCTTTGAATTTAGTTGATGGCTCTTGGCCAGAATTGGCTGCTTCAGTGCACTTGTTTCAGGGTTGATTAAGCAGATGAGGACAGTTCATTTAGTGATGTATATGTCTTACTATTGTTGAGAGGACCAGAAATAATGAATGCATTTCTCTCTGTAAGCTTTTAGATAAACCCAGATTAATGAAGCACTCTCTTTTGTTTCCAGAGAATGGTCATCAGTTTCCCATTGACGGATTATCTGCAGGGAAATATATGTTAAAGAGGCCATATTGTGTCCTTTTTCAAAGACTTGATTTTGTTTTTGGGCTCTACTAGAACAGGTTTTCATGCTTGAATGCAAAACACATTATTTATCTCATATTTGACCTTGTTGCAGCACCTCTCTTCCCAGTCTGTTAGTTCAGTGGTTCTCAAAGTTTTTTGGTCACGCCTCCCTTTAAACCTTTTAAAAAGTCCTCAAATCACCTCTGACTATTAAATAATTTTGCTAAAAATAAAAACTGAAAGCTTTTTTTGGTAACACTTTAGTTTGGGGAACACATTCACTATTAACTATGACTTTTGCTTCAATAAATTCTTAATTTACTGCTTATTAATAATTAGTAAGGTAGTTGTTGTAGTGTTTAAGTTTAGGTTTTGGGTAGGATTTAGTGATGTAGAATATGGTCATGTAGAATAAGGCATTAATATGTGCTATCGTGTCTATACCAGACGCGAGCAGCGCCACGCAACACGACTAAAGACCCATTATATTCATTGATGCTGTCTACACTGCAGTGCGGCACGACACGACAAATCCCTCAAGTAAACTGATGCCTTGTTCTGTTTCTGACATATTTTATGGATGTGTCCGATGTAGACACGGTGTTTGTGCTGCTGTTGTGAACTCGCCGCTCCCCTTTTGATGCCATCCGCTGATGAGGTGCTTTTCTGTGTCGAGGATCTTCTGTGTCGGGCTTGTTTAGATGGTGCAAAGTCAACGGACTGAAGAAGGATATTTTAGGAATTGGCATTCTGTGCCGCTTTATATAAGGCAGTGAGCCAACCGCCATTCACACACTCAAACGCTGTTGCCACAGATTTTTTTGTTTTTTTCCCCTGCTAATCTCCTATGCCCTCTTGCAATACCTGTTATTGTTGCAGAGTTTACATTAATAGTGCACGTAGATTCTGGTTTTGGTCTTTCTCCATTCAGGTTGATGTGAGCTGGACTTGCATGAATTGAAAACAGCTGCCTGATGGTGTTACCAAGATGGTCAACAAGTGGACTGACCTGCCCTAAAAAGGACTTTTAGCTATAGAAGTGTCAGCCTAACGTTGATTTTCTCTTCCCTGTCTCTCTTTCTTAATCTTTAAATTAATGAAGGCTTGGGATCCAGACAGGGAAAGGAAATGTGAAAGTCAAAGGTTTAGCCTGGAGCCGGTTCAAATCTGATGGGGAACAAGAGAATGACAAAGAGAAGGGAAACCAGACTAGCCTAGCAAGCAAGCTCTTTATTCTTTAAAGAAACACTCAAAAACTCTTGAAACTCCCACCTTTCAGAAAGCGGATTTGTTGAAACACACTTTTCCCCTCTGACTCTGTTTCTAATACACTCGATCAAACTATCTTCGTTGTTTTCTTCCATTAGTCTTTGGTTTCTTTCTTTGCTACTGGTTTTGTTCCAGTTTTGGGCAGTAACTACACAGTAAAAAAAGATTTTTTTGAAGTTGTAAATAAAACAGAGTTTATTAGAGTATGTTTTACAAGTGTGTTTTCTACTTTAAAATGTCACATTTAATTCAATGTTACTTGCAGTTTGTTTGTAATTACTTGTGAAATTTACACTTCATGCACTGAACTCTCACAGATTTAATTATGTATTGGAACTCATCACACTGGAAATGGAAGGTCAAATGGATTGCAGTGCATTGTGGGATACAGTGTGGGCTGTTCTGGTTCTATACTGCAGTCAGTGTTGCCAAGTCTGCGGTTTTCACGCAGGATTGAACTACTTTAACACTGTTGCCGTGGGGTTTTTTATATCAGCGGATTAAAGTGACCCCAAATAACATGATAATTAGCCCCTGGAACGTGAATTTTACCGGGGGACCCCACCTGAAACGCGACTGGCCTAGTTTTGTGCTAGTTTTAAGTAGCAATTAGGCAGGTTTCGTTGTGAAAACCTGGCAACCCTGACTGCAATAGTTTATCCAGGTATTGTGCATACAGTAAATTCAGTTGAATGCCCATATTTTTCTTTAAATCAATCAATCATTTATTTTAATGTAAAGTATAAAACAAAGTTGAAATTGTGCTGAATAACATCAAATAAAAGTTTTAGATAAAAGACCAAAAAGATTAAAAACATTCAACGATGTATTTAAATGCTTATATAAGCTTCATTTAGACTTTATTATTAGCCTTCTCAAACCTCAAGATTAGTTTTGCTTTGAAAACCTATTATGTCATTATTGTTCTAATAATTGACCTTTATAACAAAGATCAGTTATTTGTTATTGCTTGTTTTGTTTTGTAGATATTGATGAGTGCAGCATTAACCGGGGCGGCTGTAAATTCGGATGTGTGAACACTCTGGGCAGTTACGAGTGTACCTGCCCTCCTGGTTACAAACTGCACTGGAACAAGAAGGACTGTATCGGTATGTGGACAAGAGTGCCACCTAGAGGCCATTCAGATGCCACTATAACTTAACTGAAAACTTATGGTTCAGATGCAAATGCCAAAGTGTGCTTTCAGTTCCATGTGTCATAAATGTGTCAACTGCTTGTCTTTGCAAAAATTATAGGACCAATAATTTTAATGCATACTAATACAGGACAAATTCCATGTTATTGAGTCAAACATGTAGTTTCTGCACATCATACAGAGCCTGTGAAATGTGCGTCCAATCTGGTGGCCCCCAAAGCCACCCTCACTTGCAGTAAGATGGGGAAAAAAGAGAGCTGCTCTCTCACATGTGCGTCCAAAGCACATTATCTCTCAGGTACATACCAATATCCCTGCCCCCCACCCCCCCAATAAAAAAAAAAAACAAAAACTAATTTTAGTGTTTGTAACAGCATAACACACTTGGCCATTCAACTCTAATGCCGGTTTTCATTATACGTTTCACAGAATCAGACAACAGTTATTCCGTTAGCTGTGGAATGCCCATCCTGCGAGGAAAATCCCAGAGCAGATTAAACACAAGCAGCATCCAGAGCTGCATAGGTAAGATCATACACACGTCCTCTAACACCTTCCTTATCTCAAGAGCAAATGATGGTCCACAAATATGGTCCACAAATATGTACACTTTGGTGTCTTGTTGTATTTCTTTTTTAACAGTATAGGTACCCATACAGGTTTTAAATACAGTTTGATATGTTATAGAAACTATTAAATATATTAACTATGTGTGTATCAATAGCTACAAACCAACATTTGGCTAGCTAGATCCTGCTGAGTGTCAGCTTAAAGGAATAGTTCACCGTGAAACGTAAATGTTGTCATCATTTACTCACCCTCAAGTTGTTTCTTTCTTCTGTTGAAAACAAAAGAAGATAGTTTAAAGAATGTTGGTAACCAAACAGTTGATGGCACCCATTGACTTCCATAGTAGGAAAAAAAATACCATGGGTGCCATTAACTATATGGTTACCAACATTCTTTAAACTATCTTCTTTTGTATTCAACAGAAGAAAGAAACTCATAAAGGTTTGGAACAGCATGAGGGTGAGTAAATGATGACACAATTAACATTTTTGGGTGAACTATCCCTTTAAGGCAAGACACTACAGGCAAAAATAACGTTTTTTTTTTTTTTTTTTTCATCCACCAGTCTCAAATTTGAGATTTTGGGCTGTTTGGCTTTTCATAACATGTTGTTTCAGGCTAATGGAAAGAAAACATTCAAAATTAACTTTAAGTGTTTATTTTCTTCCACTTTATCTATTTGCGTCTGTAGATTTCAATTACAGTACATATCTTTAAAGGGTTAAAAGTTTTTTTCTCCACTTCAGTAGCACTTACATACACCAAAATTTACAGTTTTATTCCTAACTATATTCTGAAAGTTTTTACTGAGGGGTTTGTTCATATATCATTTGCCTGATTTTATATAACATTTTAGTCCTAAAAACATGGTGAAACTGTATTTTTTTTTCTGCCTTTTCACATTATTTTTTGATTTATGGCGTAATAAAAAGAGATATCCCAAATCCCCTCTGTAAAAACATTTAACACTAATATGTCAACAAAATGAAACAAGAATTTTGAACCTGGCTTTATCCAATGTTCAGATTTTTGTTCTGGAATTTGATCCAAATTAGTGCACATTTAATTAGACAGTGCCTTGTTTGCACTATCTAATTAAATGTGAAAACTTGTAATATAAAAAACTATCATCAGTTCAGTTTTTTACCCTGTTCACCTGTGTTGTAATGCCTTAATTAATGCAAAATTTGCAACACTGTTACCTGTACTGGCGAGGGTTTTTTTGTCTGATTAATTTTGTTGTTTTTAATGGTAATAAATCAAACAAATCACTGTCCAAATATTCCCCATGGTAATGGATGCCACATTTAAAATAAACAGAAAATAAAACAAATCATATATTAATTTATCTCCTGTGGTTAACAGTCAACATTTTCTAAACGTTAAGCTCCTCAATTTCACTGATCATTAGCTGAAAATGAGGAAAAAAAGCCATTTTCTAAGACATTCAGGCCTTATTTTAGTATTTTGTTGAAAGTGCCAGCAAACAGAACCTGGAAACCGATGAGACGTTTCTTTTTGAACAGCTGCATCCGATGATTCCGAGAAACATAATGACAGATACATCACAGCTGTCCAATTACATGATCACTTGATGCGCTTGGAAAATTAGAAACTTATTTACCATGCCTGATGTTTGTTTTGATGTCAGACTCATTTCACATTAGGATGCCTGTCACGGCACACTATGATCTCAAATTGCTGCTCCTCATAAGTGTTCATGAAGCTAACATGAATCTGCTTCAAATGTTCAAAGACCACAAACCAGCCCAGATGGTTTTATTTTTTCAATCAAGCATGTTTAATGTAGCGAGCTGGCGGCTGTGAATGAATGTAGTTAGCTAGTAGTTGTCAGTAAGGGCTTTATATGAATCATGTCGAGTTGTGTGTCAAGGCCTCTTTGTTTGGTTGTAGAGACTCAGGCTCCTCCAGTGAAGCAGACGACATCCTTTCGGATCAAGAACGCTAAATGCCACCTGCACCCGAAGCATAAGGGGAGGGCAGAGGACAACGGCAGACAGATCGGGCCAGGTCAGAGGTCATAGGGGCCAGGAAATGAAGGGTACCATGTCATTTTGATGGTCCCTGTAGTGGAATAAGGTTGTAGAACCGTTTGTCGAGGGAGTTGCATTCTTGTTTTGCTACATAGACAATGATAACTGGGACATTAAAGAGATAGTTCTCCCAAAAATGAAAATTCTGTCATTATTTATTCATCCTCATGTTGTTCCAAACCAGTAAGACTGTTGTTAATCTTCAAAACACAAATTAAGATATAAAAAGTCCCGGTAACCGAAACTTATAACCAAAAAGATTAAAATTCATATGAATTGAATGGTTTAATCCAGGTCTTGTGAAGAGATACAGTCACGTTATATTATGAACCATTTTAATTTAGGATTGTATTTACATCTAAACAATAATCAACACACATACATACACATATGGTAAACTCGGAAGCTTGTGCATTTCACGCTAGAACTAACATCATTGTTTTTCGTGCATCACAAAAGATACATTTACTTGAGAAGCAAAATGACATTAGATACATTTTCTAATAAAATGCATCAAAATTGAGTGATTTTATATTTATAACAAAATAAAATAAATTTGTTTTCCCTTTAAATCACTGTAAAATGTAATTAGTTGAGTTCACTTACAAAACTTGTGGAAACTGATTGCTTTAAATTTAGCAAGTAAATTAGCTCATCAATTTTGAGTAGATAAAATTTACTACCACTTAGTAGAGGTAACTAAAGGTAAACTTGAGTATTGGCAACTTACACATTTTACAAGTTGAGTAACTAGTTCAGTTACTTTATCCACTTAAATATCTGCAAACATATTATGGTATTTTTTATGCTTTATTACACTCTAAAAAATGCTGGGTTAAAAACAACCCAAGTTGGGTTGAAAATGGACAAACCAAGCAAAATGACTATATGTCTGGCTTAAAATGAGCCCAAAATAGGAAATTAAATATGAGACATAATTACTAGAGGCAACAATAATAATCAAAAGGTGAACATTTATTAATAAGCAATTTAATAAATGTTAATTTCCAACATATTTTGGGTTTATTTTAAGCAAGCAGTACAGTCATTTTTTAAAAATAGTTGGGTTAAATAAAACTACCCAGCAGGTTGGACAAACATTTAACCCAACCGCTGGGTTAAAACAACCCAATCGCTAAGATTGTCCATTTTCAACCCAACTTGGGTTGCTTTTAACCCAGCATTTTTTAGTGTACAGTCAAAAAACAAAATGACATACAGCACCTTTAAAGATTTAAGTACACTGAACTCAAACAAAAAGTTGTAAGTTGTTAATACAAAGACGTACAAGAGTGTTGGGACAACAATGAACCGTGTATTTATTAAACTGAAAATACTTTTCAAATACTTTATCTAAAATTGAACTGAAATTACTGTAATTAAAACTAAAAAACATCAAATAAGTAGCTAATAGACATCACTGCAACACAGTTACTGCCTTTTAAATAAATCAAAATGCTTTTTCCTGGACTGAAGCACAGGCTCTACTCTTCTAAACCTCACAAGACTTAACAGAAACCCTTTAAATCCCGACAGAACATTAAACATCTCTCAAGATCTCAACATAAGATGATTAAACAACCCCAAAACAGCTTCACTTGTTACAAACCAAATTTGACTTTATTTTCATACGTGCACAAAAGTTCTTATTTAGAATAATCATAGGTTTAGATGTTTATTGAAAATAATATATTATGTTGTCACATTATGGTGATTAGTGTTTGCTTTAGTTGGGCTCTTGACACTTGACTTTTTAACACTGTTTTTCTCTGTAAGTGTGTGTTGAGCTAATTTACATGCTAAATTTAAGGCAATCAGTTTCCAACAGTTCTAAGTGAACTCAACTAATTACATTTTACAGTAATTCTGTTTATTTTTCTGACCCCATTTTCTTTTAATTATTATTGTTTTAGGCATGAAGCCACTTAATTTTGATCAATTTTTCAGAAAACAAGACTTCAGCCATTTTGCTTCTCAAGTAAAAGTATCTTGATTTAAGAATGTTTAGATATTTGTAAAGAAAAACAAGACAAAAATACCGTGGAATAACATCATTTTTGCAGTTCACTGAAGTTTGTTCTAGAGCGTAATGCACAAGCTTTTGTGTTTATCATATGTGATTCGTTCTATGTACAGTATCTGTGTTTATGTGAATAAATGCCTTTATATGATGATGTGTTCACCATAAAGTAATCATATCATAACCAAAAACGTAAAGGCTTGGAAAAACATGAGGTTGAGTAAATGATGACAATTTTCATTTCTGGGTGAACCATACCTTTAAATCTCACATATTCTAAATTTCACTTAATATATTTAAAACAGTTATTGAGTTGTTGACATAAGCTATTAACAATGCCACTCCAAAATGTGAAACTGACATTTAAATCTCCTTTGTGTGAATAATAACTTGATTTGTAGGTGGGCAACCATGCAACAACTGCCTGGTCACATTTGTTAACCTGAAGTGTGACTCGTCTAAGAAGGCCAAAGGTCGTCGAGCACGTAACCCGTCAAGCAAAGAGGTCACACGCATCACTCTAGAGCTGGAGGCCGAAGTCAAGCCAGGAGACACCACTGGTGAGTCTCGCATCCTCCGCCTGAAATAAACACCTAGGGGGCAGTCATGGACTAATGGTTAGAGAGTCAGACTGGTAACCCAAAGGTTGCAGGTTTGATTCTCAATACCAGCAGGAAATGACTGAGGTGCCCTTGAACAAGGCATCTAACCCCCCCAATCTCTCCCCGGGCGCCACAGCAAAAAAAAAAAAAAAAAAAAAGGCTGCCCACTGCTCCGGGTATGTGTGTCTACGGTTTAGTCTAGTGTGTGTGTGTTCACTTCAAAATGGACAAGAATGAGATGTTGGATGAGCTGGATGGGATTGAAGTGACTGTTATCCAACAGAATTAAATGGTTTTTATTTCTATAAAAAGCAAAACGGTAGTGGAGGCCTAATGTAAACGTAGCGGTGGCATATTCTATCCTAATTTCACCCTCACACTCTGCCATGGCAATTTCACGAGACAGCAGATCTCATCACACCCCTAGTACAGACACAGGATGAACTTGGAAGTGCACTGCATTAAAGTCATGACGTTCATCTTGCTTGTTCTACTGTAGGGAACTGTAACATTATGTGTCAAAGGCAGCGCATGGAGCAGCAGATGAAGTCGTACATTAAAGCGCTGAAAAAGTCCATTAACCAGGAGCGTTTCCTCATTCGTGTGGCTGGATTGGAGTACGAGGTCGCACAGAAGCTCCCCCAGGCTGCGTTGAGGCAGGAGAACTGCGGACCGGGTCGAGAGAAAGACAGCGGCCGCTGTGGTAAGAACAGAAGAGTGAGTGGGGCCTGTTATTCATGAACCCCCTTCTCCATTGCAATTGGATGCAAGGGCTTCATGGAGCTTAAACAGTAGAGCATGGCGCTAGCAACGCCAAGGTCATGGGAAAGCAAGAACTGATAAAATGTAAATATATACCTTGAATGCAGAGTCATTTTGGATAAAAGCGCCTGCCAGATGTATAAAGTGCTATATCATAAAACATTGTATCAGTTGATAAGAATGAACAAGAGCATCTACTAAAAATCAAACAAACTCAAGATGGATTGAGACATGCATGGATATATCGTAAATTAAATCAGGAGAGCATTTCATACTGTTAGAGCAGAATACAAAGGAAAAAAGAAAATAATCTGGAGAAAAAGAATGCAGCGACTGAAAGAGGTCTTGCTATAGATATTTTTGTTATACCATGTCATACCATAAGCTGACGTCTGAAAATAGAACATGAAGGAAATTTTACAGCTCATTCAGTCAAAGTGAAGGATAAGGATTATTTCTAGCGCAGCCTTATGATTTGAAATGATTTGTTTCAGTCTTTTTGAGTGGAACTTCCCCAAACCGGAATTGCCTCCCATAATCTAACACTCAGCGGGCTCGTTAGGAAAAAGGTGGATTAATTTAAGACTTAAATTAGACACTCATGAAGTCTTTAGGTCTACAAAGAGGAGCTATTTTTACAGTGTTTTTTTTTTCTCTTTGAAAATCTGTTGTTTTTGTTTTCTTTTATATTGCATTGCAGGTTTTTTTTGCCAGGAGATCCTAGAAATAGTACATTTTCATAAACATGAAATATTTTTTTCTGCAACAGTGTTCAAAACACTTAAAGGCAAAATATGTAAGATTTTTGGATTAAAATATCCAAAAACCACTAGAAAAATGTTATATATTTTGCTGACTTGTGTACTTACATTATCCCAAATGTATCCAAAAATGTTTAAATCCAGAGAAATAAGCAATTTTAACCAGGACACGGACCGTGTCCATGCGTCGCCTATCAGTGGCATCATACCCGCATTACCCACGGTTTTATTTTGCAGAAACCATGGAAACACCAAAGACGCTTTAATATATTATGTGTTTTATTAAACAGGTGAGCAACTGTTTGGATACATTCATCGACAGAAAACTCATCATGTTATATAGCTCAACACAGAAAGTCTTATTGTTTAAATCTTGTTTTCTTGATTTACCGCAAGTACCATGTTTTACCATGCCTAATATTGATCTAGCTTACTGCAGTGTGCAAAAAGTGTAGTAGTATAGTAACATTATAACAACTTTCTCCACACAAATGTATCTAATATGATAAACAGTGCTGCGTTATCCCACACATGCTTGACTGGAAGAAGCGGAAGCGGCGACTGTGGCATAATAAAAGCTCCACTGGTCTCGAGACGTGTGTCGCGCTCGTCTCTCATTAGCAATCGTTCCGCTCCAACGGCTTTCAGACACACCCTGCTTCATACTACAGCAATGTTAATAAATCTTTAATACATTAGCTCATCCATGAATATGATTTCTACCTGAGTCCCGTCGGATTCTTTTCCACGGGCTGTTGATGTGAAGACAACAACTCCCATGATTCCGTGAAATCAAGGCATCATCAAGCTACGCCTTTGTTTTGAATAAACGACCTCTAGCAGCAAAAAATTACATATTGTGCCTTTAACCTGTAGCATATAGAAAACTATTGCCACAATGGATTTGACTGGGACTCTGTTTGCCTAAACTTGTCTGGTTTTATGCAAAATCTGTAAACAGAATTTGGTGTCAAAGTGCAATAGAAACAAAACAAACTAAATCAAAGTTTAGTTTATTAGGAAATATTTGCTATTTAGTAATAGTAAATTATTGCAAATGTCTCGGTTACAAATTACAGCATTTTACATTGATCGCTTGAAACTACAGGTTTCAAAGTCAAATTTCAAAGTCAAACTGCATCTGTCAAAAATACAAAAATCTCAGAATTTCAGCTTCCTCACTGCTGCCCCCTGCTGGCTGCTCTCTCTTAGTCAGATGTTTGCCTGGGTCATACTACCATGGTGAGCAGGAGCGCTGCGTCCAGTGCCCGCCTGGAACGTTCCAGGAACGTGAAGGTCAGCTGGCCTGTGACCTTTGCCCTGGAGCAGACCGCCATGGCCCACAAGGGGCCCGCAACATCACATCATGTGCAGGTAATTAGCCTTAATCAATGTGCCTTCTACTATGGATGTTAATGTGTCCTAAACTAAAAGTATGTGCTTGATTCATTTTTCTTTTAAGAGTAAAAAAAGTTGTATTTTATATATATTTTATTTTATTTGCTCTCTTTGCTGCCTTGTTTTTATTAAATATTCTCCTTTCTTTTATTTCCTGTGGAATGCTGTCCATGCATAAATTGTATTTTATGATGAATCTACTATTGTATAACCTTGCCCTACTTTTCTTGGAAGTAACTTTGTCCTTTTTTTATTAATAATAGAATATAGAATAAATATATATGATATCAATCAATGGTATCTTTTTATAGGTCAGTGTCCACCAGGGTATTTCTCCAGCGATGGGTTCAAGCCCTGTCAGTCGTGCCCCTTGGGAACTTACCAGCCCGACCCAGGACGAACTCTCTGTTTCCCCTGTGGAGGAGGGCTCGGTACCAAAAGAGAGGGTGCCAGCTCCTTCAATGACTGTGAGGTCAAAGGTCAGGCATTTTGACTCTCTACAGTGCAGTGCACATTTACACCAAGCTAGACAGTGTTTATTTAAACCACTGTAATATATTCATGATGTTTGGAGCAAAACATGGTGCACAATTTTAAGTTAAAGGGAACCCCTTGTGTTAAGACTTGTATGGCTTAATATAACGTCAGTGATGTCTCTTACTGAAATATGTAGTAGAAAACCCATGAAAGATTTATGTTATTTAAAAAAATCCATGACATATTTGGACAATGGGGATGACGTCAAATGGTTGCACTCGGTGAGCTACTGATGCTACCCTGTTGCTATTTTTACCGCAACACAACTCAGAATATAATATACGATGCCATATTGTGCAGATTTTGGTTGTAATTTCCAGTTGAAGGGCAACAAGAGAAGCGATGCAAGTCTTCACTGCTTTACTAGTGATAAGAAGAGGAGAAAAGAATGGGAAGTTGTGAAGAATGTGGACGAATAAAATTTCCTAAAGATCTGCGTCTTTGTTCTCTTCACTTTAGCCCTGATGCCTTTGAGGCTTTTAGTAGACCACAGATGAAAGAGTTTACAGTTGCCGATTGATATAAGTGTATGCTTTAACCAGATACCGCGCCTGTTTTATTTTAGTCACAAAACCATTGAAAGTGTTTACCTCAAGTGTAATATGGTTCAACAAAGAATTGATTAGACCACCAAAGCTGGACAAATGAACTCTTTAATTTACTAAAATTAGACTCCTGTAGCCCATGTGTGTGTGAGGGGAAGCTTCATGCTAAATCAGACCATGTGATATCTGTGTTTGTGTGTGTAGTGTTGTGTTCTCCAGGTCATTATTATAACACCTCAGTTCATCGTTGCATCCGCTGTCCTCATGGAACCTACCAGGCTGAGTTCAGACAGAATTACTGCATCTCCTGCCCTGGAAACACCACCACAGACTTTGACGGGGCCATCAGCGTCTCTCAATGCAAGAGTGAGTCCGTTCATCCTTAAGCACAACAAGTGTGGGCTTCTTGTCAGTCCCTTATCAAGTTGATTGAAAATCTGGAAGAAAAACCAACATCAGATCAACAAATGGCATTTTAAGTGAAATTATGTATTTGTCAACGGGATGCTCATTTTACGGTGTTGCTAATAACAAGGGTTTCTGAATATAGCCCCTTTAAATTAGGTCCGTGTCTATCATCTGGATCTATTGAAATTCATCTTCACCAAGTCATAGCAATTATGGAAGAAATGTGTTTTAAACTCATCATGCTCTTGAAATAAACTTGGAAATATCAGGGAATTAAAAACATTCTAAGCATTTAAGGAATAAAATGTCAGGTCTTGTAAATGTTCTTAATAAGAAATTTACCATAACGTTATCTATTTGTTTATTTGTTGGTGTGTTTCAGATCGGGAATGTGGGGGTGAAATAGGAGAGTTCACCGGATACATAGAGTCTCCCAACTATCCAGGAAACTACCCGGCCAATGTGGAGTGTGTCTGGACCATCAACCCTCCACCCAAACGCAAGATTTTGATCGTGGTTCCAGAGATCTTCCTCCCATCTGAGGACGAATGTGGAGACGTCCTAGTAATGAGAAAGAACTGTACGTTTTTTGTGCTTTTCCAGGTTTAGATGTTATAGAGTGCATTAGTGCCCGCCCACTTTTTTTTTTTTTTTAGAGATTTTAAAAGTGTTTGTTAAACCTTTATAAGCTAAAATCCAAACCAACCAGCTATGAGGTGAATCAACATTACTAACCTTTATTTGAAGCAAAAAAAAAAACTATTTGAAAATTGGGCAAAAAGTACAAGACTGTGAACTTAACAGCTTTAATGAGGGAAAGAACTACAATCCCATGAAGCATTGCAAATGATACAAACATTTACGTATTTTGAGAGTGTATCAAGACCGACTCGATTACGTCATTCATGGTGCTTCATGGGAGTGGGTGGAGCTTAAGAACTCTTTTGGTGAGATTTGCTTGCCATGACTCTCTGATTGGTGGAATTTTCTTCACAGCATCATGGGTAATGTAGTTTTTCACCAGGAATTCTACTTTTAAACACACACACACAAAATAAGTTGAAATATATCATTGATTAACAACCCTGGAGCTCACAGTAGGCCTGTCTTTAAAAGTTTAAACATTATGATTAAAAATGGAGTTTTTACTTACGGAATTCAACTGTTGCACTCTATATCAAGTGTCAAAAAACTATTTCACACTTTAAGTATGTTGTACTAAAAGTAGTGAACTAGCGTTATCATCTTATTAATCTTTGAAATATTGACTTGTCTGGACTAATCTCTCCATGTTAGTGGTGATGGTTTCTTTAGCTTACACTAACGTTTTTTCTTCTCAGGGTCAGCAACCTCCATCACCACCTATGAGACGTGTCAGACATACGAGAGGCCGATCGCATTCACAGCCCGATCGCGCCGCCTCTGGATCAACTTCAAATCCAACGATGTAAACAGTGCTCGCGGGTTCCAGATTCCATACGTCACTTATGATGGTACGGTCTCGAGTTCAGCCCAAATTTATTTCTGCATATGTAAAAACAAAAAAATAATGCCAAAAATGGTCAGGAGAAATGAAAACGTAAATTTGATCAAATTTTAGGTGGATTTCTGTCCATTCATTACATTCATTGTCACTGAAATGCGCATGATTTTCCTTTTCTTTAGAAGACTATGAGCAGCTGGTTGAAGACATTGTAAGAGATGGAAGACTTTATGCCTCTGAAAACCATCAAGAAATACTCAAGGTCAGTTTTTTAACTAGTGAAGTCTGTTTTGGCAGTAACAGTAATGAATGTGTGTTTACTCTTGATGAAAACCCTTAATTTGTGTTAATTTTTGTGTTAATTTCGAAAAATGTTTGTTGACGACCTTTGTTTCCATGACTAGGACGACATAATGATGAGACGACACCAACGACATTAAGCGATAACTGTGACTATATCAATATTATTGACGAAAAAGACAAAACTAAAATGTAGTTGACAAATTAAAAACTACCAAAAACCAAAAGTTAAGACAAAATATTACAGACTGAAGCCCCTTTCATGCTTGCAGTTGCCAGATGTCGAGTTTAAATCCCCCAATCAGAGCTTTTCTCTTAAAAGGATATATTTTTGGCAGCGGCTATTTACACTAAGTGCAAATGATGATAGACGCTATTTACACTAAGTGAAAGTATCAATATATTCTATTTACACTAAGTGACAATAGCAGCATTTTCTTAGCGATGTGCTATTTACACTAGGTGAAAATAGCGATAGATTCTATTTACACCATGTAATATCAGTTCTTTGCGATAAGAGTAAACAGTAAAAAGATGCTATCTATACTTTATGTGTAGTGTAAATGATAATATTTATTAAAATTATTAAATGGATGCTGCCTTACTGGGAGAATAAAAACCCTCCCTACACCTTCCCCTAACCTTACCCAATAAACACTTTTAATATTATTAAACACTCATTCGCAGTTTATTTCCACTTTCAGAACATTATATTCATTTTTATTGAAAATAAATGCGAGCTTGGCAAAAGGTGGATTCGAACCTGCGTCGATCGCGTTAAAAGCCAAGTCTTTTAAGCCTTACTTGCTACTGCTGTGCCACTGAAGACATTGACTTCTGCATGTCATTTTTAAAACTTGAGTGGCCCAACCAAACATTGGTTGGCAGAGCTAGTGTAAATAGCGATTGCCAACAAGGGACGCTATTTGCACTTAGTGTAAATAGACACTCTGCATATTTTCTGACTGATGTTTTACTTAATCTTTGCAATCTGGCAACCATGCACACTCTACACTGTGGAAAAAGCGCAGATGAACTGAAAACACAGACAAACAAGTAACAACTGGAGTTTAGCGATCTCCACTGAGATATTCTGCTCAAATGAAAGTGTAATAGAGTCTGTGTTCCTTCACGAGCCACTTGCGCTGTTTGCTGCAACTAAATCTGCGATCAAACCAGTGATGAATTGTAATAAATCTAAATATGGATCTCGACTTTATTTGCGATTGTGGTTGCGGAATGCACTTATGCAACTTTTGTGTGACAATATAAAGTTCTTTTTTTGCTGTTTATATTTTAATATAAAAACATCAGTGTACTTTGGAATTAATGAAATTACTATTACTAGGCCTGTTCACACCAAGAACAATAACTATATTTGCGTCCACACCAATGAACGATAACGGTCTGTTTATTCTAAGCTCACGCGCTGCATTTTCAAAGTGTGTACAACGTGTTCTTGTTGCATTTACACCGCTTTAACCAGCAGATGTCCTCAGCACGCTATGTTTCGAGTGAATAGCTAGTGTAATCGATCTAATCTAACAGTGAATTCAGCTGACGATGTCAATATAGTGGAATAAAAACAACGCCTAGTCTTTTTCACTGCAACTTCAAAGGAAGCAAGACAATGTTGTCGAAACTAGCGCTGGATACCTGAGGTAGTTTTATGTTACACTGTTTGCTAGGCTAGCATAATGATCTCATCGTTAATACTTCTCACCATTTATTCTGAGGGTATGACCGATTGTTTTCCATATATCCATTTTCTTTAAAGTAAAAAGGGGGTTTGACTTGTCAAACAATGGTGGATTTTTCTGGACTTCAGTGATTAACTTCTCCGCAATGTCGTCTGCCATTTTAAATGCGCGAGAGCTTAAATTAGAACGGATTCTGATTGGTTGTCGGTGTTTTATCGTTCAACAGCTGGAAAAATAATCATTCTGAAAGTGATCCCAACGATATCGTTTCTCTATATTGTTATAGCTGTGGTGTGGACATTGCTATTCTTTTATATTTAGAATGATTTTTAGAATCATATCTTTATAGTTATCGTTGTTGGTGTGAACAGTCCTTAAGCCTTGTCTGTGAAACCGGGGGGTTAAGTCGACTTAACAAAAACAGGACAAAGTTGACTAATAGGATAAAAACTAAACAAATACATTTCACACAGGACTAAGTCTAAGACAAAATTAACACTAGCTCTGTGTGTGATTTTTGTCGAAAGTGTGTTTAAGCAATAGAAAGATTGTTTAAACTTCCTACCTCCATTCAATGACCATACATGATGACAGAATTTCGTCCATTTTATGCCAGGTCTCATTTGATTCTTTTTTCTTTTTGTTTCAGGATAAAAAACTGATTAAAAAACTGTTCGATGTGCTGGCTCACCCAAACAATTACTACAAGTACTCACATCGGAACTCCACGGAGATGCTCCCGCGTTCATTCATACGTCTCATCCACAGCAAAGTCTCCGCCTTCCTGCGTCCATACAAATAGTCCAAAAGCGCCATCCGCATCCACACACCTCCAGTCACCTGGCCTCGAGTCAACGGGATCCTACACACATTTAAAGGAAATACACACGCACACACATATTCAACAACACACACACAACCACACTATGCAGATTTCAGATGTTTCACTTTACCTTTTACTTTTCTTTTTCTTGTCCGTCATCTCTGAGGGGGAAAAAAAGCTTCTGTGTAGTCTACATGTAACGCAATGAACATGTTTCCTTTCTCTACGTGTCGGTCACCGTTCTGTGCCGTGTTTTTGTTTGCTCATATGAACGTTTGCACGCTCAGTCCTGAGGCGTCCCGTAGAGGAAGACGATGGTTTGGGTGGTCCCACAACCACCCGAAAGAGTTTAAACACACGCCTGGTTTTCATAGACACGATAAAGAGCGTGTTGTACAGACAAAAGAAAGTTGTAGCATGTCAAAGAAAAGAAAATCTATTTGTCAAACTGGAGCTAGCTGTGATCGTGCTTAAAAAATAGGCTTCTTCCCAAGTTCCAGCTCTCGTAAACTCTACTAGTTCTCAGAATAAATGTACAATCTTTTGTATTTCTGTACTTTTAGTGTGCTCTTGGTAAGATCTAATTCATATCAAGCATTTCACAATGTTAAAACATTATATTTGAGCTCCTAGAGCATACATGTAATCTCTAAAGGTCATGCTGTTAAAACAGTAATGTTTCGTTAAGGTCTGCCTGTTCAGATTGTATTATTGTCAACTGCATATTCGTCTATTTCCTAATATTTAACAAAGCATAGAAGATGTGCGTTATTGGAAAGGCTCGGGTGATGAGAAGGTCGGTTGGTATTTTAAGAACAGTGGACTGTTAACACTCAGTTCTGTGAGTTTTTTGCAGGACATGCAATTGCTGCTTCTTCAGAAACGTCACTTTAAGCCTTCGGTTTTGCCTAATGCAATTCAAGACATTTCCTACAGAGAAGAGCAGTCGAGGGGCCGAACTCTTTCGCAGGTTGGAAGTAATGTTTTCATAATGCAGACACGAATCACTGATAAACGTAAACCACAGGTCGACGTGGATGGACTTTTCAGTCACGCGCAAGATGAAATTACAGTGTTTTGAGTTTGTTTTGCACATTATAGAAGGACCCAAAGAGAAGCAGCATTCAGGTTACAAGTGTTGGGTTTCACCGGACCACGGTTAGATTTGCTTGCAAGTGCCTGAAGTGCAAACGTGTCAGGATAGGCCTGTGGATGTCGACATTTATGAGTGTTTCCTGTATTAATTATGAACTAGTATTCCTCATGAATGTGTTCATAGGTAGAGCCCTTAACATAAAGTGTGAGAACCAAACTTCGAGAAGGTCAAACCATACCCAGTTTTTATATGTAAACAGAAAAGGACTGGTCAGAATGGTAGTTTACTGTTGTCTCTTTTTTTGTATATTGTAAATATGAAATAAACGTAGACTAATTGGAGTCTGAGAGAGAAGTCCAAACACAAGTTGTTCTCCCAAACTTTCCGCTCTACTATCTTCCCTTTCAAAGGCGGACGAAAAGAGGGTGTGTTTAGACATCGAACATCAAGGCAAGAAACAGTCTACGCAAGTACGCAAACGCTTGTCCAACATATTTTAAGCACATGGCCTCGTGCATAAACATGCATCTTGCATTGCTGTGATGATAACAAGCCTCGGGGCTTAAGGGTGTGATAGTTGCATTCATTTGTTTGTTCTAAACCAGGAAGCTAGCTATACACTTCGACTTTAACTTGCTCAACAAGGTCTCAGTAGCTGACCTGAAAGACAAAACTTACCATAGTTCCAATGCAACACACACAGTACTTGCACATTTCTAGAAATATTTGCATTTACATACTTGCGTAGAATGTTTTGGGACTATTGATGTGGTGTTGACTGAAAAGCTGGCTCCACAATTGGTCAAACACGTCTATTTGTAACCCTTGACCTAACCTTTTTTAAAGGGTTACTTTACCCAAAAGTGAAAATTCTGTCATCATTTACTCATCCTCATGTTGTTCCTAACCTGTAAGACTTTCGTTCATCTTCGGAACACAAATGAAGATCTTTTTGATGAAATCTGAGTAATTTCTGTCTCTCCATTGACAGCTACGCAACTACCTGTTTGATGCTTCAAAAAGTTCATAAAGAGATTGTAAAACTAATCAATATGAATTAAGCGGTTTAGTACAAATTTCTGAAGAGACTTTATCACTTTATGATGAACAGATTTCATTTAGGCTTTTATTCGCTTATATTAACTCACACATCAGTTATGGTAAACAGAAGCTCAAGCATGTTTGCTTGACGTATGCTGAAACCAATGAGGTTCATTCGCGTGTTACGCAAGTTTGGTTAAGCTTCTGTTTATGTTCGCTGATTAATGTTTATATGTGAATAAAAGCCTAAATTAAATCTGTTCATCATATATAGTGATCATGTCTCTTGAAAAAATTCGTACTAAACCGTTCAGTTCATATGGATTAGTTTCATGATCTCTTACCATACAGTGGTAGTTGTGTAGCTGTCAATGGAGGGACAGAAAGCTCTCAGATTTCATCAAAAAGATCTTAATTTGTGTTCTGAAAATGAATGAAAGTCTTACGGGTTTGGAATGACATGAGGGTGAGTATTTAAAGGGGACCAATGCCAATTTTACAAGATGTAATATAAGTCTCTGGTGTCCCCAGAATGTGTCTGTGAAGTTTCAGCTCAAAATACCCCACAGATCATTTATTATAGCTTGTCAAATTTGACCCTATTTGGGTGTGAACAAAAACACGCCGTTTTTGTGTGTGTCCCTTTAAATGCAAATGAGCTGCTGCTTCCGGCCCCCTTTCCAGAAGAGGGCGGAGCTTTAACAGCTCACACTTCGGTTGCTCAACAACAGCAAAGCTGGAGAATCTCATGCAGCCAAAATGAGGATTGTCAGTAACGGTGTTCAGCCTTACATTGTTCAAACCGGAGTCGACACTGATGGAGAGACTCAGGAAGAAGTTACAACTTTTAGAATGAAACTGGACGTTTCTGAACGGTTACTGGATAAATTTATGTAGTTGCTGTGGAGTTGATTCAACTCATCGACTAGCATGTGCCGTCATGTTAATCTTTTGTGCAAATCCAGTGTTGAATTGACCCTCGTTTGTGAAGCAGTCCGGCGTAAAATGACGGCATGGTAACAACACTCTACTACAACAACTCTTCCTCTTCTCTAAAGCAGCCCAACATGGCCTCAACCCCTTTGTTGCATGTTCTTGGGGGTGGGGTTTATGTAAATTTTAGGGTTTGTGAAGCGCGTTGCAGTCCCTACCAGCCGTTTGTTGTAGTCCTTAAATTCTGTAAAAGAAAATATCTCCCTTTGCATTGTTGTTTATTCTGGAACAGCACACTAACTACAGTTAAAAAAAGTGAAATCAAAATTACCCACCCCTTTAATGACAGAATTTTCATTTTTTGGTGAACTAACCCTTTAAAGTCAATCAGTATACCAACACACAAGGATGTCCCACCCCATTTTTTGAGTGCAGAACATCTAACCCTAAAGACTAGATCCTAAAATGCAGAATTGAAAAGAACTGAACGTGTGTGAGTTATTTTATGAAGCATTTATTGACATTTTAGGTATTTTGTACATTTGTCATCTATTACAAGGGTCACTAATATAATTGTCTAAATGTATAAATATGATAGAATAGAAACAAAAAGAGAAAAGAAAAAAACAACAACTTGGGTTAATCCAAGAAGAAGTGAACTGTCAATATTGCCCCACTTGCAGAAACCAGTTCAAGTCATCGTCTACTAAACATGTTGCAGCACTGCAGGTTGGATGTCTCCGTGAAATAAAAAGGATGGTTCACATGTGAAATAGCCATGATTGCCAAGAATGAAAAGTTTGTGGCAAAGCAGTCAATGTTTTGTTGAATGTTCACTAAAAGAAATGCAGAGTATTTGCTACTCTAACTAGTCAGTGTCATTGGCGGTCTGTGACTGCTGCTTTTTTTGTAATTTCCCCTTGTCTTTGCTCTACCAAACCCATTTCAAACATCGATTAATGTAAATGATCAATCCATGTTGCTGTTCAATTTTTTGTCTGTTTTTCTATTGTCTTTTGTCTTCTCCCCATTTTTCTTTGTTTTTAGAGAAAATGAAATGACTTTGCCACAATGATTCATGGAATGGGAAATGGTATTTGCACTTGAAATTTGTTTATGCTCATGTAAAAATGTCTGGATTTTGTATTGTCTTTTTAAATGAAAGAAATCGGTGTTCTTAAAGTTGTCTGTTGATTTCTTAATGTACAGGTATACAGAAAAAAGCCAACACCAAATGTATTTTATATTAAGTCAACAATAGCTAAACTTGTGCCTTCATTATTTCATAATAATGACTAAACATTTATAACTATAAATTAAATAATGTCTAAATATAAATTATTGAAGGTAATCTTTGCATGTGATGATGGCTAACTATTGATGGTAGGCCTAATATAATCATCATGAAGTGGTTTGAGTCATTGATCATAAGTGTGTTGTACAGTTAATACATTTAAAAGATGCATTACCAAAATTGTGATGCAACAATCAATTATAAGTAGTGATGGGCGATTTCGAAACACTGCTTCATGAAGCTTCGAAATCTTTACGAATCTTTTGTTTCGAATCAGTGGTTCGGTGTGTGCGTCAAACTGCCAGTCACGTGACTTTAGTAAACGAGGCTTCGTTACGTGAGAATTTTTGTTAATTTTAACCTTTAATAATAATACCAGCTGGCAGGACTCCCTCTATGTTTACAGCATTAGTTGAGAGATTTTTTTTTTTCTTGAGGAAAATTAACATTTAGCTGATATTCATCCAAATAAATCGATACTGAATCAAGATCGGGATCTTACTACAAGCTTATGACTTTAGTCAATTAGTCAAGCACTAATTAAAACAGTAGTTATCGTATGTAAACATTGTAATATGTTGTCACAAAACTTGATGCGGATTCATCCAACGGTCTATGGTTTGGTTTTTACCTGATCTCTGATCAGTTTTACACATTTTAATTAGACATTAGTAGGCTATAATTAAAAGTAATAAAAGCAGTAAATAGTCTCTTATTGGACTGTTTAGCTGAGCCATCCATGGAACAAACAAGATTGATAAAATTGAAATTGATGTATTACAAAGACATTTGATATTTAATCTTATTAATTAATTTGATAGATTTTACTTTCAATAAAACATTTGCAATGGGTTGTAAAAAGGTGTTTTTATGCATGTTTGGCCTGAGTTTTTGTTGCATTTACACCATTCTGACCAACAGGGGACGCCAACGTGTGGCGTTTCGAACGCTTTGAAACAGTGAATCATTTTGTGAAGAAGGTTCAATTGATTTGAAGCTTTTAAAAGCTTCGTTTCTCCCATCACTACCTACCTCAAAATCTGTTTTTGTAGAAAACGTATCAGACGATCAGACGCGCTCTCCTTCTTTTCCCGCTTCTTTCATTCAGAGCAAGAAACTGAATTGCGCGAAGCGTCATTTTATGTAACAGGTTAGTGTGCTTAGTAAACAATGCAAATTTATATCTATTTCTGTATTGTAAAAAAGAACCAACGAAAAACAATTTCCTTTTTTTAACATTAGATTTTGGGGTAAAGTAGGCTACAGGCTACTGATTGCTAGTTCACGTTAGCTCAGGTAGTTATTGGGCTAAATATCAACATACGACTTTTGATTTTATTAAAGGCACAATATGTAAGATTTTTATATTAAAATATCCAAAAACCACTTGCACAGTGTTATATATTTCGGTCAGCTGTGTACTTACATTATCCTAAATTTTAAATATATATTATATCTTATATCTTTTCATAAATAGCAGTAAAATGCATTATAATATCTGCAGATTCCTTGTTACATCTGAAATTGGTGGTTTGTCTTATGTTTTAATTATATATATTTTGCATTATGCATTACTATGTATATTTAATGCATATTATAATGTATTATAACTGTGGTTACAATTATTCGAGAGACTGCATTATAATGCATAATTAATGCAGTAAAATACTTGTATAATGCATTATATATAAAGGCTTTAATTAAAAAGTGTTAAAGCAAAGTTTCACAAATGTTTTACCTTCAACTTGTAACACCTGCCTTCACTAATTGACCAAAACCACAGGAATTAACTCATTAGTGGGTTACAAGGCCCACACAGAACTAAAACTAAAAAAAGTCTCAAAATTGAAAACTACAAACGCCTGTCAAAGTGGGGTATGTAAGAGCAGCTTTTTACATTGTTCATTTTCTAGTGGCCACATTAACACTTCAAAAAGCCATTAATTTTATTCCACCACCACATCTCAAACTCAGTTTGAAAACCATAGTAAATATAATGCGCACAAATTCTATGTTAAAAAGTAGCATATTTACCAGACTTCACTCAATTCAACATCTTGCTAAATGAACATTTACACACAAAGACCTTTACGTGTTTAAAGCAGTCACATTTATTGGCCTCTTCTATGCACATTTACTAAACAGCCAGACAAGCTGGCAAACGGTTTTAGAGACATTTTACAATGGGACTTTCCACAAAGTTTACTAAAAAATAAATACAAGACTCAAAAGTGTTGCACAGATCAAAAATATACAAAGGCTTATAATTAATGTAAACTTTGAAAACATTTTACATAAGAAACACCCTGGAAACAATTTTAAAAGGTATTATATTTACAAATTTGTACAAAAAAATCATTTTACTTGCTTGAAGACTTCAGTCTAGTACCAGAAGAGATGTCACATAACTGTGTTCAGTACAGTGTTTGTCCAACTCTGAAATCCTTTGGTACACAAATCTTTGCATGTTACCATTCACCAAGCATATTAGATTTTTTCAATCATAATTGATTTTGCCTATGTGTTAACTATTCCTGTTTAAATAGCCTCAGGTACAGCAATAGACAATGTGAAAACCTTCACAAACATACTACATCAGTGCAAATTTTAAGGTTAGACTTGTGTCATTGTTGGAATGGTAGCTTACAAAATTGTTTACCTCTGTCTTAGAGATGGATAGTGATGGAAGTCTTAAGATTTGTAATTGTGTTTTTCCCTTTGTATAACATCTTTACCTAAAGCTAGATAGTTGTTAGTGATCAAATAGCTGAAGAAAGCTCAAATACTTGGTCCTGTAAATGATTCAAAGACTGAATCTCACACCAAGCAAGGTAAGTCTTAAAAAACACCAGGTGAGAAAGGAGAGAAATGCCAAATACACCACTGGACATCATTAGGTTTCGAAGGATCATTAACACGGTAGCTTATGTCATTAGTATTTTTTTATATTATTTATAAGTGGTTTTATTTTCTGTGTAAGATTAATCTCTTTTAAAACCAGTGTTTTCCCAATAAAGCTTAACCTCTGAAAGTCCATAAATAAATCTGCAGTCATAAATTGATCAAAGCCCAATATTTCATAAAAGCCAGCTAGACGCGAATAACTCTTGCGCTTTCGTACCAAAATGAAAAGCATGAGGTGGATCTTGAAAACTGATATTTAAAAAAGATAAGAAAAAAACGACAGTAGTGCAAACCCATGTTTTTGTTCATTTCTCCTTTGCAACCTTTTTTACAACCTCTTTTCTAACCTCTTTTCTTTGATTTGCACCATTTTCAGCACATCCTCATACACACAGATTTATTGTTGATCCAGCAAAGAAATAGTCTATATGTGACTTTAAGATGCTAACCCCTCTTACTGCAGACTTGCTCTGTCTCTCAGTCTGACGTGACTCTACACCTCTGTAGTCTTTCTTTGGATATTTTTTATTGTCTGTGCTACTTGTTTCCATCAGGACGATACCCAACTTTAAGTCCTTCTTGTAACTTTCCTCATTGCCCTCTCAACATCTCAAATTCAAACCCAAAGCAACAAACTGCAAAAGCCTCCTGACCAAAAGCACTTTCACTACACACTTCTTAAAACTTCTACTTGTCCTTCTACCTTTGTTAAAATGTTATTCTGCCATAGTCCATTTTACTACATATAAATGTCTTTGAAAGCGATTGTCAACAGTGTTTCAATCTGATATTTTAAGACAAAAACAGATCATTACATATTTGACATATTGACGAGGCAAATTCATTGAAGCTCTCAAAACATGATGTACCAGTATCGGCTCCTCTCTGAAGTTTTATTGCATGCAGTTAAGTCAATCTATTAAAGTGAAATATATAAAAGCTACAACCACTGCGGTAGAGGCATAATTTCAAGTTGGCTGTAAAAAGCTTGCACAGTATTAGTCCTGCTGTGTGGGTCAGTGATCAATAACAAAAAAATCACTTGATAATGAGCAAAATCATTAATATAAGAGAAACGATTGGTACGGTATTCACAGAATACATCTAGTGCCTGTGTTGTGGCTATTGTTGTTTTTCTTAGATCAATTCATTGATATAGAAACAATGGGTTGATTTATTTACTTATTTATTTTTTAAGAAATTTGTTTAAAAAAGATAAATATTGAATGGAAGGGAAGAATCAAGTGGTCATTAGTGGTAGAATTGCTTTAAAATTAGATGTCGCGTTAAAATATCTTAAAAATGCCGAAAAAGGACACAATTTGCCAGATAGTAAATTACTTTTTTTCTCCAAGATAATCTCATTAAAAATACATTTTTAAAAAAAATTTATATTCTATAGGTAGATATTTATTTTCATGTCACTTTTTCTTTTGTGGCATTTTATATGATTTCTCAAAAATGTCTGACATTTTCTCAGTACCAAAAGAAGTGCAAAATAGTGGTTGGCCATCAGGATATTCCAACACAGCTACATCTCTTGCCCGATAAGATCCAGTTGCGGGCTAACTCAAAATTACTTTATTTATGCTACAGCTGACTATACAAAAGGCCACTCTTTGATTGTCCCAAGCTGTTTGCCATAAACAGTATGTGTTTAAGGTACAAGAAAGATTTTCCCTTCTTTTAACACCTTCTGGACCCATTTTCACAGTTACCCCAGTACAGTACTGTTTTTGGTAATCTTTCTAGACAATGCTAAATGTGTGTGACAAAAGGCATTCGCATTGATGCACTGTGAATAATTACAAAGTGATGGATTTTTAGTATGTAGTTTTCTTCACTCTCATTCTAAAATGAAAGGTAAACAAACAAAGCATTTACATGAAATAAATATGCTCATGGAAGTTATTAGAACACAACCACTGAAAATCATCATCAGAATGTTTTGTTCTTTTTGATACAAAAGGGTACAGACACGACTAAGTTTGCCTATGGTTTACGGTATTCTTAAGAACGGATACTTAAAAATATTTAGTATGCCAAGTGCCTTATTGACTTAATGTCAAAGATTGTGTCTAGACTTAGTTGATGCTCAAATTTGAAGATGCATTTTTCAGGAGGAACGGTCATCATGTGGGCTTCCATCTGAGTTTTCGGTTTCCCCTTCTGATATGGCCTGCATGGGAGCAGTGTACAGCCGACTACGTGTACTGTAGCGGCTACTATTTGCAGCTGGCGGCATCCTTGACCGGCCTTGTCTAGATGAGGCAGATGTGGGAAAAGCTTTTGTGGAGAAGCCCTCAGCATACGGTTTTGGAAAGGGGCTGTGAATTTGCTCAGGAGTTCCCTCTGGAAATTGCTGTTGTAAAGGAGAAAGTGGCTCCTCAAGTGGTCTAGAACCCTCCATCAGGAGCTCACCGGGGCTTTTGGGTGCAATAGGGCTCTTTAGGATCTCTGTAGCTGACATACGATAACTGGAGTCGGACCGACTTCCCTTTTTCAACAGCAGCAATTTGAACTCTTCATTCGAGGTACTGGACTTTTTGGCACTCCTGTAAATTGGACCCGGGGTTTTCTGAGACCCAATTTGAGTAGATGGACTTGCAGGGATGTTTGGGGTGCTTGGCGAGGTTGCAGGATTAGTAGCAGAGCCATTCCCAGAGACAATGGGTAAACGGCTCCGCACTGACATTTCTCCAGAATCTTTCCTGCCCAGCATTTTTCGTTTTGACCTGAGATGGAAATACAAGAGACAATAAGAATTTGTTTTTTTTTAAATATTTTTCATGATCATCAAAAATATAGCAAACTTGAAACACACCTGTGAATCATGGCAAAGAGATCCTCTGTTGTGCGACTTTTACTTGGTGAAAGAAAAACACTATCATCCTCGGATTTGGATTCGTCTGTCAGAGGGGACACAGTTGGATCGCTTGGTGTGGACTCTGAAATAGAAACTCTGAAACTTATTCCAGTTCAAAATGTCTAAAATATTAAACAATATGGCAGCTAGTTTACATAGTAATGGAAACAATACGCAAACATACCTCTGCTAAAATAGTCCTCTGTGTCTGGAGTTGACCCTTCCTCTGCATGTTCCTGTGAGGCACTTCTGGTTGGAACACCTGATGTTACAGATTCTTCTCCAGCACCGCTGATTGGATAAGCTTGCAATGTCTCTGATCTTTGATTGACAATATCAGGCACTTGGTCAAGAATATCTGACCTCTTTGCTAGACCATTCTGACCAGGGCTTCCCTCGTTTGGCTCAGATCTCAATGGCTGGCTTTGCTCTACTTCCAGTCTACTCTGGGAAAAGAAAATATTTGAGGTGCTCACCTCTTCTGCAACTTCTCGAGAATTCTCCAACGTCAATTCATCCATGTTCACCTGCTCAGACTGAGGCTTAAAAGCAGTCATGCTCCAAAGAGGGGATGGGGCTAATCGGTCATATCTATTTCTTGCACCAAAATGGCTTGCTATATTCTTAGCAGCTACTCCATCTACTGGGGTAAACAGTGATTCACAATTGTCCTGAGAGGAAGGTTCTGTGAGAAGGGGTCTATAGGGTGGAGGTTTCCTAGTTTCATGGGGTTTATTGAGAGTAGGTGGGGTGATGATAGTCACAGTGGGACACTTAGGCCTAGTGGCAGTCTCAGTGCTAGGTCGATCGTGGCTCCCTTCTCCAGATTTGCCAACTGAACGTAGTTGAACTGAACGAAGAACCGTAGGGGTGATGGCCAAAGGACTAGTGACTGCCAGCTCATCACTTGAAAGACTCTCATGCTTGATATCTGCTGAAGCTGCTGCCTTGTGTTTGCTCTGGTGCAGGATGTGCATCTGGTTTTTGTGAATTGAAGGCTTGCTGACATTGGGAAGGGCACTTAGGTTAAGGTGAGTGGGAGGTATGATAGGCAATTCAAGGTCCCTTTTTGAAGAGTACTGCTGCAAAGAAGCAAGTGAGGACTTCCTTTCTGGGACTTTGGGTTTCCTCTTGCCACCTGGAGGGGACATAGGGTGAGTGTTCGGGAAGAAAGCCGATGGAAGAGAAGATGTTGGTGTCTCCGACTGGCTTGAGTAGCCACTGGAAGGTGATGCTAGACCCACCAGCTTTTCTGGTGAAGGCAATCTAAACTCACTTTCCACTGATGGTAGTGAAGGAGTAGTGGCCCTGGATCCTGACTGGGAAGTCTGGGATTCTGCGCTCTCCTGTGATTTAATGCATTCAATGACAGTGGTACCCGTAGCTGTGCTGGAATTTGACAATGATCTGTAAGGATCATTGGATTTCAAGTCATTAAGAAGCCAGAGATCTGCATAGTCTGACTGGACAGCTCCCTCATCCTTGAAGGAATGCGTTTCTGTGGAGCCAAACAAAGCAACTTCTGGAATCTCAGTAGAACTCTCAACACCCCAAGCCCCCAGTGGCTCCTCACTCTCCAGCTGACTCGAGGAGCCTCCGTTTAATCCCACATGCTGTGTTCTCTCCCTGGAAGACGTTGATTTGTTCTGACCACCAGCAATCTTTGGTTCGTTCTTGTCAATGGGAGGTCCAACATGGCTGCTTATTGTCCTCAAGGATGAGCTACGTTTTGGTGGGGATGGCTTCACCTTTGGTTTCCTTAGAGAGAGACTGTGTCTCCCAAGGGTGTTTGTTTGATGTCCATATTCTGCCTGCTGCTGGTCTACAGATGCATAGTTATATGTGAAGCTTTTGCTACCTTTAAGACCACAGTCAAAGTGCATGGAGGTATAGTAGCCCTCTGCATCTACAGAATAGTGTGAGGTGGTGTCTGCCTTTTCAGAAGGTGGCCTATCTGTTAAACTTTCAAAAGTGGCTATGCTAGCAAAACTGGGAGATTCTAGGATGTTCTCCACCCTAGAGTGCTCAGGACTGAAGTCAGGGTGGCAAGGCATGTTGTGCCTGTAGTGGGGATAGCTCCACTCACCCTCACTGGCAGTGCTGACTCCAGCATCATCAAGCATGTCAGTTGCAGTGGAAGTGAATGAACCTGTCCTATGGCTACGGAGGCCTTGTGATTGGTCTCCAGGATATGGATCAATAATGAAGCCTGTGGAATCATCATTAGTATTAGTAGCTGCATTCAACGATAGCTCTGAATCACAGTGGGATGATCCGGTGAGAGGGGGTGAGGCTGCAGGTGGAATGGTCTCTGATGTCTGGGAGGGACATGTAGAACTACTACCACTCCAGTTGCCGCTCGAGGACTGGTGATCCTCCTTGTGGTCCATCTGGCTAGCCAGCACACCAGCGTTGGAAACGGAGTGAATTGGGCTACTGAACGTATCAGAACTGGAGGAAATCTCACAACTACCCATGTCAGCTTTACGAGGCAGACGAGATCGCCCCCTCTCCATCCAGTCATGCTCTGTACTTCCAGCAAGCTGCTTGAATTTTAAACTGTTATGCTGGCCCTCTGGGATTGCCTGGTCATCAGTGCTTTCTTCATCATCTTTTAGAATATGTTCCCCTGGGACTGGTAGGAAGTCCTCTGCCTCAAACGGGGACAGTTCTTCCTCATCCTCATCATCATCCTCATCACTGTCATCATGACCTTCATCTACCAGTCGCCCCCCCTCACGTGGGAGGCTCCGGGAACGTATTCGGGAACCTACTGAGGCGTTGAACATTGTGTCAGAGTTGTCAGGCAGAGAAGATATGTTCCCTGTCGAATGGGACAGTGACACAGTCACGCTCTGCCCCCTTTGTGCTCTGATCCGCCTACGTGAGGGTGCAGCCCCAACAATCAGGAATTCTTCTGTCTGGCAACCAGAGTCCTTGGTGTTGAGGCGAGAGAGAGTGAGATCCTCTTGGCAAATTTCAGGGTTGGTGTGGACTATCACGGTACGTTCCCTGGCTACTGGAGATTCATCAGAATCTAAAACATGATGAAAGATGTTTTTAGTGATACATTTTATTTATGTGACATTTACTATTATCACCACATGCCATATCTAAATAAAAAAAATAAACAAGTAATGAAAACAAAAAAAAAATGATAGGAGAATGTTAAAGCTTCACACACCCAAATCCTGCTGCACTCGTCTGGGAATGCCAGTGATCGTTTTCCGTCTCCTTAGCTTCCTCCGCCGTTGAAGCACTGACTGCGAATGGACTAGAGAGCAGCGCACACTGGCCTCTCTGTCGAACCCAACCCCTGCAAAGAGCAACAGACATGTGAGAGGCTGTTGGGTGCAAGCCACTTTTTTCAACTTCTCCCTACCATGTTTCTCACACTCGTTTTTAATGCTAATTTTCGTTATAATATTTATTAAAAGAATACATTTATGAATTAATATAATAATTTTTTTAACAATAAATTCTTGAAAATTATTTAACATATTATATATTATAAATGTAATACATTTTTATATTTATTTATAACATTTTACAGTATATAACAGTACTTTAACATATCACATATAAAAGTCTAAATTTCTGCTTAAGTTTAACAATACATCTCAGAAGAAAAAAATGCATGTATTATAAAATCATAAATGTAACAAAAAAAAGATGGTTTCAGTCATGTTAAAATATTTTAACTGACACAAAATTACATCAGACAATACGCAATGTCATGCAAGGTGAAAGGAGCGACATATTCAGGACATCAGAACAAAAAACAACCAGGGTTGAAAATGGGAGTATTACTGTCCTACCCGACCCCAGCCTTGCTCTCTAGACTGCAGCCTGCTGCTGTACTCTTTATTTGAAGCTCTATTTGTTTTGATGTTTGTGCAGTGTCATGCATCATGAGTCTCATGTGATTGCAGGCTTGGCCCTTTGAGCACCAATTACACCACTGGGCCTGTGATGTACAATTTCCAGTCAACACAGTCTTTGACTCAATCCATGCTGACACGCACTGCAAAAGTCCTGTTCCAGTCAAGCCTGGAGTAGATATATTTGGCCTCTTTGTAATTCTAATGCAACTGATTAGCATGCACAAAACGCATTCTTGACTCTTTGCATTTCCTGGCACAAAGAAAGTTACCAAGACAACTAAGAACTTTTTTGTTTAAAATTTTATGACTTGCAGATTTTAACCTACTTTCCAGTTTGTCTAATGCTGTTATTATTGTAATGTATTTCTTTAGTTTGGCCACTTTTGACAAGTTGAAAAATGAAACTTCTTCAAACCGTTTCATCTATGTTAAAACATTTATCACGTCATGGAATAAAGAAGATCTGATCATGGCCTTGTTTAACCTTCAACTTGCAAATGGCCTAAAAGTCTAAAACGGAAAAAGTCTAAAGCAATTATATTTTACCCTTTAAAAACAGAAGGAGGTTTTTTGAAATGCTTTTAAAAACATCATTATAGAGGACAGAAAGTTCCACTACCTGAAATTCCCCGTTTACCTTAGCCATCTAAGTTTCAGGACTACTAACTGTTTATTAAATTAGTAGCCACCTAACACCAACTTATGGGCTAGTATTGTGAATAATCCATTATAGTAATTGCTTTTTTTGCTCTAAATTAAGAAGCTACAACAGCCAAAATGAGTGTTTATATAGCTGAGATGCCAACCCCTTTCTCTCTCTCCACACTTTGTTCTAAATGGTGATGGTTAGGGAATGAAGTGGCACTGAGACTGAAAAGGGAAACTTAATGGACATGTAAAAGATCTCTCACTTAGCAAAGCTGATATCGCTGAGGGGGAAGTAGCGTTGGCGCCCTCCTCTGAAAACAATACACGCAAAATTCAGCGTTCTCACAAGGTGATCCTTCTGTTCATTGACGCCAGAGGAGAACTTTGGTCAAGATGTTGATGTTTTCATATGCATTTAGTTATGAGATGATGTAACAGACTGTTGCTGAACTAGCAAAACTATCATAGCAAAAATATAGGCAGGTAAAAGCCAATGTCTTGACATTTCTGATTGGATACAGGGATTATGAAGGCTGAAATGCTAATGCTAAACGTTTTGATGTCAACCATTAGGCGTTTTTCAATGGCCAATACTGAGAGTTGATGATATAGACTGTATAACATGATAGTAAATGAGAAATACACAAAACAGCTAAAATTAAAGTTTTATTTATAAAAATAATAAAATTTATTATTCTGGACCTACCAGTTCAGTTAACCGGCCAAGCTACTGCCCAAAATTAGCATTAAGGGTGTGTTCAGACTTGTCAGATTGGTTCGATTAAAATGAGATTTCTCTGTTAGTATGGTTCATTTGAATAAGTGTGAATACTGCCATCCGAACCCTGGTGCGCACCAAACAAGTGGACCGAAACCCCTAAAAAAAATGTGTCTTGGTCCGCTTTCAAACAAACTCTGGTGGGGTTCAACTGAAATATGAACGTAACACGGACCAAAGACATTTAAACAGAACATGATGCCACAAGATGCGACCCTAAAAAGGACACCATTTTTTTTTCTCATAATAGTCGCGATGTTGCCTATCACAAGGCATCAGAACCGCGTCTCCTCGCAGCATTGTTTTGGATGTTCGACGAGTTCCGTTGCAAAATATACATCATAAAAGCCTTTTTTTTATTTTGTACCTTTAGGTTCAGTGTTAAAAATGGCAATGTGAATGCTAAACGAACCTGGACTAAATGTATCATTTTCTTTGAGAACCAAGAGAACCAAACTACAAGTGTGAACACACCCTTAATCAAAATCCTGGTATTATCTGTTATCATTGCTCTTTAGGATTCCCTTACATACTAAATTCACACACTTTTACAGCATCACTAGATCCTAATGGACCAAAGTTCTCCTTTAGTAGTGACAACGTCACCAGACTTGAGCCCAATAGTATGCAGTTGAGCAATACTACAACGAATGTAGCTTTTCTTTAATTTTCCTTATTATAATGAAACTTTCCTTTACAAAAAAACATTATAACTGCTATGAACTACCATTTAAGTGTCATACTCAGTTCTGACTCAGCATGCATTATCGCCAGCAAACACTAGAGGCATTTACCTGTTACATTAATGGGAACAATGCATGAGGTGATGACTTGAGAGTCTGTCTTCATCTTCTGTTCTGGGGTGGGTAATGGTAAGTTTCCAGCCCAGTTTGTCTGTTTGTCCAGCGTTGAGGGCACATTTGGGATCGGGCACTTCGGCCAGTGGCCCAGAGCCACTGCCTCTGAATCTGAATCGACTGGAGGAGCAACCTAGAAGAACGTTACGGCAACGAATATCAGTATCAGGTTTGGATGTGTCTATCAAATGATGTTTCCAGTTGCTGTAAACTTCAAGACCCCATGAATTCAATTGATAAGCGCAGTTCAACGGTTAGTTAATTACTCACCCTCATGTTGTTCCAAACCCACAAGACTTTCATTCATTTTTGAACACGAACATATTTTTAATGAAATCTGAGAGCTTTCTTTCCCTCCATAGACAGCCTATGCAACTACCACTTTCAAGGCCTATAAAGGTAGTAAAGACATCATTAAAGTAATCCATGTGACCCCAGTGATTTAACCTCAGTTTTATGAAGCGAAGCAAGTGCTTTGTTGGAGATTAATATTTTGTAAATAAAGTGGCAAATTATGTTTTTTTTGTTCTCGCTAAAAAAGCACTCGTGTTGCTTCATAAAACTGAGGTTAAACCACTATAGTCATATGGATTACTTTAAAGATGTGTTTACTATCTTTCTGGAGCTTGAAAGTGGTAGTTGCGTAGGCTGTCAATGGAGGGACAGAAATCTCTCAGACTTCATTAAAAAGATCTTCATTTGTGTTCTGAAGATGAATGAAAGTCTTCCGGGTTTGGAACGACATGATGGTGAGTAATTAATTACATAATTTTCATTTTTGGGTGAACTAACCCTTTAATGTTCCTATGATGCATTTCCCAATGAAACAGGAAGTTGGACCTTTTTTCTTTTAAATAGCCAATGGTCTTTATTTACGTCACAGTCATAATTTGCTAGGGATTTTTTGCTAGTCAGTGGCTAAAGAAATATTTAAAAGTTGGATACGTTATTAATACTCTTGGTCCATATTTTCTGGAGAAGAAGACTGTATGTTTTTATGTGTATATCTGCTAAAAGTTAACTTTTACAGTTGAAAACTTCAATGCTAACAGACATAAGCTAAAAGCAACAAAAATCCTATTTTGATTTCATGAGGTCTGTGAAAAAGGGGAATAACATACTTAAAATTGAAGAACATTTAGATTTTAGTTACAAAAGATACATGCACATGCATAAAGAAGCGTTGACGCATGCAAAGCAAATGACAATGAAGATGCATTAGTGTAAAACAGTTTCAGGAAAAAATTATAAGAAATGAAACAACCCAGGAGGATGCATATCTACATGAAGCACACAACACAACACTTCAGTGTTCAATTCCCACTTTTCAGCTGTCATCCACTGCACCAGCTGAAGTACACTCACTAAATCCTGTCAGTTAACTTTGCAGCTAATCTAATGAGTTAAAGCTACTGTACAAACTTACCTTGTGGAGTTTATAGAGTGCAAAAAGGTTTGAAGCGTTCAGTGGCTGTCACCCAGCCACATATGAACGTGCACAGTGTTAAAGAGAGCTGTGATATTGAGTCTATGTGTGTCGCTTTCCCAGCCGCCCAATGAGGATCTCACAATAAACAGCAGCCAAAAAAAGTGTTACCACGGAAACTTCTCCCAAAACCAGAGGAGGAGGAAGAAAAGAAAGAGGGAAGAGGCACAAAAACAGACGGACAGAATCAAAGGGAGTTTATGGCCTTTTTGTTTGCCGGCGCTGAAACGAGGGGCAAGGGGTGAAGTGGAGTATTGGAAAACATGGGATCAAAGCAGAAAAAAAGAAAAGGAGAAGGAGGGCATGGAGCCAAAATTGAGCAGGAGAAGAGGGAAAGTAGGGGGCTGGGAAAGAGCCAAATGTGACGGTTTGATTTCTCTATCGGGCTCGTGTTCAAAAGCTATTTTGATTAGAAAAGAAACGAGACATCAGGGGAATGAAAGAATGCCATTCATGAAGTTTAAGAGCAGAAAGAGAAAAAAAGGAGTGTAAAGGAGTGTGAGGAAATCTGAGAAAGTGAAAGTTATAGTATATGTCTACAAGACTTATGTTTATGGTCAATGGCAAGTGATTAAATAGATAAGTACAATACTAGTCAAAGGTTTCGAATTATTTTTTAATGTTTTTGAAAGAAGTCTCTTCTGCTCACCAAGGCTGCATTTATTTGATCAAAAATTACAGTAAAAACTGTAATATTGTGAAATATTATTACAATTTAAAAGGACCGTTTTCTATTTGAATATATTGTAAAATGTAATTTATTCCTGGGATCAAAGCTGAATTTTCAGCATCATTACTCCAGTCTTCAGTGTCACATGATCCTTCAGAAATCATTCTAATATGCTGATTTGCTGCTCGATTATTATTTCTGCTCACTTAATAACAATGGATTCGTCGATGAGTTTCAGATTATTGTTTTTATCATTCGACTTGGAAACATGCATTATGTTGCAGTTCCACGTTACCAGCCTGTAAATCAAACTTACAGGTCACAGCTGGTCACTTTATTAGGAACAAAGACAATTTTTTACTTGCATTCATTTTTGACCCTGCTTAATATCTTAAAATGGATCAGAAAAGACAGACAACAACAAGTGTGAACTGAAGACAAAATTTCAATAGGGAACTCATGACAGAGTGTCTCTGTTCTTGTGTTCACTCTCTAAAGCATCTATCTTGGAGTCAGGCACTCAAGCAGGGGTTTGTGGGTAAGCCACAGTGCCGGGAGTTGATGGGCAATTATATTTTTCTGCCACAGACACACACATGCAGTCAGACAGCAGCTCTACCCTGGAAACCCTGTCATTAGGAAACCTCAGACTAGCGCACTTATGTGTGTGTGTGTGTGTGTGTCATAGACATTCCTCACATACTGTTTCGGAAGCATAATGCTGGAGAGAGCATGAGAGGGACAGTGTTTTATTAGTCTGAGCAAGTGCTGATTTATACAGCATTACTAGGTCTATACCAGGGTTAAATCTGGGCAAAAACGCATTTGTAGTGAATTTCACTTGCAGAGATTTTTATTTGAGGATTTAAAGGATTGTGTAGAGCTCTTTGAAGCTGCACTGAAACTGACATTTGGACCCCAGTGAAGTCCACTATATGGAGAAAAATCCCGGAATGTTTTCCTCAAAAACCTTAATTTCTTTTTGACTGAAGAAAGAAAGACAAACACAGTAGCGGTTTTTGGCACGGGCGAACCGGGCAGTCGCTCGGGGCGGCATTTTTTCATGATACATTAAACACTGTTTTGGGAATTGGCAAATTGGCGCCCCTGCTTGCTGGGAAGGTGCCATGCACAGAAGCTGTGTGAGAAGGGGAAAGGGGAGCTGGGCGCAGCGCGGTGCGGGGGACAGTTCACCTCTGCGTCTCTCCCAAATGGAACGGACAAGGGGTGGGGGAACAGGGGATCCACTGTATAGAGCAATACTCTAATAGAATTAGTGGGCTAAAGTCAGTCACACCTCGACTTTCTTCCAAATAACGCACATTTCATTCATAATATTATAAATACAGGCCTATAGTTCCTGCACATTTTTGTTTTTCTGAATTGTGTGAAATGGCGAATAAAAATAGGTAATACAAAACGATTATGTGGTCACCAAGGTGAATTGGTTTAGTCCTGACTTCTGGTCGTGAGTGACAGTGTTGGGGGGGATGGGAAATCTGTTGATTGTCGAATGCCAAATAAATACAGAGATGGACAGGAAAAGGTCAAAGCCATCAGGTGCCCAATTTAGAAAAAAAAAGAAAAGAAGAAGAGGAGAAACGAGCAAAAGATAAAGGTATGCAACTATGTTCTCTCTGTATGATTATTACAGTATCCATGTCATGAATGAAGGGCTAATGTTAATTGGTGGGTATAACTCTTAAGTTTGTTAGCCTTTTTGCTATGATGCTTGCTATGCTTATACAACAATAATTTGGTTTTAATTCAACAAACACGAGATCTAATTTCACCATAATATTGTGCTTTGCAACAAAACTCGAAGGGGGTCTCGCCCAGGGTGTAATTCAATGTAGAACCGCCACTGCATAAACATCTTGGATGACATGGGGGTGAGTAAATTATCAGGAAATTTTAATTCTGAAGTGAACTAATCTTTTAAAGTCACTGCAGAAACTGTAGATGTCATATGGTGAGGGCAGATAATAGGGGTAATTCAAAGACACTCAGATATGCAAAAATACAATCTGACTTCATGCTGATTTTTTAAATTATTTTATTTGGCAAATTATGTAAAATGTGCTCTAGAAGTGCATTTATTGTGTTAGAATTTTTTTGTGAATTATTAACAGCACTTCTGAGTTAAACTGATCTGAGTTCTAACTGATAGCCACAATTGTAAACACTGAGATGTGGTTATCTGCGATCAACTGAAGTATTTGACATAAATAAACGACATGATGTGTGCTTTTATACGCTTCATAAAAGTACACTACCATTCAAAATTTGGAGTCAGTTTTTAATGTTTTTGAAAGAAGTCTCTTCTGCTCACCAATGCTGCAAAATTCAGTAAAAAATTGTGAAATATTATTACAATTTAAGATAAGCCATTTTCTATGTGAATATATTGTAAAATGTAATTAATTCCTGTGATCAAAGCTGAATTTTCAGCATCATTACTCCAGTCTTCAGTGTCACATGATCCTTCAGAATTCATTCTAATATGCTGATTTGATGCTCAAGAAACATTTCTCATTATTATCAATTTTGAAAACAGTTGTGCTGCTTCATATTTTTCTAAGATGCCCTCAAAATCCATTTCCCCCTAATTGAGTTTCTGACACTATTTTCTTTCATTCAGACTTGCACACACATGCACAGAAGATCATTTTGATGTTGTCATATCCAGATGAAAGGTCAGGCGTACTGCTGATGTTAGGAACTAAAGAAGGTAGTAGTAAAATTATAGATGTTAGACAAAGCTCAAAGAACCCTGTTAAGATTTGGTTTTCATTCAGAAGTTAACAATATCTGAGTAAATATTTATATTAAAGCTCATAAATGTTAAAAAGTTGTCTTAAAGTTGACTCTACCAAACCAAATCTTATTTTTGTCAAAGGTTCTGATCCGGAAGCAGTTTTAGCCTCATCCCCATGATTATGATTTGATTAGGGATGCAAAAATGTTTCTAGATCAGTGTGAAAGTAGAATAGGAGACGTTTGGGGTAAAATACCTTTCTGCTCCACGGGGAAAAATGACAACACTCAGTAGGGGAGGAGGACCGGGTGCTTTGGAACTACAACACACACAAACACAAAGATGGACATGAATATGAGGATGAACATGAACACAGATATGAACATAATGAGGGAATCACAGTCGGGTGCTTGTGTATGCAAAACTGTTCCAGTCATTGAAACTGACAGAACAGTCATGATTCTTTGTGCTTGTCAAAACATGATGTGATGATATAGATGTAGGCGATTATATATAATTAAGAAGTCGTCCTCAGTTCTGCAGCACTGAAATGCCGTACATCCCAATTCACATTCATATATAGTGTGCTCTAAAAGTAAGCTCTGCTGTGATAGAAAAGTACATAGTAGCATAGTGCAATTTGGTTCTAGAAGTCGCAAACATTTAGCATACTATTTTCAACCTACTATAATTTGAGATGCACTAATTCTGCTCTTGCACGCTAGGACGGATAGTAAAATGGGACGCAGCATGTGTCCTAACCAGGTGCAACGCATTTCAGAAGCAAATAACATTTCGGTGACACACGGCAAATAAAAATTTGATGTTTAATATGCAGTCATGTTGAGGAGAATTTTGGACCAATCAGAACTCACAGTGGGTGGGACTACCCAATGCAAACAGAGGGTTGATGTATTTTTGCAGGCCAAATCCCAGAAATGAGTTTTTTTGAATGGGTTTTCGGTTAAATGCAGTTAATACAAGCACAAGATATATTCACGTTTTATTCTACGACATAAAATACATCATGTGATTTTTCAAAGCTTTTGTTTGTCTTGAAAAAGGCAGATGCTAACAAGCGTCTAAATGGGACTACAGAGGTTGTTGTCGGACATTAAACATCATCAGCAGAACAGATAAACTCATCTACTCACTAGTCGCTTTCACAGCCTCGTTGTGTTTCTAATCACACTCTTACAAACTTTCAGGGAAAATGTTTTTAAACAAAGACTTTAGTGGTTTAGTGATGGTGACATTGAAGTCATGTGACCATAGTGTAGTTCATTTATAGCCTACATATAGCTTTTTACTTCTGGAGATTGTATTTAGGCTTCAAAATTCATAAAAGTTGTGTTCATTTGTGAAGATTATCATGATGAAAAAAACTTCCATTGGTCACAGAGCTTATTTTCTGTAATTATCCAAAAGCCAATGGGAAAATCCTATTGGGTTCTTGTCAAAATCAAATGAACATGAATAAGATGATATTGTGTGTTTATCACCTGGTTAGGTCATGTGTACTACTATACGTAAAGATATATAATCCAGCACAGCTGACTGAACTCCTGTCAGCAACCTGAAAACATCCTGAAATAATAGTGTTGTTATAAGATGTTTAAGAAAGAAATGAATGTTGTTTGTCCTCACGGCTGCAGGGTTGGCTGCAAAAGAGGAGTTATTTTCATAATGACCGGCCTGGTACAAATAATGTCCTTATGGCACGACATCCAGAGAGATGATCCCTGCTTTTGGATCAGCTGGATCAAAATAATCATTAAATTGAAATGCCTACTTAAAAAAAAAAAAAAAAAGAGGAACTGAACTGGCAGCCTGGCCGATATAGCTGATCACCTGCTTCTGATTTATTCATTATGTGTCAAAAGATACAAACTGTGAGACCGAAGAATGAATGAATAATGTAGAACCATCATGATGTCATGAAGAAAAAAATACTCTATATTACTGTAAAGAACATGCATGTTGATTACATGCTTCATAAGCTATGAGCTATGGACGCTTGTTTCCGCCATGAAATAAAAAATAAAAAGGTATTTGCGACTTTATTACTCATAATTCTGACTATATCTCGCAATTCTGACTTTATATCTAGCAATTCTGACTTTATAACGAGTTTAAATCTCGCAATTCTGAGAAATAAAGTCAGAATTGTGAGATGAAAAGTTGCAATTACCTTTTTTATTTTTTTATTCAGTGGCAGAAACAAGCTTCATAATGAGCCTTGTAAAAAAAAAGTGCACTTAATTGTTTTTAATGTGCACTTCAAATCTTAAAAGTATATTTTAAAAAACTGTACTTGCAGATAATATAATATAATATTAATGAAATAAAAGGCTACTTCAGTGTACTTACAGAAAGTGAACTTTAATGTCAAGTAAAAAGTTTTACTTTTGAGTACATTTTAAATCACTGTTTTAATAATATTTTGTAATGCATTAAAGAAAGACTCATTCTGATGTGTTTACTAACATACTAAAGCACATGTAAAGTGAGTTATTTGTTATTTCATATAAAGTTCATATATTTTCAATGTACTAAACTGCTACTTCATCATTACATAGGGATGTTTACCATAAATGCTATTCACCAAATTTCAAAGACAATAGAAGTAACACTAAAAAATGTTGGCTCAAAAACAACCCAAGTTGGGTTAAATGTTTGACTAACATGCTGGGCAGTTCTATTTAACTCAACTCAAGTTCTATTTAACTCAACTGATTTAAAAATCACTATATGGCTGGCTTAAAATAAACCCAAAATAGGTTGGAAATCAAAAATGAGACACATACTAGAGGCAACAATAATAGTCAAAAGGTGAACATTTATTAATAAGCAATTTAATAAATGCTTATTATTTCATTATTATTTATTAAACGTATTATTAAATTTAAAAAAAACTTATTTATTAATTTCCAACCTTTTTGGGTTAATTTTAGGTGAGCAATATAGTAATTTTTAAACAATAGATGAGTTAAATACCCAGCAGGTTGGGTCAAACATTTAACTTAACTGCTGGGTTAAAACAACTGAGTTGCTGGGTTTGTCCATTTTCAACCCAACTTGGGTTGTTTTTAACCCAGCATTTTTTAAAGTGAATTATGACTACATATTTAGATATACTTAAGTCCTACTTAAGTGGGTCAAAAAACACTCTTAAGTTCCAGTAACTACATTTAATGTAAATTTAAAGTGTAATACATTTTATTTAATTGCAATTAGCATGCAATAAAGTGTCCGAAAACATTAGCATTTGCTTTTTAAAGTATGCTAAAGTGTATTTCTCTTTCACAAGGGGATATTTGAAGGCAAAAATACACAAATAAAGGACAACAGTGGTGGACTGATTTGGCTAAAATGAAATGTCTCCATGCAGTGCAGCGTGAGTTTTGTGTGACACACAGGCGTGTGTTTACCTGTGTTTGTGTTGTCTGAGTTTCTATGTCTCTCTCTGTCCTTTCCTAAACACACAGACACACTATCATCATCATCACACCGTCTACAGGAAATCACACTATAGCTCAGGTCTCCAGCGCGGCAGGTGTTTACCGTTGTCAGCGGTCTCTCTCTCTGCTGGCGTCTCCTGTGCGCGCGGGGCGACGGGTAGCTGGGCATCATGGGCGGAGCCATGGAGATGGAGATGGTCACCCTCCGCTGTCTCTCGCTGACTTCCTGCCTCTGCTGCTGATCTGTGTGCAGATCCACACACAAAAGAGAAATCCGTAAGTCATTTCTATCAACAAGACACATGATCTGAGGAATAAATCATGTCTGGAACAGAAACACTGAAGTTTAATACTTGTTCAAATGACTAACCTTGACTAAGAGCAGTATAATAACAGTGATGCTTTCAAGCACCACTAGTAATTAGAAACAGCATAGTGTGAGTTTATGAAATCATAATCCACACTTTTGAACACATAATCATATTTTGTATTTGTCCTTTTTTTTCCAATTGTTTAAAAAAAAATTTGACACTTTTTATTGATCTGTAAAGTGAAGATTTAATGGTTTAAATTTTATTATGGTGTGTGGCTAATTATTATGTCATTTGACGTTTTTCACTTTTGCTTATACATTACAAATAAATCTCTGTTTTAGGAATTTTAATTTTCATATTATAGTTTTAATATCTAATATTTAATATAGTTCTATCCTGTCATCTACAGTGTCATGAAAACTAAAACTATTAAAATAATTTTCGTTAATTGAAATAAAGGTAAAATAAAATACATTATAAATATTAGATGAAAAACTTAGACTTAAATTTTTTTAAAGAAATTTAGAAATGTTGCCTTGGCAACTAAATGAAATAAAATAAGTTTAAGTACTAAAATTGCTCAAACTAAAACTACAATAAAAATAATACTATCCTGTTAAAGTTTTATTGTTAACCTAAACTAAAACTACAAAAAAAAAAAAAAAAATTGTTAATTGAAATAATGCTGAAATAAAATAAAATATAAATATTAGATGAAAAAATTAACCAAAAATCAGAAATGTTGCCCTGGCAAGTAACTAGAGACGGTTTAAGTTGACTTAAGCACTAATTACTAAAACTAAAGCTGAATGAAAAAATAAATTAAATTTATATAGAAATATTTAAAAAAAAAAAAAAATGACAAGCACTGAACAAAATTACTAAAACTTAAACTAAAATGAAAATGAAAACTGAAAATATCCTCATATTTACAGTGTTGTAATTGTTGACTTAATCTAAAACTTAATCACTTTTGTTAATTGAAATAAAGCTGAAATAAAATAAAATATAAATATTAGATGAAACATATTAGTTGCCTTGGCAAGTAACTGAATTAAAAAAGTTTAAGTATTAAAATGACTAAAACTAATAAAATAAATTTAATCTACATAGAAATTTTTAAAAAATAAAAAAAGCACTTAACAAAATTACTATAACTTAAACTAAATATAAAATGAATACTGAATTAGATTAGAAATATTCACAAATACTATAATATTTTACTATACTAATACTATATATAATATAAATAATATCCTTCTACAATAACACTGGGCATTTAGCACAAATCACATCATTCAGACATGACACATCCATCTTCCTGCACTAGAGGGCGGTAAGCGTCCACCGCCACTGAATGGAGGATTCTGAATAACTTGGCTGAGATGAGATGTGATTGTCAGAAGGTGTTCACAGGATGAAGGATTGAATCTGGTCATTGATAATCGACCGGTATTGATTTGTAAACGTCTCTAACCTCTGTACAGTGCTCGCAGACTCTGTTTGGCATTTCGATGCAGCTCTTCCACGCACGCGGGCCGGGTCGACGGCAGGAACACGTTTCTCTGCAGGTGCCACGAAGCCTGATAATGTCCACTCAGCTTACTCTCAATGTCCAGATTAGATAGTGCTGCAGATAAAGGGGAAAATATGTTACAAAGACATCATTCATATATTAGTTGCCACATGCTTTTTTGTTTTTTACATTCATGTAGACATTGTAACTTAATAGTACTAGACTGTGTTAATTAGTGGATGTTTTCTAATTAATTTGCCTTTTTAAAGTAAACAATGAAGGGAAAATAATAAGAAAGATAAACGTGGAGTCAGTGACAGGTTAATCATGGAATAACTGGAAATAATAAGTTGGCTACTTTATAAGCCTATTCATATTGTGTGTGTGTGTGTGTGTGTATATATATATATATATATATATAGCCCTAAAACAGTCCCCTCCCCCCTTTAAGCATAAACCTCACTAAAATTAGTTAGATTAATGCTTTATCGCACATTGTCTTGACCTTATACGATTTACCAAGACAGACAAAGTGAAACAATAGGCCTAGTTGCTCAGATTGAGACCTTTAACTCTTAACTGAGCCTATAAACCCGCTCTAATCACTTCCTCAAATGCTCTCAGAGAAGCTACAGCTGGTGTGAAGTGCAAATAACCTCAGCGGCTGATCAAATAGCCAAACATTAGCAAAACAATGCTGCAATCTGTCAGCGGCTAATGCTTCAGTGTGTGAGAGACAAAAGGTCTTAATGGAACCAAACACCTGATTCATGATGAGCCTAAAGCAAACATCAGTCCTCCACCTCACAGGTTCATCAGGGTACAGTCTATTTCAAACTAGGGCTGCGTTCGAAATCACATACTCTCTAGTAGGTACTTATTTTGAATAAGTAATTACTTCACGACTGCTAAAAAGTATGTTCTATATAGTATGAGTGTGTGTAGTATGAATTTAATCCGGATGTACTACATTCGCCATGTTGTCATTATCATGTGACCTACCAGCGTCACTTCACTACCATTCACAAATCCTCTCCTGTGGCCTCATGGGATAGTAAAGTGTCCATCATATGCACATTTCAGAATCTCGCCGGAAGTAGTAGGTCATCCGGGGACTTTTTGCCTTACGAGTACTGTGAATTGAGACACAACGGAATATGGATGACCTATACTACTTCCGGTGAGATTCTGAAGTGGGCTGCATCCGAAATCGCATACTTCCCTATATAGTAGGCGATAAAGAGTATGTGCAACTGACGCTGGTAGGTTACATGATAATGACCACATGGTGAATGCAGTGCAAATTACATTCATACTATATAGAACATATTTTTTTAACAGCTGCAAAGTACAAAATAAGTACATACCCGAGGGCATGCGATTTCATACGCAACCCATAACTATAGTTTTGGCTTGCAGATCCAGTTAGCTCTGGCTGGTAAATGCCATTCCTGCACCATTCAGGGGCTAAAACTATCTTTCTTTCCACAGACAGACATTCAAAATTAGCTGTGCATCCTGATTCAGACTTAACCATTTGTAAGAAACTCTTAAATTATTACTTAATTCTCATAAAAACAGGAAATGGATTTTTATTATGATTTTTTTGTTGTTGTTCAAGCACATATATATGTTGTTCAAGTGTATATATATATATATATATATATATATATATACACACTACCAGTCAAAAGTTTGGACACGGTAAGATTTTTAATGTTTTTAAAAGAAGTTTGGTCTGCTCACCAAGGCTGCATTTATTTAATTAAAAATACAGTAAAACAGTAATATTGTGAAATATTATTACAATTTAAAATAACTGTTATCTGTTTGAATATATTTTATTAATTATTATATTATATCTGTTTGAATATATTTTATTAATTATTATATTATATATTTTATATATTATATTTTATTTTAGTAATTTATTCCTGTGATCAAAGCTGAATTTTCAGCATCATTACTCCAGTCTTCAGTGTCACATGATCCTTCAGAAATCATTCTAATATGATGATTTGCTGCTCAAGAAATATTTATGATTATTATCAATTTTGAAAACAATTGTGTACTTTTTTTCCGGATTCCTTGATGAATAGAAAGTTCAAAAGAACAGCATTTATTTGAAATATAATATTTTGTAACATTATAAATGTCTTTACTGTCACTTTTGATCGATTTAATGCATCCTTGCTGAATAAAAGTTTTAATTTCTTTTCAAAAAAATAAAAATAAAAATTCTTACTGACCCCAAACTTTTGAACGGTAGTGTATAATGTTACAAAAGCTTTGTATTTCAGATAAATGCTGTTCTTTTGAACTTTCTATTCATCAAGGAATCCGGAAAAAAAAAGTACACAACTGTTTTCAACATTGATAATAATCATAAATGTTTCTTAAGCAGCAAATCATCATATTAGAATGATTTCTGAAGGATCATGTGACACTGAAGACTGGAGTAATGATGCTGAAAATTCAGCTTTGATCACAGGAATAAATTACTTTATAAAACATATTCAAACAGAAAACAGTTATTTTAAATTGTAATCATATTTCACAATATTACTGTTTTTACTGTATTTTTAATTAAATAAATGCAGCCTTGGTGAGCAGACGAAACTTCTTTTAAAAACATCTTAACGATTCCAAACTTTTGACTGGTAGTGTGTATATATATATATATATATATATAATATATATATATATATATATATATATATATATATATATATATATATATATATATATAATTTAAAAAAATATATTTCTTCATATATATCTTTAAAATCTATGACAGACCCACTGGACTTCCATTATCAACCCCTAAAGAGAGCAGTTGTGGTTAAAAAGTAAATGCATGTGTTCTGTGATTACACATATATTGCACACACACACACATACACACACCTCAGTTATGAATAGACACAGAGGGTCTGTCTGGCTTGGATGCTGCAGGCAGTTTTCACTATAATGTGAGTGAATAGACGTTCAGCTCCTCTATGTGAGACATTCCTGTCACCAGCATTAATGCAGAGCAATCTAGGTCACAAACTCAATAGAGCACAACTCTGTGTCTGTTATCTTTGTGTGTCCCTCTGAGTCTGACAGACAAACGCACACTTAAATATTTTGCACACTTTTACAGCAAAATTACATGTTATGATGCAAATAATAATGAAATGTGCTTTCTAGAATATAATGATTTCATATTAGAATGATTTCTGAAGGATCATGTGACACTGAAGACTGGAGTATTGATGCTGAAGATTCAGCTTTGATCACAGGAATAAATTACATTTTAAAATATATTCAAATAGAAAACAGTTATTTTAAATTGTAATAATATTTCACAATTTTTTTCAGCTTTTACTGTATTTTTGATCAAAATGCAGTCTTGGTGAGCAGAAGAGACTTCTATCACATGCTAAACTGCAGAACAATCTTCTCCTCACTCCAAGAGAATGACATCACCACAACCAAAACCTATTCCAGAGATCTCTTCCGAGATAATGCATCATGGACCTTGTGTTTACCAGGCAAGCATAAGCATAAGCTAAGCATTTCCGCCCAGTTTCTGCTCTGTGTCGTCCTGGACTTGGCTTTCAGCTCATATGCCTGTTCTGCAGACCACCTCTGCCATCCCATACCCCGCTCTCCTTTGTAGTTTTGCCAGATTATTCCTCTCATTTCTGTCCTCTGAGGATTTCTCCCATCTGGGAGTGGATTCAAAGGTTTCATTTAAGGAGAATATCTGTCTGGAAGCGAGCTGGACCGGTGTCCTGGGCCAGTTCTGAGTCTTGATCAAAGACTTCTGACTGTGAAGATGAACCGACCCTTAGATGTAATAGCTGCCTTTCACTCTGAAAACCATTTCACAGCTTTATGCCAAAGGAGAAGCTGTGGTTCAGAAAAAAATCTGAAAAACATAACATCAAGAACTTTTGTCCAAAAAAACCTTATAGTACTCAAGAATCCTATAGAGTGAAAAGTGTTTTTAATTAAAAAAAAAAAAAAAAAAATCCAAAAACCACAAATTTTTGCACAGTAGTGCATACTGTTTTTCTTCCAAATTTATCACAGTCTCCTTTAAAGGTTCATTAAGTGAATCAAACTAGGTCATCTCTGAGAGATCATAAGTTAAGTCAAAAAATCTAACCTCTGTATTTGAGATTTATTATGCCAAACATCCTCAGTGACCTTGAAAAGATGCTTAGTGACCATTGTCACCACAAGCACTAATCTGACAATCTCCAACAGCACATCAGTTTCTGCTGTTTAATTGCACTTGTCTATATAGATGAGGTGAAAACTGTCACTTGATTAGTTCACAATTCAAAATCACGTTTATTTACAGCGCAACTTATGAAATTTAGGAATGAAATGCTTCCATCCATTAATCCAAGATGACCCTTCTGTGAGGGCCACAGCATGTTAAGGAGGGTGAAGTGAAGGTGACTGGACACTAAGGCCATGTTCAGACTGCCAACAAAAATCTGATGTTTTGCATATCCAGATTTTATAGGTTTTTGAAAGTCTGGACAACAACAACAAAAAAACATAAAATCAGATTTTTTTTCAAATCTAATTCAAACCATTTATGGAGGTGGTTTGAAGTGTTGTACCAATCGATTTTTACAGATCAAAATCGGATTTCAAACTGTCTTTTGCGTCACTCTTAATGTGACACTATGATAACGTAAAATCTGGTGATGGAAATGCAAATTGTATGTCCAGATTTTGGCATTTTGCTGTGCAATGGAGGAGTTCTGCACTGCAACTCGACAGGCGCTTATTTGGAGAGTGAGATGATGCACCTCCATTTTTCCTACATCTGTTTTGAAAGCCTCGTCACATATGTCGGTACGCCTACGTTGTTACCAAAGCAACCCATGCAGATAGGTTGGTTATGTCTGGACACACAAATCTTATTTGATCACTTGCAATTAATAGTGCAGACAGTCTGCCTGAAAAGATCTGATTTTAGAAAAAAATCAGATTTGCCTGCAGTCTGAACAGTCTTAGTGTGATGGAAAACATGGGGAAGGTTTAAAGTGGGGTTTCCAAGTGTGACCCCTGCCGAGGACTGAACTCTTGCCCTTCTCGGTTCCCTTTACTCAGACAGACACGGCTCCAGTTAACCATGGAGATGTAGCATCGCAGCCCATCAACTCGTCAAGACGAAAACCACTGAATCACACCATGCAACTAAACACAAAAAATGTCCACACAAACTGTCGAGTGCCGTGCCAATTTTTCATCAATCTCTAAGAAAAGTTTTTTTTTACAAATCTAAAATAATCTGAAATATATAAAATCAATATTCAAAATTTGACGTGACAAAATTTGCAATCTGCACTTGTTTTAGATAAAATTTAAAAACAAATGATTGGTACTATGTGTGGGGTCAAATGGGGATATTGCATAAATAATAAAGTGCATTATTGAATGCATTAAAACTAATGCCAGTGGTGAAAATGACCTAGCAGATTCTGTATGAAATCCATTTGTACCATTCTAGTAACACAGTAGGGAACTCACAAGATCTCTTAACCTACACATTCTGAAAAGACAAAGCCATATTGATTCTCATGCTAAGACTTATAGGTGCTACCTCAAACAATGTTCAATTTCAGTGTTTAGACTGAAAATATATGCTATAGAAATTGGTACTTTTTTAGCCAAGCAATCCTCAAGCTCAGTCTGTCGGTTGATTCAGGACAGGGTAGTTGTAGGGAAGGGGGTTGGGAGGTCTCTTCCTTATTGAGCTGTTTGGTTGTTAGTTGTTTAGCAGCATGGGGTAAAGAGCAACCCAGCAGTGATCTCTAACTGGAATAACAACTCTTTCTTTCTATCCCTCCACAGTCCAAACACCTCAGAAGAGATGGGCATTTGTCTATGTGGGTCTTTTCAGCAGCTGTTGCACCTAATTGATAAACACCCTAAAGTGTTTCCACACTAAACTGAGAAAAAGAAACGAGGGGTGAATTCAACACTTTTGAAAACAGCAGTGCAAAGGAAATTCAAAAGAGTCTCTATCTCTACATTTTCTAGTGATCATGGCTACAGTTATTCATATGATCAAATGACAGAGATGAGCATTAAAACTAATCCATTAATTCATTTAGGGAATCAAGCAAAGAAAATGTGCAAATAAACATCACTATCAACAGGCACAGTTCATTCTTGGTGAATTCCCCCTTGTCCACAAACATCAGCGAAATCTCAAAGGTGGTAAAAACAGGCCATCTCCAATGCCTGAGTAAAGTAAGACATGAGTAAACAGCTCCCAAAAACAATAGAGATGGTTCATGGAGACCGCTTGTCTACTGATGGTATCACCTGAGATAAGCCAACAGGCTTATTCTGGCATGAGAAGTGGAGATGGGAAACAGAACGGGCTTTATCATCAAACCTTTTCCTTTCTTGATCCTTCTCCCTGTTTTCATTGCTATCTTTCCAAAGTCAGTGCCATTCTTCTATCATCAGTGCTATCTGTAGATTAAACATGTAAAACTGCAATTTTGAACACCACAGTAGGAAAGTAAAGCTGAAGTTGGAGGCCTTGGCGCCAAATCATTGCGGATATTCCAAAACCTCAAACATTCAAATTTAATGGATACTTCAACAGAACATTCTTTCTGAACATTTCATGTTGGATTTCATTATAGTTCTTTTACTGTGCAGAATCTAACCTTCAGCCCTGTAAAGGGCCAGTGATTTGCATCAACAAAGTGACAGCAACTGTTGCTGATGCAACTACATTGAGCCCAAGTTTATGCAAATGTATGATGTCATGCAATACGGCAACTCCCAATGGGAATGCAAAGAGTGTTGTGATCATTTTAGGTATTAAATTTAGGCATTACATTATAATGTAAAGCATGACAAATGCATATTAGTTTTGAAATTTGCTAAAGATTACATTTACCAGTGTTATAAAATTACTGAAAAAAAAATCCAAATCCTAAAGCCTTTAGGAGAGTGTTAGATTATGGCAAAGGTAATCTAAATGTAAAAATGGATGAAATGAGCATGCACAATTAAATATCCAGTGTTGGCCATAACAATATACCATGCATCCCTAGGAGAAACTCCTTGCAAGAAAAAGTATAGTGACCCCCAATAATTTTAACTGCTGTCAATGGGAATGTACTTTAAGCCTGTTCCTGTTTCTCAAGCTCAAACCCACCATCTTCAGTCTACAGTCACCCTCTAATCACCAGCGACTGGTTGAGACACGAACCCTGAGCCAAACCCCGACCACTGACATTCCCCAATACAAGCACACACCTTCCGACGTGGGAAAGTCTAGCCCTCCAAATGTTAGCCATTCATTCCAGTGACACCACACCTCACTAAAGACCACCTTCCCTCCCCTCAAGTCACAGCACATTTGGTATTACCACAAGTCAAATGTTTGGTTAACTTACAGAGGAGCCTAAAGAGTGTGCCAATCTGGCAAATCTTCCAGGTACACAACATCACAACCACACAATCCTGTCAATTGGGCTACCAAAGAAGCAAAGTAATGCACATTTCACATTGCAAATATGATGCAAAAGTATATTTAGTAACATTCAAATGACATGAGTTCACTTAAGTCAGAGTTTCTAGGCTATAAAACAAATGACATCCAGGGATAAGATTGCAAAATAGGGTTTGACAGTTATGGATCAACTCTAAATCACTGGACAGCCATAAGAAGCTACAAAGTGTAGCATTCAAGATGTCACTATGACAGGAGACATCTACTGTACCTTTAGACCTCAGCGGCATGCAGCATCCGAGAGCCATTACCATGGTGGAGTGTCTCAGCCGAGCTGGTCAGCAAAGGGATGAGTGTGTGTCTATTTTTCTTCTCTGCTTTTTCTTGTGTTTTCATTTGCCTTTCTGCTTCAGCCCCCTGGGGCTTGTTCATCACCCCATGGAATCACAGCACACTTCTTTCTCTCTCTCTCTCTGACTGACTGACTGAGACCTCAGGCTACTTTCAGCCCAGCTTTGCTGCAACATCTGCAACCCCCACCCCCCCCCACCCTAGATATCCTCTACCCCCTATTGATGGTGCACATGGTTCAGTCCGGCCACAACTTGGGCCGCTGTAATCCTGTTATGCTTCACTGGAGCAGTCCAAAGGAAGGAAGCACAGGGTCACTAATCCACACCACTGGCCAGTTAATGCTGTTAGTTGCACAGACTCATATATGCATGATCGATTAACACTAATCAGCAATTCAAGGCAACTTAAAAATCAATGCCAAAGAAGTTTAATGCGCAGAAACAATGATAACTAAGTTGACATTTACAAAGCATGTAAACACTATGGCCATTTCAAATGTTCTGGGGTGCGTTTCCCAAAGCGAACTATGGTCGCAAGTTCCGTCGTTATCAATAGAGTTCAATGGGACTTACAACCATAGTTGACTAACGATGCTTTTGGTAAACGCACCCGTTTGACTGAACGGTCTGACATGTCAACTTCTGGCTCAACCAATGTCATGTATTTGAGGGCGGGATTACCTGTTTGTCCAAATAATTGTAGACAGAGGAGTTTGGGAAACCTGGGAAACCATCAATCTTGTGATTTATTTAGTGGCACAGTAATTTCAACTGCTTTAAGGAGAAACAAAATAACTACGTGGAAAAAAACCCACATTGTTACATACTTATATTTTTCTAAAACATATTTAGAAAACATTTAAAGGACATTAAAACATTCAAAATGACTCAGATTTCCAGGCTGGAACCATTAAAAAAAGTTTCCAAATAAGTTTCTCGAACTTTAAACTAAATAGACTTCCATTGCCATTTGCTGGTGAAGCTGACTGGGGACACCAATATCTCATCAGGGTAGCCCCATCCACAACAATCAGATCTGTAACTTTTCCTTGGGCGCCAGTAAAATAACTGCATCCTGTCTATTGACAAAGTGTCCAATACTGTAAAGAGCCCCCCAATGAAACGACCCATAAAACAAGAACTTGTGCTCCAAGATCTTCTTATTGCTCTGAAGAAACCAGTATGCAATTTACAACCTATTGTTTTTAGACACAAGGTTGAAATGGCTCAGTTACTATAGTAAATAGGTTGTCTTTACTGTGAGTTGTGGCTAGTGTACTAACAGACCCATATATAGGCCTGTGTGTGTGTGTGTGTGTGTGTGTGTGTGTGTGTGTGTGTGTGTGTGTGTTATGTTAGCTGGTACACTAATCACTGCTGTGTCATGGTGGTGTCGAAGAGTCAGAGCGGAGGCAGATGGTAAACACAGATCGGCTCTTTATCCTGGTCCATATGACAGAAAAAAAACACAAATAACATCTCTTTAGTCTCTCAATTGTTTCTTCTACACCAATGGAATTAATTCAAGAGTAAATGGAGACTTTCTTGCTTCCCTTAGGCACTAAACTCACATGTGTCCTTTTAAGTGGCAGAACAGATTTAAACAATGTCTCAAACTCAAATGATCAAAGTCGGCGATAGAAAGCCAGAGATTCAATATGAAGTAATCATTTCTAATCAAATAAACTAAGCTATGCTATCCAAATTAACTGTATATCTTTATATAATAATGCCAACACTTATTTTATTTTAGGAGAAACATCTGAGACAAAGTTAAAACTTAAATAAGACAGCGTGCAACCTCAGGAATGACATTTCCCTTTGGAGGTTCTCATTTGCATAAGTATTGCTGACTAAATGTGAGGATTTTCATATGTGAGGATTTTCATATGCAAGGCTTTGAGACATGTCTCAGAAAGACAAGGACACTTATTCTGTCTTGATTACAAACACAATTATAGAGAAAGGGAGCAACAGAGAGAGACAGAGAGAGAGAAAATACCAGCCTCCGTCTTAATCTCCTCTAATCCGACTCACTCTCAGCCTCTGCTGACCTTGGCGCCATCATGACCAAATGCTGGAGTGAGACCACAAAAACTGAGTGTTTAAACACACAAAGAGCTGATAACACCTGAGACGAGAGAGGTGGATGTGCGTTTATAGAAGTTCAAATTTCCTTGCATTAGCATAAAACATTTCTGTCAGGACCACTATCGTCAAATATGATTGATAATTGCATAGAGTTTGTATTGGCGGTATGGTTATGCTCTGGGCAAGAACTCCATGCAGCCTAGCATGGATAAGAGCAGGGAGAGCAGCAATAACCCCCCTAGGGTAACAGAACAAAACCAACATATGCAGATATCATTAATGTCATAATTTAACGTACACATATTTCAAGAATTAGTCTGATTCAAGGGAACCATAAGCCAAATCTTATCTGACGAGCGGAGGAGCTGGAGATGGAGGAGGGTAATTTGCTCCTGAGAAATGCAATAGCTACTGATAATACTGAGGAGCTTATATATGAACGCTGTGATAGGCATTGTATTCCTATAGGTTGACGCGAGTCACCTGGGAGTCAGGAGATGCAAGCTTGACTGACGTGACCTGCCAGAACTGACACTAACACTGGATTTTACAGCATTTCACAACATTGCATTTTAGTTGCAGACAGGTTCCATTGCTGAGCATTGTACTGAAAACATTCTATAAACCACAGCATAAAAAGAAGTCTCTTATGCTCACCAAGGTGGCATTTATTTGATCAAAAATACAGTAATATCAGCAATATTGTATGGAAGCTTGTTTCCACCACTAAATAGAAAAAATTAAAAAGGTAATTGTGACTTTTTATCTCACAATTCTGACTTTTTTCCTTTGAATTATAAAGTCAGAATTGCATGATATAAACTCGCAATTACGTCTTATAAAGTCAGAATTGTGAGATACTGTAATGTTGACATGCATTCTCTGTAAAGCTGCTTTGAAACGATATGTATCGTGAAAAGTGCTATACAAATAAATGTGAATTGAATTGAATAGATATAAACTTGCAATTCTGACTTTACAACTCACAATTCTGAGAAAAAAAGTCAGAATTGTGAGATAAGTCGCAAAACCTTTTTTAATTTTTATTTCGTGGTGGAAACAAGCTTCCATAATATTGTGAAATATTAGTGCAATCTAAAAGAACTGTTTTCTATGTGAATATATTGTAAAATGTAATTTATTCCTGTGATTTTCAGCATCATTACTCCAGTCTTCAGTGTCACACGATCCTTCAGAAGTCATTCTAACATGCTGATTTGCTGCTCAAGAATGTTTTTTTTACAACATAGCTGTGCTAGATGGGTATTACATGTAGCTTTCCTTTCCAGGAAGGTCATAAATGATTCATTTGCAATGACTAAAGACTGAATGAATGAGTGAGAATGAGGGAAGGGAGGAGCTTTAGTCTTAGACAGCAGGTAGACGTCCAAAAATAACACATCTAATGAGTCAGCTATAATTTGCCTGGGTTACCCCCAGTCTGAAACGAAGCCAAGAGTCAGCGAGACATAAGGCTAATGTAACTGGTGGGTCAGTGGATCTGTAATGAGTGCTAATTCATCACCATTATCAAAGTGTGATTAACTTTTCAACACTCTTGACACCGTGTCCTAAAGTCAGCATGTTTATATTTAGCTACCTGGATATTTGAAGGTAACTCTATCACCCCCTTGATGTTTGTTAATGCACACTTGAGATTTGCTGGTTAGGCATTTGTGTACTTGCAGGTTATAGCTGTTTTTTATATAGAATATCTTCACCATGATCTCAGCACAGGAAGAAAAGCTTTCCCTCTAATTCTCTCTGTCTTTCTCCTGATCTTTCACTCCTTCCTCTGTGATGAAGCTCTTTGATCTGGTCGGAGTAGGTGGAGCTCATAGCTCATCCTGGAATGTGATTGTAGGTTTTATAAAGCCTGTGTCTGCCATCCGCTTCCATGACCGCTGCAGCCCGCAGGTAAAACTACACTCATCATCATTCCACGGCTTTCAATTCCAACTTCCTTAAGACTACAACATATATTTAGAATTAAAAAATAAGCCAAAGAAAATATATGAGAAGGTTCATAAGATAACAAGATCTTTCATGTGAGTAGATTTATGTATGCTATTTTTAGTATGTGAACCAGTATGCATAAGATTTCATACATTATATTGTTGTCACATGACCTCGTGCACATTTAAGTATGCAAAATTTATGTCTGATATAAAAATAAGCTTATATCAAATTTTAGCCTATATAAATGTATCAAATTTCCACATCATCCTTCAGAAGTCATTCTAATATGCTGCTCAAGAATCAGTAAAAATATTTTATATACATACACATGCTAAAATAAAAGGTCTTCTTATGTTTATTTTATTTAAAACAGCCTTGTTAGATTGATTCCATTCAAATAATTTCTCAAATAGAGTCGACTAAACTTCACATCTGCATTTGAAATCAGCCGGTGAGGAAGCGCAGGACGTCTTTTCTCCTCTCTCTTAAACTAACACTGGATCGGGCGACCTGGTTCATGTATCCAGCGCTGAACTGCAGTGGTTTAGTGTGTGACATACCGCCTGACCGCTACAGGTAAGAGCACACACGGATGGTATGCTCAGTAAGAATGAATTCAACTAAAACTGTGCATATAACGCTGACTGGATTAAACTTTATATCCACAGTGTCTTGTTTTCATTAGCGGGATGCCTGTACCGAATCATTAAAGAATCAAGTGATGTGGTTTAAAAGACATTCTCTTTCCAAACCAGAGCCTGTAACACTTCAAACTGAACTCTGACAGAAATTAACTTCATTAGACATTTCGGTCAGAACTGTCAAAGACCATCAGCATCAACTTGTTTTGAAATGTGTTTCTTTTGCCACCATGAAAGTAAATTAAAAATGTAGTATTTTAGAAAGTGTGTCTCTGTGTTTAAATTGCCTATAATTAAGAATTTTGTTTGCATTTTTTTCGCATGCAATTTTTTTCCCTTTAATAAAACAACAAATTCAACACATTTATATTTTACAATATTATATATATATATATATATATATATTTGTATTCTCTATTCAAGAATAGACATTTCTATAGAATGATATACTATATTTACAATTCTCTTGCAAAAATAGTCACCAATTTAGATGTCAAACACTACGCTAAGGTCATGATTACTTCAAGTCACTTTGGATAAATGCATCTGTCAAATGCATGAATGTAAACGTTAATTTTTAACACAACTAGATTCAAGTCTGGACAGTTATTCAATCCACAATACTGTTTTTGTTTTTGAACACATTTATGACAATGCACTTACTGTGATATCTCAAGGTAATTGCATACCTCCTGAAATTTGGCTATTAAATGTGATTAATACTTAAGTGATTTTCAGATTTATATAGCTAAATACTTAATTTGACTTATAATTACATATAATTGATTTTACAGGGCTCCTGGATGGATGGATGGATGGATAGAGCGATAGATAGTGGGATAGACAGACAGAGATGATATAGATTGATATCTATAATATCTATATAATATCTAATAGGGTGTCTTACTGTATTCCCTCAAGTGATATTCTTGTCAATGTAATTTCATGACATTTTCTGTACTCATTCTTTCATCTAACAGGTAAAGATCAGTCTGTTTGGCAGGGATCTGGTCTCTGTAACTGCAGCAGCCCTGCATAGCTGCTCACGCACAGAGCCGGACCTGAGAAGCACAAACTCATCAAGAAGCACATATCCAGCCCATGGGAACACGTTCCTAAACCTTAGATCTGTGCATCTATGTCTTTAAAACTCCCTAAAAACAGCAGGCCCGCTGGACGCTTTCACTTTCTAAACAAAAAAAATAACACTTATCCTTTACACAAATCAGAAGAAAGTGACTCTCAAGTCCCTCAGAGCAGCTGTCTAATTTCATAAGTGAACGCAAACCCCAGAGTCCCTGAGAAAAACACTCTTCAAAGGCTGACAGAAGGAGTAGAGCAGAGCGTTCGCTGAAGTTTAGACTGATCTTTTGTTTATCCAGCTGTGATGTATTACTCTGCCCTTTGAATATGTTCCACCTTCAGAGTTCATGACTGCACTTCCCTAGTACTATTGCTCATACTGTACTTATGGTTAGCGACGTGACCAAACTCCTGACACTAACTGAACTTAGGCATGTATCCCGTATCATATGCTTTTTCACGTGATTGTTAAGGAGACGAGGGCTGTTACTTTACTAAATGCTCAGATGCTCAGCATTTGCATTTGTCTGACGATAAAACAGATGAAAAAAAGTCCACAGACTTGTATTGAAGGAGGGACCCAAACCATATCAAGAGACCAGAAGATCATAAGACTTGTAGGTGGACAAACCACCCAGAACATTGTAGTGGCTCATATATATATATTTTTTTAATATATAAAACTCTATTCTGGAAGTAAAATGCTACTTTAACACAGTGATTTTGAGGTGAATCTAATATAATACCATGGCATCATGAAGGCGTGCTCTGTGTTCAGGACAGGAGATGTAATGCCCTCTAGTGGTGTATAAGTTAATACCTAGTTATAGATACTGAACTTCATAGAATCTCCACAGCCAGGTAAAGAACAAGATCTCAAACTGTATCTGAAAATAAGTATTTTAGTAACTTTTTATGCTTTGTTATAATTGGGGGTACATTTCACATCAAGAAAGCATAACAATGTACGGTCATAGTTGACGGTCACTTATGTACTAGTTGACAACAGGTTATTGTAGATAAAGTATTGAAAAAATGACAGGACAAGAACAATAGTGTGTTCAAAATGTCCACCAAAGAAGAAAATAACATCATATGATGATGATTGCATGGTGTTTAGTTAGTTTTTTAGTTGCATAGTTCACAGAATTTTTGCAGACATAAGCCAAATAAAACATTTTCTTTATTTAAAGAAATATATTTTTCATTATTTTGAAATCAATGGAGACCAGAAGCTCATTTCTTAAGAAAATAGATAGAAAAATATAATTATCATCACTGGTTATGGAATGTACCCTAAATTAGATAAATAAAATAAATATTAATATTTCACAAAATATTCAGGGTACCTATTGTCATTCAAAAACCTTGAAATGTCAGGAAATTGTAAGATTTCCAGGCATGTAAAAGTAATGGAAATGTAATAATATAAATCATTCTAGTTGCGCTCAGTTCTAAAATATTTTGTTGGTGAGAAATTACTGTTATTGCAATCACTATAATTGAAGAAAAAAAAGTGATTTCTCCAGGAATCATGAATGGCTAGAAGAGACATGGAAAAATCACTGCAATTTATAGGTCAAAAGGTGTGGGAACCCTGATTATTACATTCTGCCACACGTTTTCACTTAACGCTGTGCTGTACTCACTGTACCTTTGAGAAAATGTTTTATTCCACATTGTGTCTCTCTCTGTCTGATTCCTGCAGGGTCATTCTTGTGTACTCTGGGTCAAAACACACAGATGCACACACTGGACCTCCCACTGGCCATTTATCTGTACTGCTCGGGGTCACAGACATCACCACCTACATTCACAGACTCGACCTTTGACCCCCAGCCACCTCATTACAGCACTCCTAACAGACCCAGAGGTCTCTGATCTGAGGCAGACTGACTCGAGGGGAAAGGTCAACTACTGGCCATGGTGATTTTCCTGTAATTAGGCTCAATGCTGGAGACCCTTTTGAATTCAACTAAGCAAAGGCCGAGTTTCATCCAATCACCATTAAGCTCATCAGTGTGCAAATTACTGAAGGGGTTTGTGTGTGTGTGTGTGTGTGTGGGAAGTGTAACCACCCAAAATAGGAGCAATTCAAAGAAGGTAAAAACAAGCATTCTGTATATTACATAAAGGAATGCTTCAGCAATGTTTTAGTAAGAACCATAAAAGTTCAATTAAAAGTTAAAGCACAAATTCTTTGGAGAGGTCTGAACACCAAACCAAAGTCAAAACTAAAGGATGCAAAAATATCTGGAAATAAATAAAAACTAAAGCTGAAATAAAAAAGAAAATGAATTAAACCTAAATAGGTATAGTAACCCATTTATGCATATAACCTATCTGCGTAACCTATTTATTTCCGTCCGAACCGGCTCAACTCTTGAAAATTTTCTAGCTTTCCTCCTTCCCCAGCACCACCTGCCTAGATCTGCTAGGGAGTCTCCCTACTTTCCTTGCAGCAGCTCATATCCTATTCGCTGTATTTATGTGAATGTTTTGATAGTAGCCTTCACTCATGCCAGCAGCAGATCTAATCCACCCAGATAAAGCCTATACATTCCATTCTTATCAATAAAATGCTGTTTAATTCTATTCCGAGATTTGCCTTGATTGACATCGCTTCACTATTTACTTCTGTCAAGACATGAGTGTTTGGCATGGTAATGGATATGACAACTTTAATATGTCTTGCCGGAATAGATCTGCTACTCTGCTGCTGCTGCGGATGTTGCTGCTGCTGCTGTTATTGCTGTTGGTTACTGCTGCTGCTGCTGTTATTGCCGTTTCTGTTATTGCTGCTGCTGTTGGTTATTGCTGTTGCTGTTGTTGTTATTGCTGCTGCTGGTTATTGCTGCCGCTGTTGGTTATTGCTGTTGCTGTTATTACTACAGCTGCTGGTTATTGCTGCTGCTGTTGGTAATTGCTGCCGCTGTTGATTATTGCTGCTGCTGCTATTATTGCTGTTGTTGTTGTTATTGCTGCTGCTGTTGGTTATCGCTGCTGCTGCTGTTGGTTATTGCTGGCACTGTTGTTTACTGCTGTTGCTGCAGCTGCTGTTGGTTATTGCTGCTACTATTGCTGCTGCTGTTGGTTATTGCTGGTGCTGTTTAATTGCTGTTGCCATTGCTGCTGCTGGTGGTTATTGCTGCTGTTGGTCATTGCTGCTGCTGCAGTTTATTTGCTGCTGCTATTGCTGCTGCTGCTACAGAGCAAGTACGACATGCTGCTGCTGTACAATATAACATACATGATTTACCCACAGCAGATCTATACAGGTGGAGCTGGGGAAGATGGAGGGTTTCAATGCACTGCAACTGCTACAGCAAATGCTAACCAAGTATTTGAAGTTTGAGCAGCGAGCTCATTGGCTACTGATACAACAGGAACCAATCAGCTGTGCCCTATAAAGAATGATGTGATTGCAAGCAGATTGAATTAAGGGCCTATCAGCCTGTGCCATCTAGAGCTTCAAGATAGAACTTTGTATTTATCACAATTTTATCTCAAAAATATTGGTCTTAAAAACAGTTCGATAACTGTGTTTGAGTCAAAGTAGCAGAAGTTACAGATGCTGACTGAGATCCATTTGGCTCAAGGTCTGGTGGAGTTGTTTTGGAAGGGAGACGTTATCGAGAGCAGACCTCCGCCATTGTTTCATATCCATTCATGCAGATTGTCTGCCAATCCTGTAACTGCTGTGTTTTGTAAGCACTGCAGGTTTGGCGGGATTCAAGGGGGTTTTAGTTCTGAGCAAAGCTCTTCTAAGTGTGTGTTCTCCACAACAAAAAAAGCTCATTTTAAAAATGTTTATGACCCATGAAATGTTGAACAGTCCATGAGAAAGAAACTCATTTGGACTTAGAAGCTCCAAAAACAACTTGCTAATCTCAGCGCAGTTATACTAACACAATGGTCACGAAAAAAAAAATGCATGCAGCCCTCATGAATGAATAAAGCATTAGCTTTGGCTTTAAACAACACAAACATTCTGTTCTAAAGGTGGAAAAATGAATCAATGAATCAACTTCATCAAAAATTCAACATTGATTATACAATAGTTAAACAAACTGACTATACAAAAATCAGTAGACTCAACTAAAATCAAATCATGCTTAGTGAATTGCATAATTATCAATGCTGGCTAACCATGAATACTAAATATTAAAATTTTGTGTGCTACAGACATGAATGCAGCTGACAACATTGGTCACATGACAATGCAAACGCTTATTAACAGTCAACAGTCAATCTAGCAATCCTCTAGCATCATAGTGGCAACTTTTGTATTGCCAAAACAACACTGACATTTCTTCAAAAATGTAGGCTACTGTAGTACCCTATACTGTTCAAAAGCTAAATAGAAAGTTCAAAAGAACCACCGTCTCTACATGTTCTAATTAACACTTTTCACTATCTTCATCACAATAAACACAAACTTTATATGAGCCAGGTGAAGTTTGCAGCACATATGTGCCATCGTAAAGCGCTGTAGATGGTCTGCGGTCAGGTGTGGAGTGGACGCGCTCTCACTCACACAGAACTTAAATCTGCTTTCATACGCTTCAAATGGATCTCCCAGTGAGTTCTGGCCTGGATCCACTGCTCTCCACTGCCTTTGAAGTCCACAACACGCATGCAATAAGAGATGTTGTGCGGTGTAAACCCTTTTTTATCAAGCCAATAAAACTTGATCATGAGAGAGATATAGGCCTAGATGCTTGTTCTTGTGCTTCACTTTCTACTCTAACATACTTCACTAACAAAACAAAAAAGGAGAGAGAGAGAGAGAGAGAGAAGTTTTTGTTTACAGACGGTATCTTTGGCATCTGGTACTTTTGTTGTTGAAGTTTTGTACAAGCTGATTCCATGTTTTTTGGACATGGTATTATGGTAATGTGTTTTTTAGACATTTAAAAAGGTACCAAACAGTACCATGTATAATTGGAGTACCATGTGAATAAATATCATTGAACATGATTTATACTAAAATTATGTACCATATGTATTTACATGGCATTCCAACATACTTTAAAGAATACCATGGTATTACCAGTGTTATTTCAGTATTATTTATATACTATTATTGTATTTATTCATATTTTGAATTAGCTTTTATTTTTATATTTTTAATTTTCTATATTTTTTTAATGTTCTTTTGTCATTTTTATTAGATTTTAAATATGTTTATTTTATTATATTATAATATTTTTAATTTGTTATTTCAGTTGTAGTTTTTGTACTTCAACCTATTAATCTCAGTTAGATGCAAAGGCAACATTTCGAATCTTTCGAAACTCAAGTTTTTTTAAGTTTCGTTTTTCATCTAATATTGTTTCAGCTTTATCTCAATTACTGAAAAATGTTTTAATATTATTTGGTTTTAGTTTTAGTAAACAATAAAACCCTTGCTATTACCATGGTATATGTCCAAAAAAATATGAACTATGACTGTTACTTTTTTGGTGCTTACTTTTAAGTGTTGTGTTATTTATGCCTGTTGGATTTTGGGAACTCCCAAACCACCACTTTACCTCCATGACGGTGGGCCGGAGGAGCAGTATATTACTTTTTTGGATAGTTAAATTTGAGAGGGCGATTGTGAATTTGGGGAGTCCCCATCTCTAGCAGGTGGGAGTTTCTCTTCCTGGAAAATCACGAGCGAACAAAGACACCGCTGTTACGAAGAGAATCCGAGAGATCCCAACAACAACGTTACGATTGAGACTTCACCATCCTGAGCTGGGAAAGTTTGTGCCCGACTGAACAAGCCCAACCTGAGAGCATCTCTCTCTCACACCATCCACAACATGAACAAGTCACTTGTCCCAGAGCAAATCAGACATGCTTATCCTTGTGAAACTGGGAGGAGTTTTAGGTTCGCATGCATGAGGGACCTGCCAACTAAAACAAGGAAGAGAATAATACAATAAATCGTTCATCACACAGTTTGTGAGCCAAACAAGCCCACCTCATTGCCAGCTCTGTTCTCTGATGTCATCTGTGATGAGTTATCGGAAAGATGTACTTCATGTCAGATGAATTTAGAGTTTAATGAAAGCATGACTGAGGAATGTGGTAGATTATAGTTCTTACTGCATTAAAACCACTGTAAAATGCAAACCTGCTCTTCACATTCAACTGAAGCAACTGTAAAAAATAATTACGCTAATAAGTCATTTTACTAAATGTAATATTGTTGAACATTGGTGTATTTTATTATATTGCTGTCACTGCCGTTTAATAAAAGCAATCATCCACTTGGGTAAAACACCAAATTCAGTCATCAAGCATAAACCGCTCAGATAAACCAGTAAAACCGAAACAGCCACTGTAGAGTTTAAGAATAACAGAAACTCCTTAAAAGTGACGTGTGTATTATTTACAGTGTATCAATGTTAACAACATGCTAATTCATGCTAGAAATGTGTAAAATCATGCTAGAAACATATTAGCAAATTCATGCTTGCAGTGTCGTGCTCTTGGAATTATTGTAAATACGAGTTTCCTAGGTAAAAATTGCACATGAACACCCTCCCATTTCGTAATCACGACTTCAGAAGTGGGAATTATCCAATTTCCAATAGCACGTGAACACAGCATTAAACATGTTAGCAGTGTGCCAATTCAAGCTAGCAATGTATTAAATCATGTTAACAACATGACTGTTGTTATTTTAACACAGAAGTCTATTTGCCACCTGTTTGCCATCTGATGTCACCTGTTGGAGTTTGGGTTCCTTGCCGCTGTCGCCTTTGGCTTGCTTAGTTGGGGACACTTGACATTTGATATTCAACAGTGCTTTGATCTGCCGGCATTGACGCTATTCTTTAAGAGCTGCTGTGCAGCCAAAATTATATACCAGTTATCAATGTAAAGCTGCTTTGACACAATCTGCATTGTAAAAAGCGCTATATAAATAAAGATAAAAAAAAAAAAAACATGCTAACAACATGCATGATTACTAACAACTTGTTAATCATGCTAGCAACATGTTAAAACAGGTTTATAATGTTGGCAACATGCTAATCATAATAACAACATGCTAAAACATGCTAGCAATGTGTTAAATCATGCTAGAAACATGTTGGCAAATGTGCTAATTCATGCTAGCAGTGTGTTAAAACTAGGGTGACCACCTGGCTATTGATCTGTTGCAGGACAATAAATGTGATTTTGCGGGACACGTGTGAGACAGTCATGTCTGAAAGTTGCGCTCATTTTTTTTATAGGTTAAAATGAATGGAGAATATCTCATGTTTTTCTGTAGGTGCTCGACCACTTCCACATGTTCGTTGGAAATATTTGCCATCAGGATGTATGATTACATGCTTTAATTTGAGCAGCTTTGAGCACCTCTTGTGGTTCTTATCCAGTATGAGATGAAATCCTTGCTGGTCTAGCTGTGTTTATCGACTCTGCTGAGGCCCGCACTTAGCCTATTCCTTTGCGCTGTCCATTCAGTTGTCATCAGCGGGAAAACCTCTCACTACGATTGCGTTGGTTGGTTGGTTATTTTCATAGATAGAACATGACGGCTGCACAAATAGATTTTTAAATGCCAGTCAAAGTTTTTATATTTCTTACTGTGTTACTGTAATTTCAGGGATGAAAAAAATAATAATACAGACAACTGAAATGCGGGACACTACTTACGTCTTGCGGGATGCGGGACAAAGCTCCCAATTTCGGGACTGTCCCGCAAAATGCGGGACGGGTGGTCACCCTAGTTAAAACATGTTAGCAATGTGTCAATTCAAGCTAGAAATGTATTAAATCATGTAATCAACATGCTAATCATGTTTTCAACATGCTAATCATGTTAACAACATGTTAAAACATGCTAATCATGTTTTCAACATGCTAATCATGTTAACAAAATGCTAAAACATGCTAGCAATGTGCTAAATCATGTTATCAACATGTTATGCTATTTACGTTAAAACATGCTAAAACATGTTAAAACATGATAGCAGCGTGTTAAATCATACTAGCAACATGTTAATAATGCTAACAAAATGCTGAAACTTGCTAACAATGTGTGAAAACATGGTAGTAAAATGCTAAATCATGCTAACAACATGTTAAATCATGCTAGTAACATTTTTTGACTTTCTCTGAGTAACTTCAAACTTTTCAAAGTTACTTTCAGACCAGGCTTTGTCAAGCCAACATCAAAATTTGTCATCAAACTTTACTCATCTAGTTATAATAATTATAATTTATTTTAATTATAATCAATATTATTAAATATATTTAAAAAAAAATACATATTTTATTAAAATTTATTTTATTTAAATAAAACAAATAATAAGTGAACTTAGTGACTAAAACTTACCTTATCTAACCAAACTAAAACTGACCAATCAATAAATCAGCATCAAAATAAACTGATCTAATCAATCAATAAATAAATAAATACTGAGGTTCAAGAAAGGAGAAACATCTCATAAGGTCACATTTCACTTTTGTAACAAGATTTCCATCAGTTCCCCAGTTCCAAATATACATAAAGACTCCCGCTGAGGTCACAAAATCCTTCATCTCCCTCATACGGCGTCATCTCGTGTTTTCCACGTGTAGCGGTGCGGGTCATCTGGAAAACACGGCCTGTGATTCTCCCTCCAAAACTAACACGCTCTGTCCCACTTCCCTTTTATGAGCCTCATTCTACAACCCACAAATCATTCAGCACAAATCAGTTTATGTACACACAGCAGCGTTTACGTCCAGACATAACATTAACACAAGAAAATGCTTTTCAGGCCTGAGTTGATTGCATTAAACCAACCGAGATGGCTGCTGGAGAAGACAGAGGAACAGATTTACGTGTGAGTGCAACAGATCGCCCACCGCGCGTGCCGTGTGAGATACACGTGATATGAGAGCCGCCCTTTGATTCAGGTTCTCCAGACTGCAGAGCGACGGCCAAAATCAGCTCATACGAAGGTGCCTGTTACGCAACCGTCTCACTTGTGCGATCATAAGAGCGTTTCTGCCCGCTGAGCCCTGAGTAAACACACACATACAGAGAGGCGCATCCAGTTTCAATGATTCCCACAATTGTCACTCAACAGCTCTGTGCACGCCCACAAACACAAGGCTCGGCCAGGTAAAAAGTTTGAAGGAGGTGAGAGCGAGTTAAGAAAGCAAGCAAATGCAGATGTGAGGGAAAAGAGACTTATTTAATGCACTCCAGAGGGCCTTTACATCACTCTGTTTCATCATATTCATCATAAACAAGCTGCAGCCACTCCCGTCTACTTCTGAGGAAATGTCAGTATTCCCAAACCTCACAGACTGCCTACAGCAGAAGAAGCACAACACATGGTAAACCCATCATAACGCTAGTCTGTCAGTCAGAGAAATGAGCCGAATGTGGAAAAATGCTGCCTGACGATCCGAGCAACAAATCAGTGACAACAAATATTTGCAGACACGGATTGACGCTGTTATACAATCAACATACAAACCGAATGACTTAAAGTAGTACACCGTAAAAAAAATAAAAATGAAAAAATAATAGGGTGAATTCAGGGTGATTGGGACACTTTTTGCCATTGAAATGACTTGGAAAAACGGTCCCAATCAACCTGAATTCACCCTAATAATAATAAATTGGCAGTTGTAAATAAAACAAGAGATTATTGTAGTATTTTTTACAAGAAAATACTATTTAAGTTTTTCTATTTCAAAACTTTGTAATTATTTGTGAAACACCAGTTTTTTCAATGTATATATCTAGAAAAAAAAAAAAAAAGTATGTTATTTTTAACAGAGCTAGTAGAGAATGAAGCTTCATAGGTCATGTGACCAAAAGGCCAATGTATATTATTAAAGACATGGGGCTGCCTGATATTGGGAAAAAAACTGACATTGCGATGTTTTGTTTTTCTGCTATATATATTGCGATATGAAAAACATTTCACTAATGACTTGAATAGCTCTATTTGGAAAGAATTAATCATTCTAGAATGACTAGGGTGATTTTGTAGGGAAGTGAATCTGCATTGAAAATAATAAATTACAAGCATAGATAAATACAATAGAACAAAGATACAAATGAAATAAACAGTGCTTTATGTTTTTCAGGTAAGAATGTAAAATAACTGCATAGTCTTCACTCTATACATTAAATGTTTTGTTAGAGGCACAATAGTGATTTTTCTCTCTGTATTTTGTTGTTTGATTAACATTAATGACAGACGGCAGAAGGAATATTAGGCTGCTGTCACTTTAAGACCGAATGCACGGATCCAATATACTGATACACATCCGTTTTCTTCACGTTTACGTAAGCCATAAGCGACTGTGTTTATGAGGATACTCCCCGAGACGGGCATTTTGTCATAGTTTTACATGTATGTGTCCATTCTCGCAGAAATAGACGCGAAAAAGAGTGGAATTTGGTGTTCGCAGGCATCTGTGTGCGCGGACGGAAAATGGCGCGCAAGTTCCGAAACGAGTTAGCTTTCGCATTTTCTTGCACTCAAATGGTTTAAAATCACTTAAGAGTTTAAACTGACAGGAACTAAAACACATGCATATGATAAACTTTCGCTATAGACCTTATGCGCCAGAGAAACAAGTCTTTATAATTTTGTCTTTGAACTTCTGTTTTTGCAGTAGCTCTGTAAATTTCTATGGCATCGCTGTCAAAGAGTAATTAGCTGGTGAAGTGGATTTCCTTATTGTACAGTTAACTAACATTATCATGAGCATTGTAATGTTTGCAGCAGATGTCATAATAAATGTCAGTAGACTGGGAAGATTTTAAAACGAGCAGTTCATTCATAAATCCGTAAGATCTTACCTTCATGCTGTGGAAATATAAACACAACAAGCTCAGCACTGAAAAGGGGCGGGGCTACATAAGGTTTAAAATGTTGGTTAAACTATGCAATTAATCTGAGAATCACGTTCGTTTTGAACCGTGGTGCCTGGTCTGTACGGATCAACTACGAATCCTATGCTTGACATACCACATCCTGCGATGTGAATATCGCAGGTACGCACATCGCGAGATCGATGCTAAAACATATCATGCAGCCCTACAAAGAAACAAGTTTTTACAATGAAAATACTCTCATCTTGTCTGCCATCTTGAATTTATCTTTACACTGAGCTCGGTTCAAGCAACGCAATCTCACCCCCAATTCGTACGTATTTTACGAGGTGGCTAATTCGTACAAATTTGTACGACCTCACTCGTACAAATTCATACGATTTGTCTAAACCCCAGTAGGTTTAGGGGCGGGGTTAAGGGTAGGTCATTCGTACAAATTCCTACGAATTTAGCAAATTGTAAAATACGTACGATTTAGCAAAAAACGTATGAATTCGTACGAAATGAGGTCATACGAATTAATACTAATTAGCCACCTCGTAAAATACGTACGAATTGTCGTGAGATGGGGCTGGCTCAATAATTCTGGGGTGGCCTTATTTGTTAAGTATAATTTCAATGCTGCATTATTAATTTGGCTAAAAGAGATTATTTATTCTGTCTATCTCCTTTTTGGTACACTATGACACCTTAAAAACCCTGTGAAATCTCTTCACAAACAACGTATTTCATATTAAAAAAGGAAGTTTGACGAGTCACCAATATTGCTTGAAAATTAACCTGAAAGAAAAAGACTGAAAGCATATATAATTTGGTCAACATTAGCCTCAAAGCTTACAGACATGAACTAAACTCCACAAAACTCCAATTGTGAGTATAGACAGCTCACTCATTTCTCTCTTTTGAAAAGATTTCAAGTCGTGATATCCGTTTCTGCCGCTTTTCTGAATCTGTTTGTGTAGAACACATTTTGAGTGTTTCTCCACAGTCCTAAATCAGAGGATGTGCTCAGACGTTTTCGCAGACATCTGGGTTTAAAAATAAACTCACTGGACCTTCCTGCGTTCATCACCCCACACTACGTCACAGGGCGCGTGTGTGTGTGTTACGTCCTCTGAGCGCATCATAACATTCGGAGGTTGCGGTGCCAGCAAATGGCACAGGGAAAGCCGTCTCTGCCGTTATTTTTAACTCGTTGTCTCCATGGAAACTGCCACATATGAGAAGACCCGCACACTCCTGCCAACTTACATGGGAGTGTGTAAATCTTCTGCGTGTGAGTGTGTGTCTGATTTCAGGCCACACCTGTAAGGCTCATATATTGTATCTGGATATGTGTATTTAAATAATCTATAGTTAATATTCACCATGGTGCTGTACAGATTATTTTGGGGCAGTTGAATTAATCATGGTACAAAAGTACAAACTATCAAGTTTCACTCCAGATTCGAACTGATTTTAAGACCAACATTGTGGTTCAAAACAACAAACATGAAAACAAACTGACTCAATACTACTTTCAACAAAATCAACTTGTATTTTTTTTACTTTAGACACAATAAACAGGATTTGAAGCATTAGAATTGTTACTTACCTGGAGAAGATGAAACAGAATTGATGGAGCAACAACATGGAAGAGAAAAAGAGAAAGATATATTCAGTCAATGGACAAATACTGTAAGTGTAAATTGTAAAGTTTGGGGTCAGGAAGATTTTTTGAAAGAAATTAATACTTTTATTCAGCAAGGATGCATTAAATTAATCAATTTGACAGTATTTTATGATTTTTGAAACTTGAAATTTCTATTAATCAAAGAAAAAAAATGTTTCTTGAGCAAATCATCATATTAGAATGATTTCTGAAGGATCATGTGACACTGAAGACTGGAGTAATGATGCTGAAAATTCAGCTTTGATCACGGGATATAAATTACATTTTACAATTTATTCACATAGAAAACAGTTCTTTTAAATTAAAATAATATTTCACAATTTTACTGTATTTTTGATCAAATAAATACAGCCTTGTTGAGAATAAGAGGTTTCTTTTAAAAACAATGCAAAATAATACATTTGAAATGGCTAAAGCTGCTATATATACACTTATATAATTATTTAACCATCAACATGGTATAGACTAAAAAAAGACTTTAGACCTGCGTTCAGTCTGAGGTTTAAGTAACCTTTAAAATAGCTGCTCCAGGGATTGAAACATGCACTTTTCCCCATTATATGTGAGCAGTGTACTATAGTGTTTGCTGTCAGCGTCTTTATGTTCTGACAATGCATGAGCTCAAAGAAGCCATTTTGTAACTCATAAAGGAAAACCCTCCACTGGAGTCTCTATATGTGAGGTCATTCATTTCAGGTCAACTGCACTTCACTGCGTGTGACAGAATTTATGTGAGAAACTCAATATGTGCTCATATTTTTTATAACATACTAAAGTGTGCACACAGCAGGTTTAAAAAAAGATGCCTCACTCTGAGCGAATCGGGTTCAGTCAAACTTTAATAATGTGTTGTGTGTGTATATTATATATACAGTGGGTATGGAAAGTATTCAGACCCCCTTAAATTTTTCACTCTTTGTTATATTGCAGCCATTTGCTAAAATCATTTAAGTTCTTTTTTTTTTCCCTCATTAATGTACACACAGCACCCCATATTGACAGAAAAACACAAAATTGTTGACATTTTTGCAGATTTATTAAAAAAGAAAAACTGAAATATCACATGGTCCTAAGTATTCAGACCCTTTGCTGTGACACTCATATATTTAACTCGGGTGCTGTCCATTTCTTCTGATCATCCTTGAGATGGTTCTACACCTTCATTTGAGTCCAGCTGTGTTTGATTATACTGACTGGACTTGATTAGGAAAGCCACACACCTGTCTATATAAGACCTTACAGCTCACAGTGCATGTCAGAGCAAATGAAAATCATGAGGTCAAAGGAACTGCCTGAAGAGCTCAGAGACAGAATTGTGGCAAGGCACAGATCTGGCCAAGGTTACAAAAAAATTTCTGCTGCACTTAAGGTTCCTAAGAGCACAGTGGCCTCCATAATCCTTAAATGGAAGACGTTTGGGATGACCCAAACTAGAGCTGGCCGTCCGGCCAAACTGAGCTATCGGGGGAGAAGAGCCTTGGTGAGAGAGGTAAAGAAGAACCCAAAGATCACTGTGGCTGAGCTCCAGAGATGCAGTCGGGAGATGGGAGAAAGTTGTAGAAAGTCAACCATCACTGCAGCCCTCCACCAGTCGGGGCTTTATGGCAGAGTGGCCCGACAGAAGCCTCTCCTCAGTGCAAGACACATGAAAGCCCGCATGGAGTTTGCTAAGATGGTGAGAAATAAGATTCTCTGGTCTGATGAGACCAAGATAGAACTTTTTGGCCTTAATTCTAAGCGGTATGTGTGGAGAAAACCAGGCACTGCTCATCACCTGTCCAATACAGTCCCAACAGTGAAGCATGGTGGTGGCAGCATCATGCTGTGGGGTGTTTTTCAGCTGCAGGGACAGGACGACTGGTTGCAATCGAGGGAAAGATGAATGCGGCCAAGTACAGGGATATCCTGGACGAAAACCTTCTCCAGAGTGCTCAGGACCTCAGACTGGGCCGAAGGTTTACCTTCCAACAAGACAATGACCCTAAGCACACAGCTAAAATAACGAAGGAGTGGCTTCACAACAACTCTGTGACTGTTCTTGAATGGCCCAGCCAGAGCCCTGACTTAAACCCAATTGAACATCTCTGGAGAGACCTAAAAATGGCTGTCCACCAACGTTTACCATCCAACCAAGAACTGGAGAGGATCTGCAAGGAGGAATGGCAGAGGATCCCCAAATCCAGGTGTAAAAAACTTGTTGCATCTTTCCCAAAAAGACTCTGGCTGTATTAGATCAAAAGGGTGCTTCTACTAAATACTGAGCAAAGGGTCTGAATACTAATTGTGATATTTCAGTTTTTCTTTTTTAATAAATCTCCAAAAATGTCAACAATTCTGTGTTTTTCTGTCAATAAGGGGTGCTGTGTGTACATTAATGAGGAAAAAAAAATGAACTTAAATGATTTTAGCAAATGGCTGCAATATAACAAAGAGTGAAAAATTTAAGGGGGTCTGAATACTTTCCGTACCCACTGTACATACATACACACAGTATGTTCATTCGATATTAACAATCATCATGTTTTTATTTCTCCTACAGTCTTGAAAGTAAAAGTTTTTTTTGGTATCTATAGTTCCATAAAGAATCTTTAACATCCATGGAATCTTTCCATTCCACAAAAGACTCTTTATAGTGGGGAAAAAAAAAAAAAAAAAGGTTCTTTAGATTTTTTAAAATGCTCTTCACACTGTGAATAAAAGAGGTTCTTTTATTAATGATTTTCACAGAACCTGATTTCACCAAGTGCAACATGTTCCTGGATCAACATTCCAATCAACCAATCAGATTTGAGGGAAGTTTACAATTTATGTCAAGTTCAGGCTTACGACCAGGGTTCGGTGCTTCTACATCAGTGTTATTCACTTAACATTTACCTCTGATTTTAGAGATAAGTTATGGGTAGGGTTAGGTTTAGGAGTAGGGATATGTTTAGGATTAAATTTTCAGACTGGAATGTTGTTCCAGGATCAGCAAAGTATGCTGACCCAGGAACACGTCTAACTCAGCAAAACTCAGGACGTGCGAACGATTCACAGAAAGGTTCTTTGAGAAACCAATAATGGTTTTTCTATGGCATTGCTGTGAAAACCCACCTTTATTTTTAAGAGTGTAAGTAGTTTTAGGAGAAACATCTGAGACGAATTTTCTACAGTGCCTAAATGCAACACAATTGAAAACTCCATTAAGTCTCCTGAGATATGAACGAGCAATAAATGTTCCTCTGGGATCCTTCATTCAAAAAATATCTGTGCTGAGAGCATGCAGACAGTTTCTGTCTCTCTCTCTCTCACACACACACTCACACACACACACACTCACACACACACACACACACACACACACATCCCAGAGGCACAGTCACACACACTCACTCGTAAGCCACATCATTACTCGTCCTGGATTCGCTGTCTCTGATTGGTCGAGAGCGAATGGATGGGTAGCAACAACACAGACTGGCACACGTGGTCGGCCCTCTACGACACACACACACTTTCTGTCTCTCGCAGGCAAACATTCATCCTCCCTGTCTTCAACAAATACACTCATTCACTGCACCATCTTTGTTTCTCTCTCTCCATCATGTTGTCATGCTGCGGGAGAGAATGAGCAGGAACAGCCAATGGGACGGCCTGTCATTCATACACACACACACACACACACACACACACACACACACTGACCAGCCTCACACTACTCAAAGCCTACGAGAATGTAGGTCAATTTTTTTCCTCTTGATAATAGTTAAAGAAAGATATCTTTCACTACAGCGTACAACCAGCCTGTGTAGTATTATAGTGAGCGACACAGGATCATTTTAAAGGGATAGTTTACAAAAAAATTAAAATTCTGTCATTCTCTCTTCCTCATGTCATTCAAAACCTGTATGACTTTCTTTCTTCTGTGGAACACAAAAGAACATGTTTTGAAGAATGTTCATGCTGCTCTTTCTATATAATAATAATAATTTAAAAAAATCACTCTCATTAAAATGTCAAACAAATGTAAAAATGTTTGCTGCACAAATAGAAATCAAATGCCAACTGAAATGGACTAGAGCCAAAATTTCCAGCTAACTATAATTCCTTCATTGGAAATGTTGACGTGACAGTCAAGAAATATGCATAACAGAATGATGAGAAAAACAAAACAGTAAGATGTGATATGGCACATGATTCTCACGGTGTTAAGTTGTCGCCATGGGGCAGAAAACCAAACAATTCACCTACAGGTCAAGAAACAGCTTGAAACAATAAACAATATGTGTTGAGTGTTGTGTGGAACGCTAACCTGTCAGAATTTTTGAGAATGTTTGAGAATGTGACACCAAAACATCTATTAATCATCTTATGCTCATTTATTGCATGTTACAGATCCACAAAACTCATGAGTTCTAGTAAGTTTTATAAAATATGTGCATCATTCAGATTTCAGATATGTGCAATGTTTATCCACTAGCTAAACATCCGACTCCATGAGTCTCAACCGCTTCACTACTCCATCCTTTTCTGTCTTTTGCAAGGAAAATAATGAAAATGGGGACTTTTTTTATTTTTTTTGTAGAACCAGGTCAATGTAACAGCCCTTTTCTGCATGCAGTCATTAAAGAAAACTGGCACGACGTCAGTGAACTCGCCCACACACACAGAGTCAGGATCATATCGGACCACCGTGACGGGGCACATAGCAGGAGGAGTGTTTCTCTCAACCCCCAAATCAGAAGAATTCTCCCCATGCTTTTATATCAGACCTAATCTGCAAGTTTCTGAAGTCTTATCGCTGTATTGGTTCTGTGACAGTCAACAGAAAGTTAAATGCAATACAGTCTGATTATGAGATGGACAACATTTCACCATTTGGAATTGAATCTTTTAAATTCAAATTTAATTTGAATTGAGGTAGCAAACAATGCAAATTTAAAAACAAAATCATATAGCAGGGATTTTTAACTAGAAAAGCAAAGTTTGTCATGGCAAATATTAAAGTGTTCCCAATATTTTTGGAAAAAAATATTAGACCATTCACAGCATCTGATAGCAATCATAAATGTTAGCCTGGTGTGTATGGCTCTGTTTGGCAAACAGGTACGCTAGTGGGCGTCCATACGGGCTTTGCACAAAAGATTAACATGACGGCACATGCTAGTCAATGAGTTGAATCAACTCCACAGCAACTACATACATTTATCCACTAACCATTCAGAAACGTCCAGTTTCATTCTAAAAGTTGTAACTTCTTCCTGAGTCTCTCCATCAGTGTCGACTCCGGTTTGAACAATGTAAGGCTGAACACCGTTACTGACAATCCTCATTTTGGCTGCGTGAGATTCTCCAGCTTTGTCGTTGTTGTTGAGCAACCGAAGGGTGAGCTGTTAAAGCTCCGCCCTCTTCTGGAAAGCAGCCAAGAGCAGCAGCTCATTTGCATTTAAAGGGACACACACAAAAAGGCCGTGTTTTTGCTCTCACCCAAATAGGGTCAAATTTGACAAGCTATAATAAATGATCTGTGGGGTATTTTGAGCTGAAACTTCACAGACACATTCTGGAAACACTAGAGACTTATATTACATCTTGTGAAAAGGGGCATAATAGGCAAAATATTGGCTTGAAAAAGCTTTGAATGTTTTTTGGGAAGTTTGAAGGAAACACAGCTGATCTATCTATCTATCATCCATCCATCCATCCATCTACAAACTTCAAGGATTTTTCAAAACTTTCAAGCCTGGGTTTGTCAAGCCAAAATGTAACATTTGTTATGACAAACTTTGCTTTTCTAATTAACAAGTAACATTAATCTCTTAATTAATTTTTTGATTTACTTCCTTTACATGCACATTTGAATTGCAAATGAGCATTCTATTTAATTCAATTTCAATTCAAATTCAGCAACTGAACTGGAATTTAAAATGCTTTCTAAATTTAGTTCTGAATGGCATAAGACCCTCGAGTCTCCTGGTCTTCTTTGAAATGCGTCCGGTGCTCTGAACCGCAGCACAGATTAAAAACCCCCCGTCTGAGGGCTGCAAGACCTCATTACCAATTCAAAACATCCCTGAGCGTATTCTACGGAAACAAAGTGCTGAACGTTTCCTTGAAGTTTTACATCAGCTTTGGGCTGGATAGAACACAAAAGGAAGTCCAGGTTTGGATGCATGACAGGTCCACGAGTCGAGTTCATGAAGAGGCACCTGTGGGACAATAAAAACACAGCAAGCCACTAAATCTGCTCTCCATTAGTTCCCAAACACAAGAATGCTACATCTGCGTGCAGAGACCTGCAGTCTTTAAGTGACCCTCCCTCAAGGCCGGCTCACCCTCTGCCCGTAAATCGTGGGTGGAATAGGTGGTGTCCGACCCCCTCATTCCAATCCTCATCAGTCCACCTTATTTCCCAGCTAAGAAAACATTCAGAGCGTGCCGGATTGACCCGGGGTGAGGGTGTGTCGCTGAACGTGTGTGTGTGTTTTATTGGCATTGTTTCAGGCGTACCCCATTTAACTGCATTCTTAAAAACACACGTGCACTTAGCAAATAAACATCCTGATTGTTTCCGTATGTTTAATGATTTTTCGCTGGATGTGACCGCGAATATCGTTTAAACCGTCGTCCCAGAAGACTTCTTAAAAAGAAGCACCTGCCTCGCCACCTCCTTTTCGCCCTGGTGAGGTAATCGTTCGCTCGAGTTTCGATTCGTTACTCTGATCTCAAAGATATTGGGTGACAGTTTTGGATGAGGAAACACATCCATAATCTGCTTTCAATTAGACCTCCCTCTCTCCTACAATTCGTCGCAATCCCAATCGTAGTAGAAACTAACCGCATAACGTGTGTTCTGTAGAAAAGCGCAGCACCAGGGAAGTACAGTCGCTGCACATGGAGGGAATTATAGGTAGAGTCTGGTGCTAGTGGATCTACACGTGCTCCAGTTACAGTCTGGCATTCGGACAACAGCTAAAAGGCACCGCATTCATCTAGAAGGGATGGAGGTATTTTTGCGAGCCCTAATGTTGAGTATTGCTAAAACACAAGGACGGAAAAGAGTAACTAAATACATCTGCCGCCACTAGCCATTCTGAGGTCTGTCGAGGGATCTGTCTGTGACTTTGGACAAGGTTTTGGCACACTGGTGCAGCACTGGTACTCATATGAGTGAGTGGGGCTTTTATTTAAAGGGATAGTGCATCCAAAAACATCAATTCATTCACCCTGATGCCATTCAGAACCCTGTTTTTTTCAATCCACCTTATTTTTCAGTGCAGTAATGTGAATGTGCATTAAACAGTAAAACTGTTTGCTCTCTGTGTTTATGTTTACTGTAATCAAATAAAATGATAAATACCAGTTTGCAACATCAAGCATTATAATAGACTGTTTATTTACAGCTAAAATAACTGGAAGTAAATGACAATTGAAGTTTTGCACATACAAGTTTAAAATGGCTAACATATACACCATGAAAACACTATAGTTCATATGGCTTGTGCACTATGTTTTAAGCATGCAATACCTAAATTTAAAGGGATGGACGGAAGAAAAATGAATAAATTATCCTTCTATGTTCAGTTTTGCCCTCCGCCGTAGCTCTCAAATCTCATTTGTATTTGCATATAATCATATATAGCATGTGAAGACAGTTTTTTTTTACAGTATATAGCACATTTCATACACAAGTGCTTTATATAATAAATGATACTGATAGTGTTAAAATAAAAATAATAAAATAAAGATTAAAAACAATAAAAATTAAGAAATTTAAAACTGAAGAAGTTAAGAAAATTAAATAAATGTATATTAACTCTTTCCCCACCATTGACGGAATTTTCGGATGTGTTTTCACTGTTATACGGTAGGGGGCGCTATTATGCATCTTTTGAACCAATAGAATCCCTGGATCAAAACAGGCAAAAAGAAGCAGAAACAAGCAATAAAATCATTTCTTATGTATGGTGTTGTCTTTGAGAAAAAGTATTCTTTTTGTTCAAAATGTTGCTTTTTTTATGAAACTTCCTTTTTTTTTTTTTTAAGAAGAGGCTCTGTTTTTTCTTTTGCTATATTGTATGTTCAGATATTCATACAACAAAATATTCTTGGGGCCATGAAAGTTTTGTGAAAATGATCAAAAATGCTGGCAGTGGCTGGCAACTTTAAAAAAGTAAAAAAATAAATAAATTAAAAAAAAAAGACACTTAGTGTCAGGCTTGATGTCAATGATGCTAAACGGCCCTTGTTTTTGAGTGTCCAGATTCACTTTCATTGTAGGGAAAAGAAAAGTGTGAATATACTGCCTAACATCTATTTATTCGTGATGCATGGAAAAAAAAAATCAATGTGATAAAATGTGAAGTAATTTTAGCGCCACTAGTGGCATCAACCGGAATTGTAAAAATAGTGATTGTTTCCAAAAAGCATTCCTGTTGTCATTGGTCACACAAACAGCTATTCCCACTTAAATTCATATTAAAGGGATAATTCACCCAAAAATGAAGTTCTTTCTTCAGCTGAACACTAAGGAAGATATTTTGAAGAATATAGGAAACCAAACAGTTAATGGACCCCATTGACTTTAATAGTATTTTTTCTATACAATGGGGACCATCAATCTTCAAAATATCTTCTTTTGTGTTCAGTAAATGATGACAGAATTTTCAATTATGGGTGAACTATCCCTTTAAGCCAAAAATTGACAAATTGGGCGGCTGAAACAAACCGATCAATGCGTTCAATGTGCCACATAGCGCTCACAGTAAACATACATTAAACTGGGGATACAATAAAGTATTATACCATCAAAAACATTCACCTTTAGGATATCAAGTTCCTTGAAGAGTACTCCCAGCACACTTATGTTTATAAGGACCGGGTTGTATGTTCCTGCTCAGCGGGACTAGAGAGCTTTGTCCCTGTACGCCGCCAATGACATTTCTCTCACAGTGAGGGTGACATCATTTGTCACACCGTGGGCCGCACACCAGTGCAGAAGCTCCTGGGACAGTGAATCATTTCTACATCCGTGAGTCTCCACAGACACCACACACACTGACCCAGTTAAAAGCCCCCGACTCGCTGCAGAGCAACAACATGTCAGCTTCAACAAACGGCATAAAAACAAAGCCAGCAAAACGTCTCGATTATGCTTTTTACAGACTGCTGAATTGCTAGTAAATCCTTTACAAATCAATATTTTGATAAGACATTATCCTTATTATAAAACAGAAATGAAAAGGCAGGGACAGACTCAACAATGCATCAGGAAAAAGGACTTTTCATTCACGCAGGAGGTGAACAGTCTCATCTGGCCCCCAGGAAAACTACAGTATCTTCATGGAGACAATTGTTGTTATCTTACAGTCATGTGAGCCAGGCCTCTGATTTGATTGGCTAAGCAGATTCCACATTAACCAATGAGGATGCACATAAAAGTTCCTCATCTCTTCTCATCCCTTCTCAGCAGAACACCACAGAAAAACACTGTACTTCTGAGTAGGGATGGGAATCATGAGGAATTTCACATTTATGCATTTGTCAGGTGCTTTTATATGCATTGCCTGGGAATCAAACCCATAACCTTGGAGTTATTAGCGCCATGATTTATGGTTTGAGCTAGAGGATTTAACACTGAACAGTTTAAATCCCATTATTGATTATTTTAGTATCTGACATTGTAAATGAAACTGAAAAAAAAAAAAAAAGATTATTGAAGAATATGTTTAACTATTTCAGTCCTTAAAAATTCCATGTTTAATTCAATGCCTTACTTGCCGTTTCTTTATAATTATTTATGAAATTTACTAGCAACTTCTGAGTAAAAATTGTTTTCTAGTGTTGATTAAAATTACTATATGTCTGGCTTAAAATGAACCCAAAATAGGTTGGAAATTAAAAATCAGACATAATTGCTAGAGGCATGCTCATTTCCAACATACTTTGGGTTCATTTTAACCAAGCAACATGGTAATTTTTACACAATAGTTGGGTTAAATAAAACTACCCAGCAGACTGGGCAAACATTTAACCCAACTGCTGGGGTAAAACAACCCAATCACTGAGTCTGTCCAATTTCAACTCAACTTAGGTTGTTTTTAACCCAGCATTTTTTAGTGTAGTCAGCAACGAAGAAATATATGCAAATATATAGTCAAGAAATATATGCAAAAAAACAACAATATTTAAGTCTCATGGTTAAGTAAAAACTTAAGAATATCATAACACAGTTACAGATGTCATTTAATTTCAAGTTGGACATAAAATAAGCAATGGCATGCAGTTTAGTGATTCAGGAATCACTCCATATGATTCAGTTTCAGATTCATATTCAATTCAATGACTGATTTTTTAGTCTCCAAGACAATGGGAGCCAGACGAGATGGTTAACTCATGTTTTCAGTCATGTTTTTAAACTAAAATCCCCACTTAACCCTTCAGTCGCACAAGACTGAAACAGCTCATCGTAGTCATTTGTTCAAGAGTCAAACAGCATGTAAATTCTTGCTTGCAACCAGCAAGATGTTTCAATACAAAACAAGCATATCTATTTATTTCTTTGTTCCATTTCGCAGAGCTCAAAAAAAACATTTATTTTTCTTCTAAAAAATAACATGCAGGTTTGAACATCAAAGCTCAGCCTAGATACTTCACTAGTGTTGCTCTTTCATATTTCTCTACTTTTATCTTCAAATCACACCAATCCTTTTTACCTTATATAGATAACCTCCTCTCTCTCTTTCTCGCACCCACTCCAATTCATTCCCTGTTGTTATTCAGTTGGGCAAAATGTTGGACAAAACCTCTGTAAATCCTTCCAGCAGGTTCCCATATGAGGCAGCTGTGAAAATCTGTCTGGAATTTAACAAAGGAGAGGGAAAGCACTTCTAAAAATATTTGCAAAAGACATAAATAGTAGCCGTACACTAGGTAAAGGTCATAAATAAAACGTGACAGGACTAAAAGTTAGTTATGGTGAGTTTGTCTCCCAGTGTTTATTTTAGCCAGCTAACCCTCTCATCATTCTTCTTCACATGTCATCCGTCGACGTCGGCCCGCGCTTGTTTACTTGTTTTCTTTGATGCTTGCATGGGGGGAAGCCGTAGATAAAACCTCAAGTCACTTTCATTTTACCATACAAGGTGAAGCAGCGAGCGCTGTTGAATCTCGCCCACGTTGTTATGGGTAACCCCGTCTTTGGTTTGGCTTAGTGCTAAACACTCTTTAGCCCACAATGACCCACTCAAAGTCCAAGTGCAAAGTCGACTGGGTTTTTAAATATACAAAGTTGGCTGTTACCATGACAGTGTTTGCTAAGGAGCTTCTATGAGCTTCACAGGGTGTTACAGCCGGATCTCCCAGACTGAGGAATTTGGAGGTTTTAAAGGTGTTTTAATGCTTGGTTTGTTTCACACTGTAAGAATTTTTGCTCAAAATGAATTCAGACACGCCTAAAGCGAATCAAACTCCTCTACAACAAAGTGCAGTTTGCTGTGAAGTTCACGTATAACTTTAATTGTAAATGCAAAACTGTTCATATTCACTTTATTTTCATTGCAAAACAGTTTGAATTAAAAGCGTAAGGAGACCCTATCAAACCAAAAGTGGAGCAGAAACTAATTTAAAATCCACTTTCAAGGTCAGGTGTGAATGCAAAAAGAACTTATTTTATAGAGGACTGAAGTGTAAAAACACCCTTATTTGTCTTTTATACCACTTGTACCACTTTTTAATTTCTCCTTACAAACTGTATATACATTTTGAGATTGCGAGTCACAATAACAAGAAATAAAGTTAATAATTGTCTTTTTTTTTTTACTATGGGGAAAAACAAGCTTCCATACATAATTCATTCACATGAACAGAAGAGACTTTTTTTCCCCACATATTGCCACCACATCAACATATGGAAGTCAAAAGTATGTTTTCAGAATAGTTTTTTTAAATTCCATGATTCCATGGTATGATTTGCTTATAAATTTCATTGTGAATGCAAAGTATTTCATATTCACTTCTTTTTCATTGCTTAATTTCAAAAACAGTATGAGCTAAATGCCTAATGAGTCCCCAATCGAAACTAAAGTGGAGCAAAAACAGATGTGAATCCAAATTTTTTGGTCCACTTAAAAAGTTCTGAGGTTATTTTATAAAGGACTCAAGTGTGAAAACACTTACTTTTCACTTTTATTTCTCCTTACAAACCATATATGCATCTGAGAATGTGTCCTTCTGAAAGTAACAAAACTATAGAAGTCTGTTGCCTCCTCAGAGTTAAAATAACATCACAATGTGAGATATAAAGTCATAACGGTGAAATAAAACAAATGCAACTGCAAGCAATTAAGTTGCAATTACAAGAAAAAAAGTTGCAATTATAAGAATTACATTTTGAGGTAAAACTTTACATTGTGATAAACTAAAGTGGCATAGCATAAGACATAAAGTTATCTTCCATAAAAAACAATGCATTCACAAGAAGAAAAGACTATTTTTCCCACATTGCCACTAGATCCCAGAAGGCAACATATGGAAGTCAATCTGTGGAATCATTCAGCTCCAAAAACACTGAAGAATGTTCAATAAAAGCACTAAACGCGCACCTGCCTGTCTTTAGATCCTCTAAAGGTCTTTCTGTGCAGCCCTGCAGCTTAGACAAGAGCCGAGCTTGAGGAATTATCATGGAAAATATGTGGCAGTGAAAAAAGGATTTACATACCAAGAACTCGACAGAAAGACTAGCAATACTGCAATGTGCACACCTACGGGTGAGAGAAACCAGAAACGGTGCAACATTACAGTAAATATGCTGAAACGCCCTTATTTATCAGTGATATCAGTTGCATCTGTGATCTACAGTAAGTCGGTTAAAGAGCTGTATGTGATATCGGTATGGGCAGAAGAAAGAAGAAAAACACAATATAGAGTTACACAAGCTTTGACATGCAAAATATGAATGTCTCACATTCATAACTCATATCTGGATTACATATTAAAGGGGACCTATTATGCAAAATTCACTTTTGCATGGTGTTTGGACATAAATGTGTGTAGGCAGTGTGTGTACACAACCACCCTATAATGATAAAAATCCAACCACTCCTTTTTTTTTAATCCCCATAAATCATAAGTAGTGTCTCAAAACAAGCCGTTTCCAAATCCCTGGCAGTGTGACGTCACAAAAGCCACAGGCCCCACCCACGAATGTTGACAGACACTGCCGTTTTAACATAGAACCGTGCGAGTTCACAGCGAGTTGTACACAGTCCGCCATTGCTGCACTGACGAGAACGTCTCCCAAGCATTTTAGGTGTTCTGTAGCTGGACGGATTAATCCACATAGCTCTCTCCATTTACTCCCTAAATCTGAGCCGCTGAAGACGAGGTGGATTAATTTTGTTTTTGAAGAAAATGCTCCCTGAACTCTACCGAAATTTGTTTATGTCTGCACGAATCATTTCACACCGGACTGCTTTGTGAACGAATGTCAATACAAAGGGACAATACAAAACATATAAGTTTATCAGTTTATTAAGCACCACCTTTATATATTTGTTTACTGTTAGTTGTAACAAGTGTTTCTGTGTATTTCGCTGTGTATGTTGATGATAATGCAAGGGAGAGAGAGTTTATGGATAATATTTTTATGCACACTTGTACTGTGTTTTATTAAGCTCTTACAGAGATTTTCTAAAGTGAAAACAGATGCTTCATATTTTGTGTGAAGTACAATAAACGCTATAAAACTCATCGGTAAACTGCCTTGTACTAATAAAGTGGATAAAAACAAGAAGACAATATAAGTTATAACCGTAATTGAACTAAACTATACCTGTTCTATCTCCATGCAGCATATATTCGCAGTTTCTGACAGTTTCTATAGTGCGTCCTGACTGAATCCTGACACCGGAGAATGAGCTCTTGAAGCTCCACCCTCTTAGGCCGAGCGCAGCAGCTCATTTGCATTTGAAAGGGCACACACTGAAACGGCGCGTTTTTGCTCAACCCCAAAAAGTGATTTTAACATGCTATAAAAAATTATCTGTGGGGTATTTTTAGCTAAAACTTCACATACACACTCTGGGGACATCAGAGACTTATTTAACATCTTGTAAATGGGGGCATAATAGGTCCCCTTTAACAGCCAAATGATGTAAAGGTGCAGGTATAGTATAAAAAACATTATTTTTCACGTATTCTCCATTGTTGCCGCTCCTCTCTTCCCAGTCTGTCAGTATTTCTCTGTTTAGTTCCTGTCTCTATGAAGCCCCTCCTTCTGAAAGCACCATGTGCTCTGATTGGTCAGCTGGACTAGTGTGTTATGATTGGTCAAGCACTTCGAGCGTGTTTGGGAAATGTCACGCCCCTTACCATAACCGCAAGTTTCAACACACCAACTCAACCAGGCCCCGCACCTTTATTCTGCATATGAATTATTTAAATGAGGAATATTGTAACGTGTTTGTTCCTGGAAGAAAACTCAAGACTACAATGAAGTTCAGAAACAGTGACACTAATACAGAGAATAACTCCCGCTGGAGGGACTTTGCAAAGACAAACATGTTTCCTTTGGAAAAACTTCCAAAGAAATGGCATTGATGAATCATTCACATTTAGACTAATCAATTTTGAAAAATTACAAACTCAAACTGAGATTGCATGTGTTTGACACACATCAATGAAGGTCTGGTTAGGCTAATATGCCTCTAGTAGGAGATGGATGTGCTGAAATTACAGATGCCCTTCGCCCCAATCCATTAAACCAGATTAAAACCAGATGAGCATGAGTGTTGCACGTGTGCTACATGTGTCTGTATGAGTCTATCTAGACGATTAGATTTGACAACGTGCAATCAAAGCGAGCTTGTAAGTGAGATGACCCGCACAGAACTGTTTTACATCTCAATGCAACAGTAAACATTCAAACATGCAATTGTTTTTAGAGGTATAAATTCATCACACTTTACCAAAACTGCTTGGATATGCACTTAATGTCATGAAATTAAGGGTTTTTGTTTCTTATTTTGAACGATTCATTACTGCATGTTAGTCCAAACTAGGGCTGGGTATTGACTCAATTTTCACGAATCAATTCGATTTCCATTCACATGCTTGTGATTCGATTACAATTTCGATTCGATATCGATTATTTTGGATGTAGTATATCAGTTACAGTACATAGCAAATTTTCTAGAAGAAAAAAATCTCTCAACTAATGCTGTAATCTACACATGGGAGTCAGTTGGTACTAATATACTATAATATTGATGGTTAAAATTAACTTATTTATATACAAACACTTTTTTTTATAAGAAATAAAGTTCAGAATTACATAATCAGATTTCTACTCCAATTCATTTTTTTGAAATATAAACATTTAAATCATGGCTGTCATAACTGATTTATTCAAAAATGCATTAAATATTGAAGAACATTATAATGAATATGTAACGGTACATAGCTATATTTATCATAATGCTGCTTTCTAGAGTTCGCTTTTCTAGCTGACTAATGAGTTTATGGTCACCACATGTTTTTCTGAGGTAAATGTGACGTTACGTGACATTGTTTACAAGCTGTTTCATTGACGTCTTTCCGAGGTTGAAGCACTGATTGAGCTATTACACGAGACACAATACAGATTTCTGTAAGTTGTACTGTATCTTTTAGCATACCTTCAGATGTTTAGTCATGTTTATTTCGCACTGTAACTGGTATTAAAGCGGAGAGGATGTTCACATGCGCTCCGTGCTGCCGCTTCTCTTTAACTGAGGCACAGCGATCTGTCACATCACATTAAACAGCGCCAAAACGGTATTTATTGTTTGAATCTGATAATAAGATGGAAGTCATTTGAAATCTGAGACTTTGCTTCATATCAAAAGTAACAAAGCACAAAGATTATTGCGATTTATTGGATGGGAGGCATGCTACATGTTCTGTTCATTCATCAACTGAAAACAGACTAGATTAATCGATTCTTGGGAATCGATATCGGTTCATAAAAATAAGAATCGATTAAAATCGAGATATCAATATTTTTTACCCAGCCCTAGTCCAAACAAAAAGTTAGTCATCATAATCTTTTATCAGAATGTAATACGTCGATCCAAAGTTGTCTGAAACAATGTTCCTTTTAAGCTGACATCATTTTCTTGGTGATTATAGTCACAGAAGCTGCGTCCGAAATCGAATACTTCTCTACCATATAGTACGCGAAAAACAGTATGCGAACAAAGTAGTATGTCCGAATTCATAGTATTCGAAAAACAGTAGGCGAAAAGGACCCGGATGACTTACTACTTCCGGCGAGATTCTGAAGTGCGCATACGATGGACACTTTACTATCCCATGAGGCCACGGGAGAGGATTTGTGAATGGAGTTGAAGGGACGGAACCAAACGCTGGTAGGTCATGTGATAGTAACAACATGGCTGATATAGTACGTCCGAATTCATTCATACTACACGTATTCGTACTATATAGAACATACTTTTTTAACGGTCGTGAAGTAAATTTAAATTCAAATTTAGTACCTACTCAACAGTACGCAATTTCGGACGCAGCTACAGTCTTTTTGTTTTTGTTGTTGTTGTCAGCTCGTTCTTTCAACATCCAATCAATTTTTAACGGACAGTGTTGGGGATAACGCATTACAAGTAACTTGAGTTATGTAAACAGATTACTTTTTTAAGTAACTAGTAAAGTAACGCATTACTTTTTCAATTTACAACAAAATATCTAAGTTACTTTTTCAAATAAGTAACGCAAATTAGAGTGTTGAACCTCTCCTGTATCCTATTCTTCTTTAATCCAGAATGGCAGCACAGCTGAAAGGTTTGTTTGAGCTGCGCCCTCTACTGTACAGGCGTAAATATGCATTTCCTTCAGCCTGAGGCTTATTCATTTCACTTTTGGTGTGAAAGGACCTTTACATTTGCCAAAAATAGAACTTTTTTGTTGTTATTAAAAAACAAACAAGCGAGCCCAGCCCAGAAGAGAAAAAGTAACGCAAAAGTAATGTAACGCATTATTTTTCATAAAAAGTAACTGAGTAACGCAATTAGTTACTTTTTTAGGCAGTAACGCAATATTGTAATGCATTACTTTTAAAAGTAACTTTCACCAACACTGAAAATGGATACTTTTTTTCTCACATCTTCTTTAACTCTGTGAACAGAAAGTCAGAAAAAATTACAAAAATAAAATCTGTAAAGTCTGTAAACTAAAAAAATATTTCCAGCTATCAATTAATGAAAACCTTCAGCTTTGACAGACGAGGTGTGATTATCAAGCTCTCCAAGTCTTCAGGCCTGGATTCTGTTCATTTCACACCCCCATAAATACTGCAAATGTGATTATTATTACTAGCTCTAAATAAACAGGTTTTACATTCTTCAGGGACTCCAGAACCTGCAAGCATTCAAAAAGTTAATAAGAAATTCCTGTGATCTTAAAGGCCTAAAGGGAGAAAAACAGACACACAAACATAAAGAAGATCTTCAAAACCTAGAGAATGAGAGATTGTAAAGGTTGTGTAATGACTATAATTATGCTATTCAAAAGTTTGGGGTTTTTGAAAGAAATTAATACTTTTATTCAGTAAGGATGTATTAAATTAATCAAAAGTAACAGGAAATAATGTTACCAGAGATTTCTATTTCAAATAAATGCTGTTACTTTGATCTTTCTATTCAACATTGATGATAATAAGAAATGTTTCTTGAGCACCAAATCATCATATTAGAATGATTCTGACTAAAAGAGCACAATCATCTCTTCAAAGTCAACATGACATCAGAATTGACTGTTTACTTTCTTAAAGGGACAATTCACCCAAAAATGAATTTTACATGTCATCATAATGGAATTAAAATGGATTGTGAACACCGTTTTTATGATGACTTTAACAAGCATCTAAAAATACAAATTACGTTTTTAAACAGATGCTCAAACAGACACAACACAACCCAGGCGAGTCAAAACAACAGAGAAAGAGGGAAAATCTTATTGGACGAGGCAGGATTACACAGATGCAGCATGTGTATTGTAATTCAGATCAAAACAGGCTGTGATTGGATGGAGAAGCATGTGCTGGCAGCCAATGGCCTGGTTTTGCATTGTTTGTGTGTGTGCTGTCAGTCTGTCAGAGCTCAGATTATTCCAAACCTTCTGTTAACAGTCACACAAAGTCTGTCAGGGACTCGTCTCTTGTTTTCTCGTCGTCTCTCTCGCTTACAAACAAACTTTCTTTCACAGTATTTCACTGTGTTCCTGTGTCTGTGTCTTTCTCTCTGTTTTAAAGAGGTCTGAATGAACTGATTCCTGAATATTCCAGTGAAACTATCCAAGCAAAATGATTTCATTGTTTAGTCCCATCCACTCTCCCTGGTGCCCTCATTACTACATAACCCTCATACACACACACACACACACACACACACACACACATACACGCGGCTTCCTCCACTACACCCTCATCGGCCTAAAAATACACACACACTCTCCAAAAACAACACACCCACCATATATGACAGCTTACAAGCACTTGAACTTATCCGAATGTTGTTTGAAATATAGTCCACACTATATTTCAACCCAAAATCAAAAGAAATAAATTAGAAATTATATTTTGCATAAAGAAAACGCTGACTATTTTAGGACCATTACAATTATTTGTTATTTTTAGAACAATTAAGCAGAATTTCCTCAAAATTTTCATTAATGGAATGCAGAACAATAATAATAATGATGATAATAATCATGGTGGTTTTATTGTACTGTATATAATTTATGCTGAATTAAAAAAAATAAATGTAATCAACTTAATTTACATTAGATTATAGATGATAGATTACAAAAAATACTGTTTTACAGTAAAGAGAATCTAATCACTGAGAATAAAGTGAATTATGATAATATAATATAATAACTATCATATTGTATTATTGCCATTAATAACAATTAAATAATAATATAATATAATATAATATAATATATATAATTATATTTTATTATTATGTCATTAATAGCAATTAAATAATAATAAAATAATATATTATAATATAACATAATATATATATAATTATTATATTATATTTTATTATGTCATTAATAAAAATTAAATAATAATAAAAATATAAAATGTTCAGATAACACTGATGAGAATTTGGAAAAAAATAATATCAGAATTTAAAAACTTGAACAAGCTTCATTTACCAAGGCAATTTAAAAATCAAAAAAGGAAAATGTCCTTGACACAATGATTAGTTCTGTAAAATGTAGATCCTTTTTTCAAATCCTTTTTTCATAAAGGATATAAAGAGAGGTCATTTTCTTAAAAGGTTAAAGAGGTCAAGCAGGAAAGGCATTAAGAGATCAGCAGTCAATATAATCAACAGATATAGAACAACAGGGTTATGCATATTTTTCCTAAAGATGATTAATTTTTACATTAAATGGATAATAATGGATTCCAGTGTGTGTTGTAAAAAAAATCTCTCGCTCTCTCTCGCCACTCTGAAGCGGCAAAAATGCGACTTGGCAGCTTGGGCGCATCTTGCCTGGCAACACAGAGGGCAGCGAATCCGCTCCGGCGTCCCCGCCAGAGTTTGCGTCCCGCTCCGCTCGTGGCAGCCCAACTGACTCGGCAACAGTGCGAAGCTCCCAGACTAAACTGTGACAGGTTGAGTCAAGGTAGCCGACGGCCGAATCTGGCTGCAATTATGCCTACCACCTTCATCTGAAAATGAGCTGCTTTAACAAGGGCACTTATAATTTGGAAGAGCCTCCTACCGTCAAACGACCGTCGACAAACATCTGCCCAGACCTTTAAAAATAAATTGTGAGGTTTGGTCCAATTACAATCTGATTTCACCTTATTTGCCTGCTCCCTGAGCAGGCGTTTTATGGGTCTGCTTTTCTCCCTCATAACTTTCCAAGCTGATCTTTTTTCCCCCAAACAAAAACTGCTGATTTATCCCATCAAAACAGAGACGTCTGAAGGAACTATGAACATTAATCTGTTTTTAAAGGTACGGTTTTTGTGTAATCTGGCACAAAGGTCTGTAGATGGTCAATTTAACATGAGGAAACTTGAGGCACAAAGACCTTGGTGAGGAGATCTTTAAACACGGTGGCTGAAGCACAATAGTGTGATTAAAACTGATTTGAATGATTTGAAAATACCAGCTGTGGGGATCTACTGTTTCCTAAGAAGTTATCTGATTAGTTTAGATTAGTTTAAAAGTCTCAAGTTCGCTAAATTATCTTTTGGCGCAAGATAATTCAGCAGACTCACTGATTTAGATCCAGATAGAGAAGAGCTGGAAGGCGGTTTTCTGTCCTGGTGGTTTCTACAGTAAACGTGTGTGCGTACTTCCACTACAGGCTAATAGAAGTCAAATCGCTGGTTTCAGTGAAAGATCAGGAGCGTATCTGCCAAAATAAAGAGGATTACAGATGAGACAAAAAGAGCGGGAGAAAAAGAGAGATTGTGTGAAGAAAGAAATCTACTGATTATTTTCATGCTCCAACACACTGAATCGTCCAAAATGGTAAAGATTGTTTACCAAGGAAGTCTTGTTAGTAAAGCCAATTAAGAAGCTTCCAGTGTTGAAAAGTCCAGATTATAAACACACATATCCAGGCTAGTTACTGTAGTTTGTGCTGGTCTAGCTGGTAGACTAGCAAAACATTGTGAATCTAGTGAAGATGTCTGGCTACATGGTTAAAGCGATGCTTTGGTATTTCACAGAAGAATCACAAATCACACATGATAGTGAGAAATGATTCGAGTGCACTGTTCCTTTAAGATACCCAAGCATGCACACATCAATCCACCTCTACAGCCACAGCTCTGCTCGAGGAGAATTCTGAGAAAGGTAAATATTTGATGCCTCAACTGCTTGTTACTTCTGCTCCACGGGAACGGACATCTTGTGTGGGCCACCATGAGTTCCCAGCAAAAACGCCACAGCCAGAAACGCTTTAAACCGAGAGAGAGCGAGTCAGACGCTCAACTGTGAGCGATGGGTCTCTGATGTCTCTTCAGTCTTAGAAGAAAAGGTTCTATATAGAACCTTAAAGGGTTCCGTCAGACGCATCATATATAGAACCTTTTAGGGGTTCCCATCATGGGATCATTTTATGGATTTAGTTTTAATTAAATCTAAATTTATTTCATTTTAATTAAATGTTATGAGTTAAGTAGCTTGTAAACATACATTATTAGAAGAAAAAAATTAAATAACACATCAAACATGAAAGTATAATGCAATCATTTAAGACATTTCTCCTTATATAAAACCTTTTTGGCAAAAAGCGTTCTTTAAGAACCCTAGAGTTCTATATAGAACCCAAATTTCTTTCAAAGAGTATAGAGTGAGTTGGGAAACAAAACACGACCAAGTAACAAAAATGTGTGCTAAGAACGTTATGCAAACGTTGCCATTAAGTTACCATCTGAATGTTGTCTGAACGCTCAAAACGTCCACTTTTTTTAAAATGTTTTAAAAACATTTAAATGCTGAAGGCTCTGAGTTAGTAGTAAGTAACATTTTAGAAAAAAGAAACTCCAAGCCCAGTCGAGAAGACGCTTTTTTCTGGAATTGGTTCAGAAAAATTGATTGTTCATATCACTGTGTATCAAGGAAGGAAGATGTGTTTTTCGACATTGGATGCATGTAAATCTGTTGTAGGAGACTCCAAAACAAAACAAAATTTCATTAACAATGAAATTTCAGTCATTATTTATTCATTTAGATTTTTGGGTGAACCATTCCTTTAACACAAAAACAAAGTGCAATCCTCAGGTAAAGAAAAATCCCCCCATTTCTGGCAAAACAAGCATCATGCAAAGTACCACATAAGGTCTGGCTAGAGAGATTTTAGGCCTCAAATGAATGAGAGAGGCTTCGGTCATGCTAAATTAGATTCTGCATACAGCAGAAATGTGACTTATTTCGTTTTCTTTCGCTGTGGGAACTGAGTTCTGTGGGTAATACAGCTCCACAGGGTATGACATCAGAACAGAGAGATCCAGAGAGTGAGAAAGACAGATAGATAGAGAGAGAGAGATAGAGAGATAGAGAGAGAGAGAGATAGAGAGAGAGAGAGCCAGATTCACAGCAGAAGACTTGAAGTCGTGTGAGTATTAAAAAGAAAAGAAGACTATGCCAAAAATGGAAACTGGAGGAGAGAAAAAAGAGGCACAATCAAAGGAGATAACGATTTTGAGGAATTTTGAGGAATTTTTAGTCATTCGCTGTAAAGAAAGAGAAAATAAGAGAGAGAGATGGAAAGAGAATATCACGTAATCACATTAGCAAGAAACGAGGCCGATGACATCACAATGAGCCCCTCAATCAATCACATCCCACCAAGATCTAATGGAAATCCTATTGGATTGCATAATTGGCACAAATCCCCAGAGTCCGATTGGAATCCAACTAGGTATCTATACAAAAACATTGAAATAATATGATAAAATTATTAAAAAAAATTGAATCCCCATTAAACCAAATCAGCCCCATTAAACAAGCCTTTTTGATTCTCTGAGCAGTGTGACGTCAGACTACTCAGGCCCCGCCCACGACCGCTGACTGACAGTCCTGCATTACCACAGTGTCCGCCATTTTGTCCGCGCTCAAGCAGCTGTAGCGACAACAATGTCTGGTAAGTAATTGAGATGTTTTGTTGTTGGATGTAAGAGTGAACATAACAGTCTTCATTTACTGACATCTGAGCTGCTGAACACAGTGGATTAGTTTTATTTGTGAAGGGAATGCGCCACAGATCTAATATACACATACGATTTCTGTAACGTTACCTGCTGTTTACGTTCACAGACATAACTGACTGTTTATGTGAACTGTGTGTGTTTTTGACAGAACCTTGTGTGTATTTGACAGTTTAAACAACAAAAAATGTGAAAGAGAAGTTACTCACGAGAATTGAAGTCTGATCCATCCGTCTGTGTGCGTTTGCTTCAGACAAGTGCGCTCAGAAAACGATCAATTAGAAATTTAAACTGATATAGCTTTAAAACACAATAATGAAGTTTAATTAATGATGAAAGAAGAAGTATGCTATCCGTGAGAGTGATCGCGATATAGATAATAATCAAAACCAAGCAGATGTCTTGTTTGTATTTGGCAGAAAATCCGATTGAGGCAGGAACTGTGATCGTAGAGAGGGGGCGGGGCACAGCAGCTCATTTGCATTTAAAGGCACATGCACGAAAACAGTCTGTTCTTGAGTGTATTTAGAAATGGGTATTTACAACATGGATTTATAAATGATCTGAAGTATTTTGAGCTGAAACTGCACAGACACATTCTGGGGACACCAGAGACTTAAATTGCGTCTTGTAAAATGGGCATAATAGGTGCCCTTTATAAAAAGTAATGTAATTTTTTTTTTAAATAAAATACAAAAAAAGAAAAAAAAGAAAATATAAAAAAGTCGTTTTTATAGAAGAAACACTGTAAAAATGCTACAGTAAAAACATGTTAATTGGTTAACTTTTACATAACATATACAGTGAAAAACTGTAAATGGCTTAACATCACATTATATGTACTTTACTGTAAAATACGATCAAATTCATGTTTTTTGTAAATAAAAATGATGAATTACCATACAATTTATGGTATTAAATAAATAAATGGACATTCCCAGAAGTCCATGTGTTACATCACATACTTTTTTTAAATAAATAATTTAGCATTTTCTTATTCTTACATTTTATGTTATTTAGTTATTTATGCCACTTACGATGATTCACTATGTCGCTTTCTATTGTGCTTCCTGTATTATTCTAGTAGTTATCATATGGTTATGATGCATTCTAAGGTAAAAAGGCAGATTTTGCTAATTAAAGTAGGTTTATTAATATTATATTACTTAATGAAATATATGGCTATAAGTTGTAAAATATACAGACATTATGTAAAACTGAAAACACTGTCAGTATTTTTTTACAGTGTAAACCACAGCTGCCAGTTTTTTACTGTAATTTTAACAGGTTATTTTTACAGTAATTTTTGTGCTTGTTTTGCATTAAAAAAATGACAGTTCGATTTTAATGCATTATGATACTCAGAATGTTGGGTGAAGTAATGCATTTTAATGAAAATAATGTCGCAATGCAAAAACTGTACTTAAAAAAGGGAACCTTTAAGCAAAATATATTTTCTTTTTTTATTTAGTGGTCAAAAATAGAGTTTTGTGAGAATCACTACTCATGGCCATGGCCCAAATTGTGTCATCAGGCCTGAAATACACTGAGAGTCTTTTCTGAGAGGATTTTCTGATACATCTCAAGAAGTTCGAGTGTGTTAAATGAGAGTATTATATTCAGCTCCACAAAAAAAGCACAAGGACTGACCTCATCTAAGAAGTTTTGCTGAAGAGCATAAGTTATGATGGGATTGATCTATAAAAGTTTCATTCTCATTCTTTTTACTCTGTCTTTTACTTTTTCAAACTCTTAAGAGGCTTATGAAATGATAATGAGAGTTCACTGAGCGTGAATGTATAACACAGTGAGTCACTGATTTTGACGTAATGTTCTCGGAGAAGATCTGCAAGACATTTCAGCCAAATAGGATGAAGTGTACACGCATCTGACAGCCCCTGATGTCATATATGATTAAATTAACTTCACATTTCAGGGGTGGGCTAAAAATTACTCTGCAATACAAAACAGGGGCAGGATTTTCATGTCAAATTTAATCCTACTCGTTCTGCGGATTTGAGATCTAAAAAAAACAAAACAAAGCATGAGTGATTATTAAAGCTCCTTGGAAGCAACCCATACAAATGAGTTATACTGATTATATTACAAACCGTGTCACAAGAAAGGCAGCAGGTCCTTCTGAAATGCAATTTGTTCTTTCACTAAAACTGGCCTGTAATACAGGGTCATATGATGGTGCAGTGGAAGATTACATGAAAACATTTAGGGTGAATCTCATGAAATTCGTAAATTTGGGAAGGAAAATGTTTCTCTCACAATGCAAACATTTTTTATTTTAATCAAATATAATAACATTTCCTACCCAAATTCTCATTCCTGTAATATATATATATATATATATATTTTTTTAAATAAAACAAACAAAACTTTGGGTGAAGAAATTAATTGTTGACATTATAGAAAATAATGTTGCAATGCAAAAACAAAAAATGTAAAAAGGAACATTTTTACTCAGAATTTTGTTATAAAATTTAAATTTAGATTCCTCTTATCCATTCCTTTGTGTGCATTTTAATGTGATTTTAAACCATTCAAGCTTTAAAAAAAAGCCGCCTCTCGTATAGTGCACGAATACTGAACTGAGTTCTCTTTTGTGTCTTCTTGCACTTGAACGGACAAATACACACAAAACTATGTCAAAATATTCTCATAAACACAGTCGGTTTTGTCTTAAGTGAACATAAACAGTTGAGAAAGAGAATGCGTGTATCAGTATATTGGATCCGTGCAGCTCTTAAAGTGACAGCAGCCTAATAAACCTGCTGCCGTCTGTGTAATTGATGTTAATCAAAAAACAAAAGACAAGAAAATTAATTCGCTGATTTGACTGAATAACTTTTGTAACTATTTGTAATGTATATTTTATTTATAAAGTGCATTGTTATTTTACATCTGATTACAGTTTCTGTACCCGAATACCTGAAAATCTTAAAACACAGTTTATTTCAATTGTATCTTTGTTCAGTTGTATTTATTTGTGCTATTTAACTGCTGAATGTTTACTTGTCTGCTTGAAATGTATGAAATTAATGCTTGAAATGAATTTTTGTTTATACCGTAGGCAAATGTTTCCTGTGTAAGTGTTCTGATGTCTCACAAAAAGACTTAGAATACATGTGAATGATATCTAATTTTTTTTAACCATTATTGGAATCTGAATTGCAAGTGAAATTGCTAAAATTCAAACGATACCCAACCCTAACGCTCAGTCACAAGTAGTGCCCCAAAATACAGCAGAAGCCATTGTGTGTGTGTGTGTGTGTGTGTGTGTGTGTGTCTTGCTAATGTTAATGAGACTAGTCTGTCTGGGTCTGGACAAGCACAGAAACCAGAGCAGATTACAAGGATGTGACACAAAGAGACTGTGACCCCCAAAAAGAGATTACAGAGAGAATGAGGTGACAGAGAAAATCACACAAACAACACAATGTTCACATAGTGTGTTGCTCAATATCAAGTTCCTCATAAACAACTAAACTTATTGGTAACACTTGGCAATAAGGATCCATTTTTTAACATGAACTAACAATGAAAAACAATTCTAAATCATTTATTAATTTTATTTAATGTTATTTCCAATATTTACTAATGCATTATTAAAATCAAAAGCTGTATCTGTTAATATTATTTAATAGACCTGAGCTAATATGAACTAACAGTCAACAGTTGTATTTTATATTACGAAAGATTAACAAAGATTAATAATTACTGTAACAAATGTATTACTAATTGTTAGTTCACATTAGTTCATGCATTAACTAACATTAACAAATTGTACCTTATTGTGTTACCAAAATATTCATTCACTGAATTGTTTATTATTTATATTAATGTACATTTTCGTTATAAATTATATATATATATATATATATATATATATATATATATATATATATATATATATACATACTGTATATATACTGTATATATAGATTAATCGTGATCTAACAGAAAAGTTTGTAAATATATGTGTGTATATTGTAGGTACTCCCTTTAATAAAATAATAAAAAAAATGAAAAAAAAATAAAATAAAATAAAAAAATGAAAAATAAAATAAAATAAAATAATGATTTTGGGCTGAATTATGACCTGGACATATTCATGAGATCAAAGATGCTCAGTAGGGTTGGTAATCGAAAATCGTAAAATTTCAATTCTTCTTATCGATTCCTTTGAAAAAAAAGAAAAAGCCAAAAAAGCCTCCTCTTATATAGTGCATGAATACTGAATTTAGTTCTCTTTCGCGTCTTCTTGCACCTGAACGGACAAACACACACAAAACTATGTCAAAATATCATTGTAAACACAGTCGGTTTTGTCACAAGTGAACATAAACTGTTGAGAAAGAAAATGCATGTGTAACAGTATATTGGATCAGCGCATTCGGTCTTAAAGTGACAGCAGCCTAATAAACCTGCTGCCGTCTGTGTATAAAGCTTTGGGTGAGGAAATGAATTGTCATGAAAATAATGGAAATAAATGGAATAAATCTCTCACAATGCAAAAAAAAAAAAAAAATAGTGCATGAATACTGAATTGAGTTCTCTTTCACATGTTCTTGCGTTTCATGGACACAAAAAAAGTTTGTCAAAATATCCTCGTAAACACAGTCGGTTTTGTCTCAAATGAATGTCAACAGTTGAGAACGAAAACGCATGTGTAACAGTATCTGTGCGTTCTATTTTCTTACTGTATCTTTCTAGAAATTTTTAGAAAAACAAAACAACTGAGACAAAGTTAATAAAACAACCGAGAACATCTATAACAGAGAAACTTCTCAACAATGAAATGTTCCCTCTGGGTGGTTGTGGAGTTACAGAAAGCATGGAAATTTTCCACAAACTGTTAACTCATCCTCCCAGCTCACTCCCCGAGAGTGTGGTGTAAAATCATCCGTCTGCTTGTTGTCGAGCTCAAAGCGTCTCATTCAGAGATGCTCCCGGCGGGAGGCAGAGATTACAGAGGAGAGCCACGCGCGCACATGCCGCGAGACGAGGGGAGTAGTCGTTTGTTCCCATGGAGACAGTGCAGGGAAAGTCGGGACCTCCAATAGGGGCACATGCTGGGTGGGAACGTGCGGAAAGGGAGGGGAGAGTCTCTTCCAAAATCTGCCATCAGCAATATTACATGTGGTGTAGCGTCTCAATTTCCCCTCTAAGTATCCGTGATTATGTTAAGCCACTCCAACACATGAGAGAAAGACAAAGGCAATGTTTTGGCTGTTAACGTCTGCGCGCTGAACATGTGACTCACTGTCAACTCCATAGAAATATCACTATCGTATAGAGTCCAAATCCAGGTACACACACGAACACATTCTGGGTGTATCAATAACAAAACATCATTTTGGGCAACTGAACCCATTGCCCAATTCAGAGTCTTGCAAACAAACACATAAGTAATTTTCCCAGCTTCTTTTGTAATTATTTCTGAAATTTACTAATTTACAATTTCAGAGTGAAAATATTATCCAAGTAATGTTTTTTTCCAGTGTGGGTAGATATTAAATGATGTACTAGCAGAAACCAGCCAAAAATTAAGCATTTAACAATGGTATAAAAAATTATACTAAAATAATTTTAAAATGTAAACTTGTTAAAATTTAAATTATTTAAAAAATGAATAAATAAATAAAACAAAAATCTATTAAATTACAAAAAATATTAAATTATTATAATTATTAAAATAAAATTAATTAAAATTAAAGTAAAAATTAAATTAAATTATAAAAGAAAAAAATTAAAATTAAAGATAAAAGTAAAATTATTAAAATAAAAAAATGAACAATTAGAAAAAATTAAAGTAAAAATTAAAATTAAATTAAAGATAAAAAATAAAAAGTAAAAATTTAAATTAATAACATTAAATTTTGAAATGATTGAAATGAATAATTACAATTAATAAAATAAAAATTATTAAAATTAAAAGAGAAATTAAAAAATAATACAATTTAATTAAAAAATAAAATAAATTAAAATGAAATGAAAGTTAAAAATGTAATTATTAAAATTAAAAATAAAATAATAAAAACAAACATCTATAAAATTAATAAATTTGATCAATTATTTTAAAAAGGATTAAAATTAAAGTAAAAAATTAAAATAAAATAAGATTAAAATTTAAAAATTAACATTAAAGTTAAAAAAATATATAAATAAATTTGAAATTATTAAAATTCAATTTAACAAAGTAAAAGTAATTATATGCAAAGACACAGAACAAGAAAACTTACCATACACCTGCACAAATATTCTGCAAGTACAGGCATTTTTTGAACGTTATGAACGTCAAAAAAAACAGCCCTTACATATGTTTTCAGAACTGAAAATAAGTGTATACTTACTCACAAACTAACATGCATCCCTGATTGATTTAGCATGAAGTTTGTTCATTAGAGATCATCTGTGTCTCTCCCTCTCCAGCAGACGCTGAGCAAACATTCATCAGTGCGGTGAAGATCACCAATACAGTCATTAGGCCGGTTAGCTGACAAGAAACCTCCTGCAGGACGGTTATAAACACACCTCGCTAATGCTAATCTAATCAACAGACATAAACACAATCAATGAAGTCTAGAGGAAACACAGGGCTCTGACTGAGCCGTAAACTGCATCTAAAGCTCTTTAACTGGTTTAGGGCCTCAGTAAATGACGGGTCAGGGAGTGAGAGGCGCCCGCAGGCGTGGACGAGGAATGTGAGTGGACATGGAGAGTTGGCAAGTGTGGGACATTGCTATTAGACATGCAGCTCTCAGGTGCTCACATTAGTCATTTACTCATGCAGAAAGTAAAGACACCAGTCTTCTAGATGACAGATTTCATATTCTTATCTGACAATATAGATATGCAGCTTGATTAAAAAAAGATAAAAATGATATAAAATGTCACAGAAAAGGAACAGAGTTTGTGATGAGACAAACTTCTGTTGTTAGTTGTGGTGTAACTTGTTAATGCTCTACTTAGCATGTCTTGCCATATGGATAATTAATTAGTGCTTCATTTGAAGTCCATAGAGAAGCTCTCTCAGCTCGCTGAAGACCAAAAGATGTACACAATTATTAATTTATGAGTATAAACCACATTCTATTTGCATACACGGTTTGCAGCGCTGCACTTTTCAACCCCGCGGCTATATTTAACATTCTGGAAATGTGCATTACTTCCAAATGCTCACACTAACATAAAAGTGCCATTGTATCACTATGTTTTTGTTAACATGGTGTCATGCAAACATAAAAAGTCCAATCTGATACGTTCACTGACCACTGCATTGTGTGAGAGCCTTCACATTTCTGATTATGAACTTTTTAGTCAGTTTCTCGGTTAATATTTAAATGCGTTGTACAGAAACCTGCCAAAATCAAGCATTCAACAATAGTATATATAAATTAATTTAAAATAAACTAAAATTAATTTAAAAATTTAAAATTGTTCAAATTAAAATGATTAAAATTAAAAAAATAAAATAATAAAAACAAAAATCTATAAAATTACTAAAATTATTACAATTATTAAAATAAAATTAATTAAAATTAAAGTAAAAATTAAAAGAAATTAAATAAAAAAGAAAATGAATTAAAATTAAAGTTGAAAGTAAATTAAAATAAAAAATAATAAAATAATAATAATAGAACCTATAGAAGTTTGAAAATTATTCAATTATTAATTAAAGTAAAAATTAAATTATTAAAGTTAAAAGTAAAATTATAAAATTACAAAAAAATAAAAATTAGAATCTATAAAATTATTAAAATGATTAAATTATTAAAATTTAAAGTAAACATTTAAATTAAATTATTAAAGCTAAAAATAAAATGATTAAAATTAAAAAAAATAATACAAATTAGAATCTATGAAATTATTAAAATTGTTCAATTATTAAAATTAATTAAAATTAAAGTAAAAATGAAAATAAAATAAAATTGAATTAAAAAAGAAATTAAAGTTGAAAGTAAAATTATTAAATTTTAAATAAATAAATAAATATTAGATTTTATAAAATTATTAAAAATATTAAATTATTAATTTATTAAAATAAAAATGATTTAAATTAAATTATTAAAGCTAAAAGTAAAATTATTAAAATACAAAAATGAGAATCCATAAAAGTATTAAAATTGTTCAATTATTAAAATTACTAAAATAAAATTAAAATTAATGTAAAAGTTAAAATAAAATAAAAATAGATAAAAATAAAAGAAAACTAAAGTTGAAATTAAAAAAAAGTTATTAAAAGTATTCAATTATTAAAATGATTAAAATAAAAATGATTACAATTAAAGTAAAATATTAAAATTAAATTATTAAAGCTAAAATTAAAAATAATAAAAATTAGAATCTATAAAATTATTAAAATTATTCAATTATTAAAATTATTAAAATAAAAATGACAAAAAGTTGTCATAAGTTTTCATGAAGCTAAATAGAAATAAAAAAAATCTAATAAAAATGACAAAAGAACATGAAATTACTAAAACTAAAATGACAATGAAAACATGTTAATAAAAATGGAAGTAAATACTATAATAGTATATAAATAATACTAAAATAAAAGTGATTCCCTAAAAAAACTTGACTTGATTAACTGAGAAGCTCTGAAATATCATGCCTCAACTTCCTGTTTCAATAGGAAATGCTGCTGCTGGCATTCTGCTTCTGTCAGGTCACCCAGAGTTTGCTGAGGACATTTTCTAAATGTCTGTTTACAGCACACACACCAGGACTGAAGAGATAAAGTCTGCTAATATCAATAATGAGGCTCAGTGGACGGGAAAATGAGCCATTGATGTTGTGTGTCATTAAAAGATCAGAACACAAGAAACACTAACACAATCCAGTGAGAAAACATTGTTTATGGAATTTAAAAGCCTAAATGATTAATCTACATCAGTTCTATTGCATTTTGAATTTCCTAAACATTTTGACAAGACATTGCATATCAAAATACCCAGTTGGATGCCAAACAATAAATAATAAACTTGATATTTCCTGGAGTTTTGATTGCAAATCTAGCAGAGATTGCTGATTATTTCACCTCACACACACACACCTGGTATTGGCCGGGACAGTAAAGTTTTACTACACAGTTCTCGTGTGATCACATGACTCTGTCTGAAGTGAAACCCGAGCCTCCGAGGCCAATGTTCGGAGCCAGTCAGGCGATTCCTTCTGCACTTGTTGAATTACGACCAAGATGAGGTACACGGGAATGAAGAGATTTCAGGAGAAACGGCATAATCAGAAAGGGATCTCTTACAGTTTGTCACGCCCCGCTACAGATACCTTGAAATCCATTTTCCCTGGACAGACAGGTCGACGGCAGGGATCCTTGCACGGTGCCAACCTCTGTCTAAACATCTCATAGAGCCAGGAATCATTAACTTACATCAGTATTTCCCAGAAGGAATTAGTTTATTAAGTAAAGGTCTGGCTAAAATGTCACCTGAGTGCCAATACCAGTGTACTGTAGAGCCCATTAAAGACAGGAACGACTGATTGACTGCTTCCCTCAAGCCTAAACTCAATAGAAGAAGTCAACAAACAGCACAGCAGCTGTTAACCATTGACAATGTGATTCCCCTGCAGGAAATTGAATGGGATCAAGACAAAAAGCTGGACTTGAACCTGCGTCACTTATTGTACATGTGCACCACAATGTCAGTGTGTCAATAGCACTGCTGCTCTAATAAACTAGTAACCTCTTGTTCAACTAAGTCAAGTTTCCTGTAACAACAGCAATTTAATGAATAATCTGGGCAATGTTTCCCACAAGCATCGTAAGCCTAAGTAGATCGTAGAATAAAGCCACCAATGGCCTCTATGATCAACTTTGCTCACGATGCTTTTGAGAAAGGTTATTTAATAAACACAGTCACATTGATATGTTGGATCTTTATGACAGGGTTTTCAAACTTTTGGATGCCAAGGTGCCTCTAAATATGACAATCATGCTAAAATATAAAGCCACATGTTTTCATCTAGATGGACCTATTTGTACTGGGAAAAAGAAAAAAGGAAGGAAAGGCATATACTCTATGTGATAAATCATGAATATGCTAATTAGCCCCGCCTCCACTCACTCGCATGAGCTCAGAGATCCACTCGGTCAACTTACTGAGGTAAACGCTGCACTATGGTATCGCTTTTTACAACGTCGGACACATGACGGTAATTAATATGATTAGTCTTTTGCTTGACTACGTTATCAAACAGCTAATAATGTGTTGCTAATGTTACACAAACCATGTTCCCGTTCATGAATCAGAGTCAGCTGTATCAGCATCCTTACAAACGCTTTGAACAACTCAGAACGTCAGTGGAGCATATAGTTCATCATAACATCGTAATATATATCATACACCCTCTATATTGCTAAATCTTTCATATCAACAGAAAAATATACCGGGATAACCTCTTGAGACTCTCCTGCTTCAGAGCATAGTAATGATATGCCAAAGCCCGCCCCCACATTGACGTGATTGGTTACAAGGTAGTTTGTGATGTCACAAACACCAGCGATTTCAAACCGCGTTTTTAGATCACTGCAGTTTTAAGGAGAAAATGCTCAGCAATGGTGTTGACTTATGAATTTAAACATGGTTTGTCTTAAAGCATATTAAAAACACCACATAGACAACATTAAAAACTTGATTTTCACCACAGGGGGACTTTAAGTTAACTTAAAATGTTACATGTATAATAAAAATAAATCAATTTTAGATATAAAGATATCGAAAATCATATAAATCAAATTTTACAGTCTCTTCAGACCCCCTAGAGCCCCCAGTTTAAAAGCCACTGCTCTATGATAAGAGAGTCTATTGTGATTGAACTAGGTCATATGTTCACTGTAGAAGTGAATGGTGACCACAGGAGCCCTCCTCAACCCCTCATCAAACTGTAAGGTGCTTATTACTGTAATCCGCCTGCTGAGGAAATATAGAGCAACGGGCTGAGGTAGATCATTGTTTTTGGAGGCAAGAGAGGCCCTTATATCCCCCACCCCATATCTGTTTATCAGTTTCACTTTTCTCAGTCTTTCTCTGTGTTTTTTGTGCCAAAGATCGTGCCGTTTCAGTCGTTGTTCTGGCTGGGCCCCAACGTCAATAGCAATACACACTAATCACGCATCGAGAAAGCTCCTGACAGACAGTGTTTTAAGATATCGACTTGATGTGACTTGTTCACTCGTTCAATAGAAACATGCAAACAAGTCAATGAGCGAACAAATAAACAGGTGATGAGGTAATGGGATTATGTAAAACCTGTACTACACCTTTTAAGGCTTTAAAATAACCGATTTCCATGTGAATATATTGTAAAATGTAATTTATTCCAGTTGAATTTTCAGCATCATTACTCTTCAGAGTCACATGATCCTTCAGAAAACACATTCATAAGGGTAAATATAACACAGACCTCTGGCACTGATCAGGCCTTCATAGATCAGATTAGACCGTCCGATTCCAGACCAGACCCAGTTCAGATCAGACATGACAGACGACCCAGAGACAGGCAGGTTGAACTGCTCTGTTAACCCAACACATCAGCCATCTGTGCGGGACAGATGGGACCCCACGCCCCCCTTTAGCCCGAGGGCACTTTCAGTTGCATTCTCCCACACTTACACTCACACACTCTCAGTCATGAAAGGACGGGAGGACCGGGAAGACAGAAACATGAGAGGAGATGAAACAAGAGATTTATTGGAAGAGGAGGGAGAATCGGTAGATTCAAACAAAAACGTGTTTTTTCGTAATGTACTTATCAAGTTGCAAGCTAACTTCGGCCCTGTTTACACCTGGTATTAAAGGGGTGGTTGATTATGATTTCACTTTTTTAACTTTAGTTAGTGTGTAATGTTGCTCTTTGAGCATAAACAACATCTGCAAAGTTACGACGCTCAAAGTTCAATGCAAAGGGAGATATTTTCGCTTTTACAGAAATCACTTTTTAAGGACTAAAACAAACGGCTGAGCATCACTAACCCTAAAATTTACATAAACCCCACCCCCGGGAACACACAACAAAGAGGGTGAGGCCATGTTGGGCTGCTTTAGAGAAGAGGAAGAGTTGTTGTAGTAGAGTGTTGTTGTCATGCCGTCATTTTACGCCGGACTGCTTCACAAACGAGGGTCAATTCAATGCTAGATTTGCACAAAAGATTAACATGACGGCACATGCTAGTCAATGAGTTGAATCAACTCCACAGCAACTACATAAATTTATCCACTAACCATTCAGAAACGTCCAGTTTCATTCTAAAAGTTGTAACTTCTTCCTGAGTCTCCCCATCAGTGTCGACTCCGGTTTGAACAATGTAAGGCTGAACACCGTTACTGACAATCCTCATTTTGGCTGCGTGAGATTCTCCAGCTTTGTTGTTGTTGAGCAACTGAAGAGCGAGCTGTTGAAGCTCCGCCCTGTTCTGGAAAGGGGGCCGGGAGCAGCAGCTCATTTGCATTTAAAGGGACACACAAAAAGTGTGTTTTTACTTAACTTGAAAAAGCAATTTTAACATTGAAAGAGAATGAGGTAAGATGGAAGTAGCAAAACATTTAATATAATATCGCAACTGTTTTGCAATAGAAATGTTACCAACAGAAAACTAACTACTGGACTTTTCTCTCAAATATGGCCATTTTGAATAGGAAATATATTATCATTTATGTGATTCATGTAATTCCTAACTGAATGTGACAAGACAAGAAACGTATTTTATTTTCAACATATTAGGCATACAAATAAAAGTGAATGCGTGCATATTTTAAATTATTATTTGCAAATAGTTCAAAATAGTTGATGGAAATGACAAACTGCCTGTAGAATGAACATTTCCTCTTGGATGACCTGAAGGACTTTCCAATTTGACTATACTGGCATCCCGGCCTTGACCCCCGCTGACCTCTGCTAAGACTGATCAGGAAGACAAACTATCCCCTTTAAGGCACACCAATAGTTCCCAAACTTTACCTGACTACCTGACCAAACAGACTCCATTTTTACCCTAATCATCCTACACAGAAATTAGAAGAGAGATACGGATTTACACACTTAAAATGCGATGGCCAACATGTCTTTTTTTGTCCACTGGAAATTATTATAAAGACATATTTTAAATGCTTCATCAGCTAAATGATCAAACAAGGTACACAATCTAAGGTGAAATACTGTTTAAGATGAGTTCTGGTTTGTGAAAATAACAGGCTTCTAATCTTGATAAATCCCTTTCGCTTTATTAATGAATGTGTTTCTATGGTATATAATTATACCCTCCGTCCCTGGGAATAAACAACCGAAATCCCCTGGGACATGGCCCAAACTTCAGCACTCACACATCTTTCTCCTCAGGCCGCCAGCTGCTCGACCGCTCGCTAGAGAGAAAGAGAAACAGAGAGAGGACAGAACCAGAGGCCGCATGTGGCCGGTTGCAACATCGGCTGCGCAAACCTGCTTTGAATTAAACTTGCACAACCACACACTCCTCTCCGCCCCCCTTTTGTTTAGGGATGCCTGTCCTGCCAACTCTCCTTCTAAACGCTCTCTCCCACTTTCTGTCTCTCACAACAAAACGAGCCGTCTGTAGTGCTGACAGTTGAGGGGTTTTCCTAGTGCCGTCTGGCTAGTGCTGGAAACGCATTCAGAAATGTGTGAGAATTTGCTGGAGTCAGTGAGTGGGTTTATTTAGTAGTAATTCAGGGACAGTATTATTCCCAGAAGTTAGATAAACCAAACAAAACCTCCCTATGGGAACATCTGGGAACAGTGGCATAGGTTTCATTATGGCACACATCGCCCACGAGACGCAACAGTAAGCAAAATGCATGTGTGAATTGTTAGCACTTCTCATGTAAGATGAATCACTGTTTGTATTCTTTGTAAGTTGCTTTGGATAAAAGTGTCTGCTAAATGAATAAATATAAATATATATGTAGAATTTACACCATAATACCAGAGTATATACAGTAACTTGTTACATTCTAACTTAAGGCAACAATGCAACAAAAAAAACTTTTTTAGACGTAACATTAATTCAATATGTTATTCTTAACACCTGAGAATGTAACGTTATTTCCTGTAAAAACTAATAATGGCACAAATTTTGTTAGAAGCACCATTAATGTAGCTTGTAACTTTTTTTAATTTACACCACACAAATTTAGTTACCCGGTTTTCCTATACAAAAACAACGAAACAAAATTTGTTACTTTTTATTAGAAGTAACGGTAATGTAGCGTTATTTTTAGAATTTACGCCAGATCACCTCAGAATGTAACGTTACTTCCTGTAAAACAACGTCACAATTTTAGTTACTTTTTATTAAGAGTAACAATAAAGTAACTTGTTACTTTTCGAATTTGCAACATACAACTCTTGTTACCCGTTATTTCTATAGAAAAGCAACAATGAAACAAAATTACTTACTTTTTATTAGAAGTAACAGTAATGTAATGCTTTTTTTTTTTGAATTTACGCCAGATCACTTCAGAATGTAACATGTTACTTCCTGTAAATCAACAATGGCACAAATTTAGTTACTTTTTAATAAGAGTAACAATAAACAGTAACTTGTTACTTTTCGAATTTGCACCATACCACTCTTGTTGCCTGTTGTTTCTATACAAAAGCAACAATGAAACAAAATGTGTTACATTTTATTAGAAGTAACAGTAAAGTAACGTTTTTTTAGAGTTTACGCCAGATCACCTCAAAATGTAACGTTACTTCCTGTAAAACAACAATGTCACAAATTTAGTTACTTTTTAGTAAGAGTAACAATAAAGAAACTTGCTACTTTTCGAATTTGCACCATACCACTCTTGTTACGTTATTTCTATACAAAAGCAACAATGAAACAAAATTACTTACTTTTTATTAGAAGTAACAGTAATGTAACTTTTTTTTATTTTTTAGAATTTACGCCAGATCACCTCAGAATGTAACGTTACTTCCTGTAAAACAACATCACAAATTTTAAAAAGTTACTTTTTAATAGGAGTAACAATAAAGTAACTTGTAACTTTTTGAATTTGCACCACTCCTGTTACCCTTTATTTCTACACAAAAGCAACAATGAAACATAATGTAACATGTTATTTTTAGAATTTAACATCCTGTTACTTTATGTAAAAACCAATAATGGTACAAATTTAATTACCAGGTTTTCCTATACAAAAACAACAACGAAATAAAATTTGTTACTTTTAATAGAAGTAACGGTAATGTAACATGTTATTTTTAGAATTTCCACCAGATCACCTCAGAATGTAACATGTTACTTCCTGTAAATCAACAATGGCACAAATTTAGTTACTTTTTAATAAAAGTAACATTAACGTAACTTGTTACTTTTAGAATTTGCACTATACCACTCTTGTTACCTGTTACTTTTATACAAAAGCAACAATGAAACAAAATGTGTTACATTTTATTGGAAGTAACGGTAATGTAAGGTTGTTGTTTTTTTTAAGTTTACACCAGATCACCTCAGAATGTAACCTTTCTGTAAAACAACAATGGCACAAATTTAGTTACTTTTAATAAGAATAACATTAACGTAACTTGTTACTTTTCTAACTTTTTTAATTTGTAACGCTAACACATTTCAATAAGGTTTCATTTGTTGGCATTAGTTAGTTAACATGAACTAACAATGAAGATGTCATCAATTTTAATGCTTCAACAGTACCTTGACTATGCATAATCCTGCTCGATAAAGCTGCATGTTAATATACTTATAGTAATTTGTATCATTTTGTTGTTACTTTTATAAGTAAAGTCACCAAACATTGCATATCACAGACTTTGTTCTTAACCTAAAACAGACTGTTAAAAAAAAAAAAAACTCCTTTCACCACACACACAGATTCACAGAGCGTCTCTCCTGAACACAGCTGATGTTGAGTCTGCTTGCAACAGCAAAACGACAATTCTATCCTGTGACATAACATTCACACACACACACAGACAAAAATATACACACACTCTCACACGTTTTCCCGAAAGTGAGTCAGCAGGGTTTCACTTTTTCCAAGAACAATATCAGAAAAACAAAAGGCAGCAGAAGCCACAAAACAGAGTCAGGTCACTGGCTGCTCAGACTGGGCGTAACAGTGTAACAGTGAAAGCGTAACTAGTGCACTAAATTGCAATATGTCTGGATGTACCGAGGCCATGTTTTTATCCAAACATAAAACAACATTCCCGTAGGATTTGAGATTTCTCTCTGATAAGCAGCCAAAGCTAGATGCATTCAACGGATGCTATCACTGCCCTCTCTCTCTCTCTCTTAGACACATATGTATGTTCATCTGTTTATCTGACTGTGGTAACACTGTTTATTTTTGCCAAGATCCGCCAGAATGTTGCTATCCATTACGCAAATAGCATTACTGCTGGAGATTGTGAATGCAGTGCTGGTATGTAGCAGTTATACACCTAAAAGTAACAGCCGCCTCCACATCATTGTGTCCACACCATTCATGCCTTCTGAGTGAATCTAATCCCTACATAACAACCAACCCGTGAGCTCCATACCTTTGCTTGACTAGTGGTGAAGTTCTCATTCATTCCCATCTCTTTTGCACATGAATAGCATGCAGCTGTAAGCGCTACGTCATTCTCTTATGACAGGTTTGCCTCTAACTATAGAAGTTAGCACCATGAAGCTAAACACAAAAGCTGCGTGTCACGCCACTTGTGTCCTGTCACATCCTACGTAGTTGGCTTCTCTTTGCTTTTCAAAATAATAAAGGAATATTCTGGGTTAAATATAACCTAATCTCCATCTATGTTATGCTGTTGATGATTTCAGAAAACAAAAATGCGTTTTACTGTACAGCACTAACAATGGAAGTCCACAAACGATATCACATTTGAAAGATCTAAAACTATCTGTCTATCTATCATCCTGTCTGTCTGTCTATCCATCCATCCATCCATCCATCTATCTTTTCATCCATCGATCCATCATCTATCTATCCATCAATCTATCCATTCATCATCCATCCATCCGTCCATCTATCCATGCATCCATCCATCCATTCATCATCTATCTGTCCATCCATCCATCCATCCATCATCTATCTATCGTCCATCCATCCATCCATTCTCTATCTATCCGTCCATCCATCCATCAATCTTCCATCATCCATCCATCACTTATCAATCCGTCCATCCATCCGTCATCTATCTATCTATCTATCTATTCAAATTAAGGAATTGAATTGGATAATGAAAGGCATTCTCAATTCAATTCTGAATGTCTCACAACCCTACACATGAAAACATGCAACATCAAACGCAACAGTTGTCTAACAGTGTCCAACTCAAGGTGTTTGTGTCATTAGAAACAGTCTAAAAACTCGTAAGGACTGTCTTTCTGCACCCACTGATGAGTACAAGCTATCAGGCATGATGACAAATAATAATGTTTCATTCAGTCTTGTAATGTGAAAGCCTCCAGACAAGATGTAGATCCAAAGACAAGGATAATACTGGGACTGCACGCTGTCTCAGTCAAGCCAAAACCAAGACTTATGTATTCATAACTGTATTGTGCATATGTGTGTGAGAGAGAGAGACAGAGAACCACACGCTCTGATCCTCAGTGGAGCCCAAAGTCTTGCTTCTCATGCCAAACTGGCTCATGGGAGTCATTCTGAACAATGTGCCGAGAGCTACAATGCCAGTGAGTGATTTCACTGCCTCTGCGCCGCTTTTCAAGAATCCTACTCTACTGTATTTTCAACATACTTAAAGTGATAGTTTACCAAAAATTATTTACTAATGTAACAACATATCGTGTCACAATATATCAAAAAACAAAAATGCAATAATCTGTGCAGTGGATAGTGACAATACCAAATTTAGATAACAAAAACAGTAGTTTTTGTTAACTCTTTATCATATGTCTTAGAAGTAATAATTAACAAAACTTACCATTTTAATTCTATTTAGCCTTAAAATATCATGAGATCACTATGTAAAATTGCAAAAAATTTTAACTAAAAATTGCAAAGTCTTTTTAAGGCAAGTCGTTTCACTCAGCGGCCATCTTGAAACGCCTCTCGGCCAGCTATTTCAGTCATGCGAGTACAGATCCTATCTCTTTGAATAGGGAAACATCAACTTCTCCAAAGCTGTTCACCAAACTTATGATTAAATATTTGAAATCACCAATGAAATCTGACAACAACTGTCTCATAAATTTTGTTTCTAAACACTTAAATCATGACAAAAAAAACAGCATTTTTCAGGCTGGACTTTACCAATTGGCGAATGGTTCTTTTATTTCGAAGGCGGGACTTATTGAGTTATTGAATTGACTACTTTCACCCATTGATAGTAATATGAGTACACCATCTTTGTATATCTAAAGTCTTTGGTGTATTGTTACACCCATATCATTTACTCACTCTCACATTATTCCAAACCTGGATGTCTTTCTTTCATCTGTGGAACACACACACACACACACACACACAGGTTTGTTTTTGTGAATTGTGGGGACATTCCATAGGCGTAATGGTTTTTATACTGTACAAACCATATTTTCTATCACCCTACACCAACCCTACCCCTAAACCTACCCATCACAGGAAACTGTGCACACTTTTACTTTCTCACAAAAACTCATTCTGTATGATTTATAAGCCTTTTGAAAAATGGGGACATGGGGTAATGTCCTCATAAGTCACCCTCTCCTTGTAATACCTATGTCATACCCATGTCATTATACAAATTTGTGTCCTGATATGTCACAAAAATGCGCGCGCGCACACACACACACACACACACACACAAAGACGTTGGTGGCTCAACAACATTGGACCTTACTGACATTTATATATTTTTTTAAATCCTTTTTTTTTTTGTCAGAAGAAAAAGACATTTGAGTTTGATATGTTATTGCATGTATGAAATTCAATCAGGTAGCTTTCTTTAACGGTTGCTTCATCATGACAATAGAGGATTTGACAGACAAAACTGACAGTTTACGCTAACGCCCGCTGCATTTTGTCAGCAAAGAATGAGAATGCAGCACCTTAAGTCTCAGTGACAGGGTTCATGTAATTGCACATGAGAACTTTTCGGCTTTAGAGATTATGAAAGCACACAGCTCAATTTGTGGAGTGCCAGAGACAACATGAGCTTTGACTCCAGGACATTTTCTTGCGGTACACCATCCATAAAAGTTCCCTCCTGTCCTACGAAAGCAATCAAACTGAATTAACTAGATTAAAAAACGACAATGATCTAACTCATCTCAAAGCATTCCATATATGAAAAACTGATATCCAGCTGTCCTCCTCCGCTCAGATAAAACAGAATCCACATGTCTACCCAATCAAATTAAACGAAAAGCTGCGTCTTCCTTCATATTGGATTATGATATTGGTCTGTTTCTGTCCTTCTCCCACTAAAAATACACACACAACACATGTAACTATTTTAGTTGTGTTTATACTGTCCCTTATGTGGAACTACGATTTTTGGTTTCCAGAAACATATCCAAGCTACTTTCTAAAGTTTGAGAAACCAGGAAAACGAGAGAGAAAAAGAGAAGCAAAAACCCTGTTAACGACATGTTTTGTTGGCGAACTCCCCGAGGTGCTGTACAACCACATTTGATGACTCTAATAGAGTATTAATGGTCTGGAATAAAATGGAATACATGGTGGTTGTAGTCGTTCTGTTTTCCCGGCCCTCTTCTCCACTTCCTTTGATCTTTGCTGTTTTCCTAATAGTGGGAGACCTCATAGAGCAGACTCGGCTCAATACTGAGTCCTGGGAATCTGCTTCCCAAGACCTGGGATACTCAGCAACAAACACAAACAAGTAAAAGAGCAACTAAATGTAGCAGAAAACATTTCAAACTCAAATTTAGGCATACTTCCAATCCAGTCCACTTGGATGATCTATGAAAAGTATAATAAATACATTTTTGCAGTGTTTTTTGTCCTTTTTGGAGCTTGACAGACTTGACAGTCACCATATGCTTTTGTTCTATGGAAAAGAGCAGCTTGAACATCCTTCAAATTATCTCTATGGCCCTGTTTACACCTGGTATTAAGATGTGATTTGGTCGATCGGATCACATGTAGACAAGGCAGACACATTCCCGTTTACACCTGGTGTTTTAATCCATCTCTTTTGTCCACTTCTACCACTTCTGTCCTGATTTCTTCAAGGGGAAGGTCTATGATCTATGATCTTTTGATCTAATGGACAAAATAAGCTCAGGCAGTTTAAATATGAACACGCCCAGAGATGACGGAAAACATACAGAAAGCATCAGCTTTCGTTTCTGCTCTTACAGCCTATAAGTGTGTGTTAGAAATCAGGAACGTTGAGAGAACATTGTGCTTGGTACGTTTTTCATCTTCAAATCAAACTTGGGTCTTCAGCCGACAAAGTTTAAAACCCATCTGACTACCACGCTTCCCATAATGTTTACGCATTAGGTCAGTAGGCGGAAAGTAGACAGTCTTTAGTGGCTGTTCGAACACATTCAACCACATGAGCGTCTACACTACGAAAGCAATCCGGCCGAATGCATTTTCGATTAATTCTGGAAGTGGTTAAAAGAGGACAAGCTCAAAACGTTTTACAACGCTTTGAGCAGGATGCGAACCGTGGTCTCCGGTGTGGGAGTCAGGCGCTCTAAGAAGGAGGCTAAAGACCACAGCCTCTAGCGTCAGTCGTTAGAGCACCTCTTGAGATCAGAGGAGTGAGGTTTACACGCACAGCTCTTACTGGCCTATGACAGTTACACTCGCCCCCCTAAACCTCACACCCATCCGGGTCATGGCACCAAATGTAACCAGTTCTACTCAACCGCGAACCATGGTCTCTGGCGTGGGAGTCAGGCGCTCTAACAAGGAGGCTAAAGACCAAAACCTCTAGCGTCAGTCGCTAGAGCGCCTCTTGAGATCAGAGGAGTGAGGTTTACATGCACAGCTCTTATTGGCCTATGACAGTTACACTCACCCCCCTAAATCACAGCACCAAATGTAACCAGTTCTACTGACCCACTCGGAGCGGGACGCCAACCATGGTCTCTGGCGTGGGATTCGGGCGCTCTAACAAGGAGGCTAAAGACCAAAACCTCTAGCGTCATTCGCTAGAGCGCCTCTTGAGATCAGAGGAGTGAGGTTTACATGCACAGCTCTTACTGGCCTACGACAGTTACACTCACCCCCCTAAACCTCACACCCATCCGGGTCATGGCACCAAATGTAACCAGTTCTACTCAACCGCCAACCATGGTCTCTGGCGTGGGAGTCGGGCGCTCTAACAAGAAGGCTAAAGCAACTACATCAACTAATTCTACTTACCCGAACCCTAATACCTAACCGTCTACTAACACTCTACATCAGTCTACTAATACTCTAATGAGAGTTAGTTGACATGTAGTTGCAAAGTTACATATAGTTAGTAGAATGTCTAAAGTGGAGCATCGGGGAAAAAAAGTAACCTAACTATTTCTTTAATTCCAAATTTAACTGAAGAATATCCAATGAGAAAATGAACTTTGCGGTTATCGGGATGCCAGATGCTTGTGTTGTGGGAAACTCCGAGGCCTTGAGGGGAACTTTGGGAAGTTACAGCATGTCATCACACCGGCCAACATGAGAACAAATAAAGCAATGAGAAACAGAATAAGTACTGTGTGTATGTTTGTGTATGTGTGAGAGCGATCCATCAGTGGATGGCTCATTATGCTCCAAATTCACCAACAGCTCCAGTAGGGTGTGAAAGCGGAAGAGCGAGACAGACAGAAAAGGACAAAAATCCCCAGTTTAGTTTCATAGATGATCTGTGATATTAGTATGTGTCTCGGATATCTCTGGAAGTTCCCATATGATTACAGCACACAGATGTATGTGTATATGTGTCTTATGGAGCATATGGGAAGCATTGCATGGCTCTTCTCCAGTTTCATATTCAAAAATGCACCATATCACTGCATGAATCAAAAGATTAGCTTCCTCGTTCGCTTTTGTTCATGTGTGATTTCAACGCACACATTGCTGAAATGCTGCAACCGTTCAACCGTGATTCTGTCCCGTATCATGTTGCACATAACACATCATCATGAGCATCAGTGCAAAAAGACTGACAGGAAGTGGACATACAGACAGAGGCTAATGCATTTATAATGAAGGGTTGTTCTGGTGCCATGGCCGCAGAAGGAATGACAGAATCGGAAAAAGAGAAATGAAGCATTGAATGTAAAGCTAAAGAGAGAGAAAATGTTTCAGAAAATGCACAGATAAATCTTAATCTTGGAAAAATGGGATTTTACTTGCTGTTTTGCAGTGTTAGATTTGACATTCTGTGTAAACTTACTCATTCACAACTTTGTAAATGCAATCTGTTCATCCCAAAAAATGTCATAGTTATGAATTGGTCAAAAGTTACAGGAACCCTGAACTATGTACACAGATAGCTCTTTTCCACCAGAATAGTGAAGCCAGAGCCTTTTCTTGGCCAGGCGAACTGGAGCCTGTTGCGAACTGGCCGTGTGTTTCCACAGACTTGTAGAACGGATGGTGACACAGCACTGCTACGTGTTGTTTACCTGACTATAAACAGTTTAAAAACAAACAGTGCGCATCCCGATGTTTGCGCAGGCAGTGCGCCACTTCTGTATGCTGTTCACAGTATGAGAAATCGAGTGCCCCCCCAGGAATCGGGTCTCCTTTAGAACCCAGGCGGTAATGCCTGATTAAAAGTTGTTATCGTGTTGTCTTGAATAATTATAACCTATTTCACTATTGTATGATGTTTAGTGCACATGCTTGAAATATAAAATGAATGTATTGAATAATAAAACAAACTGGAAACACAACCATGCCTAAAAATTTATTTTTTTTATAAGGATAAGGATTGTTGCAACATGCTATGTTCTGTAAAAGTAATTTAATATTATTTTACTCAATGATAGCAATGTGGTATAGTATATAATATTACTATTATACATTTTTAATAAATTAATTGTCATGCTAAGTACCCACAAACGTTAATTTGAAACGTGTAATTGGGAACTATATTGGAAGCAAAAACATACCTAATATAATATAAGCTAAGCTAGCAGGCTAATCAGGTAGATGTATGCTATGCAAGTACGTAAGCTAACTAAAAAAAAAAAAAAACAGTAAGAACGAGAAATGCTTGATTTCACAACCTATAGCTTCAGTTATATACTAGTATATGAACCATGTCATTTAAAAGACATTATTGGTCATTATAAAGCATTTTAAATTATATAAATCATAACATGATTTTGCAGGAATTATAATCAGGCACTAAAAATACTACCCATTAAAAGTCCGTTGCACCAATGGGATCACTCTGGGTCCTAAAGGAGACCCAATTCCTGGGGGGGACTCGATTTCTCACCACACCGGGAGTGATTCTAGCGTATCAGCAGCTCGCACGGAACTCTAATCTAAACTAATCTGTCCTTTTTGGAGATATATTGAAATTGAAACAATTGATTCATTCGCTCTTATGCACAGATTTATATATTTAGATATAAAGAGCAATGTAGTGCAACGTTATTACATTGCTCAACGAGATTGCCATAGACAGCGGCAGCATTTCTCCGCCCCTCGGCTCCGTTTGAGAACAAGTTTTTAGGGCTGGAGTTGAACCAATCTTTGTGGCCCGCAACCCCTTTTTCTGCAGTGGAAATGCATGAAACGGTTCAACAATGGACAAAGGCCGGGAACCCGCACTGGAACTATATTAGTGGAAAAGGGGTACAAGTCTTAAAGGCAAAGTATCAAAAAAAAAAGCTTGTTTAAAGGGTCATGAAACCCTAAACTAAATTTTTTACAGAGGTATGTGTGCTGAACATCATTGAATACAATGTTAGCATCTGTTAGATTTAATTGTAGAGGGAAAGTGGTTAATTTTGAGATTTTTTCCCGCTATTTTCGTCTTCCGGGTTTAAAATCTACACCGTGTCCACGTCACAGGCTTTGACGTAGCGGTACACTATAACACTTCGATGACGCGTCGGTGTCTCATAATTATTAATGAGACTGAGTTTTCTTATCCTATGAGAAGACACCGTCTCTTAATTATTCAGGACACCACGTGATTCTTTCAAATGACAGACATGTCAAACTGTTAGATCGTGCAGTAGATGAGAGAGGCATTTATGGGTCTTAAGTGTTTGTTTTTGTGGTGGTAAAGTTCGGGTGTGTTGCATGGCTTTCCCCGCGATGCTGCCAGGGCAAGACTGCCTGCGGGCGGTTGGTTGGCCATCAACTACCGACACATCGAAACTGTTTGTGTTTAGAGCTACGAGAACAGGAGAAAGGTGGACTTCGGTTTTATTTATCCTCTGACAGGCGCTTCAAACAGTGAGATTGCATACAATAAGGTAGAGATGCATTAATGAGTCAAAAACAAGTGTTTGTTTTTGCTTTGTAAGAGTTTCTGCGTCACATAAGTTTAAATCAAACAGTGAGATCACATACAGTAAGTGAGAGATGCATTATGGATCAAAAACGAGTGTTTGTTTCTGCGTCACACAAGTTCTCTTCAATATCTGTGTCTTCGACACAAACGCGATTCATCCACACTGAGTGTAACCGTTCTTTACGGCTCTTTAACTGATCAAACGGCTTATAAAAACGCTGCAAAATAAGTCTCAAAAGTTATTAAAGATGCAACAGCGTGTTCATATTCGATGCAGAGAACAAAATGCGAATGGCTGTGCATTTATTTGTGTATTAAATTATAGCAAATCTCATGTGCATATTGTGTTGCATGTAATAGTAATTTGCAGCGTGCATTTGTTGGAAGCTTTTTTTTATGCTTTTAATGAGAGCTAAATAAAACTGTCTGAATCAGAAGCCGTTGCTGTGTTGTCAGTCTCCCCTCATCCCCCTCCACTCCGAAGCTGAACCACGCCCACTTCTGTAGCATTTTTCAAAACTGTGGTGAGAACTGACTGCTGCTGAAACAGGGGGTTTCTTGACCCTTTAAAGGATCTGAGAGACTAGAAAATGGCAATTAAAAGTTTTTGGTGTAAGAAACCTTGGCTAACTTGATCAACATTACAACAGTAGAATATGAGAGCGAGAAAGATTAAAAAACACAATGTGAAGGTATTGAAAAATGCTTGAATTTAGCTTACTCGCACGTCTTCTTTTATCTAAAGCAGTAAAATCACGAGGAGGCAGAAAATCCCTCCTCCTGTTCGCAAGAGTTTGACACTTGACACCATCATTCAGACCACAGATAGGGTGAAGAGGGTTCTGCTGATAACAGAAGGTCTTACAACATAGAGATTTGTTTATAGGAAAGCTGCAATTGGGGCAAAGCCTTTGTGTGTTGTATCAGAGAATATTACAGGCAGAACTCACCCTACGACGATCGTCTGCCCATTGCAGGGTAAAGTAATCTAAGTGCATATGTGTGTATGGAAAGGCGAATCCACTCGTGTGGTCTGGCATCTGTTTGAGTGGAAACAAGTCAGTTTGAACCTCATAGCAGTGGAATCGTCTATCAGACATCCTGCACAGAAGCTTTTGAGACACACATTCAACTGTTGGGCTGATTACAGATCCAAAACCAACAACAGCAACATGTCCAGAGTCACATTTAATCAGGAAACAGTTAAATTCGCCCTCAACAGGAACATGAACGTAATAGGGTCAAAAAAGGGCACGTATTCACACATAACACATGGGGTCAAAAGGTGAGAGAAAGCGTGTTAGATCTCATAGGCTGAACAAACAGTGCTGCAGATAATCTGACAACAGAGGAAAGACTGAAAGAGAGAGAGGGAAAAAAACAGGAATGTTGTTGTGGCTCAGACTAGCAGGCAGCCAGCATTTCTTCATATGGGCCGACTCCTGAGACCGGGCGTAAGGGATGCCTGAGACAGCTTGGTAAAAAATGTACACTGCCTGTCAAAGCCGTGACTGACCACAGACTGTCCAGTCGCTGATCTGCTGGAGTTTTGAGATACCGCAGACCAGCGGCGTACCGCAAATCTTTGAGGCCCTTCTGTGAACCATGAGACCAGGCCCCGCCCACAAACAGTGACATCATACACAACTGTTTTCATATACAATAGGTGAAACGATATCACCGCTGGACACAGACAGTGATGTTTTGGGGTGATTTTGCCCTATCTTCAATACTTATCTATTTCTATGGCATCGCTGTTGAAGAGTAATTCGCTGGTGAAGTGGATTTTCTTATTATAGAGTTAATGAAAGTTATCATGAGCATTGTAATGTTTGAAGCGGATGTCATAACAAATTTCCTGGAAGATTTTAAAATGAGAGGCTCATTCATAAATCTGTAAGATCTTACCTTCATGCTATGGAAATACAAAACGAAGATAGAACACAATGAGCGCAGCGCTGAAAAGGGGCGGGGCTACATATGATTTATAGTTGTTGTTTTTTGTAAAACAAAAACCAAATAGACAATTTAATGATAATTTAATAATGGTTATTACAAATACACAAATTTACTGAAGCTCTGGTTAAAAAGAAGCTTCAACTGAGCGTTTTCCCTCCCTCTTTTCTCCTCAATTCCACAGGTGTTGTTTTTCGGTCTCGGCACTGGTTTGCTATTAAAAATGATTTATAAAGACAAGCTTTTAACTCGGATTAAAAAAAGGGAGTTTGCTTTATTCCAGAGACCCACTTACTGGCACCGTGGGCTGGGTTACGAGTAGTGAGGGCCCACCTGGTTTAGTGGGATTTGAGACTTTTAAAGAGGACATATTCCACACTTTTGTAGCATTTTTTGCCTTTAAGTCCACTTATGTTGTTAGTCAAGGTTTCTTGCTCCAGTTTCTCAGCTGGACAGCCAGGTAGTTTTCAAGCATAAACAGCTGTGCTCAAAATTCCCCTAAAAGAGCTTAGGCTGGTTTAAGCAAGTTTTCCATCAGAATTAAACAGGTAATTTAGATTTAAACAGTAATGATAAACAGTAAACACAGGGTTGCCGTGTCAACGGTTTGACTCTGCTAAAGAGCTCATTTATCATGTGATGACATTAGAGAGATATTATGGGCTGGAAGCATGTGTGTGTTTTATCAGATGCACATTATTAACACTGGCGAGTCGGCTGGTCGGTCGCCCTCACCCAAGTACTCTGGAAACTGGAATTCCTTGTAGCTCTTAAATTCATCCCTCCCTCTTTCCTGCACTCTCATTCCTGATGACAGGCCTCTCTGGCTGCGCTTTCCAGCACTTATTCCAAGGAAATGTAAAATGGAAAGTTTTACTGTGGCATTATGAGAGTGTTTTCACATTTAAAGTGTCTTCACTTCTGACTATAACCAGCGAGCAGGGCAGGGTTATGACAAGCTGTGTTTTGTCTATGTAATACGGTTACATAACGTCTCTCAAAGGATTGTGAGAGGGAGACAAAGCCAAACATCAGGGAGGAGCCGTTCGATTCTCATCTGTTTTAGGCCGGAGTCACGGCACTGTTTGAAGGCCCTTTGAAGACGAGAGGCGGCGGGATGCGGAGAAAGAGACGAGGGCAGGTGGGCCGGCTCCAGGGGTGCGTGGAGGTCAGGAGGGTCCGAGGGCTTTTATGAGAATAATCTGCTTTAGACGTTTCTCAGCGCTGTCATGGAGAGACAGACTCCACTGAAAACCACAGAAATCACTTACAGCATGAGACATCAAACATTCACAGGAATAATGTGAGAACTAAAGGACTTCAAGTTAGAACTGTAAGAAGAGAAGAGAATAGCTGAGAAGAGACGAGATGAGATGAGACAAGAAGACGAGCTGAGAAGTGGCTAGAAGAGATGATAAGAGACAAAAAAAAGATCAGACCAGATGAGAAGGGTAGAGGCGAGACGAGAAGAGAAGAGAAGAGAAGAGAAGAGAAGAGAAGAGAAGAGAACGAGAAGAGAAGAGGAGAGAAGAGAAGAGAAGAGAAGAGAAGAGAAGAGAAGAGAACTAGAAGAGATAATGAGACAAAAAAGATGAGATGAGAAGAGTAGAGAAGAGAATAGCTGAGAAGAGAAGAGACAAGACAAGAAGACACAAGCCAAGCCAAGAAGTGACTAGAAGAGATAAGAGACAAAAAAGATAAGACGACAAGAGACTAGACGAGATGAAGAGAAGAGAAGAGAAGAGAAGAGAAGAGAAGAGAAGAGAAGAGAAGAGAAGAGAAGAGAAGAGAAGAATAGAGGAGAGATACGATGTGATGAGATGACATCAAATGAGATGAGTAACTCTATAAACTTTTAACCTTATAAGTGACATTATAAGTGGACTTAACACTACGACAGTGGAGAACATGGCCACTTTAAAGTCTAGAAACCCACTGAGATGTATTGAGAGTAAAGGAGAGAGTCCTGCTGTGAAGACATTAAACACATGTAGGGTAATTAGAGGTTTGCTGGAGGTCTCAGAAAGACAGACGACACAGTCTGAGTTATGAGCAGCAGCGTTCATAATGACACGTCTGAGGACGCAGCCCTCATTTTCATCAATCTAATCACAGAGAAGAGCATGCGTGTGTGTAAGTGTGTGTTGCACGGGCAGATCTAACAGCACGGTGAGCCGGAGGAATGTCTTTGATGTCATGGATGGAGTATGCAGGGCAAAGTCATAACAGTCATTTTTAGAGGGAAAATTGCACAGGGGCTCCATCGACATCAACCCCTGAACAACAGCATGAAGTCAGTCCAAGCAGCAGCTTTACTGCCCGGAGAGATCAACCGCCAGGAGATGAGCTGTCATCATCACAAAAACACATTGAAACAACACAAAAGAAGCGACAAAAATACCTGACAGCACTGAAAGGCATTCCAGAGCCCGGAGTATCGCTTCTAATCCTCAGATATTTCACACTTGTGTGTTATGCTGGAGCGTGATCTCAACAACACACGCAAAGTCCGAGGAATGATCATAACATTCATGAATCACATTACGTGACGTAAAAAATTACAGAGATGATTGTCTCTTACAATTGTACATTGTCATAATGTAAGTGATTTGAAGCAACCTCTAAGTTTAAGTATTACACTTTAGCATGCAGCTCATTGACAAACGCCAGAGGCAACAACATAACTATACAGCAACATGCTAACAACTACTTAAAATATTTTAGTAACTACTTATCCATAAATAAAGATGCTAATGCCCAGAAAACATTAACTGTACAGTTATATGCAAACATTAGAAAACTGTACAGTTATATGCAAACAAACACTTCAAACTCCCTAACAAGCACATAACTGTACAGCAACATGTTAACAACTACTTAAAACAGTTTTAAAACTACTTAACCATACATAAAGATGGCAACGACCACTTACAAAATCTTAGCAGCAGCATAACTGTACAGTGACATGCTAACTCTAGGAACCATTCAGTAAGATGCTAACACATGCTCAAAACACTTTAGCAAGTACTTAACTGTACAGTGACATGCTAAAAACTACTTAAAACATTCTAATACCGCTTAACCACACAGAAAGATGCTAATGACAACTCAAAACATCTTAGCAACCATCTAACTGTACAGCAAACATGCTAACACACACTGAAAACTTCCCAGCAACCACATAAATGCTAGGAAGTTTTCAGCGTGCTAACAACTACCAAAACCACCCTAAGAACCACTTAATCATATAGAAAGATGCTAACAAAGCTCCACATTAACAAATGTATAACTGTACAGTGACATGCTAACAGACACTCAAAACTTAGCAGCAAACTGTACAACATGCTAACTACTTCAAACACCCTAGGAACCAATTAACCATACAGCAAGATGCTAACGCATGCTCAGAACATCTTAGCAACTGCATAACTGTAGAGTGACATGCTAACAGACACTAAAAACACCCTGACAAATAAAGCAACATGCTAACAACACTCTAGGAACCACCTAACCATACAGCAAATGTTAATAACCACTTAGAAAACCTTAGCAACTGCATAACTGTACAGTGACATGCTAACAGAAACTTCAAATTCCCTAGGAATCACATACATGTACATGCTAAAAACTACTTAAAGCACCATAATACCGCTTAACCACACAGCAAGATGATAAACATCTTAGCAACCATCTAACTGTGCAGCAAATGTGCTAACACACACTGAAAACTTCCTAGCAACCACATAACTATACAGCTGTATAGATATGTGGTTGCTACGAAGTTTTCAGCGAGCTAACAGCTACCAAAAACACCCTAAGAACCACTTAATCATATAAAGGGATGCTAATAACACTCCACATTAACAATTGTATAACTGTACATTGACATGCTAACAGGCCCTCAAAACTCTGTAGCAAACAACAACATGCTAACAGCTAACACCCAGGAACCAATTAACTACAGCAAGATGCTAATGCATGCTCAGAACATCTTAGCACCTGCAAAACTGTACAGTGACATGCTAACAGACACTCAATACCCCCAAGCAAACTGTACAACAACATGCTAACAACTACTTCGAACACCCTAGGAACCAATTAACCATACAGCAAGATGCTAACGCATGCTCAGAACATCTTAGCACCTGCATAACTGTACAGTGACATGTTAACAGACACTAAAAACACCCTAACAAACCACATAACTATAAAGCAACATGCTAACAACACTTTAGGAACCTCCTAACCATACAGCAAATGTTAATAACTACTTAGAAAACCTTAGCACCTGCATAACTGTACAGTGACATGCTAACAGACACTCAATACCCCCAAGCAAACTGTACAACAACATGCTAACAACTACTTCGAACACCCTAGGAAACAATTAACCATACAGCAAGATGCTACCCTGCTGAAAAAAACAGCATATGCTGGTTAAGGTAGGTTTTGGAGCTGGTATGCTGGTTTGAGCTGGTTTATGCTGGTCAAGTGCAACCAGCATGGACCAGCATAGGACCAGCACTTGACCAGCATAAACCAGCTCAAACCAGCATACCAGCTCCAAAACCTACCTTAACCAGCATATGCTGGTTTTTTCAGCAGGGTAACGCATGCTCAGAACATCTTAGCAACTGCATAACTGTACAGTGACATGCTAACAGACACTAAAAACTCCCTAGCAAACCACATAACTGTAAAGCAACAGGCTAACAACACCCTAGGACCCGCTTAACCATACAGTAAACAGTTAATAACCACTTAGAAAACCTTAGCACCTGCATAACTGTACAGTGACATGCTAAAAGACACTCAAAAATCTCTAGGAATCACTTAACCACGTAGCAATATGCTAACGACCACTCAGAACACCTTTGCAATCATATAATTGTACAGCAAAGTGCTAACACACACTAAAAACCCATAACTATACAGCAACATAATAACAACTGCTAAAAAAAACTCATAGGAACAGCTTAATCTAGAAAAATGCTTAGCAACTGCATAATTGCATAGCGTAATTCCACTTGCGAACAGATCATTATGTGTTTGTTTGTGTGTCAAGGTGTGTTCTTTGCTATTATGCTGCTGAGGTGTGGAAAACAGAAGAGTTGATAAGTCACCGGTTACAGATTCCAGCACACTCTGACAAAAACCTCACACACGGTACATTCCCTGCCGGCCTTACAAGACACTAAACTACATGTGTGGATGTCTGTACTGATTAATTGAAATGCCTAAAGGGTTAGTTTTCAGGGAATAATGACTTAAATTTCAGTCTTTACCTCACACAAATCTATCATATGGAATTATATGATGTGTAATATTAAGGAAAAGTTATATGGACTATTTTACAATTCTTTTTGGTCATTTTTGGAGCCTGACGGCCCCTGGTCAATGTTTACTTTGTCTGTAAGGAAAAGAACACCCGGTACATGGGGGTTACATCTCCTTTTGTGTTCCACGGATGAAAGAGATTCATACGGGTTTAGAAAGACATGTGGATGAGTAAATGATGACAGAACTTTCATTTTTGAGTGAACTGTCCCTTTAAGACATTTCAACACCAGTGTGTGTGTGTGAGAGAGAAGAGAGAAAGGCACCTGGGTGACCTCCATTGCATTAAGAAACACACCCTTACAACAACAAACAGGTGTTGAGTTTCCGCCCCGCAGTGTTGGATCGCACAGGAAATGGGTGTTCGTCGTCGGTTCACCGTAAGTCAGAGCAGTCATGCACAGGAGGGAGGATTCAGTGTTTATTACTTACGGAGATGTGCAATTACAGAGATTATGGGATTAGGACGGAGATCTGCCTGTCTGGAGGTATGTGTGTGTGTTGTATTAACATAGATCATGGGTGAGGGCAGCTTGATTACTTCTGTGACACATACACACAAACACTAGCTGAGAGCTGCTGTCATGGGATTTCATTGGCAATTTTCTTGGGATCATGCAGAATCAATAAGAGAAATGCAGAGGAAACTTTGCGATTCTTTTCTGAAACGCTAAAGAGATTACTGGGGTCTCTTTTTTAGTAGAAAATAAAAAGTAGTTTTCATTTGCTCTCCATTTAATATCATTGCTGTCGAAGGAAACATAATTGAGATATTAAAGAGTAAATCAGTATAAGTAGATCTCATTTATGACTGTCCTGCGGGAATAGACATCTACTTTACACGGATATATGCCTACACATAAACAAACATCAACTCCAAACAAATCACAGACTAGTCTGAGAGGTCATGACCTTTTCCAAAGTCTTGTCTTGTCTTTCAAAAGCTCTCACTCCCTTTCACACAACACCACTAGAATGGAAACTCAAGCTTCACAGACATTCACAAAATATAGTTGATTTTATGCATATAAATAGCTTATTTCATCTTAACCATAATCTTCTAAAAAAAGAAGAAAACTTTTGAATTTTTAGAAAAAAATAAACATGTGCTTTATAAAGTAAACAGATGTTGTTTTTTTGCCTCAAAATGATTTAGCTGACTTCTGTGGACATTTGTGGACTGAGTGATATATAGATTACTCACAATACATGTTCACAATGATTTTGCTAGTGAAATAAAATTAAGACACATTGTGAATGTCATAATAACATTAATATGATTTTAATTTGAACATTTTCCTAAAAACCTGGACAACTGGACCAAATTTGTGATCCTTGAGACTATAAATATGATATTGATATACCTAATATGAAACATCTTTTTTTTTACTGTATTTAACTTTCTGCATTGAATTTTGAACATTTTTGACAACAATGACCATTTCTAATTATGGTTTCCTGATTTTAAAAAAGCCCATTTTAAGCAAATACGCACCACATACATCAAATAATCCCAAATACCCAGAAAATGTTGAAATATTCATTTTTTAGACATTGGCCAAACCCTACTCTAAAGTATTTCACACCATACACACACACACAAACTTTGCACAAGCTCGAAAAAACTCTCAAAGTGTAAACACTCCCAAATCCTCCCTTTAACCTTTGACCTCACCCTCTTTCCCCGTCATACCGCTCATCACTCTCGGTTTGGAAATGGACTCAGCCTCCCTGAGGTGTAAAAAGTGTTTTCCTGTAAGTCAGCTGGTTTTAAAACTCTTGATATGACTGAACAACACACTGAAACCACATCAAACAGACAGACGCTTCCCTTAAAAGACCAAAACCATCCAACCGGAGACCGCCGATGACTTTGGGTTCACCCTAGTGTGTGAGACAAAGCCAGGAACCGCCAGCCTATGATTCATCTCCTACCAAAGAAACTTTGAAAAAATACTACCTGGATTAATTTCAGCACTTAATTTCAGTGCAATTAAAACAACTAAAGGAAAACAAGACATACTAATTTTCAGAACCATCATTCTTCCTTCCTGCCTTTTTGACACCTGTTTTTAGCTGGAGGCGTATGACCGCAGCCCTGAGAGACGAGCACGAAAAACCAGCATCGGTGCATCAGGCCTGTCTGCAGACACATACTCATAAAAAAGACAGGTCTTTGATTTCCAGCTATAATTAACAACCATATTTTATCAGCTCACAGTCATCCAGACCTGCATGAGGCTTTTAACAGAGAGATAAAGTCACCGAGAGAAAGTGCATTAGAGTTCTGAGTTGATATTGCATGCTGAGAGGCTTGATAACGTTGTTGCGTCTGGATAGAGTCAAATTGTAGGTCTGTTTAATAGAGCTTCTTGTTGAGGGTTGCAAACTGACTTCTATGGGAATGGTGCATCATAAGGACAAAGTGACACTCTGTCAAAACCAGAGACTTTATGTATTTAAGTTAAGAAAAAGACGAGGTGTAGAAGGAATGTACTGTGAATGAGAGAAAACTTAAGTACAGCCCTCAATGGGAAGGTTAGACGCGTTTCACCTCTGGGCTGTTACTATGCAGACTTTGCGGTAGAGCGTGAGGAAGAGAGAGAGAAAGTTGTCTGCAGCCCGCTGGCCTACTCTAAATGTTGCATAACAAATGTGCTCGCTGCGTTCCCTGTTTAGCTTGTTAGCCCGGAGACGCGTGACAACACAGAGACGCTGCCTCCCGCCCTCCACCTCCCGAAAACAGCCGAGGACCAATAACAGCTGGATGAGAACAGAATGATGCAAACGGACAAGGTGTTTGTTGTCATTCTTCCCCATCAGGCGATTCAGCCCTCCCAAAAAACAGTGCAACCGGTGCGTGTGAGATCGGGGAAACTCGTGCGGCGCGTAAGGAAGCATGCGATGCATAATACATGTGGAGTCTCCAGTCACACCCTACATGAGAGCTGCATTAAACCACCACATGCTTCAGCCCCACGCTGTCATATATAATGCAACAAATCTGAGGTGAAAAACACACTGAAGCACAGCAGGGATTTGCTCAAGACATCAATGCAAAAGCACAGAAAGGTGATTGCAGTAGGGAATGGACTTCAGGATTTATATATTAGCACTTCAGGTTTTATTTATATATAATATTTTTCAATGAAAACATCTTTTTTTGCTATTTTATTGACAGGTAAAGTGGATAGATGAAAGTAAATAATGAGGAGAAGATAAGGGAAATTCAAAGATAGATAGTTACTGGATAGATAGTCTGATTGATAGATAGATAGATAGTTACTCAGATAGATAGATAGATAGTTACTCAGATAGATAGATAGATAGATACTCAGATAGATAGATAGATAGTTACTCAGATAGATAGATACTCAGATAGATAGATAGATAGATAGATACTCAGATAGATAGATATTTACTCAGATAAATAGATAGATAGATACTCAGATAGATAGATAGATACTCAGATAGATAGATATTTACTCAGATAAATAGATAGATAGATACTCAGATAGATAGATAGATAGATAGATAGACGGATACTAAGATAGATAGATAGATACTCAGATAGATAGATAGTCTGATAGATACTCAGATAGATATTTACTCAGATAAATAGATAGATAGATACTCAGATAGATAGATAGATAGATAGATAGACGGATACTAAGATAGATAGATAGATACTCAGATAGATAGATAGTCTGATAGATACTCAGATAGATATTTACTCAGATAAATAGATAGATAGATACTCAGATAGATAGATAGATAGATAGTCTGATAGATACTCAGATAGATAGATGGATAGTCTGATAGATACTCAGATAGATAGATGGATATATACTCAGATAGATATTTACTCAGATAAATAGATAGATAGATAGATAGATAGACGGATACTAAGATAGATAGATAGATACTCAGATAGATAGATAGATAGATAGTCTGATAGATACTCAGATAGATAGATGGATAGATACTCAGATAGATAGATAGATAGTCTGATAGATACTCAGATAGATAGATAGATAGGACAGAAAGTGAGACAGAAGCAGCTCACACTCATCTCAAAAATAATGCGCTGTGTCATATTTCGGACCCGCCCTGTCCATCTCGATATCAAAGTGTCTTACAAAGACTCAAATCATTCACCTGCGCACACACACACACACACACACACACACTCAGTACATTCACTGTTCCTCTCACTATAGATCTCTCTTCAACACAAACATGGTGAAAGAGGTCTAGAGCTCAGTAATAAAGTAATAAAGTCCAGTAATAAAGACTCACTGATAACCCTCAGTCTATCATCCACAGACCTGCACTGGCAGAAAACACCTCAGTGGCCACAGCGCTGCCGCTCGAGCACGAGTCAGTGTCCTCAGGGAGGAACTATAGACGCTGTGGAAGTGTAACATACTCTTTTCCTAGAACAGGTTTTCTTTAGAACTTCCCAAACTCAACAAGCCATTAAACTTCACTGGAAAGAAATACACAAACATGACAGGCAGGACTGGTACGTGGCTCACGGCCAACCGCGTGTGTTCCCGCGGCCTCTTCTGTACACCTATAATAGTCCTTTACTGTAGCAACAAACATAGGATATATTGGGAATGGAATACTAGCACGCTTCTTACTGAATATACTATATCTGCATAGTACTTTTATAGCAGTATACAATACTTCTCACTTTCTGCCTTGTTGTTATACTATATTTCTGTGACTCAGGGTAACTCAGTACTCCCAGCACGGGCTCTGATCAGAGAAAACAGACATTCCTTGGGAATCATGGAATTTAAACGTGTGTGTGAGAGAGAAAGAGAGGGTGTGCTTCCTGAATTATTGACATACCTTATCAAAATAAACCACCCAGAAGGCCTGAAATGACAGGACAAAGTGAGACAAGAGAGAAACGAGTCTGACAGCGAGGAGACATACCAGGTTTAACCCTCATGTCCCGTCGGGATTGACTTCACTTCAGGTCTCAAAAAAGACCTGTAAGTTGCATATGGAAAAATTATATATAAATAATTATAATAATGTATTTCATGATTATTAACATTTATTTAATTCTGTAAATAATAATAATAACATTTTATATTATAATTTATTATAATAAGTAATAATAAATAATAAATAAAAAATAAATAATAATAATTTTATATTATAATTTATTATAATATGTAATAATAAATAATAAATAAATATTATGTAATATATAATATAAATATTATATATATGTATTATATATGTTTAGCAAAATAAAATAAAAACAAAAAGATTTTAAAATAAATAATAATATTTGCCCCCAAAAAAATGCCAAAATGTGTAAAAAAAAAAATTTACCTGTCAAATGTTTCTTTTCTGCATATGTCAGCAAGGCTGTGCAGAAATAATAATAATAATAGTAATAATAATATAAAAAAAAACTACTATAATATTGAATAATAATAAAAATATAATTTTATATTTAAAAAAAAAAAAGATTATTTTATAAAATATACTATAATCAGATTATGAAGTGCAGCTAGGCTCTCGGCAAGGTTCTCTGTCAGACCCCAAACAGGACGTGAGGGTTGAAGACATGCAGCTTATTAACAGCCAGCCTTAAAATGGAAATGATGAGGAGTTTCAGCTGTCCTGAGAAGGTTTTAGTGAACTGAGAAGGGAACAGTCATGGATGACCCGCCTCATTCACAGTTTTTGTCTCGTTACCACGGAAATGCTAATCTGAAAGAGCCAGACACACTTCACTGCCTCACAGTCATGCGTCCTCCTATTACGTTAACAAACACACACACACACACACACACTTTTGTTTCACTATTTTAGTGAGGACATTGCATCGACTTCTAATGATTTTATATCAGGTTAATAATATTTTCAATGGCCAAACCATTTATCCAAAATAAAAGTGTATTTCACCAGCTCTGTGGCATTAGGAGCCAAAAAGACGGTCTGACGTTTTCTTCATAACCATGTGTGTGTGTGTGTGTGGTTCAGGTAAACCCTATGTTATGGGGACAAAATGTCCCCACAGAGATGGCAATATCTGAAATTTTTGTCCTTGTGGGGACACTTTTATACATTAATATACAGTTTGTGCAGTATAAAAATCATTATGTCTATGGAAAGTCACCATAAAACTTGAAAAAACAACATCTGTGTGTGTAAATGTTTGTCAAAAGCGTTGTTTCCATCGAAATTTTTCCAAGAAACTTTTTTCACCCAGACCTGTTGCTGTCTGTGTTTCCATCACGGTCTAAAGTACCATGAAGATTAGTCCAGTGACGTAGGACTGTGGCGACTTTCCAGTTCTCGCTGGATTTCGTCCTCTGTATATAAGCCTAATAAAGCATGAACCTCGTTGTTGGTCCATCTGTCATTTTTAAACTCAATTGTTGATTTAAATAGCAAACAACTCTTACTGCATGCACCCAAACAGACTATTAAAAAAAAAAAATGCTGCGTGAACTCAACCAATCAGCATGTTCAGTGCCCAAGTCCCAACCCCGGAAGTTCCTGAACTTTGAAAAAGTACTACCTCGTGAGCAGGGACTTTCTGAGAGGGAAATTTTTACCCGGAACTTCATTTAGACCCTGGTTCCTGAGGTTGAAACACACCGAGTTCCACCCCAAAGTCCCTAGGGAAAGTTCCTGTGGTAGAAACACGTCTAAATTCTTCAAAATGTCCTCCACCTCTCAAATGACAGAATAATATCAACAAAATTAAATCATATCCTGCTACTTTAAATACTTATGAACAAAAATAAAGCCCTGTGCTCTATTATTTCCCACTGAATGTTCTGTTTTTTTTCAAAAATAAATCTCATTACAGATGTTAAAGAGGACCTATAATGCCCCTTTTCAAGATGTAATATAAGTCTCTGGTGTCCCCAGAATGTGTCTGTGAAGTTTCAGCTCAAAATACCCCACAGATCATTTATTATAGCTTGTCAAATTTGACCCTATTTGGGTGTGAGCAAAAACACAGTTTTTGTGTGTGTCCCTTTAAATGCAAATGAGCTGCTGCTCCCGGCCCACTTTCCAGAAGAGGGCGGAGCTTAAACAGCTCACGCTTCGGTTGCTCAACAACAACAAAGCTGGAGAATCTCACGCAGACAAAATGAGGATTGTCAGTAACGGTGTTCAGCCTTACATTGTTCAAACCGGAGTCGACACTGATGGAGAGACTCAGGAAGAAGTTACAACTTTTAGAATGAAACTGGACGTTTCTGAATGGTTAGTGGATAAATTTATTTTTCTAAATATTTTAAATCTTTTGTGCAAATCCAGCATTGAATTGACCCTCGTTTGTGAAGCAGTCCGGCGTAAAATGACGGCATGGTAACAATACTGTACTACAACAACACTTACTCCTCTCTGTTGTTTCGTGTTATCTTTAACCATTTTGACAATATTAAGACCATTATTAGCATTTAGACAATGCATGAGGAAAATTTGAGGGCATGTTTATGTGAGAGAGAGTCTGTTGAACAGGGATGTGGCTTAGGGAGCATGTGCAAAACACTGTTTACTGTGTTTGACCTAATTGTGTCAGCATCATGCCTGATATCTCTCACACACACACACACACACACACACAGAATGCCATGTGCAGCGCAAGCAATGTAAACAGATCCTAATGTGGCCATGCTGATTCTGAATGGTACCACAGACCCTTCCAAAGCCCACACACACACACACACACACACACACACATTTGCACTAATTCAGATTCATATTAGCTGCTCTGTTGTTAAAGCGCACAAGAGACAATCATTCTGAAAGGGATGATGGAGGGTAATTAGGGTGCTGGGGGAGGGTGTCCACAAATCTATTCAATATCTATCATTACCACAACAATAACACAGACTTCAAAAGTTCCTCTGATAGGAGAAACCAACATCATACTCACAACACCAGCTGTTCACTCAGAAATCATTTTTACATGTTCTGAAGAAAATATGTGGCGATTGGCGATATAAAACTCACTGCCACGATGCATAGCTGTTTCTTAGCTGTTAAGTTTTACAGCTTAAAAAATGTTGACAAATGTGTGTAAAATTATTAAACTTAATATTCCAAAAAAAAATCCTAAAAAATCCCCAATTTTTCTGATAATATACCTGATTTTTCTGATAAAGATAGTGATAAAAAAAAAATATCCAGGTTTGCTGTGCTTGTTTGAAGGACTGAACAATTTGGCCAAAAATATATGAAATATATATGGCTATAAAATAACAATATATATACCATATATATAACAAAAATATGGCTATAAAATAATAATAATTATTATTATTATTATTATATAAATTACTAAATAAAATAAAATAAAAATATTACTAACGAACTATTAAATGACTAATTACTACTGAATATTTGTAATAATTCACAGTAAAATATTTCTAAATATTTTAAAAATATTTGATCACATTTTCGATGGCAGAAAAAAAATTGACAACACATGACAAATATGTCTGAAAAAATATATATTTTTTTCTTTAAAATGGCATTGGTAACAAATTTTGCCTTTTGCATGATGCTTTATCCACACTGACAGGTGTCTAAGTCTGTCACATTGTCCAGCAAAACATAAAAAGTTATTTAGTACACATTTTAGACTCTCCTAAAATGAAAAAAAGAAAAAAAAGTTTATGGGGTCAGTTTGACGGATTACCATAATTATAATGTCATGTTTCAGCAGACTGACACAAACAAAAGATCCCAATCTATTTGATTAATGATGAAATCTGTCTGTCTAAGCCGAAATGACCGACAGGTATTGCTGACTAGAGCTGGATGAGGTGCGTTAGTGACCTTTGACCCCTAAACGACGGGTTAAACAGGAACAAGAGGCTGAAAACACAAGCACTTATTAGACTGCTGGAACAGAGACTTCAACCTCATGGATTGTCTATAGGGACCTGGATTACAAAAGTTAATGTGTTCTGAACTTTGCTCAGGATCTTGTCAGACTTCCTCCTCGACCCCTAAAGCGGTCACACAGAGAGACGGGACCGCATGAGGAAAGTGTGTGAAGGAGACCTCCCAGAGTAAAACAAACTATTAGAGGCTAAAGAAAGACAGGACAGGGAAGGAAGGAGCGCTGGAAGGACACACCAGGCTGGGTGTTATTACATAAACATCACATACTCCCAAAATGAGCCTGAAGATCAGGAGATTCAG